>JARQOD010000003.1:136730272-136876852 GCA_033576555.1 Oophaga sylvatica
AACATACGCCAGACCGCCCGGGCCACAGACCGAGCCGCAGCTACCTGTGACAAAATCCCCATAGACTTCTACGGGCTCGGCTCTGAGTACCCCATTGCCCTGGTAACCCACAATTGTGGTGGCGGGTCGACACAACTTGGCGTCACGAACAGGATGCGAAACTCGCAGAACTGCGAGCCCTGTGTGCCTAAGGAATTGTTTTTGTGAGAAGGACTGTTTGCACTTTTGGCGCCAAAATCGCCATTTTTGTCGCCATATTCGCGCCCTCAGGCGCTGGAGAAGAAGGTGGGCGTACCTTCGTGGGCGTCTACCCCCAGTGGCGCGAAGAAAATGCCTGCCCTCTCAAAGTGCTATTACAACATGCGATCCTGCCCTACAGCAAAGGAGGTCCGCCTCCTCTTCACCTTCCCTGCGAGGAGGAGGAGACGCAAATCCCACCTCCACGGAAGAGACCGGATGTCTCCGCAGAAAGAAGAAAGAATCTTCTGGAACATCATGGAGGCAGGACGTGTGCAGCCGAGCGGGGAAGGGAGGAAGGCAGGCCCCGTGCCCCAGCCAAGCTGCCACCATCACAGGAGTCTTCTGTGATCCTGCACCTGCAACAGGCGTTGCTAGAGATAAGAGAAGAAAATGCACGCCTGAAGAAGATGGTCCAGCACCAAACTGGACTGGAGGAGATTGAGAGACGCCGATGTAACCTGATGCAGTGGCGACTGTGGAACACAGCGTCCTCTCCCTCAACGAACCCCCACGATTCCAGATACCGAAGAGTCTGCTGCCCAAGGCGAAGGAGCAACCGGAGGCTGCCCCCGAAAGTACCGATCCCGATCCACCGGTGAAGCGGTGGAAGCGAAGGAGGTTGAGGAGGTACAGCCAATCCCGGAACGCCCGCCCGGCCAAGAGGCCGCAGCAGATGATCGGTCCCCGGCAGGGACACCGGAGGGGTCCTGTCCGTCACTACCAGATGTGGACTGGGACGAAATGGCGCGCTTGGATGACGTCGCCTATACCGCCCAGTGGGAACAGGAATGGCAGAGTCGTGAGGAGAAGAAGAAACGCCAGCAGGAGGAAGAGCGGGAAACTCAGAGGAACCATCAGCGACAATATGCAGAGCTGATCGCGGACAAAGAGAGTGTCCGGAGAGATAAAGGTACCCTGAGGGAACCGCGGCGGCAGGGGTGTGTGACTGAGTTCCAGCTCCGGAAGGGCTGGGGCTTTATCCGTGAACCGGGCCTCTACCCAGCGGTCTTTGTCAGCAGGCGTGACGTAGAATCTCACCTACCGCAAGGCCATCCTGGGAGGGACTTAGTAAATGGAGATATCGTCACATATACGCGGCACTGGGGAATGAAGGGGTGGTATGCCCTTAACGTCACCATCGTCCGTGACCCCGTCCCAGACGCAGGTACCGTCACCATTACCGCAGCGTCCCCGTTTCCAGTTCAAGCAGCATCCGGCCGTGCCCCAGCATCGCCCCCTGCAAATTCATCGCAACAAGCGACCCAGATTTCATCGCAAATTAAAGCCACCTCTACATCGCAACATGCGACTCAGTCTCAATCGCAATCCCTGACGCGGTCCATATCGCTAACTGTGATTGAAACGCAATCGGTGTCACGTGAAGAAAATGTACCCGTTGCGCCCTGGAGGTTCGCACCGGAACTGTGGCGACCCAGACCCTGATCGCAGCACATGATTTGCTGGTCCTGGGATCTAGGGCCCATTGCATCGTTCCAGCCCCCGGGGTGGAAAATGTATTGGAAAAGTGTGATGAAAATGAATAGATAAGTAAAGTAGAATTGGTGAGATCCCTATCGGGTCTACCAAAAGTAAAAAATTTGAAATGTTTTATAAAGTTTTGCACAAATTATATAGTGAATATATATATTTCTACTGTAGAATGCCCGGCTGGGTAAATGGTAAATAGTAACCAGAAAAGTTGCACTTTAGTATTATGTGATTTGATATAATATGTCTTTGGTTTTACATTGGACTTGGAGGTTAAGGACTATGCTAACCCAGAACTTACTTGTAAATAGTTGCGCTTCGGTGCTTTATCTTGGTTTTACATAAACCATTACAACTACCTCTGAAAACAAAACCCGTGTGGTGTGGCACTGAGTGAGGTCTGCAATTGGATGTCCTGCAGCCCACCCAGGACCCACGTTGAAGGTTTGGTGCGGGTCCTTCACAAGTATATTGTATATTTATTGAATGCTATTTAATATTTGTATTTTCTATAATGTTTGCAACGTTCAAGATATTCTCACCTCCCGGATGGGAAGAAGTTATTGTTTAATGTTATTGCATAAACAAAATGTCTCTTTTGTATTTTACAGCCCGGGAGTGCTGTCTTTTACCATGGGGGAATGTGTAGCCCTGGTGGTAGGCACACGCAGTACCCTGGAGAGTGTGTGGCGAGACAGCAGTTTAATGCTAAATATCCATTCACTCGACATATACTAGACACACCCTTAGGGTAGTGGAGTTTACTCTAGAGGGAGTGGTCAAGGTAGTATGTGTTGGAGTGATTTAGTCAGTCTAGTTCCTGTCTTCGGACAGTGAGGACATGTGGAGTGAGTGCCTAGACTTCTGAGAGAGAAGACGTCTGGAGGGAGGAAGGAGTCTAGCCAGCTCTATCATCAGTTCATATCGTGGAGTCTGGTACAGGTGTTTGAATTCACCTTAGTCTAGTCAGAGCTGTATCACCTCCTCAGCATACACTGAAGGAAAGAAAGAAGTTTAGTACAGAAAGTCTTCAGCATCCCTGTCTAAAGGACGGTAACAGGTTCAGAGACGTGCTCCTGCCTATTGATAACTGAGCATCTGTAGCTAACTTTGAAGTAAGGAAAAGAAAGAAGTGACTGCTCGACTCTTGGCTAGTTTGAGTGCTTATGTTACCAGCGCGGACAAGGCGAAAGGCAAAGTGGATTTATTGGATTAGTGCTTACGGATTGAAGAAGTCCAGCACATTGCACCCGGTCACTGGGGACCGAAGGGTCACTGTTGTTTCAAGCACAGTGATAAGAAAACCAGGAATCTACCGGACCCTAGGTCGCGGCAGACAGCCCTTATAGTCAGTACGTAACTGGGGTCAGGGGAAGTGAAGACTTTGAGTCAGTGCACGACAAGATAAGAATTCAGCTTCTTCGCAGGAAGGCTCCTAACACAAAGCTGACTGGGCAGGTACAGCTATAGATTAGCTGGAGATTTTGAGGGAACTACGCTTCAGGCTGGTTGTACTCGTTGTATTGGAAGTAAAGGAGGCCCCTAACTTGTCCAGCTGCTGTCTCAAGATACACTCTCCTTGGATCAGCCTCCCTGGGACCTGCCTGAACATCTTACAAGTAAAGGTATGGAAAGACGCTGACTGTGTGAGACTGTGTTCTTTATCTGCACTCGACTTCACCAACTCCATAGACTTTGAGGGACCAGTCCCACCTGTAGGGGACCCGACATCTAGCTGCATCACCATCCCCTCAGAGATCTACAGCAGCGCTGGTACTAATTACCAGAATACTACAGGTGGCGTCACAAACTGTACATAAATCAATCCCCTGTAAATATATCCCCAACATACGCCAGACCGCCCGGGCCACAGACCGAGCCGCAGCTACCTGTGACAAAATCCCCATAGACTTCTACGGGCTCGGCTCTGAGTACCCCATTGCCCTGGTAACCCACAATTGTGGTGGCGGGTCGACACAACTTGGCGTCACGAACAGGATGCGAAACTCGCAGAACTGCGAGCCCTGTGTGCCTAAGGAATTGTTTTTGTGAGAAGGACTGTTTGCACTTTTGGCGCCAAAATCGCCATTTTTGTCGCCATATTCGCGCCCTCAGGCGCTGGAGAAGAAGGTGGGCGTACCTTCGTGGGCGTCTACCCCCCAGTGGCGCGAAGAAAATGCCTGCCCTCTCAAAGTGCTATTACAACATGCGATCCTGCCCTACAGCAAAGGAGGTCCGCCTCCTCTTCACCTTCCCTGCGAGGAGGAGGAGACGCAAATCCCACCTCCACGGAAGAGACCGGATGTCTCCGCAGAAAGAAGAAAGAATCTTCTGGAACATCATGGAGGCAGGACGTGTGCAGCCGAGCGGGGAAGCGGAGGAAGGCAGGCCCCGTGCCCCAGCCAAGCTGCCACCATCACAGGAGTCTTCTGTGATCCTGCACCTGCAACAGGCGTTGCTAGAGATAAGAGAAGAAAATGCACGCCTGAAGAAGATGGTCCAGCACCAAACTGGACTGGAGGAGATTGAGAGACGCCGATGTAACCTGATGCAGTGGCGACTGTGGAACACAGTGTCCTCTCCCCTCAACGAACCCCCACGATTCCAGATACCGAAGAGTCTGCTGCCCAAGGCGAAGGAGCAACCGGAGGCTGCCCCCGAAAGTACCGATCCCGATCCCACCGGTGAAGCGGTGGAAGCGAAGGAGGTTGAGGAGGTACAGCCAATCCCGGAACGCCCGCCCGGCCAAGAGGCCGCAGCAGATGATCGGTCCCCGGCAGGGACACCGGAGGGGTCCTGTCCGTCACTACCAGATGTGGACTGGGACGAAATGGCGCGCTTGGATGACGTCGCCTATACCGCCCAGTGGGAACAGGAATGGCAGAGTCGTGAGGAGAAGAAGAAACGCCAGCAGGAGGAAGAGCGGGAAACTCAGAGGAACCATCAGCGACAATATGCAGAGCTGATCGCGGACAAAGAGAGTGTCCGGAGAGATAAAGGTACCCTGAGGGAACCGCGGCGGCAGGGGTGTGTGACTGAGTTCCAGCTCCGGAAGGGCTGGGGCTTTATCCGTGAACCGGGCCTCTACCCAGCGGTCTTTGTCAGCAGGCGTGACGTAGAATCTCACCTACCGCAAGGCCATCCTGGGAGGGACTTAGTAAATGGAGATATCGTCACATATACGCGGCACTGGGGAATGAAGGGGTGGTATGCCCTTAACGTCACCATCGTCCGTGACCCCGTCCCAGACGCAGGTACCGTCACCATTACCGCAGCGTCCCCGTTTCCAGTTCAAGCAGCATCCGGCCGTGCCCCAGCATCGCCCCCTGCAAATTCATCGCAACAAGCGACCCAGATTTCATCGCAAATTAAAGCCACCTCTACATCGCAACATGCGACTCAGTCTCAATCGCAATCCCTGACGCGGTCCATATCGCTAACTGTGATTGAAACGCAATCGGTGTCACGTGAAGAAAATGTACCCGTTGCGCCCCTGGAGGTTCGCACCGGAACTGTGGCGACCCAGACCCTGATCGCAGCACATGATTTGCTGGTCCTGGGATCTAGGGCCCATTGCATCGTTCCAGCCCCCGGGGTGGAAAATGTATTGGAAAAGTGTGATGAAAATGAATAGATAAGTAAAGTAGAATTGGTGAGATCCCTATCGGGTCTACCAAAAGTAAAAAAATTTGAAATGTTTTATAAAGTTTTGCACAAATTATATAGTGAATATATATATTTCTACTGTAGAATGCCCGGCTGGGTAAATGGTAAATAGTAACCAGAAAAGTTGCACTTTAGTATTATGTGATTTGATATAATATGTCTTTGGTTTTACATTGGACTTGGAGGTTAAGGACTATGCTAACCCAGAACTTACTTGTAAATAGTTGCGCTTCGGTGCTTTATCTTGGTTTTACATAAACCATTACAACTACCTCTGAAAACAAAACCCGTGTGGTGTGGCACTGAGTGAGGTCTGCAATTGGATGTCCTGCAGCCCACCCAGGACCCACGTTGAAGGTTTGGTGCGGGTCCTTCACAAGTATATTGTATATTTATTGAATGCTATTTAATATTTGTATTTTCTATAATGTTTGCAACGTTCAAGATATTCTCACCTCCCGGATGGGAAGAAGTTATTGTTTAATGTTATTGCATAAACAAAATGTCTCTTTTGTATTTTACAGCCCGGGAGTGCTGTCTTTTACCATGGGGGAATGTGTAGCCCTGGTGGTAGGCACACGCAGTACCCTGGAGAGTGTGTGGCGAGACAGCAGTTTAATGCTAAATATCCATTCACTCGACATATACTAGACACACCCTTAGGGTAGTGGAGTTTACTCTAGAGGGAGTGGTCAAGGTAGTATGTGTTGGAGTGATTTAGTCAGTCTAGTTCCTGTCTTCGGACAGTGAGGACATGTGGAGTGAGTGCCTAGACTTCTGAGAGAGAAGACGTCTGGAGGGAGGAAGGAGTCTAGCCAGCTCTATCATCAGTTCATATCGTGGAGTCTGGTACAGGTGTTTGAATTCACCTTAGTCTAGTCAGAGCTGTATCACCTCCTCAGCATACACTGAAGGAAAGAAAGAAGTTTAGTACAGAAAGTCTTCAGCATCCCTGTCTAAAGGACGGTAACAGGTTCAGAGACGTGCTCCTGCCTATTGATAACTGAGCATCTGTAGCTAACTTTGAAGTAAGGAAAAGAAAGAAGTGACTGCTCGACTCTTGGCTAGTTTGAGTGCTTATGTTACCAGCGCGGACAAGGCGAAAGGCAAAGTGGATTTATTGGATTAGTGCTTACGGATTGAAGAAGTCCAGCACATTGCACCCGGTCACTGGGGACCGAAGGGTCACTGTTGTTTCAAGCACAGTGATAAGAAAACCAGGAATCTACCGGACCCTAGGTCGCGGCAGACAGCCCCTTATAGTCAGTACGTAACTGGGGTCAGGGGAAGTGAAGACTTTGAGTCAGTGCACGACAAGATAAGAATTCAGCTTCTTCGCAGGAAGGCTCCTAACACAAAGCTGACTGGGCAGGTACAGCTATAGATTAGCTGGAGATTTTGAGGGAACTACGCTTCAGGCTGGTTGTACTCGTTGTATTGGAAGTAAAGGAGGCCCCTAACTTGTCCAGCTGCTGTCTCAAGATACACTCTCCTTGGATCAGCCTCCCTGGGACCTGCCTGAACATCTTACAAGTAAAGGTATGGAAAGACGCTGACTGTGTGAGACTGTGTTCTTTATCTGCACTCGACTTCACCAACTCCATAGACTTTGAGGGACCAGTCCCACCTGTAGGGGACCCGACATCTAGCTGCATCACCATCCCCTCAGAGATCTACAGCAGCGCTGGTACTAATTACCAGAATACTACAGGTGGCGTCACGAACTGTACATAAATCAATCCCCTGTAAATATATCCCCAACATACGCCAGACCGCCCGGGCCACAGACCGAGCCGCAGCTACCTGTGACAAAATCCCCATAGACTTCTACGGGCTCGGCTCTGAGTACCCCATTGCCCTGGTAACCCACAATTGTGGTGGCGGGTCGACACACTTACAGTGGTGGGTGGAGGAGGACTTTCTGCCAAAAAGGGTAATGTATCAGAAGCGTACAGCTGTATACAGTGTTGGGGTAATTTAAAATCTCCGTATATATTTCCAGAGTCAGACAGACTCTCACAGGCTCAGTATGGATTACACCAGAATATAAAAAGTAGAACAAGGGTAATGTATCAGAAGCGTACAGCTGTATACAGTGTTGGGGTAATTTTAAATCTCCGTATATATTTCCGGAGTAACACACAGACGCTCACAGGCTCAGTATGGAGTAGACCAGAATATAAAAAGCAAAAAAGGCTAATGTATCTGAAGATACCAGGCGTATACAGTGTAGGGGTAATTGTAAATCTCTGTATATATTTCCGGAGTAACACACAGACGCTCTCTCAGTATGGATTTGACCGTAATACAGAAGGCAGAAAAACGGTACTGTATCAGAAGATACCAGCTGTATACGGTTTTGGGGAAAATTTAAATCTCCGTATATATTTCCGGAGTCACACATAGATAGTCAGCATGTATTTGTCCATGATACCAGCCGGTACACGGTAGTGTGTGAGGAGCGTACAGCTCTATACGGTGTGGGAAAAAATGAACGCTCGGTAACTGTGCAGAAAAAATGAATAAAAGTATTAGTGTACACACAGCAATACAGCTATCAGGCAGCCTAATAATCAGCTCTGCTGCTGCACACAAGAAATTCCTCCTGTCACTGGCAGGCAGTGTTATAACCAGCGCTGCTGCACACAACAAAATCCTCCCCTTTCACTGCACACTAACTGTACAGCACAATCGCTGTCAGCACAAGCACAGAATAACTTTTTTTTTCCTGCCTAACTCTCTCCCTACTGATAAACAGCATCAGCAACCTCTCCCTATGCTAAGATCGGCAGAAGTAAAATGGCGATCGGCGGTCAGGCCTTTTATAGCCACTGTGACGCCACATAAAGCAAGCCAATCACTGCAATGCCCTTCTCTAAGATGGTGGTGGCCGCTGCCCATGTCATCTCGTTGCCCACAGTGTGCGTCCTTGCTCATTGGTTGAGAAAAGGCGCCTGCAAGCATTATGGGAAAACCGACTTTGGCGCTCGGGTCGACGACCGCATGGCCGACCTCACGCTCTAGTCAGGTTTCGATCGGCGAAACCCGACTTTGGCGAAAGTCGATGATTTTTGAATCTGACCGACCTGTTTCCCTCAACTCTAATATACCGTAGACACATTAATAAAACAATTACACATTAATACATAGCCAACTATTAGAGCACCGCATGGGAACACATGTCCGACATATCAGGAAGGAAGGGGCAACCGAGGGTCCCCGCCACCTCCCTACACCCTACACCTGCATATAGTACATGCACAATCATTTTACAATTATTAATTATTCAATCCTCCATTGTAAATTACAAATTTTACAAATTAGAACCGTCTTTTTCAATTCCCACTGAACAATTTCTATGGGGTTGTTTGGTGACTGTGACAGCCACTCCAGAACGGTACAGGACTTTTCACACAGGGCCCTGTAAGTTTGGATTTCTTTTTGCCTTAATAATAAGGAACTTAATTTGAAAACTGCATTTTGTGTTTATGTAACATTTAATTTTTTTGGGTGACCTGAAACATTTAAGTGTGACAAACTTGCAAAAGAGTAGGAAATCAAGAAAGGGGCAAACACTTTTTTACACAACTGTATGTACATATATATATATATATTGGGGAAAAAAAGTATTTAGTCAGCCACCAATTGTGCAAGTTCTCCCAATTAAAAAGATGAGAGAGGCCTGTAATTGACATCACAGGAAGACCACAACTATGAGAGTCAAAATGAGAAAACAAATCCAGAAAATCACCTTGTCTGATTTGGCAACATTTATTTGGCAAATTATGGTGGAAAATAAGTATTCGGTCATTAACAAAAGTTCATCTCAATATTTTGTTATATATCCTTTGTTGGCAATGACAGAGGTCAAACGTTTTCTGTAAGTCTTCACAAGGTTGGCACACACTGTTGGTGGTATGTTGGCCCATTCCTCCATGCAGATCTCCTCTATATCAGTGATGATTTTGGCCTGTCGCTGGGCAACATGGACTTTCAAAGATTTTCTATGGGGTTGAGATCTGGATACTGGCTAGGCCACTCCAGGACCTTCATATGCTTCTTACGAAGCCACTCGTTCGTTGCCCTGGCTGTGTGCTTCGGATCATTATCATGCTGAAAGACCCATCCACGTTTCATCTTCAATGCCCTTGCTGATGGAAGGAGGTTTGCACTCAAAATCTCACAATACATGGCCCCATTCATTCTTTCATGTACACGGATCAGTCGTCCAGCAATGTCTGACTTTCATTTGTTCATTTTCATAGATTTTTGATTTATTATTACTTTTGTCAGATTCAAGCTATTTCTGTGACCATTGTGGGTTTTTCTGTCATTAAACGAGGGGTACCAACAATTTTGACCACGTGTGTATGTATGGTTAGTTCGGTAGAGATGAGCAAATCATTTAAAAATTTAATTCACCAGATTCATCACATTTTTTCAATGTCTCCAATTGGCTGGGATCTTTAACCCCTTAACAACTGCCGATACGTCTTTTAACGGCAGTCATTAAGGGTACTTAAACCTCAGCGCCGTTAAAAAAGTGAATAGTGCCCCCGCAGTCGGATTTTCTCAGGGTCTCGGCTGCCGGGGGTAGCCGAGACCCCAGAGAACATGAATCGGGTCGGTTTTTACCGACTCCGGTGTTGCGATCGCCGTTATTAACCCTATAACGGCGATCGCAACAAAAAAAATAAAATAATGTGCCATTTAATTTCTCTCTCCTCTGATGTGATCGGACATCAAAGGAGAGAGAAAAAGGGTCCCCGATCCCCCCCTTGTGGCCCCCGATCCCCCCTTGTGGCCCCAGGGCCCTCCTGTGTCCCCCGGTGGGCGCCGCCATCTTTGATGGGAGAAAATGGCGGGTGCATGCTCAGTGCGCCCGCCGCGATGTGCTGGGGGGCTTGGGCAATTTTCTCTGGGGTCTTGGCTGCCGGGGGTAGCCGAGACCCCAGAGAACATGATCTGGGTCAGTATTTACAGACCCCAGTGTTGCGATCGCCGTTATAACAGTATACAACAAATAAAAAAATAATATTTCTCTCCCCTCTGATGTGATCGCACATCAGAGGGGTGAGAATTAGGTTCCCCAGGTCCTCCGATCCCCCCCTGTACCTTTGTGTCCCTCTGTGTCCTGCGATCCTCCCCTGTCCTGCGATCCTCCCCCTGTCCTGCGATCCTCCCGGCGTCTTCTTACTGAAAAAAAAACTGGCGGCAGATTCAAAAAGTGAAGTTATTCATTCTCAAAAAGTACATTTTGATCACTGTGATAAACTATCACAGTGATCAAAATAAAAAAAACAGTACATAACCCCCCCCCCCTTTATCACCCCCTTAGTTAGGGACATATAGAAAATATAGAAATTGTATTTATTTTCATTTTTCTGTTAGGGTTAGAGCTAGGGTTAGGGTTATAATTAGGGTTAGGGTTAGCATTAGGGTTAGGGTTAGGCTGGGTTCATACCACGTTATGGCAGTCCGCTAGACGGACTGCGTTACACCGCGGTTTAACGCGGTGTAATGCTGTCCGTTAACACTGCCATTCACCCCCATTTGAGGGCGCATCGTAATGCGGCATGCGTTCGCGGCATGCGTTCGCGACATGCCGTCATTCAGTGATGGAGCCTCGGACGCGGCGTGCAGCGTCTGGGATAAGTCACCGCTAGCGCAGATGAATCATCTGCTGATTCCTCTGCGCTAGTGGGTATAGCATAACGCGATCGCGTTATGCTATACCATTACCAGCCCGTCAACGCTATGTGTTGAACGAGCTGGTAAAACGCAAAATGAACCTAGCCTTAGGGTTAGGGTTACAATTAGGGTTACAATTAGGGTTAGGGTTACAATTAAGGTTGGAATTAGGGTTGGGATTAGGGTTAGGGTTGGGATTAGGGTTAGGGGTGTGTTGGGGTTAGGGTTGGAGCTAGAAATGAGTGGTTTCCACTATTTAGGCACATCAGGGGGTCTCCAAACACGACGTGGCATTCAAAAAGTCAAATGGCGCTCCCACCCTTCCGAGCCCTGCCGTGCGCCCAAACAGTAGTTTACCCCAACATATGGGGTATCAGCATACTCAGGACAAATTGCACACCAATTTTGGGGTTCTATTTTTCCTGTTACCCTTGGGAAAATAAAAAATAGCTGGCTAAGAAAATCAGTTTTGAGGAAAAAAATTATTTGTTATTTTCACGCCTCTGCGTTTATAAATTTCTGTGAAGCACTTGGGGGTTCAAAGTGCTCACCACACCTCTAGATAAGCTCCTTGGGGGGTCCAGTTTCCAAAATGGTGTCACTTGCAGGGGTTTTCTACTGTTTAGGCACATCAAGGGCTCTGCAAACACAACATGACGCCCGCAGAACATTCCATCAAAGTCTGCATTACAAAATAGCGCTCCTTCCCTTCCAAGCCCTGCCGTGCACCCAAACAGTGGTTCCACCCCACATATGGGGTATCAGCGTACTCAGGAAAAATTGGACAACAACTTTTGTTAATGTTAATTTTTTCCTTCCACATTGCTTCAGTTCCTGTGAAGCACGTAAATGGTTAATAAACTTTTTGAATGTGGTTTTGAGCACCTTGAGGGGTGCAGTTTTTAGAATGGTGTCACTTTTGGGTATTTTCTATCATATAGACCCCTCAAAGTGTCTTCAAATGTGATGTGGTCCTTAAAAAAAAATGGTGTTGTAAAAATGAGAAATCGCTGGTCAACTTTTAACCCTTACAACTTCGTAACAAAAAAAAATGTTGTTCCCAAAATTGTGCTGATGTAAAGTAGACATGTGGAAATGTTATTTATTAAGAAATTTGTGTGACATATCTCTCGTATTTCAGGGCATAAAAATTGAACGTTTGAAAATTGCAAAATTTTCAAAATTTTCGCCATATTTCCGTTTTTTTCATAAATAAAAGCAAGATATATAAAAAAAATTTTTACCACTAACGTGAAGTACAATATGTCCCGAAAAAACAGTCTCAGAATCAGCTGGATTCGTTGAAGCGTTCCAGAGTTATAACCTCATAAAGTGACAGTGGTCAGAATTGTAAAAATTGGCCCGATCATTAAGCTGCAAAATGGCTCTGTCACTAAGGGGTTAACAACTTTTCCAGAATGGAACGTATGGCCATGGACGGACGCCGATCGAATAAACAACTCAACATCAAGCCTGCGGATAAAGGCGGATATATAGTTGTGATGGACAAAGCCTATTATGTCACCGAAATCTATTACAATTCACCAATTGTGAGACTTATCTCCCCATTACTAGAGATCCAAGGAAGGGAAAGTACAGCTTTTAGCTAACTAAAACAAGTGTCTTTTTTGGTCTGAGCACCCTAACCAGCCGTACTTTTCCTTCCTTGCAATTAACACCCTTTTGAGCGAGCGGCTTGGTGACCATCTATCATCCTGCAGGACCTGAATGACGGAGGACCTGCGGTGACATCAACATTACGTGACGAACCACGTGACCGGCCAACCTCCAAACCCGTAGTGGGGACGGCGAGTGGTGCATGTTCAGCACCACAGTCTCTGCAAACGTGGTTATGCTGGCAGCATAACCACGGCAGGTTAGTGTAATTTGTCATCAGACCTCCTCCACTTGACCACAGGGTATTACACCAGGAGCGCCCCCTCCTCTTTCGTTTTTATTTCTAGAGATCCGACCTTTTCCATTGCTCAAGACACCGTACTATGGTTAACCACTCACTATAAGTCTCTTGGGATTATTAACACTAAACTTAGTGATTTATTTGTTAATTTACACCCTGTGATACCAGTGTTTTATACCTTGCCCAAGATCCACAAAAACCTCACTCATCCTCCAGGAAGTCCTAAAGACCTATAGTGGCCTCCACTAACTCCCTACTAGCCATTGTTTTAGAGAAAATTCTCTCTCCACTGTTACACCACATCCCATCCTTTCTCTGTGATACATCTGTATCGACCCGCCACCACAATTGTGGATTACCAGGGCAATGGGGTACTCAGAGCCGAGCCCATGGAAGTCTATGGGGTTTGTCACAGGTAGCGGTGGCTCGGTCTGTGGCCCTGGCGGTCAGGCATATGTTGGGGGGGATATTTACAGGGGATATATATACAGTTCGTGACGCCACCTGTAGTCTCTGGTAATTTGTACCAGCGCTGCTGTAGATCTCTGAGGGGATGGTGAGGCAGCTAGATGTCGGGTCCCCTACAGGTGGGACTCTTCCCTCAGGTCGATAGTAATGGGCAGGTTGTGCAGGAATGCAATCAAATAACACAGTCTCACACATCAGCGTCTTTCCATACCTTTTTACTTGCAAGATGGTTATGCAGGTCCCAGGGAGGCTGATCCAATGGAGGATGTGTTTCAAGATAGCAGCTGGACAAGTTAGGGGCCTCCTTTACTTTCACAAAGATGAGTTCAACCAGCATGAAGCATAGTTCCCTCTTTAAACTCCAGCTTCTCTAAGCTGTACTGCCCGGTCAGTTTTGTGGTCGGAGCCTTCCTGTGATGAAACTAGGTTCTTCTCTGCTTGGCCTAGCTCAAAGTTCCTATTCCACCTGACCCCAGTTACGTACTGACACTCCAGGGGCTGCTTGCTGTTACCTAAGGTTCAGTAAGCCTCTGGGTTTTCTACCACCATGCGTGAAGCTATAGTGGTGCTTCGGTCTCCAGTGACCGGTGACAACGTGCAGGACTTCTCCAATCCTATAGCACTCAGAATTCCTACCACTGTGCCTTTCGCCTTGTCCACGCTTGTAGCATAAGCATTCCTCACTTCACAGGTTAATAAAGTCAGTCCCTTTCTTAACTTCTTTCTTGAGCTTGTTGCCAGACTCTCAGTAATCTTCTAGGCAGGAGCACGTCTCTGAACCTTCACTGTCCTTGAGACAGGAGACTGAAGTATATCTGCAACTCACTTCTCTCTTTCACTGCACAGACTGCACTTCCTGACTCCTTCGAGTCCAGGCTAGACTGACTGAATCCTGCTGCATGTGACTAGACTATATATACCTGTGGGCGTGTCTAAGTGTGTGTTGAAATGAATGTTCATTGAGCATTAAACTGCTATCTCTCCACACATCCTCCAGGGTACTGCGTGTGCCTTCACACCAGGGCTACACATTCCCCCATGGTAAACGACAGCACTCCCGGGCTGTGAAATACAAAGAAGACAGAAATTTTTGTTTATGCATTTAAACATTAACATGAACTCGTCCCATCCGGGAGGTAAGGATTTTCTTGAACGTTGCAAACAAAACATTAAATATAGAAAAATACAAAATATTAAATATACATGTTCATATATATAGACGACAATATTCTTGTGAAGGACCTGCACCAAACCTTCAACGTGGGTCCTGGGTGGGCTGCAGGACATAGGAATGCAGACCTCACTCAGTGCCACACCACACGGGTTTTATTATTCAGAGGTAGTTGTGGTGGTTTTATGTAAAACCAAGATAATGCACAAGGTGCAACTATATACAAAATCAGTTCTTGGGCTGGCTCAGTCCTCAGCCTCGAAGTCCATTGTAAGAAAAAGACACAGATATAAATACATTTCTAATATGCATTAAATTTTCAACTTTGGTACCCAGCCGGGCATTCTACTCAATATAGAAAAACATAGAAATTATCTCTGGCAATAAAGTGCAAAATTGGCAACATTCTCAAACTTTTTACAACATTACATATGGTAGACCCCTGTCTGGATCTTACCGGTTTTTACTGTTTAACTATTTCAAATACATTTTCCACCCCGGGGGCTGGAACAATGCGATGGTCCCTAGATCCCATGACTAACAAGTCGTGTGCTGCTATTAGGGTCTGGGTCGCCACAGTTCTCGTGCGAACCTCTAGGGGCGCAACGGGTACTTTCTCCTTGCGAGACACCGATTGCGTTTCAATTTGCGTTACAGTTAGCGATATCGATCGTGTCATAGATTGCGATGGAAACTGGGTCGCAAGTTGCGATGTAGAAGGATGACAAGATAATGAAGAGTATGTAGACGTTGCTTCCATTTGCGAGGAACCTGCAGAGGGCGATACTGGGGCACGGCCTGGTGCTGTTTGAGCTGGAGACGGGGACGCTGCGGTAGTGGTGACGTTACCTGCGTCAGGGACGGGGTCACGGACGATTGTGACATTAAGGGCATACCATCCCTTCATACCCCAGTGCCGTGTATAATTGACAATGTCTCCATTAACTAGGTCCCTCCCGGGATGACCTTGCGGTAGGTGGGATTCTACATCACGTCTGCTGACAAAGACCCCTGGGTAGAGGCCCGGTTCTCTTATGAAGCCCCAGCCCTTCTGGAGCTGGAACTCAGTCACACACCCTTGCCGCCGCGGTTCCCTCAGAGTACCTTTTTCTCTACGGACACTTTCCTTGTCCGCGATCAGCTCTGCATGCTGCCGCTGTCGGTTGCGCTGAGCTTCCCGCTCTTCCTCCTGCTGGCGTTGTTGTTTCTCCTCACGACGCTGCCACTCACATTCCCACTGGGCGGTATAGGCGACGTCATCCAGGCGCGCCATCTCGTCCCAGTCCACGTCTGGTAATGACGGACAGGACCCCTCCGGTGTCCCTGCCGGGGATCGATCATCTGCTGCGGCCTCCTGGCCGGGCGGGCGTTCCGGAACTGGCGGTACCTCCTCAACCTCCTTCGCCTCCACCGCTTCACCGGTGGGATCAGGATCGGTACTTTCGGGGGCAGCCTCCGGTTGCTCCTTTGCCTTGGGCAGCAGAAGTTTTGGTAACTCCAGACGTAGGGGGTCATCGAAGGGAGAGATCACCGCGTCCCACAGCCGCCGCTGCTCCAGGGTACGCCGGCGTCTCTCGATCTCCTCAAATCCAGGTTGTGGCAAAATCATCTTTTTCAGTCGTGCATTTTCTTCTTTAATTTCCAGCAATGCTTGCTGCAGGTGCAGGACCACGGATGACTCCGGTTCTAGTGGCAGCTTGGCTGGGGCACGGGGCCTGCCTTCCTCCGCTTCCCTGCTCGGCTGCACACGTCCTGCTTCCATGATGTTCCAGAGCGTTCTTTCATCTTCCTCCAGAGACGTCCGGTCTCTTCCGTGGAGGCGGGGTTTGCGTCTCCTCCTCTTTGCAGGAAAGGTGAAGAGGAGGCGGACCTCCTTTGCTGTAGGGCAGGATCGCATATTGTAATAGCACTTTGAGAGGGCAGGCATTTTCTTCGCGCCACAGGGGGGTACACGCCCACGAAGGTACGCCCACCTTCTTCTCCAGCGCCTGAGGGCGCGAATATGGCGACAAAGATGGCGATTTTTGGCGCCAAAAGTGCAAACAGTCCTTTTTCACAAAAACAATTCCATAGGCACACAGGGCTCGCAATTTTGCGAGTTTCGTATCCTGTTCGTGACGCCAAAGTTTTGTGTCGACCCGCCACCACAATTGTGGATTACCAGGGCAATGGGGTACTCAGAGCCGAGCCCATGGAAGTCTATGGGGTTTGTCACAGGTAGCGGTGGCTCGGTCTGTGGCCCTGGCGGTCAGGCGTATGTTGGGGGGGATATTTACAGGGGATATATATACAGTTCGTGACGCCACCTGTAGTCTCTGGTAATTTGTACCAGCGCTGCTGTAGATCTCTGAGGGGATGGTGAGGCAGCTAGATGTCGGGTCCCCTACAGGTGGGACTCTTCCCTCAGGTCGATAGTAATGGGCAGGTTGTGCAGGAATGCAATCAAATAACACAGTCTCAAACATCAGCGTCTTTCCATACCTTTTTACTTGCAAGATGGTTATGCAGGTCCCAGGGAGGCTGATCCAATGGAGGATGTGTTTCAAGATAGCAGCTGGACAAGTTAGGGGCCTCCTTTACTTTCACAAAGATGAGTTCAACCAGCATGAAGCATAGTTCCCTCTTTAAACTCCAGCTTCTCTAAGCTGTACTGCCCGGTCAGTTTTGTGGTCGGAGCCTTCCTGTGATGAAACTAGGTTCTTCTCTGCTTGGCCTAGCTCAAAGTTCCTATTCCACCTGACCCCAGTTACGTACTGACACTCCAGGGGCTGCTTGCTGTTACCTAAGGTTCAGTAAGCCTCTGGGTTTTCTACCACCATGCGTGAAGCTATAGTGGTGCTTCGGTCTCCAGTGACCGGTGACAACGTGCAGGACTTCTCCAATCCTATAGCACTCAGAATTCCTACCACTGTGCCTTTCGCCTTGTCCACGCTTGTAGCATAAGCATTCCTCACTTCACAGGTTAATAAAGTCAGTCCCTTTCTTAACTTCTTTCTTGAGCTTGTTGCCAGACTCTCAGTAATCTTCTAGGCAGGAGCACGTCTCTGAACCTTCACTGTCCTTGAGACAGGAGACTGAAGTATATCTGCAACTCACTTCTCTCTTTCACTGCACAGACTGCACTTCCTGACTCCTTCGAGTCCAGGCTAGACTGACTGAATCCTGCTGCATGTGACTAGACTATATATACCTGTGGGCGTGTCTAAGTGTGTGTTGAAATGAATGTTCATTGAGCATTAAACTGCTATCTCTCCACACATCCTCCAGGGTACTGCGTGTGCCTTCACACCAGGGCTACACACATCAAAATTTTTATCTCATATTCACAGTCTTAAACAGCTTCCACTTGATTGCCTTTTTGTCACTTTGGACGTTAACAGCCTATACACAAGTATTAATCACACTAGAGGTATCCGGGCTGTTCAAGAATTTTTGGATAACACTATCCTTTTTACTGATGACTTAAAATCTTTTTGTATCTTGATGCTGACCCTGATTCTCACTAAGAATTTTTTATCTTTGAATAAAAGTTTTTTATGCAGCAAACAGGGACTGCGATGGGACTGAATGTCGCGCCCCTGTATGCAAATATTTTTATAGCGCAATTCGAGTCAGAGTTCATCTACGCTCACCCTTCTTCCAGCAGTATGCCTTACTCTGGAAGAGATATATTGACAACATTTTTTTGGTATGCCGGGGTGACATTACCTCTTTAGAGACATTCCACAATGACTTTAACCACAGGGTGGATAAACTTTCTTTTACTATACAGTGGAATACTACCAATATTCATTTCCTTGACACCAATATGTTTGTGGACAAAGATGGACAATTATCTATTGACTTCTTTTTGAAACCCACCGATAGGAACAACCTCCTTCACTATACCAGTTGTCACCCCATCCATACAAAAATACCTTCCGAAATCACAATTTTGCAGAATTAACCGCATAGTTTCTGACACTACAATACGTAAACTTTGTTTTGGTGAGATGATGGTAAAATTTCAAGTTCGCAGTTATCCTAATTCCCTTTTATCTGTTATGAATGTTTTAGAAATGAATTCTGAGCAGAAGCTCCCTCTGGTGGTTACAAACAGCACTGAACCATTCAATGAGGATTGGCAATCAGGAATTACAGACTGGCTGGATATAAGGGAGGTTTCCCCTCATCATGGTTGCCGGTGATCAATTGTTCCTGTCTCAACGTTGTTTCCTGGTTCACTTGGAAGCTTGCTGAGTCTTGCCTCTTCTCCTGCTCTCAGATAAGATATTTTCTGTTTTTTGTTTTTGTGCTTGCCATTTGCATTTTTCTCTGCATTTCTGTGAGGTTGGCCAGGTTCTCCTCCCCGGGGGCTTGGGCCCCTCTCGGTTCCTCTGGAGCCACTGTTGTTTGTTCATTTGCCTTTTCCAGTTTTTTCAGTGGCTGCGGCTGAGTTTTGTTACACCAGAGAACTAATTTAGGTGGTAGAGGTCATGTGATCTTAGGTGTTTTTGCAATTAGTAGCGTTGGCTTTTTGTTTTAGGGTTTTTTGGATTGTAGTAAGTATCCTTCCTATCCGTTTCTGTCTAGGCAGATTGGGCCCCAACGTTTGCTCATACTATTTTCTGTCTGTGTCTGTATTTCCTCTTGTCTAACCGCCATTACATGTTTGGGGGCTTCCTATGTTCTTTGGGGATCTGCTCCGGGGCAGATAACTTTCCTCTTTCTATTTTTAGGTGTAGTTATCCTCTCAGGCTGTGACGAGGCGTCTAGGACCAACGTAGGAACGCTCCACGGCTGCCTTTAGTTGTTGTGGTTAGTCAGGGTACTGCAATCCAGTAGATTCCAACCTCTCTGGTGTATTGCCGTTTTTGCCTGCTCTCCTCAGCTACCAAAACATAACAGTATCACCGGCCAAACTGAAAATTGTATGGTACTCACAGAAGGGAAAAATAGTGTGGAAACAAAAAAGGTTGTTAGAGTTGTCAGAGATTTTTTTTTTTTTCTATTTGTTGCATTTTTTTCCCTCTTTTTCTCTGGGTGCTGAGGAGGATTTTTTTTTCTCAATGGAGTTTGCACAGTTGTCTGGCCGTGTGGATCAGCTTGCCACTGAGGTTCGGAGTATTGCTACCTTTCTTGCTAGGTTGCCAGTTGTGGAACCCAGGATCCCCATGCCAGATTTGTTTTTGGGGGATCGAGCTAAATTTCTGAATTTCAAAAATAACTGTAAGTTGTTTTTTGCCTTAAAACCCAAGTCCTCAGGGAACGCAGCACAGCAGGTTCAAATTGTCATCTCTCTCCTGCGCGGCGATCCTCAGGATTGGGCTTTTTCCCTGACACCTGGAGACCCTGTTTTGAGTAATGTTGATGCATTTTTTCTGGCTCTGGGGTTATTGTACGATGAACCTAATGTCACTGATCAAGCTGAAAAAACCTTGTTGGCATTAAATCAGGGGCTTGAGGACGCTGAATTGTACTGTCAGAAATTCCAAAAGTGGGCAGTCCTGACCAAATGGAATGATGATGCTTTGGCAGCCCTTTTTCGGAAGGGTCTGTCAGAGAATGTAAAAGATGTTATGGTGGGTTTCCCTGCTCCCTCTGGTCTCAATGATTCTATGTCATTAGTGATTCAAATTGACAGACGTTTGCGTGAGCGTAGAAGTATGCGTGGAATAGTGTTGCCTTGTGAACCAGCTTCTGAACCCATGCAGTGTGATAGAGTGACTTCTGGGGCACAGCGTCTGAGTTTCGAAAACACAATGGGTTATGTTTCTACTGTGGTGATGCCTCTCATGCTATTTCAGTCTGCCCTAAGCAGGGAAGACGTTTTGCACGCTCAGTTGTCTTGGGTAGTGTTCAGACTAAATTTCTGTTGACTGTTACTCTGATTTGCTCCCTGTCCACATTTTCTGCTCAGGCTTTTGTTGATTCGGGAGCAGCTATTAACCTGATGGATTTTGATTTTGCTAAACGTTGTGGGTTTCCCTTGATGCCCCTACGGAAGTCTATTCCCCTACTGGGGATTGATTCTACCCCTTTGGCGGAGAATAAACCCCAGTTTTCTACTCAGGTGATAATGAGGGTTGAACCTGATCATCAGGAGAGTTGCAAATTTTTGGTGTTGTATAATCTGCATGACATTATTGTACTAGGTTTCCCTTGGTTACAGTCTCATAATCCTGTTTTGGATTGGAAATCTGTGTCTGTAACCAGTTGGGGCTGCCAATGTGTTAATGCCAACACTCCTGTTTTTTCTGCCTCTCCCCAGGCTCAAGATGTTCCTGACTTTTTGACTGATTTTTCTGATGTGTTTAGCGAAAGTAAATCTGCATCCTTGCACCCCCATAGGAGCTATGACTGCGCTATTGAATTAGTGCCTGGTAGTAAATTCCCTAAAGGTCTTCTTTTTAACTTGTCTGTACCTGAACATGATGCTATGCGGTCTTATATCAAGGAGTCATTGGAGAAGGGTCATATCAGACCATCCTCTTGACCCTTGGGTGCCGGTTTTTTCTTTGTGGCCAAAAAGGATGGTTCATTAAGGCCGTGTATTGATTATCGTCTCTTGAACAATATCACTGTGAAATATCAATATCCGTTACCCTTGATTTCTGACCTGTTTTCCAGGGTGAAAAGTGCTATTGGTTTACCAAGCTTGACCTCAGGGGGGCGTATAACCTTATTCGCATTAAGCACAGGGATGAATGGAAGACGGCGTTTAATACCCCAGAGGGGCATTTTGAGTACCTAGTGATGCCCTTTGGGCTCACTAATGCTCCTTCCGTCTTCCAGTCCTTCATGAATGACATTTTCAGGGATTTTGTGGATAAATTTCTGATTGTTTATTTGGATGATATCTTGATTTTTTCCAATGACTGGGACTCTCATGTGAAACATGTTCGGACTGTGTTCCAGTTTTTGAGAGAGAATGCTCTGTATGTGAAGGGATCAAAGTGTCTTTTTGGCGTACAGAGGATCTCATTTCTGGGATTCATTTTGTCTCCATCTGTTATTGAAATGGACCAGGTCAAGGTTCAGGCCATCTGTGATTGGGTCCAACCTACTTCATTAAAGGCTCCTCAGAGATTCTTGGGTTTTGCCAATTTTTATCGTAAATTTATTGGTAATTTCTCTGTTATTGTTAAACCATTGACTGATTTGACCAAAAAGGGTTCTGATGTGGTGAATTGGCCTCCTGAAGCAGTCTCTGCGTTTCAGGAACTTAAGCAGAGATTCACTTCTGCTCCTGTTCTACAGCAGCCTGATGTTTCTCTGCCATTTCAGGTGGAGGTTGATGCCTCTGAAATTGGGGCAGGTGCCGTTTTGTCCCAAAGAGATCCTGAGACCTCTAAAAGTAACCCTTGTGCTTTTTTCTCTCGAAAATTTTCTCCAACTGAACGTAATTATGACGTGGGTAATCGGGAGTTATTGGCCATGAAGTGGGCTTTTGAAGAGTGGAGACAATGGCTGGAGGGAGCAAAACATCAGGTGGTGGTCCTCACGGACCATAAGAATCTGGTTTTTCTGGAATCAGCCAAGCGACTTAATCCTAGACAGGCCAGGTGGGCTGTTGTGAATGTGCTAGAAATGAATTCCGATCAGAAGCTCCCTCTGGTGGTTACAAACAGTACTGAACTATTTAATGAAGATTGTGAAGATTGGCGATCAGGTGTTACTGACTGGTCTTAAATAAGGGAGGTTCCCTCCCATCAGAGTTGCCGGTGATCAATTGTTCTGGTCTCAACTTTTGTTCCTGGTTCACTTTGGAGCTTGCTGTTTCGTGCCTGCATCTTCTGCTAACAGATAAGACTTTTTCTTCTTTTAGTTTTTTGTGCTTGCTTTTTGCATTTTGTCCTGCACTTCTGTGGGGGTCTGCCAGGTCCCTCCGGGGGCTTGTGCTCCTCTCAGTTTAGTTCAGCCAGTTGTTTGTTCATTTGCCTTTTCCAGTTTTTTCTGTGGCTGCGGCTTAGTTTTGTTACACCAGAGAACTAATTTAGGTGGTAGAGGTCGTGTGATCTCAGGTGTTTTTGCAATTAGTGTGTTGGTATTTTTTTAGGGTTTTTCGGATTGCAGTAAGTAACCTTCCTATCCTTTTCTGTCTAGGAAGATTGGGCCCCAACGTTTGCTCATACTATTTTCTGTCTGTGTCTGTATTTCCTCTTGTCTAACCGCCATTACATGTTTGGGGGCTTCCTATGTTCTTTGGGGATCTGCTCCGGGGCAGATAGTTTTCCTCTTTCTATCTTTAGGTGAAGTTAGCTTCTCAGGCTGTGACGAGGCGTCTAGGACCAACGAAGGTACGCTCCACGGCTGCCTTTAGTTGTGGTGGTTAGTCAGGGTACTGCAATCCAATAGTTTCCAACCTCTCTGGTGTATTGCCTTTTTTGCCTGCTCTCCTCAGCTACCAAATCACAACAGTGGGCCTTGTTTTTCACACGTTTTAATTTTGTGGTTTCCTTTCTTCCTGGCACTAAGAATGTTAAGGCGGATGCCCTCTCAGGAGTTTCCTTGCGGACTCTCCTGAGTTATCTGATCCTGCTGTTATTTTGAAAGAGGGTGTAGTTCTTTCCGCCATCTCGCCCAATTTGAGACTGGCTCTGGAAGGGTGTTAGGAGGATAAACCCGAGCGCTGCCCTGTTGGGAAATTGTTTGTCCCAGACCAGTGGAAGAAGAGTGTGATGTCTGAGATTCATTGTTCCGCATTGGCCGGTCATCCCGGAATTTTTGGTACCAGAGACTTGGTGAGTCGGTCCTTTTGGTGGCCTACTTTGTCTCGTGACGTCAGGGAGTTTGTGCAGTCCTGTGGGACTTGCTCTCGCTCCAAGCCTTGCTCTCGCTCTAGTGGTTTGTTGATGCCATTGCCTGTGCCCAAGAGACCATGGACCCATATCTCTATGGATTTTATTTTCCGACCTCCCTGTTTCTCAGAGAATGACCGTTATCTGGGTGATTTGTGATAGGTTTTCCAAGATGATACATCTTGTGCCATTACCTAAGTTGCCTTCCTCCTCCGAATTGGTGCCTTTGTTCCTTCAGCATGTGGTTCGGTTACATGGCATTCCTGAGAACATTGTGTCTGACAGAGGAGTCCAGTTTGTTTCCAGATTTTGGAGGACTTTTTGTTCTAAACTTGGTGTTCAATTGTCCTTCTCCTCTGCTTTTCATCCTCAGACCAATGGACAAACTGAGAAAAGAAACCAGACATTGGAGACTTATCTGAGATGCTTTGTGTCTGCTGATCAAGATGACTGGGTCTCTTTTTTGCCTTTGGCTGAGTTTGCTCTTAATAATAGGGCAAGCTCTGCCACTTTAATGTCTCCATTTTTCTGCAATTTTGGGTTTCACCCTCAATTTTCTTTGGGACAGACGGAGGCTTCTGTCTATCCGGGTGTTGACTCTGTTGTGGAGCGTATGCAGCAGATTTGGGACCAGGTAGTGGAGAGGTTGTCCCTCTCTCAGGAGAGGGCCCAGCGGTTTGCCAACCGGCATAGGACTGATGGTCCTCGGTTTAAAGTGGGGGACTTGGTCTGGTTGTCCTCAAGAAATATCCCTATGAGAGTTGCATCTCCAAAGTTTAAGCCCAGGTTCATTGGACCTTATAAGATCACGGAGATTCTTAATCCTGTTTCCTTTCGTTTACTTCTTCCAGGGACACTTAAGATCCATAACGTGTTCCACAAGTCCTTATTGAAGAGGTTTGTCGAGCCAGTGGTTCCTACTACTGTGCCTCCTGACCCTGTTTTGGTTGAGGGCAATCTGGAGTATGTGGTTGAGAAAATATTGGATTCTCGTTTTTCTAGACGGAAACTCCAGTATTTGGTTAAGTGGAGAGGTTATGGTCAGGAGGACAATTCTTGGGTGTTTGCTTCGGACATCCATGCTAGGAGACTGATCCGTGCATATCACAGAGCTCATCCTGACCGACCTGGTTGCACAAATGAGGATTCGGTGACCCCTCCTCAAGGGGGGGGTACTGTTATGAATGTTTTAGTAATGAATTCTGAGCAGAAGCTCTCTCTGCTGGTTACAAACAGTACTGAACCATTCAATGAGGATTGGCAATCAGGAATTACAGACTGGCTGGATATAAGGGAGGTTTCCCCCCATCATGGTTGCCGGTGATCAATTGTTCTGTCTCAACTTTTGTTCCTGGTTCACTTTGGAGCTTGCTGAGTCTTGCCTCTTCTCCTGCTCTCAGATAAGATATTTTCTGTTTTTTGTTTTTGTGCTTGCCATTTGCATTTTTCTCTGCATTTCTGTGAAGTTGGCCAGGTTCCCCTCCCCGGGGGGGTTGGGCCCCTCTCGGTTCCTCTGGAGCCACTGTTGTTTGTTCATTTGCCTTTTCCAGTTTTTTCAGTGGCTGCGGCTGAGTTTTGTTACACCAGAGAACTAATTTAGGTGGTAGAGGTCGTGTGATCTCAGGTGTTTTTGCAATTAGTAGAGTTGGTATTTTTTAGGGTTTTTTTGGATTGCAGTAAGTATCCTTCCTATCCTTTTCTGTCTAGGAAGATTGGGCCCCAACGTTTGCTCATTCTATTTTCTGTCTGTGTCTGTATTTCCTCTTGTCTAACCGCCATTACATGTTTGGGGGCTTCCTATGTTCTTTGGGGATCTGCTCCGGGGCAGATAGCTTTCCTCTTTCTATCTTTAGGTGTAGTTATCCTCTCAGGCTGTGACGAGGCATCTAGGACCAACGTAGGAACGCTCCACGGCTGCCTTTAGTTGTGGTGGTTAGTCAGGGTAATGCAATCCAGTAGATTCCAACCTCTCTGGTTTATTGCCGTTTTTGCCTGCTCTCCTCAGCTACCAAAACATAACATTTATGCCTTCCCGTCTGTACCTACACCTTTACGACTTACCGATACTCATAGAATGAGTTTTGTTAACAGGCACCATCCGTTCATGAGTTTGTTCCATAAGATTATTCGCAAGCATTGGCGATTACTTGGGAACTCATATCCTCACATTCCTGAATTTCAACTTTCACCTTTAATTTGTCACAAAAAGCTCAAAATTTACGGAATCTTCTGGTTCGGGCTGACTTGGGCACTCCACTTGGTAAGCATTCACAAACCTTTCTTAGGACACAGCGAAAAGGGACGTTTCACTGTCTCCACTGCCTGAAATGCTCCAATATCACCAAAGGAGACTCAGTCACACATCTCAGAGCAGGCAAAAGATTTCTTATAAGGGGCTATTATAGCTGTGATTCGTCCTATGTTATCTACTTAATTAAGTGCTCATGCGGTCTCGAATGTGTTGGTGAGACTACGCAACATATCCGAGACTGTTTTTTACCGGCAGCATGGTCCGCAAAACATGCACACGGAGAATAGTGGACACTGTCCTCCGGCTGGTGCTGAAGCCAGCTGTCATTCTCCCCTGCCTGCCTGCGAGCAGAGTAGAATGATAAGCGTTATATTAAAGTCCGAATGACAGCAAGTGGGGCTTTTGGGACTGTAACCCCCATCATCCGACACCTCCTGTCGTTCAGACTTTAATATACTGCTCATCGTTCTCTGCTCGCAGGCAGAGCAGGGGAGAATGACAGCCGGCTTCAGCACCAGCCACCGGGGAACAGTGCTTACAGTAGCCGCTTCTTCCCCAGCGGCCGTCCATGTGGTACTGATGTGGCACATGGGTGGCACACGGTTGCACACACCAGACACTGATATCTCCGGTACCGTTTTTTCCAGTACCGGAAATATCAGGACGTGTGAAACCGGCCTTATAATAAGTAACAGAAGATATAGGACAATCACACACATACATATACAATCTATGCACAACCAGAATGCAAAATCATATCCAACACATACAGTAGACACACACATACTGAATATTCTTATATATGCACATACATATACACAATGCACAGATATACATTAACACATAAAATACACATATACACACATAATAGATGCACACATAAACATATATGCACACATCTAAATTACAGTCATTGCCAAAAGTTTTGAGAATGACACAAATATTATATTTTCACATGATCTGCTGCCCTCTGGTTTTTATGTGTGTTTGACAGATGTTTTTATCACAGACAGAAATATAATAATTGCAAACATATGAGTAACAAAAGCTTATATTGACAGTTAGAATGAGTTAATGCAGCAAGTCAATATTTGCAGTGTTGACCCTTCTTCTTCAGGACCTCTGCAATTCTCCTGGCATGCCTCAATCAACTTCTGGACCAAATCCTGACTGATAGCAGTCCATTCTTGCACAATCAATGCTTTCATTTTGTCAGAATTTTTAGGTTTTGTTTGTCCACCCGTCTCTTGATGATTGACCACAAGTTCTCAATGGGATTAAGATCTGGGGAGTTTCCAGGCCATGGACCCAAAATCTCTATTTTTGTTCCCTGAGCCATTTAGTTATCACATTTGCTTTATGGCAAGGTGCTCCATCATGCTGGAAAAGGCATTGTTGATCGCCAAACTGCTCTTGGAGGGTTGGGAGAAGTTGCTCTTGGAGGACATTCTGGTACCATTCTTTATTCATGGCTGTGTTTTTAGGCAAGACTGTGAGAGAGCCGATTCCCTTGGCTGAGAAGCAACCCCACACATGAATGGTTTCAGGATGCTTAACAGTTGGGATGAGACAAGACTGGTGGTAGCGCTCACCTTGTCTTCTCCGAATGAGGCGTTTTCCTGATGTCCCAAACAATCGAAAAGGGGATTCATCAGAGAAAATAACTTTACCCCAGTCTTCAGCAGTCCACTGCCTGTACCTTTTGCAGAATATCAGTCTGTCCATGATGTTTTTTCTGGAGAGAAGTGGCTTCTTTGCTGCCCTCCTTGAGACCAGGCCTTGCTCCAAGAGTCTCCGCCTCACAGTGCGTGCAGATGCACTCACACCTGCCTGCTGCCATTCCTAAGCAAGCTCTGCACTGCTGGTAGCCCGATCCGCAGCTGAAACACTTTTAAGAGATGGTCCTGGCGCTTGCTGGTCTTTCTTGGGCACCCTGAAGCCTTTTTGGCAACAATGGAACCTCTCTCCTTGAAGTTCTTGATGATGCGATAGATTGTTGACTGAGGTGCAATCTTTCTAGCTGCGATACTCTTCCCTGTTAGCCATTTTTGTGCATTGCAATGATGACTGCACGTGTTTCTTTAGAGATAACCATGGTTAACAGAAGAGAAACAATGATGCCAAGCACCAGCCTCCTTTTAAAGTGTCCAGTGGTGTCATTCTTACTTAATCATGACAGATTGATCTCCAGCCATGTCCTCATCAACACCCACACCTGTGTTAATGGAGCAATCACTGAAAAGAGGTTAGCTGGTCCTTTTAAGGCAGGGCTGCAATGTTGTTGAAATGTGTTTTGGAGGATAAAGTTCATTTTCTAGCCAAATATTGACTTTGCAAGTAATTGCTGTTAAGCTGATCACTCTTTATAACATTCTGGAGTATATGCAAATTGCCATTAGAAAAAGTGAAGCAGTAGACTTTGTAAAAATTAATATTTGTGTCATTCTCAAAACTTTTGGCCATGACTGTACATTCGCACACACACATACCTACACAATACACTTACAAAACAGACATACAGCACAGTACTATATACACACTCTACATACGCACACATATACATGTACAACAGACACACAAAGTGCATACTTTTAGGAAATGATTACAGTACATGTCCCGGTTGACTGGGTAACTACTCTTTTTAAAAGCTCCGATGAGTATACTAATACTAATTAGAGCGGTGTGTGTCGTGGATCTATCTCCTTTCTGCTAAATGGTGCAGAAAATATCAGTGTGCCAAGAGAGAGTGCTGTACCTTCCGGAGTAAACCAGTCAACACCATCTGCCGACAAGGTCCCCTCACTAAATTTGTCCCTTCCAATTTTTACTGTGCCATATAGTGCACTGTCCTGTGACTCCATGAACTCACATGCCCAATTGTCAATGTATATAGTACACCTCGATGTTATAGATGTATCTTTATTACCTTGAAAGAACATGGATTTCTTGCCTTGTGGCATCACTACAGGTCTGTGGGATATATAACAGATCTTAGTGGTTCTGTACAGCAAAAAGTCACTCACAGAATCCTGCTGCATTGGCATCTGTAATCTGATAAACTTGGTTGTATTATTCATTGTATTTATGCTATGACTAAGGACGATTTATCCATCGGAAAGAAGTCGGAATTTTTTTTTGTAGAGTTTCAAGTAGATTTTATTATGATTTAATAAAGTATGGATCAATCCTTTTATCTGCACACTGGATTACACTTATGTTAGTGAGGACCACTGTTCCTTCCAGCAGGATCGGCAAACCATCTAATATGTCTGAGAGCCTCCAGACATCATCTGTTGGGGAGAGAAGAATAGGGCATGTTAAATCTCAAAGTCTGATCCTTTTGTTCAGTGCAGAGATAATACTCTGGCAGAGTAGTCTAGCAAATACTTTTTCCTAGAGAACACAGGAAAGCATGGTCAAGAATAGAGATCCTGTTATTGGGGAAAGTCAGGAGTAATAGGTGTTGGTATAAACAGGGGTAGACATACCATCGGTGCAACCTGTGTGCACCTGCATAGATTCCCAGGAGCAAGTGAGGGGACACACTTCCACATCCAAGGCAAATGCCTAATGGTGAGCTACTAGACTGCGAAGGGTCACATCCGTGTCTGAAAATACTGCTGCAATCCTTGACCTGGTCGCTAGGCGCCGCCGCACTAATACCACACTTACAGATGGATGCCGGCAGCATGTGGCAATTTAGCTTTTAGATGGCTGAGACTAGATGTTCCTTTCTGTTGTGAATAGGCTGGAAATGAGTTCTGAGCAGAAGCTCCCTCTGGTGGTTACAAACGGTACTCGACTGTCCAGTGAAGATTGTGAGGATTGGGAATCAGGTGTTACTGACTGGTCTTATATAAGGGAGTCGCCTTCCCATCAGGGTTGCCGGTGATCAATTGTTCTGGTCTCAATCCTTGATTCCTGTTTCCTTGGTAGCCTGCTGTGTCGTGTCTGAATCTCCTGCTAACAGATAAGACATTTTCTTCTTTTTGTTTTTGTGCTTGATTTTTGCATTTTGTCCTGCACTTCTGTGGGGGCCTTCAGGGTCCCCTCGGGGGGCTTTTGCCCTCTCAGTTCAGTTCAGCCACTGATGTTTGTACATTTGCTTTTTCCAGTTTTTTCAGTGGCTGCTGTTTTGTTTTTGGTTACACCAGAGAACTAATTTAGGTGGTAGAGGTCGTGTGATCTCAGGTGTTTTTGAAATTAGTAGAGTTGGTGCTTTTCAGGGTTTTTTGAGATTGCAGTAAGTGCCCTTCCTATCCTTTTCTATTTAGTAAGTTTGGGCCCCAACGTTTGCTCATACTATTTTCTGTCTGTGTCAGTATTTCTTCTTGTCTAACCGCCATTACATGTTTGGGGGCTTTCTATGTTCTTTGGGGATCTGCTCCGGGGCAGATAGCTTTCCTCTTTCTATCTATAGGTGTAGCTAGTTTCTCAGGCTGTGACGAGGCGTCTAGGACCAACGTAGGAACGCTCCACGGCTGCCTCTAGTTGTGGTGATTAGTCAGGGTACTGCAATCTCATAGTTTCCAACTGCTCTGGTGTATTTCCTTTTTTGCCTGCTCTCCTCAGCTACCAAATCATAACAGTATCACCGGCCTAAACTAAAAATTATATGGTACTCACAGAAGGGAAAAATATTGTGGAAAGAAAAAAGTTGTCAGAGTTGTCAGAGATTTTTTTTTTTTCTGTTTGTTGCATTTTTTTTCCCTCTGTGTCTCTGGGTGCTGAGGAGGCTTTTTTTTTCTCTCTCAATGGAGTTTGCACAGTTGTCTGGCCGTGTGGATCAGCTTGCCACTGAGGTTCGGAGTATTGCTACCTATCTTGCTAGGTTGCCTGTTGTGGAACCTAGGATTCCCATGCCAGATTTGTTTTTAGGGGATCGAGCTAAGTTTCTGAATTTCAAAAATAACTGTAAATTGTTTTTTGCCTTAAAATCTAAGTCCTCAGGGAACGCAGCGCAGCAGGTTCAAATTGTCATCTCTCTCCTGCGCGGCGACCCTCAGGATTGGGCTTTTTCCCTGACACCTGGGGATCCTGTTTTGAGTGATGTTGTTGCGTTTTTTCAGGCTTTGGGGTTATTGTACGATGAACCTAATGTCACTGATCAAGCTGAAAAAACTTTGTTGGCATTAAGTCAGGGGCTTGAGGACGCTGAGTTATACTGTCAGAGATTCCGTAGGTGGGCAGTCCTGACCAAATGGAATGACGACGCTTTGGCAGCTCTTTTTCGGAAGGGACTGTCAGATAATGTAAAGGATGCTATGGTGGGATTCCCTGTTCCCTCTGGTCTCAATGATTCTATGTCATTAGCGATTCAAATTGACAGACGTTTGCGTGAGCGGAAAGGTATGCGTGGAATAATGTTGCCTTGTGAACCTGCTTCTGAATCCATGCAGTGTGATAGAGTGGTTTCTGGGGCACAGCGTCATGAATTTCGAAAGCGCAATGGGTTATGTTTCTACTGTGGTGATGCCTCTCATGCTATTTCAGTCTGCCCTAAGCGGGGAAGACGTTTTGCACGCTCAGTTGTCTTGGGTAGTGTTCAGACTAAATTTTTATTAACTGTTACCCTGATATGCTCTCTGTCCTCATTTTCTGCTCAGGCTTTTGTTGATTCTGGAGCAGCTATTAACCTGATGGATTTTGATTTTGCTAAACGTTGTGGGTTTCCCTTGATACCCCTACGGAAGTCTATTCCCCTACTGGGGATCGATTCTACCCCTTTGGCTGAGAATAAACCTCAGTTCTCTACTCAGGTGATAATGAGGGTAGAACCTGATCATCAGGAGAGTTGCAAATTTTTGGTTCTGTATAATCTGCATGACATTATCGTACTGGGTTTCCCTTGGTTACAGTCTCATAATCCTGTTTTGGATTGGAAATCTGTGTCTGTTACCAGTTGGGGCTGCCAATGTGTTAATACCAACACTCCTGTTTTTTCTGCCTCCCCCAGGCTCAGGATGTTCCTGACTTTTTGATTGATTTTTCTGATGTGTTTAGCGAAAGTAAATCTGCATCCTTACCTCCCCATAGGAGCTATGACTGCGCTATTGAATTAGTGCCTGGTAGTAAATTCCCTAAAGGTCGCCTTTTTAACTTGTCTGTACCTGAACATGACGCTATGCGGTCTTATATCAAGGAGTCATTGGAGAAGGGTCATATCAGACCATCCTCTTCACCCTTAGGTGCCGGTTTTTTCTTTGTGGCCAAAAAGGATGGTTCATTAAGGCCGTGTATTGAATATCGTCTCTTGAACAATATTACTGTGAAATATCAATATCCTTTACCCTTGATCTCTGATCTGTTTTCCAGGGTGAAAAACGCTACTTGGTTTACCAAGCTTGACCTCAGGGGGGCATATAACCTTATTCGCATTAAGCACGGGGATGAATGGAAGACGGCATTTAATACCCCTGAAGGGCATTTTAAGTACCTTGTGATGCCCTTTGGGCTCACTAATGCTCCTTCTGTCTTCCAGTCCTTCATGAATGACATTTTCAGGGATTTTGTGGATAAATTTCTGATTGTTTATTTGGATGATATCTTGATTTTTCCAATGACTGGGACTCTCATGTAAAACATGTTCGGACTGTGTTCCAGATTTTGAGAGAGAATGCTCTGTATGTGAAGGGATCAAAGTGTCTTTTTGGCGTTCAGAGGATCTCATTTCTGGGATTCATTTTGTCCCCATCTGTTATTGAAATGGACCCGGTCAAAGTTCAGGCCATCTGTGATTGGGTCCAACCTACTTCATTAAAGGCTCTTCAAAGATTCTTGGGTTTTGCCAATTTTTATCGTAAATTTATTGGTAATTTCTCTGTTATTGTTAAACCATTAACTGATTTGACCAAGAAGGGTTCTGATGTGGTGAATTGGCCTCCTGAGGCAGTCTCTGCATTTCAGGAACTTAAGCAGAGATTCACTTCTGCTCCTGTTCTACGCAGCCTGATGTTTCTCTACCATTTCAGGTGGAGGTTGATGCCTCTGAAATTGGGGCAGGTGCCGTTTTGTCCCAAAGAGATCCAGAGACCTCTAAAAGTAACCCTTGTGCCTTTTTCTCTCGAAAATTTTCTCCCACTGAACGTAATTATGACGTGGGTAATCGGGAGTTATTAGCCATGAAGTGGGCTTTTGAAGAGTGGAGACATTGGCTGGAGGGAGCCAAACATCAGGTGGTGGTCCTTACGGACCATAAGAATCTAGTTTATCTGGAATCTGCCAAGCGACTTAATCCTAGACAGGCCAGGTGGGCCTTGTTTTTCACACGTTTTAATTTTGTGGTTTCATTTCTTCCTGGCACTAAAAATGTTAAGGCGGATGCCCTCTCAAGGAGTTTCCTGGCGGACTCTCCTGAGTTATCTGATCCTTCTGTTATTTTAAAAGAGGGTGTAGTTCTTTCCGCCATCTCGCCCAATTTGAGACTGGCTCTGGAGGGGTGTCAGGAGGATAAGCCCGAGCGCTGCCCTGTTGGGAAATTGTTTGTCCCGGACCAGTGGAAAAAGAGTGTAATGTCTGAGATTCATTGTTCCGCGTTGGCCGGTCATCCCGGAATTTTTGGTACCAGAGACTTGGTTAGTCGGTCCTTTTGGTGGTCTACCTTGTCTCGTGATGTCAGGGAGTTTGTGCAGTCCTGCGGGACTTGCTCTCGCTCCAAGCCTTGCTCTCGTTCTAGTGGTTTGTTGATGACATTACCTGTGCCCAAGAGACCATGGACCCATATCTCTATGGATTTCATTTCCGACCTCCCTGTTTCTCAGAGAATGACCGTCATCTGGGTGATTTGCGATAGGTTTTCCAAGATGATACTTCTTGTGCCATTACCTAAGTTGCCTTCCTCCTCTGAATTGGTGCCTTTGTTCCTTCAGCACGTGGTTCGTTTACACGGCATTCCTGAGAACATTGTGTCTGACAGAGGAGTCCAGTTTGTTTCCAGATTTTGGAGGACCTTTTGTTCTAAAATTGGTGTTCAATTGTCTTTCTCCTCGGCGTTTCATCCTCAGACCAATGGTCAAACTGAGAGAACAAACCAGACATTGGAGACTTATCTAAGATGCTTTGTGTCTGCTGTTCAGGATGACTGGGTCTCTTTTTTGCCTTTGGCTGAGTTTGCTCTTAATAATAGGGCTAGCTCTGCCACTTTGATGTCTCCATTTTTCTGTAATTCTGGTTTCACCCTCGATTTTCTTCAGGACAGACGGAGGCTTCTGTCTGTCCAGGTGTTGACTCTGTTGTGGAGCGTATGCAACAGATTTGGGACCAGGTAGTGGAGAGGTTGTCCCTCTCTCAGGAGAGGGCCCAGCGGTTTACTAACCGGCATAGGACTGATGGTCCTCGGTTTAAAGTGGGGGACTTGGTCTGGTTGTCCTCAAGAAATATTCCTATGAGAGTGGCATCTCCTAAATTTAAGCCTAGGTTCATTGGACCTTATAAGATCATGGAGATTCTTAATCCTGTTTCTTTTGTTTGCTTCTTCCAGGGACATTTAAGATCCATAACGTGTTCCACAAGTCCTTGTTGAAGAGGTTTGTTGAGCCAGTGGTTCCTACTACTGTGCCTCCTGACCCTGTTTTGGATGAGGGCAATCTGGAGTATGTGGTTGAGAAAATATTGAATTCTCGTTTTTCTAGACGGAAACTCCAGTATTTGGTTAAATGGAGAGGTTATGGTCAGGAAGACAATTCTTGGGTGTTTGCTTCGGACATCCATGCTAGGAGACTCATCCGTGCGTATCATAGAACTCATCCTGACCGACCTGGTTGCTCAAATGAGGGTTCGGTGACCCCTCCTCAAGGGGGGGGTACTGTTGTGAATAGGCTGGAAATGAGTTCTTTGCAGAAGCTCCCTCTGGTGGTTACAAACGGTACTGGACTGTCCAGTGAAGATTGTGAGGATTGGGAATCAGGTGTTACTGACTGGTCTTATATAAGGGAGTCGCCTTCCCATCAGGGTTGCCGGTGATCAATTGTTCTGGTCTCAATCCTTGATTCCTGTTTCCTTGGTAGCCTGCTGTGTCGTGTCTGAATCTCCTGCTAACAGATAAGACATTTTCTTCTTTTTGTTTTTGTGCTTGATTTTTGCATTTTGTCCTGCACTTCTGTGGGGGCCTTCAGGGTCCCCTCGGGGGCTTTTGCCCTCTCAGTTCAGTTCAGCCACTGATGTTTGTACATTTGCTTTTTCCAGTTTTTTCATTGGCTGCTGTTTTGTTTTTGGTTACACCAGAGAACTAATTTAGGTGGTAGAGGTCGTGTGATCTCAGGTGTTTTTGAAATTAGTAGAGTTGGTGCTTTTCAGGGTTTTTTGAGATTGCAGTAAGTGCCCTTCCTATCCTTTTCTATTTAGTAAGTTTGGGCCCAACGTTTGCTCATACTATTTTCTGTCTGTGTCAGTATTTCTTCTTGTCTAACCGCCATTACATGTTTGGGGGCTTTCTATGTTCTTTGGGGATCTGCTCCGGGGCAGATAGCTTTCCTCTTTCTATCTTTAGGTGTAGTTAGTTTCTCAGGCTGTGACGAGGCGTCTAGGACCAACGTAGGAACGCTCCACGGCTGCCTCTAGTTGTGGTGGTTAGTCAGGGTACTGCAATCTCATAGTTTCCAACTGCTCTGGTGTATTTCCTTTTTTTTTCTGCTCTCCTCAGCTACCAAATCATAACACCTTTCCTGTCCACCTGCGTTCCTCCAGTGAGGTGGTAGGTGACTATCTCTTTGCTGGGAGCCTTGGGAGTGGCTCCCTTCTATATAAACTCTAGCAGCCAGTTATTTAGTTATGTGTGGGACTCAATAGTTTACTAATTTGTAAATATCAATTTGACAAATTATACATTATTGGTTGAAATAACGCACAGTCACCTATGGCCTGATAGGGCCATTCTTCGTTGAGAGGGGGCACAACTTGCGATTTCTATCCCTAGGCTCAGACATGGCTGAGATAAGGTCAGACTTAATTATAGATCAAGATGATATCTGCAGGTAGTGTCATATACATATATTTTTTCATGATAGGGGGTATCAATTTCTAATGTAATATTGGTATGAGATAAAAGGTATCTCGCTCTCCTTTTTTCACATATACCAACTCAGCAGATTATTGCCAGTTGTTGCAGTAGACAGTGATCTTGTTTATCCATGACTTTGGGCAGTCACCTCAAATTTCAGTTTACCCATTTGATGAGGATATGCAAATTTTGCATGCCCAAGTGTGCTAAGTGTTACTGGTTTTGTCTTTTTTGTTTATATGATTCTAATAAATATTGAGCTTTTAGATTTGTTTGTAAGCCATATAGATTTTTATTAAACATCGTATTGGTATCTATTGTTGTAAGTCCTTTTCTGATGATAGCCTCTCTTTAAAAACGTTTTTTAAGCCATAACTTTTGGATGGCAAACCAGTATTTATGGACTAAAATATACAGAACTAAAAGAATTCTACATTGATGGAGGGAAGTTGCCGTTTTGTTCTAAAAGGAGGCCCTTACCGACAATTTTTTAGAGGGTGGGTGGCCCTTGTATAGCATAATGCGGCCTTTCCTTAGTGCTGTTTAGAGGATGAGTGGACCTTCTATGGCATATTATGTACCTTGTTGAGTGTTATCTAGACTTTATTTAATACTAGGTTTAGGGAGCAAAATAGGAAAATTGAGAAATATATTTAATTTAGTAGACTTATTCTATAGACATTATTTTGGTATGTCTTAGGATGCTTAGGTATTATCTTGATTTGTCTCACAATTCTTAGGGCCCCGTCACACTTTTCAATGTCCCAGCGATCCCACCAATGATCCGACGTGGATGGGATTGCTGGGACATCGTTAGCTGATCGCTGGTGAGCTGTCACATGGGCAAACTCACCAGCGATCAGGACCAGCGAGCACGCTGGTATCCAGTGTACACATCGGGTAACTAAGCGCTGCGTCTCACTTATTTACCCGATGTGTACCGTAGATACCAGCTCCCAGCTTCTGCTGTACGCGCTGGGAGCTCGCTGATCGTTGGTCTCCCGCTGTCACATGCAGCGATGCGCGCTGGCCAGCGGGAGACCAACGATGAAAAAATGGTCTAGGCCATTCGACGACGATCAGCGATACCCAGCAGGGGGGCTGGTCGTCGCTGCGTGTCACACTAAGCGAGATCGCTGGCTAGGTCGCTGTTGCGTCACAAAATCGGTGATGCTTCAGCGATCTCGCTAGCGATCTCGCTTAGTGTGACGGGGGCTTTAGGCATTATCTTGGTCTATCTGATGAGACCCCAGTAGACAAAGTTTGCGGCCCTTTTATGGCATAATGTGGTCCTTGCTGAAAGTTGTCCAACTAGAGCAGGTCATTGCTGGAGTCTGATCAGTGTTTGTTCCACCAAATGTTACCTGTCGCACTTATCCCACACATACATTTTTTCTGTGATTCAGATAAGATAAGGAATCTCTCTGCGAGATGTTAATGTGAATGCACATCCGAGGCAATCAATTTAATCTGTGTTCGGCTTGTTCCGGAACCTTCTGAAGCATAGATCAGGCTCCAGAGCTTGTTTAAACAAGATAAGGCGGAGGACCAAGGTGAATCAGTGAATTTTCTGATGTGTACACAGGAGATGCCCATCAGACTCTACTTAACACATTAAATATCGTGTATGTTAGGACCACTGAGCCGAGAAGAAGAGAAAGTGATATCACAGAGTAAAACATGTTACCTTGCACTGAGCCACAAAACCTTCAAGTAACAGTTAAAATAAAAACATTTTATAAAAAAATATACATTTATAAATAAATACCTAAAAGATATGATAACTTCTGATTTGTCATTAAAATGTGGAAATGGTCATATTATATGACTCATATAACATTAGTGAAGATCTAAGAGCTCAGACCCCACCACTTCTGTGAATCCAGTCCTGGCCTTCAATGAGGAAACGGGACAATGAGGAAGACAACTCCATTTAGAGATGAATTTTTAGCCAATTGTTTGCCTCTTGGGTATATTTCTGATGGAGAGAGCGGGTCTCAGAATTATTTTGTTTAGTGGGTCTAAGGAAATCCATTCAGGCATTGTATCTAAGGCCGGCGTCAAACTCGCTAGTGTGACGCCGGCCTAAGGTTTATGTTCATTAATAAACCACAAAAATGTCTCCTTGTTGGGCAAAAAGGATTTTCTGTGTTTAAATGCCGGGGTCACACTTGCGAGTGTGATGTGAGAAACTCGCGCGACTCTCTCACATCAATACCGGGCCCGTGTCATCATACTAGCACCACTGTGTTTCACAAATGGTATGAGATTTTCAGGCTGTTTTTCTTTCTCCAACTGAATGTATCTCAATAAAAAAAAACTCTATTTTTGTCTCATCTGTCTACACAAATTGTTCCAATATACTTCTGGCTTGTCCAGGTGATTTCTCCCAAACTGCAGATGGGCAGCAATGTTCTTTTTGGACAGCAGTGGAGTTATCCTTGCAATCCTGTAATGTACTCCATTGTTGTTCAGCAAAACTCAATCAGGAATAAGCCTATACAATATCTTCTGCTATTTGGTCTGGTCATAGTGTGGCAGTATTTGTCCCTTGTATGTGGTATTATTCGATCACTATATGATGGTAATATGTTGCCCAGCCATGGTGTGGTGGTATTTGTTCCTTGGACATGGTATTATTTAGTTATTATGTGGTGGTAATATGTCATATGATCATGGTGTGGTGGTATTTGTTCCTCGTATGTAGTATTATTGGTTATTTTAAAAAATGTATATGACATATTCCCTTAAAGAAAAATAAATAGGAATATACCTAAAAAGAGTATTGGATATTTTAAGAAATGTTTAATAGGTTAGAGTAGAGTAGGGTGCTGCCAAAAGAGTTTACCTTGTCTTAGTGGTGGCTTAAAAATCTTTTGGCCAAAGCAAAAGCTGCTGGATATGTGTGTGATATGGTGTTCAATGGGAACTGTTAATGTGTGATTGGGGACGACGTGGTGTAGAAGGGGAGTTTTCCCAAGAGTGGGCGGTGGGACTGTGGAAGGTTCGAGGAGTGGAGGAGGAGCTGGGGTGGAGCCTGTGCAGAATCTTAAGGGGGCCCGAAAATTTTGTAAGTATGGGTCCCTGAAATTCCTAGTGGAAGCATTTGGTGGAGACGCCAGGTTCATGTGTCTTGCTATGCTCCTAAATCAAAACTCCAAACAAAACTCCAAGCAACAGTGTCCTGAACAAATCTCCAAACGCCAACTCCAACACAAACTACACTCCAATTGCAAACCAGGCAGTAAGAAATAACTCTGGCAATTGCTAAGTGCCAGATGTGAATATATATAGCAGAGGAGAGTGTCAAACACTGAACATCTGAGACAATGCAGGTAGGAAAGTTCTAGGAGTGCCCACTGTACAGATTAACCTTTGCACCACCAACAAGGAAAAAACCTGCACTGTTTAATAAGATGGTGAAGTACTTCTAACCAGTGCAGGAGTTCGTGAAACCAGACACTGTGATCTTCTGGCCTCTCTCTGTCGCTGTATCCCCATGACAATATTTTTGTGGTTAAAAAAAATCAGAACTATAAAAAAAAAAAGATTTGTGTCACCATTCTCTGTGAAAAGTAACAGTTTTATTTATTTTGTGGATAGAGCTGTGTGAGGGCTTCATTTTTGCAAGGCCAGCTGTCATTTTTCATCAAACTATGTACAGAGTATGTACATTTTCACAGATTTGTATTGCATTTTTGGACCGAGTTGCAATGTTGTAAAACCTACCTTTCTGTAGCTTAGTTTTTTTCTCTTTCACCATTTACCTTACAGTAAATTATTCACCCCCTTGCCATTTTCCATGTTTGCTAGCTCACAACCTGAAATTTTACTTTTTTTGAGGATTTGCATCAGTTCATATAAAGCACATGCCTACAACTATGAATATTTATTTTTCTATTTCTGTGAAGCAAGCAACAAATGGGACAAAATAACGTAAAACTTCAATGTGCATAATTATTCACCCCCCTAAAGTCAGTACTTTGAACAGCCTCTTTTTGCACAATTACAGCTGCAAGTCGCTTTGCATAAGTCTCTATGCGCTTTCCACTGTGATTTTTACCCATTCCTCAAGGTAAAACTGCTCTAGTTTCTTCAAGTTAGATGGTTTTGTCTGGTGAACAGCAATCTTCAAGTCTGACCACAGATTCTCAATTGGATTAAGGTCTTGGCTTTGATTGGCCACTCCAAAACATTTACATGTTTTCCCTTAAACCACTTAAATGTTGCTTTAGCAGTATGCTTTGGGTCATTGTTTTGTTGGAAGGTGAATCGCCGTCAAGTCTGAAATCACTGACAGACTGAAACAGGTTTTGCTCAAGAATATGCCTGTTTTTCGCACCATCCATCTTCCCCTCGATTAGGACCATTTTCCCTGTCCCTGCTGCCAAAATACATCCCCACAGTATGATGCTTCAACCACCATGTTTCACTGTGGGGATGCTGTTCTTAGGGTGATAAGTTGTGTTGGTTTTGGCGCCAGACATAACGTTTACCTTGGTGCCAAAAAAGTTCAATTTTGGTCTCATCTGACCACAGCAACTTCCTTCATACATTTGGTTTATACAGCAAACAAAAAGGCAGCAACACTTACCTGCCCAGATCTTAGAACAAATGCACTACAGGATGCAGCCAGCCCATAAAGCAAGATGTTAGCAGCACAGGTGCAAAATACCAGATCAAACAGCCACTCTCCACATACCTATTCAAGGAGGGGGTGACTGCCCAGTATACAATTGCACAATAGAGGCCCACATAGGGTGCCGTTCACACAAGGATACTGTATAGTGTCTGATTCACAGCCTATTAGTCACGCCCCTACTATTCGACTAGGCGGGCTGGCCAGCACACTCTCAATGCGTACCGGTGTGACTACCCCTCATGCGAGATCAAATAATACCCCTAATGCGAGATCAATAATACCACATACAAGGGACAAATACTGCCACACCATGACCAGACCATATATTACCACCACATAGTGACTGAATAATACCACATGCAAGGGACAATTACTGAGACACCATGACCAGACCACATATTACCACCACATAGTGACCGAATACTACAATACTGATCATTATAAAAAAAAAACACAATACTAAGCGCCATTATACACAGGAGTTCTGTATATACTGTCAGTGTACAGGTAATACAGTGATCACCATTGACATTATACCCAGGATCTCTGTATATAGTGTCAGTGTACATATAATACAGTGATCACTAGTGACATTATATACAGTAGCTCTGTATATAGTGTCAGTGTAGAGGTAATACAGTGATGCAATTGACATTATACGCAGGACCTCTGTATATAGTCTCAATGTACAAGTAATTCAGTGATCACCGGTGACATTAAATACAGGAGCTCTGTATATAGTATACAGTATATAGTGTCAGTGTACAGATAACACATTGACTCACCGCTGTTGTCTGTAGTTGAAGTCCTTCATCTGTCTTTTCTTCTTCATCCAGAGCCATCACTTCTTCAAGCCAGTCTCTGCATAAAATAACACATAGTTATCTAGGGCACCGCATCCAGCACACATTCCCCACTTTTCCCTTTCTTCTACACTACACAGCTGAATACAGAGGTGCACCTACCATTAATATATAATTAGTTATTATGCAACCACCATTCCAAATATAAATTGTAATCCATCGCTGTGCCCCCACCAACTATAAATAGCCACTTTCCCCACCTAATAAATATATAATTAGCCCCTGTACTCTTTCCCCAATTCAATACCAGTGCAATACCACTGCATCCTGAATGGCCCCCACTATGTACCTCTCGCTCCCCCGATTCATTATATTTGCAAGTCCCTTCTGCTTCAGTTCATTATGTCATGTCCTCTCTCTCCCATCCTCACCCTCTATTTTATTATCAACTTCTCTCCCCCACATTCAATCATTTACTCTCCCACACTCTCAATTTATCATTATTTGCTTCCAAACCCCAATTCATTATCATTTGTTGTCCCCCACCCTCAATTCATCATTTACTCTCCCCCATCCATCAGTCTCAATACATCATTTACTCCCTCGCCCTCAAAATTCATCATTATTTGCACTCTCCCAAGTCATCATATTCTCTCCCTACCCCCCATCTTCGATTCATAATTTGCAGTCCCCCACCCTCAACCGCAGTCCACTGTCCCCCACTGTCAATTCATGATTTTTAGTCCCTCACCCTCAATTCATCGTTTGCAGGAATGCCAATATTTTCAGTGTACGGGGGTGTCAAAAGAGATAGTTTTCCTTTGTCTAGATACCTTATGCAGCAAGAGACACTGATATTCATGTCCCATATTTATTAGAAGGGTTGGTGCTCGTGTATTAATCATACCTACATCGGCCCACTTCATCATTTGCACTCCTCTCCTCCACTTCATCATATGCAGTTCCCATTCCCCGCTCACTTCATCATTTGCACTCCCCATCCCTCCCTTCATTATTTCCAGTCCCCGACTCACTTCATGATGTGGAGTCCCCCTCCCCCCATTCACTTCATCATTTGCAGTCCCCCCTCCCCTCACTCACTTCATCATTTGCAGCCCCCTCACTCACTTCATCATTTGCAGTCCCCCTCACTCACTTCATCATTTGCAGTCCCCTTTGCAACCACTTCATCATGTGCAGTCCTCTTCCCCCACTTCATCATGCGCAGTCCTCCTCCCCCACTTCATCATGTGCAGTCCTCCTCCCCCACTTCATCATTTGCAGTCCTCCTCCCCACTTCACCATGTGCAGTCCTCCTCCCCCACTTCATCATGTGCAGTCCTCCTCCCCCACTTCATCATGTGCAGCCCTCCTCCCCCACTTCATCATGTGCAGTCCCCCCACTTCATCACTTGCAGTCTCACTCCACCTCTCCCACTCAACCACTTAATTCATTTTATAAAGAAAAAAAAACACGTTTTTCATACTTATTTCACTGACGATCCAACACAGAGTCAGCTCCACTTCTGGTGTCCTCGTATAGGACGGCACGTACCCGATGATGTCATCAAGTATGCGCCTGACTGGAAGTCCAGAGGGCGGAGGGAGTGAGAGCTGCGCAGCTGTCCAGGTTAGACAGCCGTGGAGCTCCGAGAAAGCTCCCACTGCCAAAGTGTGCGCCGGGCACATATTTTCATTGCACTATGGGGCCCAGTGAGCAGAATCATAAGAGGTGGGGCCAGGAGTGGGCCCAGGCCCCCCTCTCTACTGTGGCTCACTAGGTCCCATACAGCAGTAAGGGCAGTAATGCCCTGATGGTTGCCCGGTTTCCACCTTCACGAGTAATTCGGGGGACAGGGATAGACTAGTGCGTCCCTAGTTCTAGGGACCTGGTTAGCACCCACTGTTCCAAGGTACTGCATGACAAATATAGTATAGCTGCATTTGTGTTGACCTGAAGAATCATGTTGTCAGGTCGTTTCTCCTGAAGAACTTTTTTCAACATTACACCCCACTTTAAGTGTGTTAAGTTATAAAGTGAATGGTGCCATTCAAGACAACTTGTCCTACAATAAACAAGCTCTCATATGGCCATGTACTGTGTAAGTGGGAAAATAAACGCGTTATGGCTTTTGGAAATAGGGTTAACCCCTTTACCCCGAGGGTGGTTTGCATGTTAATGACCAGGCCAATTTTTACAATTCTGACCACTGTCCCTTTATGAGGTTATAACTCTGGAACGCTTCCATGGATCCTGGTGATTCTGACATTGTTTTCTCGTGACATATTGTAATTCATGATAGTGGTAAAATTTCTTTGATATCACTTGCATTTATTTGTGAAAAAAATGGAAATTTGGTGAAAATTTTAAAAATTTCGCAATTTTCCAACTTTGAATTTTCATGCCCTTAAATCAGAGAGATATGTCACACAAAATACTTAATTAACATTTCCCGCATGTCTAATTTACATCAACACAATTTTGGAACCAAATTTTTTTTGTTAGGAAGTTATAAGGGTTAAAAATTAAACAGCGATTTCTCATTTTTACAACACCATTTTTCTTTTAGGGACCACATCACATTTGAAGTCATTTGAGGGGTCTATATGATAAAAAAAATACGCAAAGGTGACACCATTCTATAAACTGCACCCCTCAAGGTGCTCAGAGCCACATTCAAGAAGTTTATTAACCCTTCAGGTGCTTCACAGGAATTTTTGGAATGTTTAAAAAAAATGAACATTTAACTTATTTTCACAAAAAATTTACTTCAGATCCAATTTGTTTAAATTGACCTAGGGTAACAGGAGAAATTGGACCCCAAAAGTTGTTGTACAATTTGTCCTGAGTACGCTGATACCCCATATATGCAGGAAAACCACCGTTTGGGCGCATGGCAGAGCTCGGAAGGGAAGGAGCGCCGTTTGACTTTTCAATACAAAATTGGCTGGAATTGAGATCGGATGCCATGTCGCGTTTGGAGAGCCCCTGATGTGCCTAAACAGTGGAAACCCCCCAATTCTAACTCCAGCCCTAATTCCAACGCACCCCTAACCCTAAACCCAACCCTAACCATAACCCTAACAACAAACCTAACCCTAACACACCCCTAACCCTAATCCCAACCGTAAACGTAATCCAAACCCTAACCCCAACTCTAGCCTCAACCCCAACCCTAACTTTAGCCCCAACCCTAACTTTAGCTCAAACCCTAACCCTAACTTTAGCCCCAACCCTAACCCTAACTTTAGCCCTAAACCTAACCCTTATCCTAATGGGAAAATGGAAATAAATACTTTTTTTATTTTATTATTTTTCCCTAACTAATGGGGTGATAAAGGGGGATTGATTTACTATTTATAGCGGGTTTTTATGTTTGGCAGCTGTCACACACTAAAAGACGCTTTTTATTGCAAAGAATAGTTTTTGCATCACCACATTTTGAGAGCTATAGTTTTTCCATATTTTGGCCCACAGAGTTATGTTAGGTCTTGTTCTTTGCAGGATGAGTTGACATTTTTATTGGTACCATTTTCGGGCACATGACACTTTTTGATCACTTTCTATTCCAATTTTTGGGAGACAGAACGAGAAAAAAAACAGCAATTCATGAATTTTTCTTTGGGGGGGCGTTTACACCGTTTCACGTGTGGTAAAATTGATAAGGCAGTTTTATTCTTTGGGTCAGTACGATTATAGCGATACCTTATTTATTTCATTTTTTTATGTTTTGGCGCTTTTACATAATAAAACTATTTTATAGAAAAAATAATTGTTGTTGCATCACTTTATTCTGACAGCTATAACTTTTTTATTTTTTCGCTGATGATGCTGTATGGCAGCTCGTTTTTGCAGGACAAGATGATGTTTTCAGCGGTACCATGTTTGTTTATATCCGTCTTTTTGATCGCGTGTTATTCCACTTTTTATTCGGCGGTATGATGATAAAGCATTGTTTTCTGCCTTGCTTTTTTATGGTGTTCACTAAAGGGTTAACTAGTAGTGAGACAGTTTTATAAGTCGGGTCGTTACAGACATGGCGATACCAAATATGTGTACTTTTATTGTTTTGATTTTTTTATTCAAATATTTATTTAGTGATAGAATAAATATTGATTTTTTTATTTTTTGAAATATTTTTACAATTATTTAAAAAAAATTTTTTTACTTCATTCTAAGTTTTACACCTTGTCCCACTATGAGACAATGATTTTGTGCAGGCTGATCGCTTCTATGGCAGATGAAGCAGCATCTGCATGCTACAGAAGCTGTCAGCGCTGAACTCAGTGCACACTAACCTGAGAGACTTCCTGAAATGCACTGCGCATGACAGGAAGTTTCTCATCTCTGGAGACCCGGATGTCGTCATGATGACATCGGGTCTCCAGGGCAGTGATCGGGACACCGTATCACGCCGCGGTGTCTCCGATCCAAAGGCCGAGGGGCTGTCAGACCTCTGCCTGATCCCGGAACACTGCGATCTTGTTTGATCACAGTGTTCCGGGGGTTAAAGTGCTGGGAGAGGTCTGAGACCGCTCCTGGCACTTAGTGCCAGGTGTCAGCTGTGAGAATCAGCTGACACCCGGCCGCGCTCCCCTTGTGAGTGCGGTCGATTGCCCATGACGTATTATCCCGTTTATGGGCACATGGATGGGATAGTACGTCTGATGTCAGAATGGGGTTAAAGACACAACACAAGCCTCACTTCTAATAATTAGCCGTTTAGGCATCACCACTGCTAGATTGTGCTGCCTAGGTATACTAGACCTGGAAAATTTTTCACCATATAATAAGTTGCCTCCAGGGCCGGTTTTAGACAAAGTGAGGCCCCGGGAAAACGTTTAAAGTGAGGTCTCAAATGCTCACATATTGCACCATCAATACGAACATTTTGGTTGCATTTACATGCACTGAGTTCAGGTCTCTAACGAGTGTGATCGACAATATTGAAGTCGTTTGACGTTTGTTCCAGGATCTCCTTACACCGGCTGAGGAACACTGATATAACAGAGCACTAACTAGTAGATCAATCTGTCCACATACAGTATCATGTTATCATCATATAAATATTAAAAATATATATAATCATAATCACAGTGGCTATAGACATATCAATGTTCGTCTCTCCATTAACATTCAGTTTATAAGAAGTGGATTACTACATAATGCAACCTACATATGAATGCAAAGTATTCATTAAACCTCTACAAAATATAAAATTCTATACTATTTTATTAAGCACATTTTAATAAAAAAATAAATGATCCATACAATTAATGATGCATGTTTGAGGATTCAGAAAAGAAGATAAATCAAGTATAGAGAATGGAGGTGGTGAGTGACGTCTAGCCACGGGTATAATAATAGATATATGTGTAGCAAGGGCGACCGGGGTGGTAGTCCTGACTGAGTTCACCCAAAAAACACAGTCCGCAGACACCCCAGCCCCTTGCACACCAAACACAGGACTGACACAGCTCTTCCCCCACTGGTTACCTTCTCTTCCTCTGGCCACAGTAGTCAAGGCAATTAAAGTTCCAGAACGCAGCTGTGGTTTAATAGGGAATAACTTTTAATAAAACAGTGATGAGATAGAGAAAATACAACACTGGCTTCCTGCTCTCTCACTGACACTGTCCATGGCCGTACCCACAATGGCCACGGTAGCCAAGTTCAAGCAGTTATCCACATGCTTGGATCTGGATGCTTATAGTCCCTTCAGCGGGGGGGCCCTTCTGTAGTCCTGGGGGCCGTGTTGTGGTCCTCGAGTCCTTAGTCTGGGGCAGCAGATCTTCTCCCCTCTGGGAGTCTGGCAATGCCCGGTCTGTAATATACTTCTGCCCTGGGCCAAGTGTCCAGGCTACTGACTATATAAGGCAGTGTCATTCAACCGTAGTATAACATACTTACATAAACTGCACGGGGGCCAAAAAAAAAGGAGAGGGAGCAACCGAGGATACCTGCCACCTCCTTACATATGCATTGCCAATCGGAAAAAACTTGCCCTATTCACATTAGGTATATGGTCTGAAATTCACCTCATTCAAAATGCTAGTCCATCTAAACAAAATTAGATAGGTTCAATGCTTACCCATGATGTGATCAAAAGACCATGAATGTTACCACGACTGCCCCAACGCGCGTTTTGCACTGATACTTTCTCAAAGGGAGTGTGTCACATACTCTCTCCTACAACCCTTTTATATTCAATGTTACTCACATGTGGGCCAGTCACAGCAGCGCATGCCAGCACCAAGCCTAGGTTCCAGGTGCATCTCATTCCAGCATTCATCTCCGGCGTGTGACAGGAGAAAAATGACGTCAAAGACACCCGCTGGTAGTTAAAGAGGCCTTTACAAATGCAGGGATGCTAAGTGTGGTGTGCATGTGCACACTATCCATATAGAATAATGCATTCCCCATAGTCCTCCACATAGTATAATGTGCCCCATAATCCTCCATATAGTATAATGTGCCCCATAGTCCTCCATATACTATAATACACTCCCCATAGTCCTCCATATAGTAAAATACACTTCCGATAGTCCTCCATATAGTATAATACATTACTCATAGTCCTCCATATTGTATAATGCACCCCCATAGTCCTCCATATAGTATAATGTGCCCCATAGACCTCCAAATATAATATTGCACTCCCCATAGTCCTCCACATAGCATAATGTGCCCCATAGTTCTTCATATATTATAATACATTCTGCATAGTCCTCGATACAGTATAATGCAGGTCCCATACTGTACATATAGTTTAATGCACTCCCCATAGTCTGATAGTGTATAATGCAGACTCCATATAGCATAATACATCCCATAGTCCTCAATAGAGTATAATGCATCCCCCCTCAGAGTAAAATGCAGCCCCCCTCAGAGTATAATGCAGCCACCCCATAGTGTATAATTCGGCCCTCCTCAGAGTATAATGCAGCCCCCTCAGAGTATAATGCAGCCACCCCATAGTGTATAATGCAGTCCTCCTCAGAGTAAAATGCAGCCCCCCTCAGAGTATAATGCAGCCACCCCATAGAGTATCATGCAAACTCCTTATAGAGTATAATGCAGCCCTTAATAGACTATAATGCAGCCACCTCATGGAGTATAATGCAGCCAGCCCATAGAGTATAATGCAGCCACCCCATGGAAAATAATGCAGCCACCACATAGATTATAATGCAGCCACCCCAAAGAGTTTAATGCAGCCCCCCATAGAGTATAATGCAGCCTCCTCATAGAGTGTAATGCATCTCTCTCATAGAATTTGATGCAGCCCCCTCATGGAGTATAATGCAGCCCTCTCATAGAGTATAATGCAGCCCCCCATAGAGTATAATGCAGCCCAATCACAAAGTATAATGCAGCTCCCACCAAAGAGTATAATGCCTCCACCCCATAGAATATAATGCAGCCCCCTCATAGAGTATAATACAGCCCACTCATAGAGTATAATGCAGTCCCACAGTCCTGCAGTATTATGGACACCATGTACTCACTGATAAAAAAAATACAATACTTACCTCTCCCCTCCCCCCCACTGCTCTGGTCTCTGTGTAAGGAAGAAGACCAGGCTGTGGGTACCTGCGTTATGCTGGGGCCGGAACTGTCGAGGCTGCGTCCAGTGTTGCCAGGGCGTAAGAATGGGGAACCGGACAGGTCACATGACCCAGTGAGAGGGGGCGTGGCTAGGCCAGGCAGTGAGCAGGAAGCGCGGGAAAGAGACAGAGTTTTTCCGCCGGCAGTGAGAGAGGAAGCAGGTGTGCGCTGCGCTCCACAGCGGGAGAGACAGTGCAGAGTCTTCCCCCGGCAGAACCTTCGTGAGCGCCGCAGGGAGCCAGTGATCGCTCAGAGTGTCGGACGCATAGCCAATGTGCAGTGCTTGCGCTGAGAAACGCGTGCCAGGTTCCAGGTCCTGAGGTGTGTTCCCAATCTTTGACAAGTGTGCAGCGGAATATGCTGTGGACAGAGACTTCTGGAGCACTCTCCCCTGCTGCTGCACAGAATAATGGACTAGGGGCTCAGTGGGCAGAACTGGTGGCCACCCGTTGCCGCCAAAAGCTGGATCATGATTTGTTGAGTTCGTATGAGGACACCATGCCGGCCGTTGCCGGTATTCCAACCCCCATCAGACTGTATGTGGAGGAGGACCAGAGAAGATTACATAACTGAAATTGAAATAACAGACTGTTGTGTTAACCCTTAATTTTCCCTGTTACTGTTTAATAACTCCCTGCTAGGAGATCATTTTCATCCCTTTTGTTACAAATCAAATTGCATTGTTCTGAAATCCCTGCGTTTCTGCTTTCCCACACCTGCTTACATCTGCAGTGCATCTCAGCAGCTCCACTGCCCTGCACAGCATGGTGTGTGATGAATTGACATCATCGTCTATCAACTGTGTCAGAGGCAGAGTGGAATGATGGGGGAAAGAGCATCACATGACGCTCTCTCCTTCATCATTGCCTTCAACTGTATCGGCATCTATGATACAATTGAATGCAGAGGGGAGGAACTGGCACAGGGCCCCATAGCAGCCGCATGGTGTGCAGCAATTAGCTGCATGTGATAGATAGCGGGCCCCTGGGTGAGAGGGGGGAGCCTAGGCAGATGTCTAGTCTGCCTGCCCCTAACGTGACCCTGGTTGTCTCACACATCAAGTTCATCACTCATCTGTGGCATTTTTGTCAAGGTACACATGCAAATACACTAATATATACTATATATGTAAGCAGGTTGCGGGATGCAGTGACAGGCAGGAGGCAGAGTAAGGGTTAACAAAATGTAATGGTTTAATGGAGCAAGATTTTAACTCCTCACAGGGAGGTAAATGGTTAAAGTATGGACAAGAATAACAAATATAAAACAAGTCCAGTTAGGGAACTTATCGTGTCCTTTATGCTACTCGCAGCAGATGATCCCACAGGTATTGTAGAACCGTGAGCGGCCGGGAAGATGTCCTCCAGTGGGGGTCCTTTAAACGGTGGTCCGTCTTCTGGTGGCAGCAGTCGGTGTCCGGTACCTTCTGCTGACTCCCTAGTCCATGAACACGTGCGGCCGAAGCAAAACAAGGCCGCAACACTCCAGGGTTAAACGTGAACGGGCGTGAAGCAACTGGCAGGGAAGGACACAAGAGTCTGTCTGGTGCTCTGCTTTCTCTGCTCTGCATGTGTGCTGTACTAACAGTCACTGAGCGCATGGCACCTCTGTCCCTCACAGTCACTGGGTGCGTGGCACCTCTATCCTCGGTGGTCCCACTGGAAACGGCGGAGGACCGAACGATGGGGCCTATCGCGGCACCGGTGCACAGGGGATGGAGCACACTGCTCACACAGCTTCGCGCTGCTCCTAATTCGTGCCAAACTGCCTGCCGCTGTGCACGCTTTCTTTTTATCTGGCTCCTCCTACCCAGGTCAGGAGATTGGTCCGGTTCCTCATTTCTTTTCCCAGGCAACATGGGAGGCAGCCTCAACAGTTCCGTACCCGACTCAGTACAGGTACCTGCCGCCTGGTCTTCCTCCTTACACTCCCCCTCTCCTTTAGCTCGCCATTCCATGGGCGAGAGGTCTTGCAGTAGATGTTGACATTCCTCCATCTCTTGAATGATCCGCTGCCAAATAACTTGGTCTTGTTCATAACGATTGGGAGGTATTCCAGCTGTCGCTCGTTCTGTGTGGCGTAAGTTGGGTTGTTGAGTCAGGTTGGGCAGTGGAGGACGGGGACGTGTCCAGGTTCAATGGAGCAGCCATCTCGGGAGTTTCAGGTTCTCACACTTCCCCTGGGCCAGTGGGTAGCAAACCGTCTGAGGGTGAGTATTAACATAGAACCATCTGAGGGTGAGGCAGGTGATTCTTCTTCTTCATCATAATCGTAGGTCGCAGGAGTGGACATTTCGGAAGCACTCGGTGCTCTCTCTTCTCTATCACGATCTCGTGGTAAGCAAGGGCACAGCATATTTCGGTGAACTACTCGGGTAGGGGCCCCTTCTTCCCTCTCAGGCTGAATTTCATAGACAGGACCATTAGATTCAATTTGGGATTTCACCAGATATGGAGTTTGTTGTAATGTATGTAGTACAGTTCACATAGCGTCTTGTGCTTGGGTGCGATGAAAACACATGAGACACAGGCCCGACATAGAAAGTCCTGTATTACTCCATACAAGTTGGCAAAAACAGTCACACAGTTTGCAGACACAGAAGCAGGAGACACAGCAGGCCAGAGTAATCTAAGCTCAGCAATCACTCTCCACAACAGGTTCAGGATCTTCTTCTCTGTTACCGTAAGTCCATGCAAACGTGGGTCTTTCAAAGAGCAGGGTTCAGAGTCCACAAGTGCTTCAGAGTTCCTCAGTAGGAATAGCTGGAGTACAAGGTCCAAGGCTTTAGGAGTCAGGTCACAGGTTCACTGCAGGCTAGATTCTGAAGCACTGATTGCTCAGCTGTGGCTGCTTAAGAAGCAAAAGGAGAGAATCAGGGCGGGAACATGCAAGCTGGAAACTCCATTTTGACTGAGGGCAAGATAGCTGCAGCAAGACAGAAAGTAAAATGGCTGACGAACAAACTGAGTTTCAGGAACATGTACACAGAACCTTACATTACTCCCCCCTTAGGGACAACCTCCGGATGACCTCAGGCCAGGCTTGTGTGGGTACCTCTGATGAAACTGACGGAGCAAGCGAGGAGCATTAACGTTATTGACTGGTTCCCATGAGTTGTCCTCCACTGGGTAGCCCTGCCATTTAATCAGATATTGTAACTGATTTCTATACAACCTGGAATCTAAAATCCTTTCCACCACAAATTCTTCCTGACCATCGACTAGCACTGGGTCAGGGCAAGGAGAAGAACGTCCAGGAAACGTATTGGGTGTCGCAGCCTTTAGTAGGGATACATGAAAGACAGGGTGAATTCTCATAGTTCTGGGCAGTTGAAGACGACAAGCAACGGCACTTATAATTTTACTGATTTTATAGGGTCCAATGTACTTATGTCCCAACTTAGACGATGGAATCCTTAACTTAAGATTTCTGGTTGACAGCCAGACCAAGTCTCCTACCTTGAAAGCTGGTGCAGGTTTACGAAATTTATCTGCTGCTTTCTTGTACCTTTCCTGAGCCGATTCCAGATTCTCCTTTAGAAGATCCACATTCTTCTGTAAAGACGTGATTCTTTCAGCCACTGCTGGTAAAGGCGTTTCTATGGGAAATCGTGGTAGAATGTTAGGATGATAACCTAGATTAGAGTAAAAAGGAGACTGCTTAGTGGAGGCACTCTGAGAGTTGTTATACGAGAACTCAGCTAATGGAAGTAGATCCACCCAATCATCCTGTAGGTGGCAGATAAAGCAGCGGAGATACTGCTCCAGGGTTTGATTGGTTCGTTCGGTCTGTCCATTAGTCTGGGGATGAAAAGCAGAAGAAAGGTTTACTTTAATGTCCAATGCTGCACAGAAATTTTGCCAAAACCTAGAAGTGAATTGCACCCCTCGATCCGAAATAACCTCATCCGGTACTCCATGTAAGCGAAACACATCTTTAATCATCAAATCTGATGTCTGTTTTGCAGTGGGTAAGCCGACACAAGGGATAAAATGAGCTGCCTTTGTTAGACGGTCAACCACCACTAGAATGGTGTTCTTCCCTTGAAAGGTTGGTAACTCCACAATGAAGTCCATAGAAATGGATCCCCACGGGCGGGACGGGGTGGGAAGAGGCTGTAACAGACCAGTTGGTGAGGAGCGAGGTGTTTTGCATCTTGCACAGACTTCACATGAAGTGACATAGTTTAAAACATCCTTCCTGCAAGTGGGCCACCAAAAGAAACGAGAGAGAAATTCCTGTGTCTTTAGAATTCCTCTATGCCCAGCTATCTTGGAATCGTGAATGAGTTGCAATACTCTCAATCTGACTGTTTCAGGAATATACAGGCGTTGTCCCTGAATCCACACACCATTCTTAAAGACAAGACTTACGTCCCTTGGGGGTTGTGCCAAAAAGGAATCCGCCTGGTATGCTTCCTTGATGTCCTTAAGTAGGTCTTGATTATGAATTACTCCTAGGAATCTAGAGTCAGGAAGAATAGTCTTAGGAGGAGTAATTGGACGTGTCTCTGCTGAGTAAATCCTAGAGAGTGCATCAGCCTTTCCATTGCGCGATCCTGGTCTATAAGAAATGATAAAATTAAATTGGTTTAAGAAAAGTTTCCAGCGAGCCTGGCGAGGAGTCAGGCACTTAGCCGACCTGATAAACTCAAGGTTACGATGATCTGTCAGGACGACTATTTGCTGTGCAGCTCCCTGAAGAAGGTGTCTCCATTCTTTGAAGGCGGCAATAATGGCCAACAACTCTCTATTGCCCACATCGTAGTTCCTCTCAGCCGAAGACAACTGCTGGGAAAAGAAGGCACAGGGATGCAAGACATTCTTCTCACCTGTTCTCTGAGAGAGTATAGCTCCAACGGCACAGTCTGAAGCATCCACCTCTATTATGAAGGCAAGCTCGGGGTTGGGATGTACTAGGATAGGTGCAGTGGTAAATTTATCTTTTAGACGGGAAAATGCTTCCTGGGCTTGGGGAGTCCAGGAGAACCTAGACTCTTTCCGGGTAAGTTGGGTGATAGGTGACACTACCTCAGAGAAATTTCTAATGAAACGTCTATAGAAGTTGGCAAACCCGATGAAGCGCTGTACCTCCTTCACATTTCTAGGACTTGGCCAATCCTTGATGGCTTGGGTTTTGCTTCCATCCATACTAATTCCTTGTGTAGACAGTACATACCCCAGAAATTGAATTTCGGTCCTATGGAATTCACACTTTTCAAGTTTGATGTAAAGATGATTTTGTCTTAGACGTTCCAAGACCATTCTCACATGTCCATGATGTTCCTCTGTGGAGTTAGAAAAAATTAGAATATCATCCAAATAAATTACCACGAATGTATCTAGGAGATCCCTGAAGATGTCATTCACCAAGTGTTGGAAAGTGGCTGGGGCGGTACTCAGACCAAAAGGCATAACTAGATATTCAAAGTGTCCATAGCGTGACCTGAATGCAGTCTTCCATTCATCCCCAGGTCTAATACGGACTAAGTTATAGGCCCCACGAAGATCTAGTTTAGAGAAAATTTTGGCATGTCGCACTCTCTCCAATAACTCAGGGATTAAAGGCAATGGATAACGGTTTCTAATAGTAACCTTATTGAGTTCCCTATAGTCTACGCATGGTCTCAGAGATCCATCTTTCTTCTTTACAAAGAAGATGGGTGCACCTGCAGGAGATGAAGAGGGGCGTATGAAGCCCTTGGCTAGATTTTCGTCTATGTAATCCTTTAAAGCCTTTAGCTCGGGCCCCGCCAGGGGGTAGATCTTACCAAAAGGTATCTCTGCTCCAGGCAATAATTCAATTGGACAATCATATGGACGGTGAGGAGGAAGCTGGTCAGCGTTCTTCTTGTCACATAAATCCAAATAGTCCTGGTATACAGCTGGTAGTTCAGGGACTGACATGGTTCCTTTAGGAACAGAGCAAGCTGAAACTTTTGGACTCATCTGTTTCTCTGGAAAGTGTAATTCCTTGGTCTCCCAGTTAATGGTAGGATTCTGAGCCTGCAGCCATGGTAGCCCTAGAATAATGGGAGAGTGGGGAGAAGAGATAAGCATAAAGGACAGTTTCTCTTGATGATCTTTACCCATAAGAACCCTCAAAGGCTCTGTTTCCTGATCCACTGGTCCAGAGGTCAGCAGGGAGCCATCCACAGTTTCCATCTGTACTGGAGTAGCCTTCTTCACTGAACGTATCCCCTGTTTCAGAGCAAAGGAGACATCCATAAAATTTCCACTTGCCCCTGAGTCGATCATAGCAGAGCTAGACACCCAAGCTGAGTCAACCCAGAGTTTGATGGAAAGAAAGCAATGAGAATTGTTTTTCTTACAACTCAGCTGGGACACCGCTGAGGAAACTTGAAAAATGGCAGCGTTTACACAGTCAACGTCCTCAGAGGTAACGGAGTTTAAGTCCGAGAAATCAAGATCTGTTGCTGCAGATCTCTCTGGAGCCTGAGGCTCGGACCTGACAGATCCCCTCTCGCAACACTCACAATGAATGAGTGCTGCAGTAGTCTTACGAGAACGGCTGGGGCAGTTTATAATGAAGTGCCCTGACTTACCACAATAGAAACATAGATTTTCCTTAAAACGATGTTCCTTGCGTGCATCACTAACCCGTCGTTGTAAAGAGTCTACCTGCATGGGTTCAGGTTCAGGTTCCCGTGTAATCCTACTCAAAGGTTCCTTAGCTGGAGAGGAAGGTAGGAAAAGGTTAGTGCGATTGCTTTCGAACCATCTCTCTTGCCTGCGTTCAGTCAGACGAGTATCAATACGGATGCAGTAGTTAATAAAGTCACCTAACGCAGTGGGAGGGTCGGCACGAGCAAGTTCATCCTTAATCAGTGGAGATAACCCCTTTCGAAAAATAGATTTTTTGGCGGAACTGTCCCAGGTGGTATCAAGGGCCCATCTCCTGAAATCCAAGGCATATTCAGCTACCGAGTGCTTACCTTGGCGCAAAGTTAACATGGCTGCTTCAGCTGTTGCACCTCGATTGGGGTCATCAAACACCTGCCCCATGGCTGAAATAAAAGCATCAAGGTGATTCAAACAATCATCCTCAGTCTCAATCAGAGGGTTTGCCCACATCAAAGCCTTGTTGGTAAGCAACATAATTATAGTAAGCACCTTAGATCGTTCAGTGGGAAATTGTGAAGCATGTGCAGAAAAAAAAAGATTGCATTGATTAATAAATTCCCTGAATTTCTCACGTTCACCGCCAAAACGAAAAGGGGGCAACTTGGGAATCCCAGAACTCGGGGCTACGGCAGGAGCCTGGACTCGCTCTTCTAGAACCTCAATCCTGGCTCGCAAATCCTGGGCAGTCTGTCCAAACACTTGCAAATTGTGATTAGTGAGGTCCTGTAGGCTTGAAAAACGGGTCTTTATATTCTGCAAATCTGCAAGGATATTATCAGTCATTCCGCAAAGTTCCTTTATGCGGGCCTCCATTTTCCAGATCTTTCAAGACAGGAGTACTGGAAGAAGAGGAGAGAAGAAAAAAAAACAATAGTGTTTACCTGTGGTAACACTGCAGAGAGAAAAAAAATTAAGGGAACTGCTCACCTGGAATGGTTGTGAGAAGTCACAACCACTATCATCACAGAAAGTTCACCCGGACATCTGATATCCACAGTTACAGCAGACAAAAAAGAGAAAAGAGAAAAAAAACAATAGTGTTTACCTGTGGTAACACTGCAGAAAAAAAAACACTCAAGGGAATTGCTCATCTGGAATGGCTGTGAGAAGTCACAACCACTGTCATCACAGAAAGTACAACCGGACATCCGACATCCACAGCTACAGCAGACACAGCCTTTCCAGACCCAGCAGACACCAACGTTTTGGCTTCAGAATCTTGTAATGTATGTAGTACAGTTCACATAGCGTCTTGTGCTTGGGTGCGATGAAAACACATGAGACACAGGCCCGACATAGAAAGTCCTGTATTACTCCATACAAGTTGGCAAAAACAGTCACACAGTTTGCAGACACAGAAGCAGGAGACACAGCAGGCCAGAGTAATCTAAGCTCAGCAATCACTCTCCACAACAGGTTCAGGATCTTCTTCTCTGTTACCGTAAGTCCATGCAAACGTGGGTCTTTCAAAGAGCAGGGTTCAGAGTCCACAAGTGCTTCAGAGTTCCTCAGTAGGAATAGCTGGAGTACAAGGTCCAAGGCTTTAGGAGTCAGGTCACAGGTTCACTGCAGGCTAGATTCTGAAGCACTGATTGCTCAGCTGTGGCTGCTTAAGAAGCAAAAGGAGAGAATCAGGGCGGGAACATGCAAGCTGGAAACTCCATTTTGACTGAGGGCAAGATAGCTGCAGCAAGACAGAAAGTAAAATGGCTGACGAACAAACTGAGTTTCAGGAACATGTACACAGAACCTTACATTTGTTCCCACCGATGCTTTAACTTGTTTCGAGGTCGTTTGTCTCGGACCAATACTTGGTCTCCAACCTTAAGAGCTGTCCCTTGCAGGGTCATCGTCTCACAGTGCTCAAGTTCCAGAAACTTGGTCTGTACCAGTCGATGTAGAGTCTGCAAGCGATGTCGATGTTCATGGACCTGGGTGGACACCCCCATCCATGGGTAGTCCTCCTCTGGGTCCAACTCCAGCTCAGTAATTTCTCGTCCTCTTCAGCCGAACAGCAGGGTGTTATGGCGTGTATCCGGCTGTACTGTGCACTCGGTTGTTGTACACCCAGACCAACTCAGCCACATACTCGAACCAACGGGTTTTCCGGTCTTCCTCCAACATTATTAACATCTGAATCAGCGTCCTGTTGAAATGTTCACAAGCTTCATTTTTCTGTGGATGATAAAGTGTCATCCTGAACTTTTTAATCCGATACAGGCGGTGGAGCTCCTCCATCACTCGACCTTGAAAGCAAGCGCCTTTATCAAAATGAATCCTTTTCGGGCATCCATACACCCGGATGAAATCTTGACAGATGGCCTGTGCAGCTGACTCAGCCGTCTGATCCCCGGTCGGAGTTACCACAGCAAACTTGGTGACGTGGTCAGTCATCACAAGACAGTGTTCGTATCTGAGATGAGCGGGACCCACAGTCAAGTAGTCGATCACGAGCAGGTCCAGGGGAACAGAGGTCACAATGGTCTGCATAGGGGCTCTATGTTCTGGAGGTTTAGCCAATTCACAACTTTGGCATTGACGACAGTCCTTTTCCACTGCAGTCTTCAACCGGGGATGATAGACCAGCTTCTGCAATCATTGAAACGTCTTCTCCGGACCAAAGTGAGCTCCTCTTACATGAGCCTCCGTGGCCACCTTACTGATCACCTTTTCGGGGAGTACCACTTGCCAGCTGACTCCCAATTATCGTACCAACTGTACCTTCCGATACAGCAACCCATCTTCCAGTTGAAGCCTCTCCCATTGTCGGAGAATTTGCAGCATCCCGGGGACAAGGCATCTCACTCACTCTGGCTGGGGAGTTGTTTTAGGGCCACCCATTATCTCAACTGAACAAGTTCTCTGTCTTCCTGCTGAAGCCACACCCAGTCATATCGAGGTCGTCCCAACAGGTGCTTTCACAATGCCTCTTCAACCTGCTCAAGCGTCATCGCCAACGTCCTGGCGAGGTTCCGGAACCCAGGGATCTCTTCTGCCTCCAACTTTTTGTCTCAGTCACAGCCAGGTCACTAGTGAGTCACTCTGAACAGGACATTGGCATGCGTATTCTCAGCCCCTTTCCTGTATGCGATCTTGTATCAATATTTTGCCATATGGGCTACCCATCTTTGCTCCATGGCCCCCAGTTTTCATTCTGTAGGTGGGCTAAGGGATTGTTCTCAGTGTGCACCAAGAATTCTGATCCCGACAGGTACTCGGCAAACTTCTCGGTCATCGCCAACACCAATGCCAGTAATTCCAACTTCAAAAAACTATAGTTGTCTGGATTTCGTTCTGAGTCATGGAGAGACTGGCTCGCATAGGCAATCACTCGTTCCTTTCCATCCTGTATCTGTGACAATACAGCCCCTAATCCTTGGAGGATTCCATCAGTGTGAAGGATGAAAGGTTGAGAGAAGTCGGCATAGGCCAGTATGGGTGTTTCAGTCCGGGCCATCTTCAGGGCTCGAAAGGCTTCTTCCTGGCTATTCCCCCACTGAATGGTCTGATACTTCGCACCAGACTGTACTCCTTTCAATAACTTCAGCAGTGGGTTAACAATACGAGTAAAGTCTTTCACAAACCGTCTATAGTACCCCGTAAGCCTCAGAAAGGCCCGCACATCCTTCACTGTCTTTGGAGTGGGCCAGTCCTATACCACAGCTATCTTCTCACATGCAGGTCTCACACCCTCAGTGGATACAACATGTCTGAGGTATTCAATTTGCTTGCAGAAAAGGTGGCATTTCATAGGTTTCTCTTTCAGGCCGTGCTTCTGCAGCCGACTCAACACCTCTTCCAGCTGTTGTAGATGCTCTTCAAAAGTAGCTGCATAGACAACTCTGTTTCCAGATAAACGAGGGTAGCTTCAAAGTTCAGGTCTCCGAAACACCGCTCCATCAGCTGCTGAAAGGTTCCAGGCGCGTTGGTAAAACCGAAGGGCATCCGGTTGAATTTGAACAGCCCCATAGGCAGTATGAACGCTGTTTTCGGCCGGTCTTGCTCAGCCATGGGCACTTGCCAATATCCACTGGCCATATCTAATGACGAGAAGTACTTGGCTTTTCCCAGGGCAGACAATGACTTCTCAATTCTTGGTAGAGGATAAGAGTCCCATACTGTACAGGGATTTAGTCACCAGTAGTCCACACAAAAACACAGGGTCCCTTCCTTTTTCTGAACTAAAACTATGGGAGCTGGCCACGGGCTCTGGCTCTCCCATATGACCCCGCTATGGAGCATGTGTGCCAACATTTCCTTCACTTCCTGGTACATTTGTGGCAGGATCTGTCAATAGCGCTCCTGAATCGGTGTTGCTCCTGAATCTCGTGAGTTATGGCTGCAGTGCACCTGAAGTCATCATCATAATGGGCAAAGACATCCTGGTAATGCCCCAGCATAGCTTCTACCTGTTGCACCTGTTGCGACGAGAGTCCCGTCAGTTCAGCCCACATCTGTTCCAGGATACGGCGCCCTTCTCTCATGGTGCTGGATGAAGGCTCTGAGGACACGGTGAGGGCTACAGTCCAGGGATCTCCGTTTCACTGCTAGCTGAACGGCCTCTGCTTGCGTCAGTTCTTCCGGCATAACCAGTACTTGCGCCACTTCACTCTTGGGCGAGAGCGTGAGATCATTCTCCCCTAGGTTGATACACCGCACCACCACGTTACCGTTGTGGACGGTGGCTAATGTCCGAGCAAAGAGGAGTCCTGAAGGTAGTTGATCTACTAGGGCTGGCTCTATCTGGACCTCCACTCCTTCGAGGGGTGTACAGGCTCGCACAGGCAGCGTGAAAACAGTCTGGCCAGCCGGTAAAATGAGTTTGGCAGAGGCCGGAACGACCACCTTCTCCAGGACTTTTCCTTCTCTCAACGCCTCTTGAGCCTGGGCTACCGGTATCAGTTGCTGGAACACCTTTCTTTGGGGCGTGTGGGGCTATATCGATTGAGAAAAGCATCTGGTGACTCATTGACCAGGATGTTCCTGAGTTCCTTCAGCACATTCATCCCTCGTGTCACTGTGGGGCCGTTGCCAGGGTCTCCGGTGGTCAACACTACTCCTTTTGGCCCACATCTTTGCCTCACACGGTAATTTGCATCCAGACCACCCCTGGGACCGGGATGGGCAATTGGTTGGCCGCTATCAACTTGATCACTGGGCCCCATTCAGGCAGCATTGCCCCAGAAAAATTACATCTGAAATAAGTCTCTGGCATGGTAGTCACTTCGGAACCGGTATCAACTAGACAATGGACGGCCCGGCCATCCATTTCAACCCATACGAGGAGGCACAGGGAAACTAAACTTGCGGGACTTCCTTCTCTCCTTCTTGGTGGTTCAGGCTCCAGGCGTCGTCCCCCAGCCACGGAGCTCACTAGTTTAACAGCCAACGGGTTGGTGGTCTACACCATCTTGCGCATCCTTGGGCATAATGTCCAGTGTCCCCGCATTCAAAACAAATCGTCTGTCTCTCTGTTCGAGGTTGTCCGATTTCCGGACGGGGATCGGGGAAAATTCTGCCTCCAGAAGAATTCAGCACCTCCAGGGTGGTTTTTCTCAAGCTGGACCACTCTTCTCATATATCCTGTATTTCTTTCCAGATTTCTCTAACCCAACCTGGCTCAGCCACGGGCGGAACAGATACCTCCCCGCTCCTGACATTCCCTGTCAAGTCTGCCATCCCCTGCTCTAGTTTGCGTGCTCGTGCTTCCTCCTCAACTTCTAGGAAAGACATACAGGGATGCTCCCGCAGAGCCTGTTTAAGCAGTGCATCCATGAGGCCTGCCACTAGTTGGTCTCTCAAAATTATATCAGTGGGCCCCACACCCACATCATCCCACTTAGCGATAGCGGCGTGTATCTCCTACAGCGCTTTCATATATTGGGTCACAGACGCCCCCTCCCTTTGGACACGGCCAAACAATCGCATCCGCAATTCACCCACATCCGTGGGGTCCCCATGCATCTCTTATAATATCTCTAACACTTTGGTGAAAGTGTTCCATTCGTACAGGGGCCGGAACATGACAGAACATCTGGCTTCCCCGTCTAGGGCCACCACAGCAATCTCCGCCTGCATAGCGGGGGTCATGGGGTGCATCCTTAGCATGCCTTTAACCCACTTGGACCAGTCCCATAGCAGTGAATTGCTCCCTGTAAACTTTGGGAGATTGCTGAGCATGGCCCCCAGCTGTAAGCTGGCCCTTGGGACACCCACGGCCGCTTGGTCTGCCACCTCTGTGCTGGTGGACTGCATCCTGTCGACTACGCCAAGTGTAAGCAGGTTGCCGGATGCAGTGACAGGCAGGAGGCAGAGCAAGGGTTAACAAAATGTAATGGTTTAATAGAACAACATTTTTACTCCTCACTGGGAAGTAAATGGTTAAAGTATGGATAACAAGAATAACAAATATAAAACAATGGCAGTCCAGTTAAGGAACTTATTGTGTCCTTTATGCTACTCGTAGCAGATGATCCTGCAGGGGTTGTAGAACCGTCAGCGGCCGGGGAGATGTCCTCCAGTGGGGGTCCTTTAAACGGTGGTCCATCTTCTGGCGGCAGAGGTCGGTGTCCGGTACCTTCCGCTGAGCCCCTAGTCCATGAACACGTGCAGCCGAAGCAAGCAAGGCAGCAACACTCCTAGGGTTAAACGTGAACAGGTGTGAAGCAACTTGCACGGAAGGCGGCAAGAGTCTGTCCGGTACTCGGCTTTCTCTGCTCTGCACGTGTGCGGTAATCACAGTCACTGAGCGCACGGCACCTCTGTCCCTCACAGTCACTGGGTTCACGGCACCTCTATCCTCGGCGGTTCCTTGGGGATGGAGCACACTGCTCCCAAGGCTGCGCGCTGCTCCTGATTCGTGCCAAACTGCCTGCCGCTGCACGCGCTTTTTTTTCTATCTGGCTTCTCCTACCAGGAACAGGACGTTGGTCCGGTCAGAGCCGGCGTCAGCACCCGGCCTACCCGGGCAAGTGGCGGGGCCCTGAGCAGGCAGGGGGGCCCACTCTTCGTCGGGCACCCCGGCGCCCGTTAGCGGATAAGAGTGGTACCAGCGCCGCCACTGGGCCCCCCCCACTTGCTCAGTGCCCTGGCAGCAGCCGGCGCAATACTTACCTCTCCCCGTGCCTCCGCAGCTCCGGGCTCCAGGGGGCGCCTGCAGGGCGCCTGCGCTTCCTCTCACAGCAGTGCCACTGAATGTCATCATCATTCAGCGGCCGGCTGTGGCAGAGAGAGCGCGGGCGCCGGACAGGTGAGATGTGAGGTGTATGTGTCTGTGTGTGTGTGTCTGTGTGTATCAGTGTGTGTGTATGTAGTGCGGTGCTTTGTGTGTGTGCATGTGAGAGAGTGCTGCAGTGCTGTCTGTGTGTGGTGCTGTATGTGTGATGGTGGTGGGGGGAGGCAGTGATGGTGGTGAGGAGGCAATGATGATGATTATGGGGAGGCGATGATGATGGCGAGGCAATGATGATAATGATGGGGAGACAATGATGATGATGATGATGGGGAGGCAATGATAATGATGATGGGGAGACAATGTTGATGATGGGGAGGCAATGATGATGATGATGGGGACACAATGATGATGATGATGATGGGGAGGCAATGATGATGATGACGGGGAGACAATGATGATGATAATGGGCAGGCAATGATGATAATAATGGGGAGTCTTTCCACAGCGCCCTTTCCTGAGCCGTAACAGTGCAGAACGCAGCACAGTGCAGAGGAGAGCTCCATATTTTGTATGGAGCATTATATGTGGATCAGTATCCTGTATGGAGCATTATTTGGGGTCCAATATTCTTTATGGAGCATTATATTTGGCCCATAATACTGTATGGAGGACTATGTGGTGCCCATAATATTGTATGGAGGACTGTACTGTGCGCTGTGAGGATTTGGCGTTTTTTGAGCTATTGTACAATTTACAATAGATATCACTCATGTAATGGAAGAAGTGAAGTATTTGGCATTGTACTATACCCATATTTCTCTGCAGTATCTGTGCATCATGAATCGTGGTCTGTGTTAAAGGGGCCCACTGAGACTCTTTCGCCCAGGGCCCATAAAAAGCTGGAGCCGGCCCTGGGTCCGGTCCCTCATTTCTTCCCCCAGGCAACATGGGAGGCAGCCTCAACAGTTCCGGACCTGGCTCAGTACAGGTACCCGCAGCCTGGTCTTCCTCCTTACATATACAAAGATGCATTGCACTTTAATGGCAATGCATTGGCCTAATACTAGATAGAAACCGACATTGCTAGTGATACACAGCATATACCGTACATGGAATGTCAACGCATAGAACACAGTTCATAAAAGTGGTTTCGACAGTTTTCTGGAAATAAAATACCTTTTGGCATTTTTAGGTCAGTATAGGTTCGCTTTGCCGCATTGAGAGGAGCTGGGGCAGAGAGTGGTTTGGTGATCCCCCCCGATCTAGTTCATAAATGTCCACACCATTTTGGTGGAGTAAATTTCACAAGGAATGGGCTGGAGTAACATTTCTGGCAGAGGCACAATCCAGCTGTAAAGTGCACCTAATTAGTTTAGTGACATGCACCTGTAACAAGGGCACACGGGAGGGGGGGTAGTTGTAGCCGAGTATTTAAAGGCACAGTACATAGACAGTCCCCTGAGCAGACAGTCAGCGAGCTGCCCCCCCGGCCCCTTGTACATAAATGGACAGGATCGACACAGTTTTCCCTACAGATTACCTTCTCTGTTCTGGTCACAGCAGTCCAGGCGATTAAGACTCCAGAAAGGCAGCTGTTCTCCAACAGGGAAAATAACTTTTAATAAACAGGGATGGAGTAGAACGACAGAAGAATACAGCACTGGACTCTTGATCTTTCCCTGACACGCTCTGCAGCCGCACGCACAGCAGCTGTGGCAGCCAAAGGTAGACAGTGGTCCACGTGCTAGAGTCCTAGGCTCTTGACACCGCTTCAGCGGGGGGCCCTTCCAGTTTCCTGGGGCCCGTGTTGTGATCCTCAGTCCTTTGATCCTTGGGACCCCTCTTGAGTCCCTGGAGTCTTTTGAGTCCTGGTGCTTAGTCTTTGGTCCGGGGCAACAGACCTCTCCTGTCCAGGGGGCCCGGCAGTGCCCCTTCAGTAGCAAACGTCTGGCCTGGCCAAGTATCCGGGCAGCTCTGAGGAGCAACAGCTTCCTGTCTCCTCTTGCTGCTGCTGGCCCAGCACAAATTTAACTATATCTTGCGCTAACTCTACTACATTTAAAGGGGAACATCATAACAACATGTATGCATTACATGACAAGTTTCACATTATTATTATTTATTTCTATAGCACCATTGATTCTGTGGAGCCCAGCTTCGCTCAGTTCCATAAATCCTAGAAGGGTACATGAAGGATTGTACCACTAGAGGTCTCACTATGCATACACACACCTTCACCCCTCTCCTCAGTCCACCAGAGGGAGCCTGATAGGAATATAAAAGAGGGTGAAGGCAGGAAGTCAGTTGAGAAGAGTCTGAAGTGTTTTAGTCTGCAGAGCAGAGTTGAGCCTGCAGAGCAGAGTGGAGTTTGTAGTGAGAGACTCAATAGCTCAAGTTAGAGAGCTAGGAGCGTGCCGACACTCTGAGAGCAGCAGAAGAGGCAGCCCACCAACTGCCAGTGTGTATAATCATGTGAGGGCCCGAGTAGGCCGAAGGCAAGAGGGAAGTAGTAAAGGGGCAGAGGAGCCCAACCAGCTCACCCCAGCAAGTATAAACCGGACACCGGGTCCGAGCCTACAGGGATCTCCACAACCCCGTAGGAGAACACCGGAATTCCTGGAGGACTACAAGTCCCAGGAGAACCACAGAGCTGATACGTAACAGGGTCAGGAGGACGGAGTTCAGGCAAGCAGGGCTCAGCAAGCAGGGACTGTGTACTTCAAGAGAAGGTCCAACCACAAGGTCAGCCAGGTGCAGGACAGAGATTAAGTTAGGCCCAGCTGCATGCCGGCCAGCACTTCATTACAGAAAGACAAGGAATAAGGAGGACATATACCTACTCAGTGGGAGAATCTGGATGTGCACCCTTCACCCTATCGTGCTCCGGGATGTACCTGCAACATCTTCAGTAAAGGTACCGAAGTGACTTGTGTGTGTACACCTTCTTGTCCCTACCCTGCTGGGTTTCCCTTCGTCCTGCATCCCTACACATCTATGTGCCCTGGAAGGACACAGCCTCACCTGTAGGAGGCGTAACATCTAGCCGCGCAACCCCATCCCTTCCAGAGGATCTGCACAGCAGTGCTGGTCCCACTGACCAGGTACTACAGGTGGCGTCACGACTATTTACACGAACATTTATTCCCCTGTAATTATTCCCCCTTTCTGGGTGAGCGCGCAGGGCCACGGACTGAGCTGTGTTGCCGTGACATTCCCCATAGAAGTTAATAGACTCGAATCTGAGTACCCCCACGGCTCTGGCGGGTGGCTCAATTCCATGGTGCATTACAATACATATACAACATAGTAAAACATAAAACATTATAGGTACATACAAGTGCACGGGGGGACATACGGAAGGAGGAGAGGGTGCAACTGAGGGGACCTGCCACCTCATTACACTCCCCCTCCTTAAACATGGCCGTCCCTGGTCATGGCAACCACAAAAAGACAAATCAAAAATATTAAGGTTTGCATTATAACTTACCAAGAATGATTACTCTAGAGCATAGGAACTGCATTGCTGCATAGAAAAAAATTGAAAAAAGCGCTATATGATGTATATATGAAATATGTATCTGCAAAACTTGCTATGAAAAAATGAAGGCTCTTAGCGCATAGATTGGCCAATATATGTATGCTTTTTGCCCAAGAGAGATGACATAATAGGATAGTGACCCAATTGAAGAAGGACACCGTGACATGGTAATTGGTCATACATATATTGGCGCAGCGCGGGAGAAGTCTTGGAGTCGGGAGTGGGAGGTACGGATTAATGCAGAGGTTAGTCGAAAGTCTTTTGCAGAGCGCAGCAGTCGGTTAGGCCGATAGACAGAAATGAGGGAGGAGATGTAGGGAGAGCTGTGGAGAGCTTTGTGGGTAAGAGCAAGTACTTTGAATTGGATCCTATAATGAATGGGCAGCCAATGTAAGGACTGGCGAAGAGTTGACGCGTCCGAGTACCGATTAGCCAGATGGATGACCCTGGCTGCTGCATTAAGAATGGACTGGAGAGGGGATAGTTGAGTAACGGGGAGGCCAATTTATAGAGCGTTGCAGTATTCCAGGCGGGAGTGGATCAATGCTACAGTGAGGGTTTTTCTTGTTTCCATGGTGAGAAAAGGGCGGATTCTAGCAATGTTCTTTAGGTGTAAGCGGCAAGAGCGGGCAAGAGACTGTATATGGGATGTGAAGGAGAGATTGGTGTCAAACATAACACCCAGACAGCGCGCCTGCTGCCGGGGTGTTATTATGGTGCCACCCACGGAGAGGGAAATGTCATATTTAGGGAGGTAATAGATGGCGGGAGAAGAAGAAATTCAGTTTTTGAGAGCAGATATGATGTTGGAGACTGCGGACAGACAGTCACTGGCGTTTTGTAGTACAGCGGGGGTAAGGTCGGGGGATGATGTGTATAGTTGTGTGTCATCAGCATAAAGATGGTACTGAAAGCCAAATCTGCTGATGGTCTGTCCAATTGGGGCTGTGTAGATAGAGAAGAGAAGGGGGCCAAGGACTGAGCCCTGAGGTACCCCAACAGCGAGAGGAAGAGGAGATGATGTGGAGCCAGAGAACAAAACACTGCCCAGTGACTGGAGCCTAGAGAGTAGGAGACATTGGTCAACAGTGTCGAGCTGCAGAAAGGTCGAGAAGAATGAGCAGAGAGAGGTCACCATTACGTTTTGCTGTCAGGTCATTGGTCACTTTGATGAGAGCAGTTTCAGTCGAATGTAGGGGGCGGAAGCCGGACTGTGAAGGGTCTAGTATGGAGTGAGTGGAGAGGTAACGGGTAAGGCAGGAGTAGACTAGGCGCTCCAAAAGTTTAGAGATGAAGGGGAGATTGGAGACTGGTCTGTAGTTGTTTGTGCAGGATGGGTCGAGAGCGGGTTTCTTTAGTAATGGAGTAGCGACGGAGTGTTTGAAGGAGGATGGGAAAATGGCCGAGGAGAGGGAGAGAGTAAAGATTGTAGTTAGGTGAGTTGTGACGACTGGAGGAGATGTGAGGGAATGGGGTCGGTAGTGCATGTAGTCGGACGAGAGAAACAGAGGAGTCTGGAGACTTCTTCTGTGATGGGATCAAATGTGGAAAGTGAGCCAGGGGAAATGCAGGGAGGGATGGGAGTCTCAGCACTTGGTGGTTGGGAGCAGATTTCCTGACGGATATTATCTATTTTTTCTATAAAGTGGGAGGCCAGGTCATTAGAACAAATGCCTGTGTTAGGGGCTTGTGCTTTTGGCCTGAGGAGGGAGTGAAAAGTGTCAAAAAGTTTCTTGGGGTTGTTGGCTAGTGAAGAGATCAGGGTGGTGAAATAGATCTGTTTGGCGAGGTGAAGGGCAGCGTTATAGGTTCTTAACATAAATTTGAAGTGGATAAAGTCTTCTGGTGTGAGGGTTTTTCTCCATAGGCATTCAGCACTCCTAGAGCATCGTCGGAGAAGTTGAGATTGCGATGTGAGCCAGGGCTGTTTTACTCTGTGTTTGGAAGTTCTGAGGGTGAGGGGCGCCATTTGCTCAAGGGTGCTTCTAAGAGTGTCGGTGCAGCGATGAACAGCCAGATCAGGACAGGAAAAGAAGAAGATTGGGGACAGTGATGAGTATAGGGAATCTGAAAGTGTCTGAGGGTTAAGGGCTTGTAGATTTTTGAATGTGTGGTAGGTAGGAGTGAGCTGGGGTGGGCGAGGATTTGTGAGCGTGAAGTAGAGAATGTTGTGGTCAGAGAGTGGAAGTGGTGAGTTATTTAGGTGGGAGATTGAACAGAGCCAGACAAAGACCAGGTCAAGGGTGTTACCGTCCTTGTGTGTCTCATAGGTTGAAAGCTGTGAGAGGCCTAGAGAAGTGGTTAAAGATAGAAGCTGGGATGCAGATGTGGAAGTGGGGCTGTTAATGGGGATGTTGAAGTCTCCAGGATAAGGGTTGGTAGTTCTGAGGACATGAAGTGCGGCAGCCAGGCTGAAAAGTGGTCAAGGAAGTGGGTGGGCGAGCCTGGGGGCCGGTATATGACCGCTACTCTAAGGGAGAGGGGACGAAAAAGCCTGATGATGTGGACTTCAAAAGAAGGGAATAAGAGTGATGGAACTGGGGGGATGACCTGTAAAGTGCATTGTGGGGACAGGAGTATGCCGACTCCACCACCATGTCTGTTTGTGTGTCTCGGGGAATGGGAGAATTGTAAGCCACCATAGGAAATGGCGCAGGGGAGACAGTGTCAGAATCCTGAATCCAGGTTTCAGTGAGGGCCAACAGATTAAGAAAGTTGTTCAGAAAGTAGTTATGCAGGAAAGGAAGCTTGCTACAAACAGACCATGTATTCCAGAGGGCACAATTAAAAGAAGGAGATGAGGGAGTGCAAGTAATATTAATAAGATTATTGTGGTTTTGATATGAGGAAATGTTGAGGTTGTGGGATGATCGACCAGGGTTGAGGGAGATGTCCCCTGAAATCAGTAGGAGTAGGAAGATAAAGATCAAGTAGCTTTTTGAATTGTAAGTAGTTTTTTCTGCGATGTGTTTGGGCAAGATGGGCTGAGGTTTTTCTGGAAGGTGAGGAAGGCATGGGAGCTGTACATGGGAGAGGGAAGTATAGAGGGGCTAATGTATATGAGTTGAGTCGTGATGGAGGGGGGATGGGGCGGCGAATGTGGATGGCAAGGGAACACAGGAGGATAGAAATAAAGCACATGGTTAAAAGGGAAAGCAAAGTGTGGGTTACCTGACTCCTGCCCTGATTAACTGCCATGGAATAACTGCCGTTTTGCTTGATGCTTAGCTTCTGTGGAATAACTGCCGTTTTGCTTGATGCTTAGCTTCTTTGGAATAACTGCCGTTTTGCTTGATGCTTAGCTTCTGTGATGCTTTGCTTATGGGATGCTTGCATGCTGCACCCCACACTGCGTGCACCCCTTAGAAAGCTACTAAATATATAGGCCACACTACAGGTTCAGGAGAGAGATTGTGGGAGCTGGTTTGGGATAATTTGGCAGCTGGGGCCAGCACACCAGGGGGTGATTAGATGATCAAAGGCACTAGATCTGGCTACATCTATGTGCTATATCATCAACCACCTGATAAGATCTAGAGAGGCCCCAGTCACAGATATAAAGCAGTAAGTATTAAATACAGTGCAGCAAATGAATTATACCAAAGATTTAGCAGGCACATTAAAATATGTTGCAAAATGGTAAAGCAGCAGATGACAGACAGCAAGCAGAAGTATGGAGTTGTACAATTAGGATATATTGCAGCAGAGAAGACAGCCAGCAGAGGTGGGGAGTTGTACCATTCAGGCTGCTTGCTAACATTGAATGGAGTGAAATACATGCAGGGTGGATCAGTTCAGAAGTTGAATGATTTCATTACCATTAGGATATATTGCAGCAGAAAAGATACAACATAGTGACACATAAAACATTTTAGGTACATACAAGTGCACGGGGGTCATATGGAAGGAGGAGAGGGCGCAACTGAGAGGACCTGACACCTCCTCACACACCCATTAAAGATTTTGGCAAACATTGTTCCAGCAGGTCTTGTCCATTAAGACTAGCGTGCAGAATGCCAGTCTTAATGAAGTGGGCCCATAGTGTATAATGATCATCAGCAAAGCAATTAGGTGATATCTTCACCTCTCCACTGCAACAGGATCAACAATAATATACAGCAACCAGCAAAGAATATAGTAGACCCGAGCAGTTCAAAACTTCAGACCATGGCAATGAGGTTTAGCTGCAATAATCCTTAACATCTTATTATATCCTTACTTAGACCTTCTCCAGCAACATTTGCCTTTGTCAGCAAGCAACACTGCATTCACTTTGTGGGCAGGCACTGGTGATGGAGGAGCCAGCATTGCCGATATCATTCTGCATCACAAACATTGTACAGTCATGGCCAAAAGTTTTGAGAATGACACAAATATTATATTTTCACATGATCTGCTGCCCTCTGGTTTTTATGTGTGTTTGACAGATGTTTTTATCACAGACAGAAATATAATTGCAAACATATGAGTAACAAAACTTATATTGACATTTAGAATGAGTTAATGCAGCAAGTCAATATTTGCAGTGTTGACCCTTCTTCTTCAGGACCTTTGCAATTCTCCCTGGCATGCTCTCAATCAACTTCTTGACCAAATCCTGACTGATAGCAGTCCATTCTTGCACAATCAATGCTTTCATTTTGTCAGAATTTTTAGGTTTTTGTTTGTCCACCCGTCTCTTGATGATTGACCACAAGTTCTCAATGGGATTAAGATCTGGGGAGTTTCCAGGCCATGGACCCAAAATCTCTATGTTTTGTTCCCTGAGCCATTTAGTTATCACCTTTGCTTTATGGCAAGGTGCTCCATAATGCTGGAAAAGGCATTGTTGATCGCCAAACTGCTCTTGGAGGGTTGGGAGAAGTTGCTCTTGGAGGACATTCTGGTACCATTCTTTATTCATGGCTGTGTTTTTAGGCAAGACTGTGAGAGAGCCGATTCCCTTGGCTGAGAAGCAACCCCACACATGAATGGTTTCAGGATGCTTAACAGTTGGCATGAGACAAGACTGGTGGTAGCGCTCACATTGTCTTCTCCGAATGAGGCGTTTTCCTGATGTCCCAAACAATCGAAAAGGGGATTCATCAGAGAAAATAACTTTACCCCAGTCCTCAGCAGTCCACTGCCTGTACCTTTTGCAGAATATCAGTCTGTCCATGATGTTTTTTCTGGAGAGAAGTGGCTTCTTTGCTGCCCTCCTTGAGACCAGGCCTTGCTCCAAGAGTCTCCGCCTCACAGTGCGTGCAGATGCATTCACACCTGCCTGCTGCCATTCCTGAGCAAGCTCTGCACTGCTGGTAGCCCGATCCCGCAGCTGAAACACTTTTAAGAGACGGTCCTGGCGCTTGCTGGTCTTTCTTTGGCGCCCTGGAGCCTTTTTGGCAACAATGGAACCTCTCTCCTTGAAGTTCTTGATGATGCGATAGATTGTTGACTGAGGTGCAATCTTTCTAGCTGCGATACTCTTCCCTGTTAGGCCATTTTTGTGCATTGCAATGATGACTGCACATGTTTCTTTAGAGATAACCATGGTTAACAGAAGAGAAACAATGATGCCAAGCACCAGCCTCCTTTTAAAGTGTCCAGTGGTGTCATTCTTACTTAATCATGACAGATTGATCTCCAGCCATGTCCTCATCAACACCCACACCTGTGTTAATGGAGAAATCACTGAAAAGAGGTTAGCTTGTCCTTTTAAGGCAGGACTGCAATGATGTTGAAATGTGTTTTGGGGATAAAGTTCATTTTCTAGCCAAATATTGACTTTGCAAGTAATTGCTGTTAAGCTGATCACTCTTTAACATTCTGGAGTATATGCAAATTGCCATTAGAAAAAGTGAAGCAGTAGACTTTGTAAAAATTAATATTTGTGTCATTCTCAAAACTTTTGTCCATGACTGTACTGCTAAGGATATTAGTGTGGCTGTGAGTTGTTGTGCCACACACTCAGGAAGAATGCACCTGTGTTGTCCAGCTGCTCATCAATGGCAATAAACTCCATATTGTGGCTTTTGAGGCAGTACCACACCCTACTTAAACTCCCAACAGCACAAGCTAGTTCCCTGATTACAGTTATTGATTCCATTATATTGTTTTGCCCTGATGTCCACAAGTTTACTGGATCTGGCTTTGTGATTCACAACTCTTGCCCCTCAGGCTTATTTTGCCAGCCAGCAGCTACTCTGTGGAAGCAATTTTGTGGGTCATGTTGTAAGCCCATATCCCTGAATAGGGGTTAAAGCGTGAAAGTTGGGGTTCTTCTGGGTAGATGAAATGGCTACCACCAAGACTATCTGAGGTTGTTTTTTGGAGCTGAGGGGCTTAGACAGACATTACACCTCTTACAATTTTGGCTTGAGTGGTTGACTATCTAATTTGTCTGGAAGTTTACTGACATTAATATCATGGATTGAGCATGCTGGATTGCAACATGCCTGATCAGTTGTTTTCACAGGAGATAATGTGAAACCAGAAATGTCAGGCGGCAGCCTAAAGCCTATTTTATTCATCAACGCCTGGCTGAGCCTAGCTATATGTGCATTTGGGGGAAGAGTATGGGGGAATGTTATCAAAGGTGTATGGTCACCTTAAGAATCGGTCAATACACACAGAATACACAGTAGCTTCCTCATGGCAATCCCTCACATGGTGGCATAATAACAGCCACAATTGTGTAATTATTGCCGTATGGGATCAGTATAATATGAAGGTCTTTACTGGTCTCTTGTTTGGATATTATTATTGATCCTGGCAGAAAACTCTAGCTGTTTATTGGTAGGGAGATAAGATAAGACTATTATACTATTATAGTCTGTAAGCATTATATCTTCAGTATTATGAAAGATGCATTACATTATTACAAAGCTCAGACATAAAGTGGCCCCAAGTCAGATGCGTTAGATATTATAACTTCTTGAATTGCAAGTTTTGTTTAAGTAATAGGATTTATCAATGCTTCAAATATACATAGCAAGATCAAAATGTCTATTATTATCAGTAATGTAAAGGTTCATCCATGCAGTAAACAGCAGGAGGCAGAGAAGGGAGTTAACAGGAATTTACTTAGGCAATTGAGAAATACGAATTCAAAGGAACCTCCATGCAGGGAGGTGATTAGGTGATTAGGCAAATGATGAACTACTCAATAACCGTAACAAGAAGGGGAAAAGTGAAGGTAAAGACTTATCGATTGGAGTTCTGGCTGGGGAGTAGTTGGAACAGCTCCCGACGGCATCGCAATCCGTGGACAAAGTCTCTGGCTCTGCTGTGTAGAAACGAGATGCCCTGTCTTCTGACCATGCCGAAGTATCCATATCCGTTGGTCTTGAGTCTGTTGATCTGGAGTCCGTTGGGGTGTGGGTACAGTTCCTTCCGCTGGTTCCTCAAGGAGAATGCAGTACACCGTGAGCACAACGCCGCACAGGCCGCAGTGGTGACAAGGCCTCACATGGAATCACTAAGTTCAGGAGAAGACAGTACGTCTGCTGCACTGCACTTTCTGGGTCTGGTTCATAGAGGGACACTCGGTAAAGGGTATGTGAGTCGGATAGTCCCTAAAGAACTGGCGTCAGTGGCAGTAGTTGGGGAGAGGGAGTCAACCTTCTTCCTGCTCTGTAGTCGCCATCCTGCCAAATCTCTCCCTTTCCCACACTCAGCTCCTTTTATGTCCCCCACGCTCCCTTCTGTCAGGTGCTCAGGCTTTCCCCACACAGACAAGTGATCCCCTGCAACAGTGATGACGGCCCCAATAGTTCTGGCCCCAGAGCGTTCCTCGAAGCTGCAGCACTGCTCCTGTTTATCTCCTTACACTAATATGCCGCTCAAGATATAGATTACTTGATTACAGGCAGGAAGTGTATAAAATAAGGTGCTCTAGTACTCTACCATTAAGATTTGGGGTACAATCTTCAGACTTCCTTGTCTGTATATAGCTCATATTGGATGGTGACCCCAATCTGCCATCATGCATTGTTGCCAACATGTGAAATTATTATTTTTAAGTGTTTTAACACCAAGTATGACCAAGTACCAGAGACATGGCTATTACGACCTTCTAATGTAATGCTTATTTTCATGGAAGCTCTGATCTACCAAGGTGCAAGGAGGCAGCCTAAATACATGATATCTTAAATCTTGGTGTTATCTATCTTGTCAGCATCAGAACATCTGGTGTTGCCCAAGGCTGAAGCTGAAAAGGAAGGGACAGGACACGTTGGTATTAATAAATACGAGTTGTTACTTATAGGATTAATTCAATAAAATATGGCACATTTAAGAAAATAAGACTGCTATCTTTGTATTTGAAGGACCGAGAACAGGATAAATAAGTGCCCTTAAAATATAGGAACAATTCTGGCCTTTTTTGGACTGTTGGCAAGTATGCCTCTTGTAGAATTAGTCCACTGCTAAAACAGTATATAATCCTATGATTATTAAAATGTTATGTACTTTTGATATTGTTATCTAGCTATGGAAAGGAGTTATGCACACGATAAGAGGAGATGGAGGCTTAGTGAAAGGAAACCCAGACAGTTGACATTAATGGAACACACTCTTTTAGGGTCATAGTTACTAGTAGGGTACCAAATGGGTCAGTATTTTGTGCTCTTCTTTTTAATAAATGTATTAATTACCTTCATTGAGTGAATGACATCAGAAAGAGCGGCTGTGCAGGTAGCAGGGAATTTTAAAAAGAGAGACAGGAGACTTGATGGACTTCAGCCGTTTTGCGCTTGGCTTGCTCTTCTATGGACCTGGAGAAGCACAATCTATGTGCGAAACGGTCCTGGAAATGTTGCGATTTAGGCTTCTGGACACTGAGGCTTTCCGCAACATCATGGCGGCGGCAATCCCTCAGTACTGGGTCCCCAGCTGCCTCTATTTTGCCTGGTGTGCCGTCCCTGCCTTACACCAGCAAGTGTAGCATAACATCACCCATGCCCTGATAAACACAGTTACTGGAAAGGTCCACTTAACAACCAACACGTGGACAAGTGCTTGTGGCCAGGAATGCTACATTTCCCTGACGACACACTGAGTGAACCTTGTGGAGGCCGAGACTGAGTTAAACCCAGGGACAGCACACGTGCTACCGACGCCGAGGATTGCAGGCCCTAGTTCCATCAGGGTTTCCTCCACCTCCTACATCATTTTCAGCACCCCTTCCTCCTGCTCCTCGTTCTCCATCTCCGAATTGTCATACATAGCAAAATCAAAATGTCTGTTATTATCAGTAATGTAAAGGTTCGTCTGATGCAGTAAACAGCAGGAGGCAGAGAAGGGAGTTAACAGAAATTTACTTAGGCAATTGCTGAATAGGAATTCAAAGGAACCTCCATGCAGGGAGGTGATTAGGCAAATGATGAACTACACAATAACCGTAACAAGAAGGGGAAAAGTGAAGGTAAAGACTTATCGATTGGAGTTCTGGCTGGGGAGTAGTTGGAACAGCTCCCGACGGCATCGCAATCCGTGGACAAAGTCTCTGGCTCTGCTGTGTAGAAACAAGATGCCATGTCTTCTGACCATGCCGAAGTATCCAGATCCGTTGGTCTTGAGTCTGTTGATCTGGAGTCCGTTGGAGCGTGGGTACAGTTTCTTCCGCTACTTCCTCAAGGAGAATGCAGTACACCGTGAGCACAACGCCGCATGGGCCGCAGTGGTGACAAGGCCTCGCACGGAATCACTAAGTTCAGGAGAAGACGGTACATCTGCTGCACTGCACTTTCTGGGTCTGGTTCATAGAGGGACACTCGGTAAAGAATATGTGAGTCGGACAGTCCCTAAAGAACTGGCGTCAGTGGCAGTAGTTGGGAGAGGGAGTAAACCTTCTTCCTGCTCTGTGGTCACCTTCCCACCAAATCTCTCCATTTTCCGCACTCAGCTCCTTTTATGTCCCCCACGATCCCTTCTGTCAGGTGCTCAGGCTTTCCCCACACAGACAAGTGATCCCCCTGCAACAGTGATGATGGCCCCGATAGTTCTGGCCCCAGAGCATTCCTCGAACCGGCAGCACCGCTCCTGTTCATCTCCTTACACTCCCCCTTTCCTTTCACTCGCTATTCCACAGGCAAGGCAACCTGGGATACATCATGTCTGTGAGGATCTTTGTCAGCAACCTGTTGCCAGATAAATTGATCCTGGCTGTACCGGTTGGGGGCTGTCCAGCCGTTTCGGAGAGTCATAGATTGGAAGGAGTAATGGAGTCCTCGAATGGGGTTGTACCGGGCTGTCCTGATGTTGGCGAGGTCAGTTCCATGCCCGCCATAACATTTCCTCCTGAGGTTCCAGAGTTCTGATTCTCGGACACGTTCTGAAGCTGTGGTTCAGGACCTTCTTCCTCTTCATCTTCCTCTACTGTGGGAAGAGCCACCTCAGGAACTTCAGATGTTTCTTCTTCTGATAAGGGATCTCCAGAGAGGCATGGCCGGAGCATACTTCAGTACACTACCTGCGTGGGAGCGTTGCTCTCTCCTACCGGTTGAATCTCATATATGGGTCCCTTTCCACCGACCCGAGGATTCACTCGGTATGGCCGATTCTCCCATCGATTCTCCAGTTTGTCCCGTGGATGTTTTCTCTTACCAACAGTCGGTCCCCAACCAAAAATTCTGTTCCTCGCAGAGGAAGTTTCTCAGTGTGCTCCAGCTTCTGAAGTCGAGTCTTCACCAGCTGATGTAAAGTCTGCAGATGATGATGTTCGCGAACCCAGGTAGATACCCTCGTCCATGGGTAGTCCTCCCCTGGGTCCAATTCCAGCTCTGTGACTTCTTTCCTATCGCGAACGAACAACACAAAGTAGTGCGTGAACCCGGTGGTCTGGTGCACCTGATTATTACAGATCCATACCAGCTCCGACACGTATTCAGGCAACCGAGCCTTCCGATCTTCCTCCAAGGTTCTCAGCATCTGTATGAGGTGTAGGGATCCGCTCTGGTAGGCAGAGGCCAGGCACGCAGTAATGAGGCAATTCACAGGAATTACATAAAAAATAAATTGTTTACTGTCCTCTTGACACCAGGTAACAAAACATTATTAGACAAATCACAGTCTTTCATTTGATTAACACAGTCTTCATGACCCCGGTCATCATCAACATGGACCCTGTCTGTTACCTGCTGGTGTCTCAGGTTCGCAGACACCTCAGAGGCATCTTACATTAAGCACAGTCCTTATATTCCATTCTGATCCCGATCAGTCTCACCACGGTTTTCAGGACCGTCCACTCCACTGGCTCAAGCACGCCAGCTTTCAGTCTTTAGTCTGTGCGACATCCCGCCTGGATGTCAGGGAGCTCTGTCCAGTCTGACAGACTCCCGAGACCCTCACAGTCTCAGCACAGACTCTCCAAGACAGACTCCATCCGTCTCCAACTCAATCTCCCACCATGTGCTAAAACACTGCCTTTCATACCTGTAGCCACTCCCCAAGCCAAGGCATGAAGCACATGATCTGGTCACCTGTTCATGACCTCATCACAGGTCCTTCACAATAACTACAATCACCAGATTGCAACATTCATTCTCCCACCACCAGTGGACAGTGTATGTGTGGTTAGCATGTCCCACCCAGCTCACAAGCTAACCCTGTAGGTTCACCCTTAACAATAATCAGAACTCTTATGGGACTACAAGTCCCAGAACAACATCACTGACCTACAGCACAGAGGAGCTCTGCGACACATACCTTCCATTTATCACCATACCAGGGACTGGTTTTCCATCCATCTCATGCCTCCATGCATAATTAGAGCAACATATACAGCGCCCCCTAGCTGCCACATTAGTCACTACACCACAGAGGGTACGATTAAATCGTTCACAGGCTCCATTTCCTTGTGGATGGTATGGCGTGGTGTGAGAATGGTCAAACTGACAGATCTATTGTAGCTCATCCATGACTCTTCCTAAGAAACAGGCTCCCTGATCAGAGTGGATCCGTTGAGGGCATCCATAGACCTGTATGAAGTTTTTGCAGATGGCATGAGCAGCCGACTCCCCCGTTTGATCTCAAGTGGTTGCAACTACAGCAAATTTCAAGAAATGATCAATCATCACTAGGCAGTGGTCACATCCTTGATGCACCGGTCCGATGGTCAAGTAGTCTACGGTCAGTAGTCCCAGGGGTGCTGATGTCACAATGGTCTGTGTCGGAGCCCGTTGTTCTGGAGATTTGGCCAATTCACAAGCCCAGCAGAGTTTAAAGGTCTCTTCAACCACTGTTCTTAACAGAGGATGGTAGACAAAACGCTGTAGCCATTGAAAGGTTTTCTCAGCACCAAAGTGCGATCCTTTTTCGTGAGCTTCAGGCACGATTTTCGATAACACCGTCTCTGGGACAACCACCTGCCAGGAGGCCCCCAGTTCTTTCTGTAGCTGGACCTTTCGATACAACAGCCCATTTCGCATCTGGAGTCGCTCCCATTGTCTGAGTATTTTCAGAGCTTCTGAAGTAAGGGTGCTTCTTTGTTCTTGTCTGGGCAACTGTTTCACAGTTACCCATTGACGAAACAGAGCGAGTTCACCGTCCTCCTGTTGTAGGTGGACCCACTCGTCCCTGGACTTTCCCAACACTCCTTCACGTGGAGTGATCCAAATTTGATCCAGGGTAGCTGCCGCCGTCCCCGCTGTCTTCCAAAATCGGGGAACTTCCTCATCCTCCAGCATTTCATCCTTGTTCTTCCCAGGTGTTGTATGTCTTGCTCTGGACAAGGTGTCGGTGTGGGTGTTTTCAGCCCCCCTCCTGTAGGCAATCTTATACTGAAACTTCGCCATCTGGCTACCCAGCATTGTTCGAGGGCCCCTAACTTACCGTTCTCCAGGTGCGCCAATGGATTGTTATCGGTGCGCACTAACACCTCTGAGACAGACAGATATTCAGCGAACCCCTCTGTCATAGCCCACACCAACGCCAGCAACTCCAGCTTGAAGGAACTGTAGTTGTCCGGGTTGCGTTCAGAATCGTGAAGGGACCGACTAGCATAAGTAATCTCTTTCCCATCCTGCACCTGTGACAACACAGCCCCCAACCCCTGTAAGCTTCCATCAGTGTAGAGAATGAACGGTACAGAAAAGTCCGCATAGGCCAGCATCGGGGTTTCAGTCAGTGCTTTCTTTAAGTCCCGAAAAGCTTTTTCCTGTTTTCCTTTCCAGCGGATGGGCCGGCCTTTTGCATTAGGGGGGAACCCTTTCAAAAGCTCCAGCAGGGGCTGCACGACACGGGCAAAGTTCTTCACAAAGCGACGGTAGTACCCCGTCAATCTCAGGAACGCCCAAACGTCTTTTACGGACTAATGGGTTGGACAGTCCTGAATCACCCTGATCTTCTCCCGGGATGGTTCCACTTCGTCCGCTGAGACGACATGACCTAGATACTCAATATGAGTCCGGAACAAGTGGCACTTCTGGGGTTTCACATTCAGTCCGTACTTCTGCAGGCGACTCAGCACTTGCTCCAGTCTCCACAGATGATCTTCAAATGAGGAAGCATACACTATGATGTCGTCCAAGTATATGAGCGTAACCTCGAAGTTCAGGTCACCTAAGCACCTCTCCATCAGTTGTTGAAATGTCCCGGGGCATTAGCCAAGACGAAAGGCATCCTGTTGAATTCAAAGAGGCCCATAGGTAGAATAAAAGCGGTCTTCGCCTGGTCCTTCTCCGACATGGGCACTTGCCAGTATCCGCTAGCAAGATCCAACGTCGAGAAGAATTTGGCTTTCCCCAAAGCGGATAGGGACTCTTCAATCCGAGGCAGAGGGTAAGAGTCCCGCACAGTGCAGGCGTTAAGTTTACGATAGTCCACGCAGAACCTCAAAGTTCCATCTCTTTTCCTTAATAGCACGATGGGGGCCGCCGACGGACTTTGGCTCTCCCTGATAACACCTGCCTGCAGCATCTGACCGAGTATCTCTCGAACTTCCTGGTATAACTGGGGGGAAATTGCCTGTAATGTTCTCAGATCGGCACTGTGTTCCCTGTTGGTATTTCGTGAGTAATAGCCGTCATACAGCCAAAATCATCTTCATGACTTGCAAACACGGACCTGTATTTCCCGAGCACTGCCTCCCCTTGTTGTACCTGGGCAGGCGCAAGCTCAGACAGTTTGGCACACATCTGATCTAATATATGTCGCCCCTCGTTGATGTATTGGGGCTCCGGTGTGGAAGAAGTGGTGACCATCACTGACCACGGGTCTTCCTGCTGAACTAACAACTGTACGGCCTGGGGCAGGACAATTTCCTCAGGCATTCCTACTATCCGTGCTACTTCGTTCCTGGGTGACATTACTACTTCTTGATCTGTCAAATTAACGCAGCGCACAAGCACTGTTCCATCTCGTACAACGGCCAGAGGTCGTGCCACCAACAGTCCTGCTGGCAGTGGTTCAGTTAGAGGGGGTCTAGCTGTACTTCCACCCCCTCCAGCAGGGTGTGGGCTTGAATAGGCAGGGTCAGCACTGTTTGTCCGGTGGTAGGGTGAGTTTAGCGGAGTTTGGCACTGTCACCTTTCCCAACGTTTTTCCATGGCTAGACGACTCTTGAACTTACGCGGCACGAAGCAGCCGCTGAAATACTTGTCGCTGGGGGATATGCGCACTCCACTGTTTCAGGGATGAGTGAGCATGTTCATCCAAAAGTAGTTTCCCGAAATTTTTCAAAACGTTTATCCCCAGGGTGACAGTATGACTGAGGCCGGCTTCTCCCTGTGTCAAGGTCTTGGCCGCACAGAGAAACCTGCATCCATACCACCCCTGCGACCGGGATGGGCAGGTGGTTTGCTGCTGTCAGTTTTACTACTGGGCCCCACTCGGGCCGAAGGGTCTCCAGAAAGTGTCGATGGAAATAGGCTTCGGGCATCGTGGTCACCTGAGATCCTGTATCCACCAGACAACGCACCGCCCGTCCGTTAAATTGATCTGAAGTCTGTTGAAGCATGGGTACAGTTCCTTCAGCTGGTTCCTCAAGGAGAATGCGGTACACCGGGAGCACAACGCCGCACAGGCCACAGTGGTGACAAGGCCTCGCACGGAATCACTAAGTTCAGGAGAAGACGGTACGTCTGCTGCACTACATGTTCTGGGTCTGGTTCGTAGAGGAACACTCGGTAAAGGGTATGTGAGTCGGACAGTCTCTGAAGGACTGGCGTCAGTGGCAGTAGTTGGGGAGAGGGATGCAACCTTCTCCCTGCTCTGTAGTCGCCTTCACGCCAAGTCTCTCCCTTTCCCGCGCTCAGCTAGTTTTATGTCCCCCACACTCGCTTCTGTCAGATTTCGCCACACAGACAAGTCATCCCCTGCAACAGTGATGACGGCCCCGATAGTTTCGGCCCAAGAGCTTGCTGTATGGGATCAGAATAATATGAAGGTCTTTACTGGTCTCTTGTTTGGTTATTATTATTGATCCTGGCAGAAAACTCTAGCTGTTTATTGGTAGGGAGATAAGATAAGACTATTATACTATTAAAGTCTGTAAGCATTATATCTTCAGTATTATGAAAGATGCATTAAATTATTACAAAGCTCAGACATAAACTGGCCCCAAGTCAGATGCGTTAGATATTATAACTTCTTGAATTGCATGTTTTGTTTGAGTAATAGGATTTATCAATGCTTCAAATATACATAGCAAGATCAAAATGTCTATTATTATCAGTAATGTAAAGGTTCGTCGGATGCAGTAAACAGCAGGAGGCAGAGAAAGGGGTTGACAGGAATTTACTTAGGCAAATGCTGAATACGAATTCAAAGGAATCTTCATGCAGGGAGGTGATTAGGCAAATGAACTACACAATAACCGTAACAAGAAGGGGAAAAGTGAAGGTAAAGACTTATCGATTGGAGTTCTGGTTGTGGAGTAGTTGGAACAGCTCCCGACGGCATCGCAATCCGTGGACAAAGTCTCTGGCTCTGCTGTGTAGAAACGAGATGCGCTGTCTCCTGACCCTGCTGAAGTATCCAGATCCGTTGGTCTTGAGTCCGTTGATCAGGAGTCCGTTGGAGCGTGGGTACAGTTCCTTCCGCTAGTTCCTCAAGGAGAATGCAGTACACCGGCAGCACAATGCCGCACAGGCCGCAGTGGTGACAAGGCCTCGCACGGAATCACTAAGTTCAGGAGAAGACGATACGTCTGCTGCACTGCTCTTTCTGGGTCTGGTTCATAGAGGGACAATTGGTAAAGGGTATGTGAGTCGGACAGTCTCTAAAGAACTGGCGTCAGTGGCAGTAGTTGGGGAGAGGGAGTCAACCTTCTTCCTGCTCTGAAAAACTCTATATAGTAGATGTGGATACAGACCAGCAGACACTAAGTGAATCCAACCAATGATGGTATATAAGATAATATAAAAATTGCCAATGCTATACACACAAAAATATGTGCAAAATATAACAAATATAAAAACTTTATTTGGGCAATGTAATACACGAAACAATCATAAATACGAAAACATATAAAAATACAATAATCAAATAAAATAAAATAGACAGGCTGACAGCAGATTTAATAACCCATTTAATATAATCAGGCCCAAGATGGAGTGCTAGGGATTATAAAATAAGTCCCAACCAGATTGTGAAAAAATCCCATTAGTGAGTGCACAAAATATAAAGGGTCATAAACACTCAGTGTAAATCACAAAAGTGAATATAACAAACCCAAAATCAGGTGCCGTGGATTATGATTAAAGTGCTAACCAAATTGTGAAAAAACACATTAATGAGTGGCAGAATTATATGCAGTCACAGACACTAAATGAAAAAATACTATGACAATAATTAAAATACAAAGTGCCAAAGTAACTCAAATGAACTAATGTATTACAGCCACAAAACGTGTTAGGAGTGCACAGGCATAGTTTACCAATCAGGGACCAAAGAAAAGAAAAATTTTTTTAATATGACGGCTACCTGAGAGCCTGACGAAGGTTATCCATACCGAAACGCGCGTCGGGGCGCGTTCTCCTGCGGCTGTCAGCACCCCACTCAGGCTCTCAGGTAGCGGTCATATTAAAAAATTTTTTTCTTTTCTTTGGTCCCTGATTGGTAAACTATGCCTGTGCACTCCTAACACGTTTTGTGGCTGTAATACATTAGTTCATTTGAGTTACTTTGGCACTTTGTATTTTAATTATTGTCATAGTATTTTTTCATTTAGTGTCTGTGACTGCATATAATTCTGCCACTCATTAATGTGTTTTTTCACAATTTGGTTAGCACTTTAATCATAATCCACGGCACCTGATTTTGGGTTTGTTATATTCACTTTTGTGATTTACACTGAGTGTTTATGACCCTTTATATTTTGTGCACTCACTAATGGGATTTTTTCACAATCTGGTTGGGACTTATTTTATAATCCCTAGCACTCCATCTTGGGCCTGATTATATTAAATGGGTTATTAAATCTGCTGTCAGCCTGTCTATTTTATTTTATTTGATTATTGTATTTTTATATGTTTTCGTATTTATGATTGTTTCGTGTATTACATTGCCCAAATAAAGTTTTTATATTTGTTATATTTTGCACATATTTTTGTGTGTATAGCATTGGCAATTTTTATATTATCTTATATACCATCATTGGTTGGATTCACTTAGTGTCTGCTGGTCTGTATCCACATCTACTATATAGAGTTTTTCACTTCTTCGGATGGTTCACCATCCTGTTTTTCTTGAATTACTGGTATAATTTTATTATTTACTTACAGGTATATTATTTCATTATAGTATTTAAGGTTATCTACACCAGTTTTTCTTGTACATTTGTTTCTTCCTGCTCTGTAGTCGACTTCCCCCCAAATCTCTCCCTTTCCCGCACTCAGCTCCTTTTATGTCCCCCATGCCCCCTTCTGTCAGGTGCTCAGGCTTTCCCCACACAGACAAGTGATCCCCCTGCAACAGTGATGACGGCCCCGAACGTTCCTCGAAGTGGCAGCACCGCTCCTGTTCATCTCCTTACACTAATATGCCGCTCAAGATATAGATTACTTGATTACAGGCAGGAAGTGTATAAAATAAGGTGCTCTAGTACTGTACCATTAAGATTTGGGGTACAATCTTCAGACTTCCTTGTCTGTATATAGCTCATATTGGATGGTGACCCCAATCTGCCATCATGCATTGTTGCCAACATGTGAAATTATTATTTTTAAGTGTTTTAACACCAAGCATGACCAAGTACCAGAGACATGGCTATTACGACCTTCCTTTGGGTGACGATCCTTCTAATGTAATGCTGCGTATTTTCATGGAAGCTCTGATCTACCAAGGTGCAAGGAGACAGCCTAAATACATGATTTCTTAAATCTTGGTGTTATCTATCTTGTCAGCATCAGAACATCTGGTGTTGCCCAAGGCTGAAGCTGAAAAGGAAGAGACAGGAGACGTGGGTATTAATAAATACGAGTTGTTACTTACAGGATTAATTCAATAAAATATGGCACATTTAAGGAAATAATACTGCTATCTTTGTATTTGAAGGACCGCGAACAGGATAAATAAGTGCCCTTAAAATATAGGAACAATTCTGGCATTTTTTGGACTATTGGCAAGTATGCCTATTGTAGAATTAGTCCACTGCTAAAACAGTATATAATCCTATGATTATTAAAATGTTATGTACTTTTGATATTGTTATCTAGCTATGGAAAGGAGTTATGTACACGATAAGAGGAGATGGAGGCTTAGTGATAGGAAACCCAGACAGTTGACATTAATGGAACACTCTCTGTTAGGGTCATAGTTAGTAGTAGGGTACCAAATGGGTCAGTATTTCATGCTCTTCTTTTTAATAAATGTATTAATTACCTTCATTGAGGTGAATGACATCAGAAAGAGCGGCTGTGCAGGTAGCAGGGAATTTTAAAAAGAAAGACAGGAAACTTGATGGACTACAGCCGTTTTGCGCTTGGCTTGCTCTTCTATGGACTGGAGAAGCACATTCTATGTGTGAAACGGCCCTAAAAATGTTGAGATTTAGGCTTCTGAACACTGAGGCTTTCCGCAACCTCATGGCGGTGGCAATCCCTCAGTACTGGGTCCCCAGCTGCCACTATTTTGCCTGGTGTACTGTCCCCGCCTTACACCAACAAGTGTAGCATAACATCACCCATGCCCTGATAAACACAGTTACTGGAAAGGTCACTTAACGACCAACACGTGGACAAGTGCTTGTGGCCAGGGTTGCTATATTTCCCTGACGACACACTGACTGAACCTTATGGAGGCCGAGGAACCGAGTTAAACCCAGGGACAACACACGTGCTACCGCGCCGAGGATTGCAGGTCCTTGTTCCATCAGGTTTCCTCCACCTCCTACACCAGTTCCAGCACCCTTTCCTCCTACTCCTCGTTCTCCATCTTCGAATTGACATTTCGTAGTACGTCATCCATATCAGTTGCAAGCCGGAAGCACTGCAGTACTACCTCGGTGTAAGCGGCAACAGGCTCTGCTGAAAGTAATATGTTCGTGTGACAAACAGCACACCCCAACAGAGTTGTGGAAACGTGTAACAGACCAGACATATCTGTGCTTCTTGGGTTTGAACCTAAAACCAGCATGGTAGTGTGTGATAATGGCCGTAACCTGGTGTAGCTCTGAAGTTTGACAAGCTCACATAAGTTCATGCCTGGTCACATGCTCAAATTAGTGGTTCAGGGGTTCTGAAAACCTACCTAGATTTGCCTGAATTACTTCTGAAGCTACACCACATGTGCGTCCACTTCCGCAAATCAGCTACAGCTGCTGTCTGCCTGGCAGTGTTGCAGCAGCGCTTGAAAGTGCCAGTCACCAACTGGGCGGCGATGTAACCACGCTCTGGAACTCCACATTACATATCTTGCCAAGGCTTTGTGAGCAGCAGAGGGCATTAGCTGAATACCAGCTACAACATGCTGATCGGTATTCTGGTCACCTCCGCATGACAATGTGTGCAAACTGTAAAGTGCTGCGGATATGTTAGTGCTATATAAAAATAAAGATTATTATTATTATATAACAACCAACGAGTGAGCATGGATGTCTGACATCTGTGAGGTTATCCAAAACTTTAAGGAATAACAAGATGGTGAGTGGCGATGACATCATACTCTGCATTATCATCCCGCTTCTATGTCTACTCAAAAGCTCGCTGCTCACAATTAAAGAGGAAGCTTTGCATATGGACCAGATGGCGATGGACGAAGAAAGTACACAGGGTGATACCCCCCAGCTCAGCCTCATCTTATCTTCTCAGCACAGACTGGGTGATAATGAGGAGACTGAGGAGGAGGAGGAACAGGAGATGGTTAATTGTAATAATAATAATAATAATTTTATTTCTATAGCGCCAACATATTCCACAGCACTTTACATTTTAGAGGAGACTTGTAGAGACAATAGACATTACAGCATACCAATAAACACATAGATCAAAACAGATACCAAGAGGAATGTGGGCCCTGCTCGCAAGCTTACAATCTATGAGGAAAAAGGGGTGACACAAAAGGTGGATGGTAACAATTGCTTTCATTGTTCGGACCAGCCATAGTGTAAGAATCTGGTGATCTTGTAATGCTGCATGAACCAGTTAACAGTCTAAATATGTAACAGTACAGATACAGAGGGCTATTAAATGCATAAAGCATGTGAGAATATGATGCGAGGTACCTGGTTATGGTAAAATTTTGAATGGGCCACACAGGGATAGTTAGGTTAATGCATTGAGGCGGTAGGCCAGTCTGAACAAATGCATTTTTAGGGCACGCTTAAAACTGTGGGGATTGGGAATTAATTGATTAACCTGGGTAGAGCATTCCAAAGAATTGGAGCAGCACGTGAAAAGTCTTGGAGACGGGAGTGTGAGGTTCTTATTATTGAGGATGTTAACCTCAGATCATTAACAGAACGGAGGGCACAGGTAGGGTGATAGGCTTAGACGTGGGAGGAAATGTAGGGTGGTGCTGAGCCATGGAGTGCTTTGTGGGTGAGAATAATAAGTTTATACTGAATTCTGGAGTGGATGGGTAACCAGTATAAGGACTAGCACAAGGTAGAGGCATCGGTTATAACGATTGGTAAGGAATATGATCCTGGCTGCAGCATTCAGGACAGATTGGAGAGGGGAGAGTTTGGTAAGAGGGAGACTGATTGATAGAGAGTTACAATAGTCCAGTCAAGAATGAATGAAAGAAACAGTAAGAGTTTTTGCAGAGTCGAAAGTAAGAAAAGGTCGAATTCCTGAAACGTTTGTGAGGTGCAGATAACAAGAGCGAGCCAGTGATCGGATGGGAGGGGTGAATGAAAGCTCGGAATCAAGTATGATCCCAAGACAGCGGGCATGTTGCTGGGGAGTAATGGTGGAACCACACACGGAACTGGCAATGTCGGGAATAGGTAGGTTAGTAGAGGGAGGAAACACGAGGAGTTCAGTTTCAGATAGAGGGAGAACATGATGTTAGAGACAGCGGTAAGACAATCACTGGTGTTTTCTAAAAAGGCAGGCGTGATATCAGGAGAAGTGTATAATTGTGTGTCATCAGCATAGAGATGGTACTGGAACCCAAATCTACTGATTTCTTGACCAATAGGGGCAGTATGCAAAGAGAAGAGGAGGGAGCCTAGAACCGATCCTTGAGGAACACCAACAGTAAAGGCTGGGTCTCACATAGCGATACACCAGCGATCCCGACAACGATCAGGATCGCTGGTGTATCGCTATATTATCGCTGCTGAGCTGCCAAACAGGCAACTCAGGCAGCGATCAGTACAAGCGACACTGCGGGTAACATCGCTTAGTTACCCGCAGTGTACCTTGGATACCAGCGCCCTGATGCAGGGAGCTGGTAACCAAGGTACACATCGGGTTTCCAGGTGCTGCGCGGTGCCTGGGAACCCACTGTGTACCTTGGTTACCAGCTCCCTGCAGCAGGGCGCTGGTATCCAAGGTACACAGCGGGTTTCTAGGCACAGCCCCGCGCCTGGAAACCCGCTGTGTACCTTGGTTACCAGCGTATCGCTGGTCTCCCGCCTGTCACACGCAGCGATGCGTGCCTGTCAGCGGGAGACCAGCGATCAAAAAAATGTCCAGACATTTCAGCGACGATCAGCAATACCCGGCAGGGGGGCTGATCGTCGCTGAATGTCACACACAGCGATATCGCTGGTGAGCTCGCTGCTGCGTCACAAAACTAGTGACTCAGCACCGATCTCGCTAGCGATATCGCTATGTGAGACGGGCCCTTTAGGGTAAGATGAGAGGAGGAGGAGCCAGCAAAAGATACAGTGAAGGAGGAGTCAGAGAGATAGGAGGAGAACCAGAAGAGAGGAGCTGATGATCCACAATGTCGAATGCTGTGGAGAGATCCAAGAGAATTAGCATGGAGTAGTGACCATTAGATTTAGCTGTTAGAAGATCATTAGAGACTTTAGTGAGGGCAGTTTCAGTAGAGTGTAAAGAGCGGAAACCAGATTGTAGAGGGTCTAGAAGAGAGTTATCTGAGAGATAGCGGATAAGATGGGTGTGAACCAGGCATTCCAGGAGTTTAGAGATGAAGGGAAGATTAGAGACAGGTCTATGGTTAGCGGCACAGTTTTGGTCGAGGGATGATTTTTTTAAGTAATGAATGTATGATGGCATGCTTAAATGAGGAGGGAAAGATACCAGAAGAGAGACATTGAATATTTTTGATAGGTGAGAGGTGACAGCAGGGGAAAGGGACTGGAGGAGATGTGATGGAATGGGGTCACTGGTGCAAGTGGTAGGGCGCGAAGATGCAAGGTGCCTGACTACTTCTTCTTCTGTGACTGGTTCAAAATCAGAGAGTGTGTTAGATGCAGTGGGGAAGGGAGGACAGTGAATGGTATGAGGTGATTGGGAAATAATTTCCTGTCGGATATGGTCAATTTTTTCTTTCGCTACAGAGGATACTACCCACACCAGATTCATCTCGTCTATTCAGCATGGATGGGCTGAAGATGAGGAGATGGAGGATCGTCCTCCTGGTGGGGACAGGGAAGTCTTGCCTGTTGGGAGTCTGGCATATATGGCTGACTTTATGTCCCGTTGCCTTTCCCATGACTCTTGTGTTATACGCATTTTGCCCAACACTGATTACTGGTTGTTCACACTTCGTGACCCATGCTACAAGGAAAACTTTCATCTCTCCTTCCTGTGGCAGAGAGGGCTAGTAATATGGTGCATTACCAGAAGACCTCAGTGGAACTATTAATATAAAAATTCCCATCTGAGAATGCTGGCAGCAGAAGTCATAGATCCTTGGTCAACCAAGGAGGAGAGACTAGGGAGACACACACTAGGTCCAACAGAGGCAGGGGAACCCTATCAAAGGTCTGGGATAGTTTCATTAGACTCTCCCAGCGCCCAGGCCGTGATGCCCCTGGTAGTCTGACAAGGAGGGAAAAGTTTTTAAAGATGGTGAAGGAGTACCTTGCCGACCATACCAGCATCCTCTGTGATTCTTATGTGCCATACAATAATCAGGTACCCAAGCTCAAAATGTAGCATGACTGTACCTCTATGCCTTGCCGATGCTGGCCTGCCACACCTCTAGCGTTTTGTCAGAGCGAGTTTTTAGTGCGGCTGGGGGCATAATAACTGATAGGCACATCTGCCTGTCAGCTAAAAATGCTGACAGACTGACTCTTATAAAAATGAACAAGACCTGGATTAGCCCAAACTTCTCTGGATGACAGCAGCGGAACATAAAGTCAATTCAAATGTTTCTTTTTTCCTGGTATATTCCGATGCACCCCTTCCCACCCAAAAAAGGATATTTGATTCATAGTTTGATCCTTTTCTTGTCCTCCTCTAAACTTATCAACAGGGTAATTGCTCTAATATTTTAGAGGATCATCATGAGGCCTTCGCTCAAAATTTTTACACAGTTGAGTCGCACGTACCAGGGCCTATGGGGTACTCGGTACCGAGCCCGTTCACTTCAATGGGGGAGAGGTCACGGGTAGCGCAGCTCGGTCCGTTGCCCTGGGCGCTCATTCAAAGGGGATATTTACAGGGGATTGTAGGAATTGTTCGTGACGCCACCTGTGGTCTCTGATCAGGGTGAACAGCGCTGCAGGGTGAATCCTCTGAGGGGTTGTTACTGGGCAGCAAGGTATTAAGTCTCCCACAGGTAAGACTGATCCCTCGAGGTATATGGCGGTGCAGGGTGCAGGCAATAAGGCAGACACACACAAGTCAGTCTCTTTCCATACCTTTACTGGTGATGGTTGCAGGCATGTCCCGGGAAGCTGCTCAGGGTGGAGGATGCACATCCAGTAATCACTGAGTAGGTTTAAGGCCTCCTTACTTCTTAATGTGTGTGAGTTTCCAACTTGCATGAAGCTAAGTTTAACTCCGTGTAGAACAGCTATGCCCGGCCGACATTGTGGTGGAGCCTTCTTTTGGACAGAACTAAGTCTTTATCTGCAGCGTCCTGCTAGACTCCTGTTCTTCCTGACCCCGGTTACGTATCAGCACTGAAGGGTCCCTCTGCGACCTGAAGTCCAGCAGGGTCTCCGGTTTCTCTCACTAGCCGTGAAGGTTCTAGCAAGCTCGGACCCAGTGTCCGGTTGTGCAGAGTGGAGGTCAGCTATCGTTGCCATTTCCCCTCAGTCACTCTTTCTTCCTTTTTACCACTCGCCTGTCGCCCTACTCACACCTTTAACATAAGCACAAGTAACAGTAGGTGACAGCTTCCTTCTCATCTGACAGGAGTCTCCGTCTGTCTGAGCTAGAATGGCTCACTCCTGAATCACATCAAGACTGGCTCTGACTGGAATCACTCTGACAGGAAAGAACTCTGAACTGAACTCCCTTACTACGTCTCCCACACCCTTATATAGTCTAAGGCTCCCTCTGGTGGCACTATAGGGAAGTGTGAGTGTGAATGAATATCAGGAGAGTGTGCATTACCTTTCTGTGCATCCTCCTGGGAACATGTGGCACCAAGCGCAGCTGGGTCACACATCCCCCCCTAGTTATATTCAGCACTCCCGGGCTGAAAAAGAAAAACAATTTTTATAATAACAACAATAACATAACTCATCCCTTGCGGGAGGTAAGGACACTTCAAACGTTACAATGTGTACAAATGGCAATAGAAAAATATCAAATACTTTCACACAAATAAATACAAGATTCTTGTGGAGGACCCGCACCAAACCTCCCACGGTGGTCCTGGGTGGGCTGCAGGACTTCTCTGCTGCAAACCTCACTCAAAGCCACACCATACGGGTTTTTCTTCTGAGGTAGAATGGCTTTACGTAAAACCAAGATGGGGCACCGAAGTGCTAACTATTTACATCACAGTTCTGTGCTGCAAGAGTCCTCAGCACGCAGTCCTTGGCATAAGAACATTTTCACATATTAATAAAGTGCAATTCTTCATAACTTTTTACAATTACAGTAAACCCTGTCTGGGTCCTATTGCTCTTCTTTGAATATAGTGGTTACACCTTCCATACCTGGGGCTGGAAGTATGCGGTGCGCTCTGGAACGCATCACCAAGAGATCATGTCCTGCTACCTGTGTCTGGGTAGCCACAGTTCTCGTTTCCATTTTGCGATTTGTTGGAGGCCTTACAGGTGCCTCTTCTGAATACAGATTTGGCTCAAAAGGAGTCGCTATTGCAGTTGCGATGCTCTGCAGCGTTTCCAATTGGGATACAGGTGCTTGCAGTGGCTCAGTTGAGGACGCACTAGCCTGTTGCGTTGCAGAATAGGATGCAGGATAAGATGCAGGTGCGCACAGTGGCTCAGTTGGAGACGCACTAGCCTGTTGCGTTGCAGAATAGGATGCAGGTGCGCGGCCGGTTGCTGATGTGGCTGGGGCATGGGACGCTGAAACACGGGGTACGTTTCCGGCTTCAGGGATGGGGTCACTGACTCGGGAGACATTCAGGGCATACCACCCCTTAAGACCCCAGTGCCGCTTGTAGGTGACAATATCCCCAATCATGAGATCCCTTCCCGGGTGCCCCTCTGGCAGGTGAGACTCCACATCCCTGCGATTAACAAAGACCTCCTGGTACAGGCCTGGTTCATGGATGAACCCCCAGCCTCCCTGGAGTTTGAAGTCTCTAATGGCCCCCTGGCGCCGCGGTTCCCGGAGCGTACCTTTGTCTCGCCTGACGTTCTCTTTGTCAGCGAGATCCTTTTCCCGGTACCTCTGGCGAAGCTGCTGCGCCTCTCTCTGCTCCTGCTGCTGCCGCTGCTCCCGTTCACGGCGTCGCCACTCGTTCTCCTTCTGGGCGGCGTATTCCACGTCGTCCAGGTACTCCATCTTTTCCCAGTCGATCTCCATCGCTGACTGCTGGGTCTCCTCCGTCGTCCCTACCGGGGGACTGCATTCCGCTTCGGCCTCTGGTTCCAGGCCTGGCTGGCATTCTGGTCCGGGCAGGGCCTCCTCAGCCTCCTTCCCTCCCGCCGCGTCCTCGGCGGAGTCAGGATCAGCTCTTTCGGGGCCGGTCTCCGGTGCTTCATCAGCCGCGGGGTCCAGTGGTGGCGCGGGTGACATTTGCGCATCCTGAGGGGAGAGCAGTGGGTCCCACAGCAGCCGCTGTTTCAGGGCACGCCAGCTTTGCTCCATCGTCTCCATCTCTGCGCGGTGTCGGGCCATGTCCCTCAGCACCGCATCCACCTCCTCCACTTTCGCCATTCTCCGGTCATCCGCCCGACCTGGGGACGGTTCAGACACAGGCTGCAGCTCTTCAGGGGAACGGGGTCTGCGCACCGCCATTCCTCCACACAGCGTCTCCTGTCCTTCCGCCATCTCACTCCAGGCCAGACTGTGCTTCCCATCTGGAACAATCTGGTCCTTTCCGTGGAGGCGGGACTTTCGCTTTCTCTTTTTGGCATAGAGGATGAAGAGGAGGCGGATCTCCCTTGCAGTGGGGCAGGCTCGGACATTGTAATAGCACTTAGACAGGGCGCCCATCACTTTCGCGCCACAGGGGGGGGTACGCCCACGAAGGCACGCCCACCTTCTTCACCAGCGCCTCAGGGCGCGAATATGGCGGCAAAATGGCGCCAAAAGTCACAAAAACTGCACACAGTCTTTTTGCACAAAAACAGTCCACTTAAAGCACACAGGACTCACATATAGTAAGCTTCGGATCCTGTTCGTGACGCCAAAGATGAGTCACACGTACCAGGGCCTATGGGGTACTCGGCACCGAGCCCGTTCACTTCAATGGGGGAGAGGTCACGGGTAGCGCAGCTCGGTCCGTTGCCCTGGGCGCTCATTCAAAGGGGAATATTTACAGGGGATTGTAGGAATTGTTCGTGACGCCACCTGTGGTCTCTGATCAGGGTGAACAGCGCTGCAGGGTGAATCCTCTGAGGGGTTGTTACTGGGCAGCAAGGTGTTAAGTCTCCCACAGGTAAGACTGATCCCTCGAGGTATATGGCGGTGCAGGGTGCAGGCAATAAGGCAGACACACACAAGTCAGTCTCTTTCCATACCTTTACTGGTGATGGTTGCAGGCATGTCCCGGGAAGCTGCTCAGGGTGGAGGATGCACATCCAGTAATCACTGAGTAGGTTTAAGGCCTCCTTACTTCTTAATGTGTGTGAGTTTCCAACTTGCATGAAGCTAAGTTTAACTCCGTGTAGAACAGCTACGCCCGGCCGACATTGTGGTGGAGCCTTCTTTTGGACAGAACTAAGTCTTTATCTGCAGCGTCCTGCTAGACTCCTGTTCTTCCTGACCCCGGTTACGTATCAGCACTGAAGGGCCCCTCTGCGACCTGAAGTCCAGCAGGGTCTCCGGTTTCTCTCACTAGCCGTGAAGGTTCTAGCAAGCTCGGACCCAGTGTCCGGTTGTGCAGAGTGGAGGTCAGCTATCGTTGCCATTTCCCCTCAGTCACTCTTTCTTCCTTTTTACCACTCGCCTGTCGCCCTACTCACACCTTTAACATAAGCACAAGTAACAGTAGGTGACAGCTTCCTTCTTATCTGACAGGAGTCTCCGTCTGTCTGAGCTAGAATGACTCACTCCTGAATCACATCAAGACTGGCTCTGACTGGAATCACTCTGACAGGAAAGAACTCTGAACTGAACTCCCTTACTACGTCTCCCACACCCTTATATAGTCTAAGGCTCCCTCTGGTGGCACTATAGGGAAGTGTGAGTGTGAATGAATATCAGGAGAGTGTGCATTACCTTTCTGTGCATCCTCCTGGGAACATGTGGCACCAAGCGCAGCTGGGTCACACACAGTCATCATGCGACGCTTGCTCCAATTTTTACAGGGTCATCATTCTGCTATCGTTCCAAATTTTTACAGGATCATAATGCAGCCCTTGCTCAAAATTTTTACAGGGTCAACCTGAGGACCTCACTCAATTTTTATGGGATCATCATGCGGCCCTTGCTCAAAATTTTTACAGGTTCATCATGTGGCCAAAATGTTTAGAGAATAAACAGGCATCTCCCACTCAATTTTTACAGGGTCATCGGACAGCCCTCGCTCATAATTTTCACAGGGTCATCATGCGACCCTTGCTCATAATTTTTTCAAGATGCTCTCCTTCATAATTTTTACAGTATGTGTATGAGGCTTACCTATACAATTCTCTTACATATATATATATATATATATCCCCCCAGGGATAAATGTTTTTCAGCCCTTGTACTTAGTGCATAGGCTTTACCAGTCTATGAGTCCCACTTCTTAACCCTTTCATAACCTTGGACATATAGGTACTTCCAAGGTCATGTCCCTGCCTTTGATGCGGGCTCCGATGCTGAGCCTGCATCTTTAACTGCACATGACAGTTGATCTGATCAATTGTCAAGCACCTCTAACAACTGTGGGTAGATCCGAGATCCACCCCCAGCTGTTAACCAGTTAAATTTCGCTGTCAATCACTGACAGCGGCATTTAACACATGAAGGCGTCACAAGACCAACCCATTGGCGCCCCTGTGACATGATTGTGGAGCATGCAGAAGACCCCCGTGCCGGTGATTTCTGCTACACATAGCAGAGCTGAAACCCTGCTATGTTGAACACAGGCGATCGTATGATTGCACCTTCAAGTCTCTTAAGGGACAAGTTAAGCCAGCAAAAAGTAAAAAAAAAAGTTTTAAAAACATATTAAAAAAAGTAAAAAAGACACAAAAGTTCAAATCACCCCATTTTTCCTCCTTCAAAATAAAACAATTAAAAGAAATAAAAAATAAACATATTTAGTATCACCTGATTCAAGAATGTCTGTAACAAGAAAAAAATCGAAACTCCAGAATTACGTTTTTTTGGCTGCCCCAACATTGCAATAAAATGCAATAACAGATGAACAAAACATTCTACCCCAAAATGGTATTAATAAAAACGTCTGCACGTTGTGCAAAAAATAAGCCCTCACTCAGCCCCAAATACCAAAAAACTGAAAAGCTATTGGTTTCGGTAAATGGTGATAGAAGCAAATGTTTTTTCTTACAAACTTTGGATTTTTTTTTTCACCACTAAAATTTAATCTATACGTGTTTGGTATTTACCTGGGGAATCACACTGCCAGGTCAGTTTTAGCATTTAGTGAACACTGTAAATAAAAAATAAAAAAAAAACAATTGTGGAATTGCACTTTGCATTTTTTTTTCGCATTTTCCAGTACACTATATGTTATTATAACTACATATATACCTTTATTATATACACCCCGGACTTGTGCTTTTTACAAAGGGTTTTTGTCCTTATTAGAACAATTGCCTATACTGTTTTTTATGGTGATTTTGCCAATATGTATTGTAAACAAATAAAGTTTTTGATTAACTCTAGGTATTGCATAGTACTCAATTTCTTGATGTTTTATAATATACAGGAGTATACAATCATTATCTATCCTAAATACACAGGGGATCATAAATATTTGGTGAATACAATATGCTCCCAACCACATAGTATTAAAATTTCTGTGAGTTTTTTTCTTATTCTTTGTATAGTCTTTGCTCTTACATTAATTCTGGGATATTGTATGTTTCCAGGTTTTTGGTTGAGTAATCACACAGCAGAGGGCAGCTGAAACCCATTAATGGCTGTGTCCACAGCAGTGACACCACTATAGCACAGGAACCTCTTTCTTGCCTTCAGATGCAGTAAACCTGTAGCTGTAGAATCTGAAAGTCAAAAGTTACATATATATATCACTAATAATGTCAGTGCCACAATTACAGCAATCTAGTCCCTGACTATTGTATAAAAACTGTCATGTCCCATGATTTGGGAATCATACATACAGTATTGCATTATCATTGTGTTGTTATATATTGCTGTTTAATTGCTATGCAATAAGGTTTGCCCTTATAAAGATCAAGCAGTGAGTCCTAACACAACATCTTCTTCATGCACAGAAGTCTACGGAGATGGCCTCTGGGACAAATCGTGTGCAAAATATGCCTGGTGAGCGTCCATCCCAAGGGTCAACCAGAGAAATCCGCAATCCTGGATGATCAAAGTAACTGATCACTTGCAAGGTCAGAACTCTTTAATCTGTTTAACTTAAATGGAAATGCTCACACCTACACCCTGGGCACCTGTAGTGGTGTTACGAAGGTCTATGGGGGAAGGGCCAATGGACTCATAGTACCTTCTCTCAAGAACAACATTGAGATACCCCTACTTGTCGAATGTAACCAGATACCAATCAACAGAGAGGAGATCCCAACCCCGAGGCTACTCTTCATCACCCTCATCTAAAGACTATAGCCAACAACATACCTGTTATGTTCCATGAATGAGACATTTTACAGACTGTCCTGTGTATTTTACATGCTGTATTGCAGTCTCTCATATTGTTTACTGTTGCTATGTGTCCCTGTGTTTGCATAGCTGAAATCCTTCCTTTACATCAAGTTTGTCCCTTCTGTCTCTCTGTCTCCCTCTTCTGGTGTGATGTCATTTCCTTCTTCTTTCTCCTGTGTTTCATTCTCCATCTTGATTTTATCAGAATCACATGTGTTTTCAGTCCGTCTGAAGAAAGTCTTTTTTACCTGCTGCTGTTTGTATGCATTCAACAAGAATTCTTAAAGAAATCAAAGTCTCTTCTGGATTCTTCATAACATGTGTGCCGGCAGCTGAGTTAAGCTATCTGCGATCGTCGCCAATTGTAAGTAAGGTGAAAGAGATCCGGCATCTCACAGAGCCATAGTTACAGCCACAGGCCCCGGGGACAGAATAGTAAAAAAGACTCTTCAGATTCATCTGTAAAACCCACAGCTTCTATAAAGCTACAGAACTTCCTGCAGAGCATCCGCTCTCAACTTATAAGAGACTATACAGCTCCCCTTCTCCCTGTGAATCAGGATGGCTGAAGGAATGACTACACGGTCTCTGCCAGACCCATTGTCAGAGGAAGAGTGCATAGACCCTAATCCACCATTTAGTGAGAAGGCTAGACGTGTCACAAAGCCAACATGGAAAATAAGGGAGAATCTAGAATCCAGTAAACATGATCTTCTCCGTGCAACAGCAGAGCTATGGCAAAAACTCTTATGCCACATAAATAGCCTATCTCAGCCTGCTTCTCTCCAACGACCACTGGAGGGAGCTCTCGCACAACTGTGTTCAGATTATCAATGTTATGCAGAAATAACAGACCAATATATCACAGTGTTAAAAAGACTTAACCATCAGTTACCTGCAAAGAGCTGCAAGCTTTCCAAAAACTTAACTCTGAGAGAGAAAGCATGGTGCGCGATATAAAAGCCAAAACAGAGGCAAGAATCGCACTAATAGCCGAGATGTCATCTTGCATTTCTGGCTCTGCCAGACAGTCAAAGCGAACATCTAAGTCACGCTCTTCAAAATCCTCAACCCTCAGCGAACAGCTCATAAAAGCACGTGCGGAAGCTGAGGCCACTAAAATACAAGCTGCCTTTGCTCAAAAGGAAACTGAAATGAAAACTGAGGCAACTAAAATACAAGCTGCCCTAGAGGCAACTAAAATACAAGCTGCCCTAGAGGCCCTAGAGAAGGAACGCCAACACGCCATAGCCATGGCAAAGTTAAAGGTCCTGGAACAAGCCATCAGTGGGAGCCAAAGAGACAGCATCAGTTTAAGTGGTTTTGATACTGAAGACCCTCTTAAGCGTACTAGAGACTATGTACAAAGCCAACACAGTGCTATCCCTGCTCCTGCAATCCTTCCTGACCACACAGATGCTCCCTGAAACATCAGGGTTTTGATACTGAAGACCCTCTTAAGCGTACTAGAGACTATGTACAAAGCCAACACAGCGCTATCCCTGCTCCTGCAATCCTTCCTGACCACACTGATGCTCCCTGAGACAACAGGACACAGAGCGTTTATCCCCATCCTGCACCCAAGGTCAGTACAATTACAATACGCTGCCAATCTTGTATCCTGATCCACCTCTGTGCACCGAAATGTACCAGAAACCTGCAAATCACCAAATCTTTATACTCAGAATCCTACGTACAGGCCAATATGCAGGCCAGTCACCACACTCCGGTCAATCACACAATTCCAGTCCCATGTGTAGCAGAAACTAAGCTCATTAAGCCAGTTAATGGACTGAACGCCTACGCTGCCCCATATGTACCTGCATTCCCAGGTCAAATCACAGACTGTATGAACAAAGCTATCCAGCCAGCATCGGTCCTTCCAAAATCTGAGAATGCTGATATGACTGGCCTCGCAAGGTACATGATTCGGCGTGATCTAACTAAGACCGGTCTTACAGAGTTTGACGATAAACCTGAGAACTACAGGGGTTGGAAGTGTACCTTTGAAACCACGATCAGTGATCTCGGCATCACCGCTGCTGAAGAGCTAGACCTGCTAATCAGGTGGCTTGGGCCACAATCCACGGATCGGGTCAAGAGACTTAAATCTGTCCACATCAGTAATCCCATTGCTGGTCTCACTGCCGCATGGAAGAGACTAGAAAGAAGCTATGGCAGTCCTGAGGTCATAGAAAGGGCCCTGTTCAAACGACTAGAGGATTTTCCAAAGGTATCTAATAAGGACAGTACAAGGTTCCAAGAGCTCAGCGACCTCCTGTTAGAGCTTCAGCTGGCCAAAGCAGACCCGTACCTTCCTGGCCTCAGCTACCTGGACACTGCTCATGGGGTAACCCCAATAGTTTCCAAGCTGCCACCCAATATCCAAAATAAGTGGGCTATGCTTGGATCAAAATACAAAAGGGAAAACCAAGTCTCCTTCCCTCCATTTTCCTACTTCTGCGAGTTCATCGAAAATATCGCAGAGTGTAAGACCGATCCAAGTTTTTCCTATGGAGAACACAGCGACCCTGTTTCATCTACAAAACACGACAGTCCACGTCTTAACTACAGGAACCACCAAGCTCCAATGTCCATCAAGAAGACTGATGTTCTTCCGGCACCTTCAGTATCACAAGATAAGAGCGACAAAGGTGAGAAGGTTGAGAATCCTAATCGCCAGTGTCCAATTCACAAACTACCACATCCCCTGAAGAAGTGCATCGGCTTCAGGAAGAAGCCCCTTCAAGAACGAAAGGAGCTCTTGAAGAAGTTTGGAGTATGCTTCAGGTGCTGCGCCTCTACCGAACATCTTGCTAAGGACTGTGTCATTCCCATCAAGTGTCTAGAGTGCGACAGCGAAGACCACGTACAGGTGCTCCATCCATCACAGCCTGACTCTGCGTCTTCACCTTCTCCCACCACAAGCCATGGCGGGGAGAGTACAGACCAAGTGACAAGCCATGTTGCAGTATCTTCCTCATGCACCGATGTCTGTGGAGAAGGTCTTCGAGACAAGTCCTGTGCGAAGATATGCCTGTCATGGGTGTATCCCAAGGGCCATCCAGAGAAGGCAGTCAAGGTGTACGTTAGCCTGGATGACCAGAGCAACAAATCATTAGCCAGGTCAGAACTCTTTGACTTGTTTGATTTAAAAGGAGACGTCTATCCCTACACCTTGGGCACCTGCAGCGGCGTTTTACAAACCTCTGGAAGAAGGGCCAGTGGCCTCATAATAACTTCTCTTGAGAAAGGCGCCACGGAGATACCACTACCCACGCTTGTAGAGTGTAACCAAATACCATTCAATAGGGAAGAAATCCCAACACCAGAAGTCGCTCTTCAGCATCCTCATCTCAGAATGATAGCCAAAGAGATGCCATCCCTGGATGATAAGGCAGACATCCTAATTCTCCTCGGCAGAGACATTATACGACTGCACAAGATGCGTCAACAAATCCACGGACTACTCAATGAACCATATGCCCAGCGCCTCGAGCTGGGCTGGGTCATCATTGGCAATGTCTGTAGTGACCAGACAAAGAATCAGAACGACATCTCCTCTTACAAAACCGTTATCACGTCGGATGACAACGACTTGTCCTCCCTGTCATACTCACGTCACCAATGGATGAAGGAGAAGTCAAACGACACTATGTGTCAACGGCAACCATCCGATATTTCAAGTCCGCTTTATCCTCGAGACTACAACCTCGAGATAACAGCATTCGATCCTTCAACCAAGGACAACAACTCACTACCTACAGAGGGAGACAAAGTGATCATCAGGGTCATGAGCGTCAAACCCACCGAAGACAACTATAACAGCTGGGTAGCTCCCTCACCTTCTCTTGCAGCAAAGACTAAGTTGCCAAGGGATCCACAGCAAGTAACTGCTAAGTTCCCAACCTTTGATACCCATCTCCATCACAAGCCTGGTCAAACCGAAGCCATGCTAGACTTCAGTGCTCAGAGTGAGAGCCCCTCTCTCAACAGCCTACCTCTGACCGATGGTGCCAGCGTTTTCCCCACGCAATTCAGCCTCAGCTCACTGGCGGATGTTGAACAAGACACGTTCACTTCCCAAGCATCACCCTGTAAGGAACTTGCTATCAAACGAGGAGCCTCGCCTGTTGAAAACAGCATCGACGGTCCTCTCGGGTTTAAGACACCCATCGCAGTTCTAGGCAGGGTACCACTGAGACAGCTTGCTACTCCGGATATCAACGGGAACACTATGCTACCATCTCAGTGACAGCAAAGATGGGAGACGGCGAAGAAGTCTCTAAAGGCCTTACAACAAGTCCTGCCCCGTAGTTCTGTAAAGACTCTTTCAACCGTCATCAAGAGACAAGTCTACCTTTCCTACGACGTGTCTAAGAAGACTACAGCTGCAGGAGCCTCTCCCAGCGCTTCAGAAACCGGCAAAAAGGTACAGAAGCTGAGCTCTCTTTACCCTGGACATCCTTTCAGCTGGTCAGCCATCCTATCTGCTGACATACATTTCAGGCAAATCATCTGCTGGCTCCTTCGAGCAGGAGTCACATGATCTTAGCTTCGTCTCTGAACTCAGCTCACGGCGGGGAGCCTACCGTCATATACTCCTCCAGCTGCGTTGGAACATTGTAATATTTTAACTTTCTCCAGCGGATTATTGGGTTGGTGGAAGTGTTTGCACGTTGCGGCTTCCCCAATCCGAAGATGGGTTTTCGTTGGACTTCAACTGTTGTTGTTATTACCTGCATGCTTGTTTTTTCCTTTTGTCTTTCAGGTCTACAGTGACATCTCCAGTGGACATCATAAAATATGAACTCTATAGATTTCAGACGGGGAGTGTTATGTCCCATGAATGAGACATTTTACAGACTGTCCTGTGTATTTTACATGCTGTATTGCAGTCTCTCATATTGTTTACTGTTGCTATGTGTCCCTGTGTTTGCATAGCTGAAATCCTTCCTTTACATCAAGTTTGTCCCTTCTGTCTCTCTGTCTCCCTCTTCTGGTGTGATGTCATTTCCTTCTTCTTTCTCCTGTGTTTCATTCTCCATCTTGATTTTATCAGAATCACATGTGTTTTCAGTCCGTCTGAAGAAAGTCTTTTTACCTGCTGCTGTTTGTATGCATTCAACAAGAATTCTTAAAGAAATCAAAGTCTCTTCTGGATTCTTCATAACATGTGTACCGGCAGCTGAGTTAAGCTATCTGCGATTGTCGCCAATTGTAAGTAAGGTGAAAGAGATCCGGCATCTCACAGAGCCATAGTTACAGCCACAGGCCCCGGGGACAGAATAATACCAGCTCTTGACAACAGCACAAATATCCTGATTCAGCTCACAGAGACATTCTCCGGCTACACAAGGTATGTCAGCAAATCAGTGGACCACATGATGCTTCATTTGCTCAGCGCTTTGATCTAGGCTGGATTATCATAAGTAATGTCTTCAGAGATAAGATGAAGAGGCCTTCAAGGATTTCCTCATTTAAGACTCCTGTCTTGTCAAATGGTCACAGCACTTACTTTCAGCCATGCCCACATCATTACTGGGTGAAAGAGAAGCTGAGTGACAGTAAGTGGCAGCAACAAACCCCTGACAACATGAACATGTTCCGGTCCTGTGATGACAATCTCGTGCTCAGTTTTATAAGGGACGACAATAAGCTGGCACCTGCAAGAGAGGACAAAGAATTCATAAGGATTATGGAAAAGAAATTTGCACATGATGATTTTAACAGCTGGGAAGCACCTTTAGGCTGTGTGCACACTTTCAGGAATTTTCGCATTTTTTTAGCGTTTTGGCGGCAGTTTTCCGCTGAAAACATGCTTAAAAAACACATGCATTAAGAATCCTATGATTAGAATGCATTCCGCAATTTTTGTGCACATGTTGCGTTTTTTTTTCCACGAAAAAAGCACATTGCGGAAAGAAACGCAGCATGTTCATTAATTTTGCGGAATCGCGGCGATTCCGCCGCCATAGCAATGCATTGAACCACTTACTTTCCGCATGTGGCTATGCCCACCATGCGCAAAGTGAGCGGTTCAAGTGCGGATGGCACCCAGGGTCTGGAGGAGAGGAGACTCTCCTCCAGGCCCTGGGTACCATATCCCTGTTAAAACAATAATTAAAATAAATAATCGTGATATTCTCACCTTCCGGCAGCCCCCGCAGCTTTTCTGCTCTTCAGCGACACTCCCGGCAACTCCCGTTCCCAGTGATGCCTTGCGACAATGACCCCAGATGACGTAGCAGTCTCGCGTGATGCTACGTCATCTGGGGTCATTGTCACCAGGCATCACTGGGTACAGGAGTTGCCGGGAGCATCGTGAGGACCAGGAAGGCTGCGGGGGCCGCTGGAAGGTAAGAATATCACGATTTTTTATGTTTTTTAATATTTTTAACATTAGATAGGCGACATCAATAGTAAAAAGTTGGTCACACTTGGCAAACACTATGTGTGACTAGTGTGACCAACCTGTCAATCAGTTTTCCAAGCAATGCTACAGATCGCTAGGAAAACGCTAGCATTCTGCAAGCTAATTATGCTTGCAAAACGCTAGTTTTTAGCGGGAATACGCATACCTATAAAAATGCTTATTTCCCACGGCAGGGAGTTACAGGATTGCGGCGGAAATTTCTGCGGCAATTCCGAACGTGTGCACATAGCCTAACACTTTTGTTCTCCAATAACAAGGTTGACAAACAATCTGCGGTAAGCAACTGCAAGGTTTTCATCTTTAAAACATACCCTAAAGAGAAAACCTGAGATGGAGAAGCATTTTGTTGACTTCATGCAGAATATCTTCATCAGAGGTCATGCAGAGCCTGCACCCCTACTGAAGGAAGGAGAAGAATGCTGGTTCCTTTCATCCTTTGGTGTCTATCATCCTAGCAAACCTAACCAAATCGGAGTGATGTTTGACTCCAGTGTTCAGTATTTCGGCATCCCTCTCAATAGCCTGCACCTTACTGGGCCTAAGCTAAACTACAGCCTTATAGGAGTGCTGATTCATTTCAGACAAGAACCTGTTGCCGTAGATGTGTGGCCCAGCTGCGCTTGGTACACATGTCTCCAGGAGAGTGCACAGATAAGGTAATTGTGAAGCCTGATATTCATTCACATCACACACTTCCAAAACTGCCACCAGAGGGCAACTTAGACTATTTAAGTTAGTGTGACGTAGCAGTAGCAAATTCAGTTCAGTTCAGTCTGAGGGAGATTCAGACCAGTTTCCTGTCTCAGGACAGAACAGTTGAGTCTTGGAGGGAGAGGAGAGAAGACTGATTCCTGACAGAGCTCAGGTAGTTCATTTGGTACTGAAGTGGAGGCTAGTACGAGTGAGGAGGAATCACTCTAGCCTAGTCAGAGCTACATTTGAATCTGAAGCTGTTACTCAGAACAAGCTGCCTGTGTTCCCTATGAACGTGGAAAGTAACTCTCAGAGCGAGCATGAAATCAGTTTGACAGAAGCTCCTGATAGCCACTCTGGACAGAGTCTTTGAAAGAAAGAAGGAAAGGGATTACAGCAGTTGTAACATCGAGGCAACTGAGAACAGATCAGTGAGCTTGGAAAAACGACTGACAACTACACCTACTGTTACCCGTGCTTATTTTAAGGGCAAGAGCAGGGCGACAGGCAAGTGGAGAAAGACGGATAAGTGACCAAGGTGACAGATCACTTTCACTTAATTAACCGGACACCGGGGTCCGAAGCATTGCTAGTACTTCACGTCTAGTAATAAGATACACCGGAATCCTTGCTGGACTTCAAGTCACAGAAGGTAGCCCTAAGCGTTGATACTAACTGGAGTCAGGGAGAACAAGGACTTTTAGCTAGGCCAAGCTTAGAGGACTTCGTTCTTGCCAACATCTGAGCATCAGAGACAGAAAAGACTCTACCACAATGTCAGCCGGGCGTAGCTGCTACAGTAGGAGTTAAACTTGACTTCATGCAAGTTAGGACTCACATACACTTCAAGGAGAAAGGAGGCCTTAAACCTGCTCAGCAATCCCCTGAATGTGCATTCTCCAACCTGACCAGCTCCCGGGACATACCTGCCAACAACATCAGTAAAGGTATGGAAAGAGACTGAATTGTGTGTGACTGACTTATTCTGCAACACCATTGACTTTGAGGGAATAGTCCCACCTGTGGGGGACTTAACATCTAGCTGCCTAATAACATCCCCTCAGAAGATTAACCCTGCAGCGCTGGTCTTATTGATCAGAAACCACAGGTGGCGTCACGAACTGATATTAAAATCCCCTGTAAATATTCCCCTTTGTATGAGCGCCCAGGGCCACGGACCGAGCTCTGCTGCCAGTGACAACCCCCATAGACTTCCATGGGCTCGGTGCCGAGTATCCCATAACCCTGGTACCATGTGCGACTCATCTTTTGGCGTCACGAACAGGATACGAAGCTTACTGGATGTGAGTCCTGTGTGCCTAGATTGAACTGTTTTGTGCAAAAAGACTGTTTGCTATTTTTGTGATTTTTGGCGCCATTTTCCACCATTTTGCCGCCATATTCGCGCCCTGAGGCGCTGGTGAAGAAGGTGGGCGTGCATTCGTGCGCGTGTACCCCCCCTGTGGCGCGAAAGTGATGGGCGCCCTCTCTAAATGCTACTATAATGTGAGAGCCTGCCCCACTGCTAAGGAGATCCGCCTCCTCTTCATTTTCTATGCCAAAAAGAGGAAGCGCAAATCCCGCCTCCACGGAAGAGACCAGATTGTTCCAGATGGAAAAGCACAGTCTGGCCTGGAGAGAGATGGCGGAAGGACAGGAGACGCTGTGTGGAGGAGCGGCGGCGCGCAGGCCCCGTTCCCCAGAAAAGCTACTGCCTGTGCCGGAGCCGTCCCCAGTTTGGGACACTAACCAAACCATGAAAGAAGTGATGGAGGTGGAAGCAGTGTTAAGGACCTGACCCGACACCGAGAAGATATGGAGGAGCTGGAGAAAAAATGGCGTGCCCGGAAACAGCGGCTGCTGTGGGACGCAATGCTCTCTCCCCCAGGAACGCAGCCAGTACCTGTGCTCCCTGTGCCACCACCGTCAGAAGCTGATGAGAAACCGGAGGCCGGCCCCGAAAGAGCTGATCCCGACTCCACCGATGATCCGGTCGGAGGGACGGAGGCTGAGGAGGCCCTGCCCGTTCCGGAGTACCAGCCAGGCCAGGAGGCCGCAGCGGAATGCAGTCCCCCGGTAGGGACACCGGAGGGAAGCCAGCCGTCCATAATGGAGGTCGACTGGGACGATAAGAAGTACCTGGATGACATAGAATATGCCGCCCAGATGGAGAACGAGTGGCGACGCCGGGAACACGAACAGCGGCAGCAGCAGGAGCAGAGGGAGTTGCAGCAGTTTCGCCAGAGGTACCAGAAGAGATTCTCGCTGAAAAGGAAAACGTCAGGAGAGATAAAGGTACGCTTCGGGAACCGCGGCGCCAGGGGACGGTGTGTGCCTCTAAGGCCCGAGGAGTTTGGGGTTACATATGTGAGCCCGGGTTCTCTCCAGAGATCTATGTTCACTGCTGCGATGCGGGGTTCCATCTGTTAAAAGGGGATGTTGTCACCTACACGTGACACTGTAGTCGTCAGGGGTGGTTTGCCTTGAATGTCTCCCATGTCTCAACATCCAAAGTCACACCCCCCTCAGCACCCAGCCGTGCACCAGCATCGCAACCAGTGTCCTCTTCTGCACCAAGATCCTATTCAGCCTCATATTCTGCGACCCAGCCTGCATCGCAACCCACGGTCACTTCTGCATCGCAATCTGTGTCATATTCTGAGTCCTGTTCCAAATCGCAAAAGCCTGATGCGACTTCCATGGAGCCACTAAGCAAGTCTGCTTCTTGTACAGCATCCTATGCTGCAGCAGCGACCCCTATGGAGCTGAATCTATATTCTAGAGAGGCACCTGTTGAGCCCCTAGTGGATTACACAAGAACTGTAGCTACGCAAACCTTGATTGCAGGCCATGACTTGTTTGTTATGCGTTCAAAAGAACACCGCTTCGTTCCAGCCCCAGGAGTGGAAGACGTCATTGAAATCTGCAAAAAAGAAGAAGACCAGTAGGACCCAGACAGGGTTTACTGCCACTGTAAAAAAAAGTTGAGAAGTTGAACATTTTGCACTTTATTGATATGTATGAAAATGTTTACATAATTTGCTAAATGTGATGATGTTTGCATAGAATACCCCAGTTGGGTAAAGTGAGTCAATTGAAATGTGATGTCTTGAAAAGGTTTTATCAAAGGACTGCGTGGCTGTGGACTGTGCCAGCCCAAAAACTTTCATTGTAAATAGTTCGCACTTTGGTGCCCCATCTTGGTTTTACATAAAGCCTTACTACCTCTGAAGAAAAACCCGTATGGTGTAGCCTAGAGTGAGGTCTGCAGCTCAGAAGTCCTGCAGCCCACCCAGGACCCACGTGGAGGTTTTTGGTGCGGGTCCTCCACAAGAATCTTGTCTTATATATATTTATGTGAAAAGTATTTTGATAATTTTCTACTGACCTATGTACAAATTGTAACGTTAAAGAGTCCTTACCTCCCGCAAGGGATGAGTTATATGTTAAATGTTGATGTTATATGCAAAACAAAAATATTTTCTTTTCTATTTCAGCCCGGGAGTGCTGAGTTTAACCAGGGGGGGATGTGTGGCCCAGCTGCGCTTGGTACACATGTCTCCAGGAGAGTGCACAGATAAGGTAATTGTGAAGCCTGATATTCATTCACATCACACACTTCCAACACTGCCACCAGAGGGCAACTTAGACTATTTAAGTTAGTGTGACGTAGCAGTAGCAAATTCAGTTCAGTTCAGTCTGAGGGAGATTCAGACCAGTTTCCTGTCTCAGGACAGAGCAGTTGAGTCTTGGAGGGAGAGGAGAGAAGACTGATTCCTGACAGAGCTCAGGTAGTTCATTTGGTACTGAAGTGGAGGCTAGTACGAGTGGGAAGGAATCACTCTAGCCTAGTCAGAGCTACATTTGAATCTGAAGCTGTTACTCAGAACAAGCTGCCTGTGTTCCCTATGAACGTGGAAAGTAACTCTCAGAGCGAGCATGAAATCAGTTTGACAGAAGCTCCTGATAGCCACTCTGGACAGAGTCTTTGAAAGAAAGAAGGAAAGGGATTACAGCAGTTGTAACATCGAGGCAACTGAGAACAGGTCAGTGAGCTTGGAAAAACGACTGACAACTACACCTACTGTTACCCGTGCTTATGTTAAGGGCAAGAGCAGGGCGACAGGCAAGTGGAGAAAGACGGATAAGTGACCAAGGTGACAGATCACTTTCACTTAATTAACCGGACACCGGGGTCCGAAGCATTGCTAGTACTTCACGTCTAGTAATAAGATACACCGGAATCCTTGCTGGACTTCAAGTCACAGAAGGTAGCCCTAAGCGTTGATACGTAACTGGAGTCAGGGAGAACAAGGACTTTTAGCTAGGCCAAGCTTAGAGGACTTCGTTCTTGCCAACATCTGAGCATCAGAGACAGAAAAGACTCTACCACAATGTCAGCCGGGCGTAGCTGCTACAGTAGGAGTTAAACTTGACTTCATGCAAGTTAGGACTCACATACACTTCAAGGAGAAAGGAGGCCTTAAACCTGCTCAGCAATCCCCTGAATGTGCATTCTCCAACCTGACCAGCTCCCTGGGACATACCTGCCAACAACATCAGTAAAGGTATGGAAAGAGACTGAATTGTGTGTGACTGACTTATTCTGCAACACCATTGACTTTGAGGGAATAGTCCCACCTGTGGGGGACTTAACATCTAGCTGCCTAATAACATCCCCTCAGAAGATTAACCCTGCAGCGCTGGTCTTATTGATCAGAAACCACAGGTGGCGTCACGAACTGATACTAAAATCCCCTGTAAATATCCCCCTTTGTATGAGCGCCCAGGGCCACGGATCGAGCTCTGCTGCCAGTGACAACCCCCATAGACTTCCATGGGCTCGGTGCTGAGTATCCCATAACCCTGGTACCATGTGCGACTCATAATAACCGACATTCAGCAAATGTTCCATTGTTTTATCGTGAGAGAAGACAGTAGAAACTACATTAGGTTCCTATGGAACAGGTTCATATGGCACAAGGACAATGATGTCTACAACGAGTTTGTAGACTACCGGATGAAGGTACATGTTTTTGGGAACAGCTCCTCACATGCTATGGCAAGCTATGAACTGAGACAGACAGCACAGGAAGGTGAGAGTATGGATCTGATGCTTGTCTATTTGTGGAAATGAATTTCTATGTAGATGAAGGGCTTAAATATTTGCCTACAAGTGAAGAAGAAATTGATCTGCTCTCTAAACACAGGAAATGCCTTTGGCAGCAAATCTCAGACTTCACAAGATCATCTCCAACAGCAGGAGGTAAAGAAGGTATTCCCATCTGAGGACCATACGACAAGCTTAAAGGATCTCAATCTGGGTTCTGATGTTCCTAATAAGATAATTTAATCTTCATCTTGCTTAACTGTTCACAATAGCAGTAATTTTGACCAGGGCGTCCAAACTTTTACATGCCACTGTACACGTTTTTTCTTTTTGTGTGTATTGGAACAACGCAAAAAAAATAGAGAAATAAAGCCAAATTGAACATAATGTCACACACAACACCCCAAAATTTGCCAGACAAAATTGTTGGTACCCTCAACTTAAAAATTGGTTGCACACCCTTTGGAATAAATAACTGCAATCATTCACTTCCTATAACCATCAACAAGCTTTTACACCTCTCAATGGGAATTTTGGACCACTCTTCTTTTGCAAACTGCTCCAGGTCGCTCATATCTGAAGGGTGCGTTCTCCCAATAGCAATTGTAAGATTTTGTCCTGCCCATTTTGGGGTTTTGTGTTAAATTATGTGCAATTTGCCTTTTTTCCTCTGTTTTTTTTGTGTTGTTCCAATATACACAAAGCAAATAGACATGTTATAACAAAATGTGTAATTGCAAGAATTTTCTGGGAGAAATACTTTCTTTTTCTGGAAAAATTTCTAGATTCCCGACTCCCAACACTTTCGGCTATGACTGTATATATACATTGCGATACGGTCAATTCCAAGCTCCACAGTAACCCAAGGGAAATTACCTGCAACCATCAATAGTTTCTACTAGTGCTTCACAAAAGTTCATAACGTTGAGCTGCAAAATGCAAAAAATAAAAAATCACATTTTCTTTACAAAAATGTTCTTTTAACCCCAATTTCTTCATTATCACAAGGTTAACAGGAGAAATTGCACTATATAATTTGTTGTCTAATTTCTCCTGAGTACACCCTTAGGCTGGAGTCACACACACCGTCTAAAAAATCGGACCGTTTTTGACGGTCGATAATCGCACAATTGTTTCATGAACATTGATCCGTCTGTCATCCGATTTGAATGCGAGGATGCGATTTTATCGCAAGTCACACGTGTGGTCCGTTTGTAATCCGATTTTTCATCTCACCCATAGACTTGCATTGGCGATTGTTGACCATAATCGGTGACAATCGCAGCATGCTGCGATTGTCTCAGTCCGAGGAAAACGGCCGAGAAAAAATCGGAAGCTGGGAGCTGCTCCATAGATAAACATTGGTTCGACTGCAATGCGATATTTCATCGTACTGCAGTCGTTCGTTTTTTTGTCACCAGTGTGACTCCGGCCTTACCCTATAAGTGGTCAAAAACTACTTTTGAGGCACATTGCAAAGTTCAAAATAGAAGAAGTGCCATATTGGAGTTTAGATTTTGCTGGAATGGTTTGAGGGTGCCATGTCACATTGGCAGAGCACCTAAGGTGCCAGTGGCATTTTACAAACTACACCTCTCCATGAATTCATCTAGGGGTGCAGTGATCATGTTGACACCACGTGTGCCTCACAGAAATTTATACCATTGGGCAGTGAATAAAGAATAATTACATTTTTACAGCTAAAATCTTGTTTTAGCCCCAATTCTTTTAATTTTCATAAAGGCTAATAGACAAAAATGGACCTCACGGTTTGTTGTGCAGTTTCTCCTTAGTGCACCAATACCCTTCTTGTAATCGAAAACTAATTTGAGGCACAGTGCAAAAGTCAGAAAAGAAGGAACATCATAATTTAGTGCAGATGTCACTGTTATGGTTTGTTGATGTCATGGTCTACTGGGAGGGCCCCTAAGGTGCCAGAACAGCAGAACTCCCCATAAGTTACCCTTTTACAAACTACACCACTCAGTGAATTCATCTAAGGGTGCAGTGATCATATTGACACCACAGGTATGTCACAGAATTTTATACCATTGGACAATGAAGAGAAAATATGGCACCAAAATTTGCCACCCAATTTCTGCTGAATGTAGAAATACCCCATATGTGGCTATACAGTTCTGCTTAGCCACACAGCTAGACTTTGAGGGGATACAGAAATGCCAAATATGCGGATGCTAAATGTGGTTTAGGCACACTGTGTTGCTCAGAAGGGAGAGGTTTTTTTTATTTGGGATCGCAGAATTTGCTGAATTTCTTTTGCTGGTTGAGGAACCATAGTGATTTTCCAGAGCCTTTGTAATAGCAGTAAATTGGAAGTCCCCTATATTTCCAACAGATGACGGACCTGAGTGGGGACTCGCTTTTTTGAGATGGAATTGAAGCTGTTATTGGGAACATTTTACATAATATTTGGGATCACATTTATCCAGCACTCTAGGCTGAGCACTTATATCGGGGTTTACATCTAAATCTCAGAATGACGTGATTCAGATGAAATCCCCGAGAGATCCATTCATTAGAATCAGGCAGCAGAGTTACTTTCGACTCCTTCTGGCATCTGTTCAGTGGTGCCCTTTTCAGAGGTGCACAAAACTGTGGTCGAATATGCTTCTAGGCACATCTAAAAAGATGGACACCGACATATCGAAGACCAGACGGCATCCACAGTTTTCCCAGTTTTCCCATCTGTCTCATTATAGAGAATATTCCGCTGTGGGTTCCATCTAAATCACATTTTTCAGAGATTAACACGGAAACCCTGCAAAAGTCATTGGAGATCCATGACTGTTCAGTCTACACTTTCAGGGGACAGCTTGTCCATCAGGACACCACCAACACTACTGAAGACACGTTCTGAGAGAACACTGGCTGCTGGGTATGACAAAACCTCCAAGGTGTGACGTGAGCTCAGACCACTCTTCCATTTTTGAAGACAAAAATGTAAAAGGGTCCAAATTGCCCCTGATGGCATTGATATTGAGCTTGAGATACTCCTGCACCATCCTCTCCAGTCCTTCACGTGTTAAACTTGTACTTTGTTCTGCTGGTGCACGAGTTGGTCTAAAAATGTGTGAAATAACTCACAGAAATTGCTTATGCCACTTACACTGCTGCTGCTAATGTTATTGCGTTGAGGCCTTGACGTTCCCGAAGTTGGAAGTCTAGAACTGCGATGCACTCTGTGTGCCCCATTGCTGTCTTGGGGAAAACCACTCTTGAGATTGTCTACAAGCGTATGTCTATACTCCAGCATGTGCACATCCCTTTCCAGGGTGGGAAGCATCTGGCAAAATTTACTCTTGTACCATGGCTCTAACACAGTGGCAACCCAGTAGTCAGCAGTATTTCTAATCATGTGTCAGGCACTTCCATGAGGTCTAAGTCATTGTGTGTTGGTGGTGGGGTAGCTCTCAAGCTTGCTTTCTCCATCCACTCCCGCCAACCATGGACAACAAAGAGGGGATCATTATCCTCTTCATCTCCTGACTGTTGCACACCCATCACCTCTTCCTTCTCATACTCCTCCATTTTTCCCTAAGCTCCTGCACCTTCACTAACAGTTTGTCTGGTACCATTAGTCCCCCTCAATCATTGCAATCCACCTTCCAATGGCACCCGCCTGTGTGACAACAGTTCGGCACTTAGAGATATTGTTATCCCTTCCGCATTCTAATCTGCTTCTACCTCTTCCTCTGGGACCACCACCTCCTCTCGCAGACTATTCAAAGTGTGCTCCAGTATGTAGATGACCGGAATAGAGATGCTGATGATGGCATCATCAGCGCTAACCATCTTAGTTGCCATTTTAAAACTGTGCAGAAAGGTGCAGAGGTCCTTCATCTGTGTCCACTCTGCAAGCGTGATTTGCACCACATCCGTACTGTGTTGGCCCATGCTATGCAAAAGGACATACTGCACCAGGGCTCGTCGCTGCTGCCACAGTTACTGCAACATATGCAGAGTGGAATTCCACTATATTATCACATCGCAAATCAAACAGTTAACCTGTAGGCCGAAAGAACTCTGTAGCGATGCAATTCAATGACCTGCAGGGTGCGATCGTCGGATGTGAGCACACAGTGACTGTGTTTCTGCAGCTGTGCATCCAACCCTGGATAGTGGCGTAAAAATTGCTATACCACCAGGTTGAGGAAGTGAGCCATGAAAGGCATGTGTGTGCCCCGGTGTAGGGCCGCCACAAGGTTCACACCTTTATCGCACATGGTCTTCACTGGCTCTAGGTTCAGTGGAAACAGCCATTGTGTCAAGATCCCGTCTGGGTTGGAGCCGATGTTACTGCAAACACTAGGGGAAGCAGAGGCAGGTAGCGTAGTCAGATGGCAGCCGGAGGTCGGTACACAGGAAAGCAGTGTTTGTAGCAATGGATCAGGCGGATAACGTAGTCAGGTGGCAGCCGGAGGTCGGTACACAGGAAAGGCAGTTCGGTAACAGAGGAGCAGGCAGATAACGTAGTCAGGTGGCAGCCGGAGGTCGGTACACAGGAGAGCAGTGTTTGTAGCAATGGATCAGGCGGAGAGCGTAGTCAGAAGGCAGGCCGAGGTCGGTTCACAGGAGAGCAGTGTTTGTAGCAATGGATCAGGCGGAGAGCGTAGTCAGAAGGCAGGCCGAGGTCGGTTCACAGGAGAGTAGTGTTTGTAGCAATGGATCAGCAGGAAACGCTTGACTAAAGGCTTGGAGCTCAATAATCTCGCAATGACACACCCACAGGGCCAGGTTTATATAGGGTGTGTAATTGGCAATCAGAGGCCCAATCAAAAGAGCACTAGGTGTAGCTAATCAGGAAGAACAGTCAATGGTATCAGGGTTCAGCAAGGAACTTTGCAGCCAGCAGAATAGCTCAGATGGTAGAGCTGCTGGCCAGTGGACAAGAGGTACTGGGTTCGACTCCTGACAGTACTCCCCTCCTTCCAGGATGGCCTCTGGACATCTCAGGAGCTGGCTTATCCGGGTACCTCTGATGAAAGGCTCTTGTTAGTCTAGGAGCATGGACGTTGTCCCTTGGTTCCCATGAATTTTCCTCTGGTCCGTAACCCTTCCACTGCACCAGATACTGCAGTTTACCTCTGAATTTTCGGGAGTCCAGAATCTTATCCACAATGTATTCTTCTTCACCACGGATCCTTTCTGGTGGAGGAGGTGGCTGAATTCTTCCTGGAAACGGGTTTTCACAGAAGGGTTTGAGCAAGGATATGTGAAACACTGGATGAATCTTTAGATTGTTGGGAAGTTCCAAACGAAAAGCAACCTGGTTAATTTTTGCAGAAATTTGAAAAGGTCCAATGAATTTCTGACCCAATTTGGAGGATGGCACATGTGTCTTAAGGTTTTTAGTGGACAGCCAAACTTTGTCTCCAACCTGAAGAGCAGGGGGCACTCTCCGATGTTTATCTGCTGCTTCCTTATATACTTCCTGGGTCTTGAGTAATATCTCTGATAATTCCTTCTGGGATTCCTGTAATTTTGCAAGCCTGTCATTTACAGCAGGAATGGGAGTGTTCACTGGCAGATTAGGGATAAATACTGGATGTACTCCATAATTAGCAAAAAATGGGGTTTGAGATGTAGCGCTATGTATGGAGTTGTTGTAGGAAAACTCTGCTGTTGGTAAATAGTCCACCCAGTCATCCTGAAGATAGGAAATGAAGCAACGGAGGTATTGCTCCAAAGTCTGGTTCGTTCTCTCCGTCTGGCCATTGGACTGAGGATGGAAAGCGGTAGAAAGATTCACCGTGACTCCCAAGGCTGTACAGAAACTCTTCCAAAATTTTGACGTAAACTGAACGCCTCTGTCAGACACCACGCTGTCAGGAATTCCATGTAACCTGAATACCTCTTTGATTATCAGTTCTGCAGTTTTTTCAGCAGTAGGAATTCCTTCAGTTGGAATAAAGTGGGCCATTTTTGTGAGTCGGTCCACTATGACAAGGATGACGGTCATCTGTTTGGAAGGGGGTAGTTCCACAATAAAATCCATGGAAATAGATCCCCAAGGCCTGGATGGAACTGGAAGTGGTTGCAAGAGTCCTAGAGGAGACGATCGTGGGGTCTTGTTTCGTGCGCATGTTAAACAGGTTGAAACATATTTCCTCACGTCCTTCCTACAATTAGGCCACCAAAAGAAACGAAGTAGTAAGTCTTGTGTTTTTGCAACTCCAGGATGTCCTGCCAGTTTAGAATCATGGACACTTTTGAGGACTTCAAGGCGAGAAGATTCAGGTACATATATTTTGTGTTTCTGCATCCAAAACCCCTCTTTGAATGAAAGATCGACGTCTTCCGAAGGATGGTTAAGGAAAGAGTCCTCTTGATATCCATCTTTAATTCTATTACATAGTCCTCTAGAGTGCAATATTCCCAAAAAATTTTTAGGGCCTAGAATTGTATCGTCATTACTAGACCTCTCCTGAGGTTCCGAACACATCCTGGACAGGGCGTCAGCCTTGCCATTTCTTGAACCAGGCCGGTAAGAAATTATAAAATTGAATCTTGAGAAAAATAAGGCCCATCATGCTTGTCTTGCAGACAATCTTTTTGCTGTACGGAGGAATTCAAGATTCTTGTGGTCCGTGAGGACAGTCACAGGGTGATTGGCACCTTCCAAAAGATGTCTCCATTCGGAGAAGGCAACTTTAATGGCTAACAGTTCTTTATTACCGATGTCGTAGTTCTTTTCTGCAGATGACATGGTGTGGGAAAGAAACGCACATGGGTGAAGTTGCATTTTGTCCCCAACTCGCTGAGACAGAATGGCTCCCACTGCAGAGTCCGAGGCGTCCACTTCGACAGTAAATGGCAATTCAGGATTTGGGTGTACTAACAATGGAGCAGACGTAAAAAGAGTTTTCAATTTGTCAAAAGCCTCCTGTGCCTCCGGAGACCAGAAAAATGCTTTGGTCTTTTTTGTTAGTGTAGTAATTGGTAGTATGATCCGTGAAAAGTTCTTTATAAATTTTCGGTAAAAATTTGCAAATCCTATGAAACGCTGGACGTCTTTTAAATTTCTTGGAACAGGCCAGTCCACTACAGCATTGATTTTGCCGGGATCCATGCTCAGACCTTCTGGGGAGATGATATATCCCAGAAATTGGATACTGGTTTGTTCAAACTCACATTTTTCAAGTTTAATGTAAAGATGGTTCTCCTGTAGTCGTTCCAAGACTAACTGGACGTGCCTGCGATGCTCTTCCAAGGTGTCTGAAAATATAAGAATGTCATCGAGATAAGCCACAACGAATTGGTCCAAGAAATCTCGAAATACATCATTAATAAAATGTTGAAAGGTGGCTGGGGCATTGCTAAGACCAAAGGTCATAACCAGAGATTCAAAATGTCCATATCTCGTTCTGAAGGCGGTCTTCCACTCATCTCCTGGGCGAATCCGTATGAGGTTGTAAGCCCCTCTAAGATCCAGCTTCGTAAAGATTTTCGCAGAACGGAGTCTCTCAAATAGTTCAGGAATCAAGGGTAGCGGGTAGCGATTCTTGACAGTGATATTATTCATCTCTCTGTAGTCAATACATGGCCGCAGAGTGGAGTCTTTCTTTTCAACAAAGAACAGGGGTGCCCCAGCTGGAGATGTGGAAGGTCGAATAAAGCCTTTCTCTAAATTTTCATCCAGGAACTTTCTTAATACCTTCAATTCAGGTTCGGAAAGATTGTAAATCCGTCCAAATGGAATGGTTGCTCCTGGCAGCAATTCAATGGGACAGTCGTAAGGACGGTGAGGAGGTAATTGATCTGCTTTCTTCTTACTGCAGACATCAGAGAACTGCTGATATTGAGGTGGTAGTTTCTCTTCCTTCTCATGCGAAATCTCAGAGATTTGGACTTGTTGGAGAACAGGGGGTTCCTTATGACAATTATTCTTACAGTAGTCAGATGGAAAGGTGATGGTCCTTGATGCCCAGTTGATAGAAGGGTTATGGACTGAAAACCAGGGGATCCCTAGAATAACCGGAAATTTCGGAGATGAGATAAGGTGGAAACTGACAGCTTCATGATGATCCGGTTCGATACAAATCTCCAGTTCGATTGTCTCATGCGTGACAGGTCCAGAAGACAAGGGTGATCCATCCACCGTTTCCATTTCAATTGGTGTGGATTTGGTCCTACTGGAAATATTATTATCACGTGTAAATTTTAAGTCCATAAAATTCCCTCCTGCTCCCGAATCCAACAGGGCAGAGCATTGTATTTTTTGGGTGCCCATTACAACCTGAATGGGGATTACAAAATGAGATGATGTAGTATGTATTTTGTCTATTTCTGGCGTTACTGATGAGATAGTCTGCAAGATGGAATCCGACTGCTGAGAAAGGTCCATATTGCTGGCAGACCTGTTGTTGGTAAAGGCTATAGTCCTTTTGTTAGGACAGTTGATGGCATAGTGTCCAGGGTCCCCACAATAGAGGCAGAGATGTTCTGCACGTCGCCTCTCCTTCTCCTGTGCAGAGAGTGGTCTTCGGATGACGTCGATCTGCATCGGTTCAGACACGCCTTGCGTCTTTTCTTGGTGGTCCGATGCTGAAAATGAGAAGCCAGGGCTATTCCCAAGTGCTCGCAGTCTCTCCTTTCTCCTTTCAGTAAGTCTCTGGTCAATCCGGATACATAGTTGAATAAAGTCCTCCAACTGGTCAGGGGTCTCAACCCTGGCAAGCTCGTCTTTCACTGGTTCTGATAACCCTCGTCGAAATTGACTTCTCTGGGCCGCTGGATTCCAGGTGGTGTCGGCCACCCAGCGACGGAACTCCGATGTGTATTCCGCAACAGAGCGACGTCCTTGGCGCAAATTATGTAATTTGGTTTCTGCTGTGGCACAGCGGTTTGGGTCATCAAAAACTTGATTCATAGCTGCGGTGAAGGCTTCCAGGTCATTAAGGAGGTCATAGTCCTTTTCTACATAAGGTGAAGCCCAAGCAAGAGCTTCATCCGTCAGGAGATTTATCATGAAAAAAACTTTCTTCCTCTCACTGGTAAAGGGAGCAGGTTGCATCTGGAAGTATATGCGGCATTGATTGAGGAAACCTCGGTACTGCTTGCGATCCCCACTGAACTTTGCAGGCAGCGGCAGCCGCGCGTTTGATTCGGACCCTGAATTACGCACGTCCAGAAGTTGTTTTTGTAGCTCAATTACTTCCTGTTGTATCGCCGTGAAATCAGTTTGTAACTTGGCATATTTTCCTTGAGAGTCAGTACAAAAACTTTGAAGCTCCGTAACTTGCCGTCTCAGGGTGTTCACAGCGGACTCCATTTTGGCGCGAGATTATTCTGTCAAGATCCCGTCTGGGTTGGAGCCGATGTTACTGCAAACACTAGGGGAAGCAGAGGCAGGTAGCGTAGTCAGATGGCAGCCGGAGGTCGGTACACAGGAAAGCAGTGTTTGTAGCAATGGATCAGGCGGATAACGTAGTCAGGTGGCAGCCGGAGGTCGGTACACAGGAAAGGCAGTTCGGTAACAGAGGAGCAGGCAGATAACGTAGTCAGGTGGCAGCCGGAGGTCGGTACACAGGAGAGCAGTGTTTGTAGCAATGGATCAGGCGGAGAGCGTAGTCAGAAGGCAGGCCGAGGTCGGTTCACAGGAGAGCAGTGTTTGTAGCAATGGATCAGGCGGAGAGCGTAGTCAGAAGGCAGGCCGAGGTCGGTTCACAGGAGAGTAGTGTTTGTAGCAATGGATCAGCAGGAAACGCTTGACTAAAGGCTTGGAGCTCAATAATCTCGCAATGACACACCCACAGGGCCAGGTTTATATAGGGTGTGTAATTGGCAATCAGAGGCCCAATCAAAAGAGCACTAGGTGTAGCTAATCAGGAAGAACAGTCAATGGTATCAGGGTTCAGCAAGGAACTTTGCAGCCAGCAGAATAGCTCAGATGGTAGAGCTGCTGGCCAGTGGACAAGAGGTACTGGGTTCGACTCCTGACACATTGCTAAAACTCAGCCTGGATAGCTGTCCACAACTCTTGAGCTGTGTGACTGCGATCTCCAAGGCATATTAATTTAAACACTGCCTGATTGCTATAAGCCATGGCTGCTCAGTACAGAGGTGGTGATTCTCACTGCACTGTTGAAACTCGAGTCTCATTTGGGGAGGGGTTGAGGACGCACATGGAGGCCCTAGAGCAGGTGGATGAGCCAAAAGCAGTGGAGTGTTAGTGTGTAGCCCAGCTGCGCTTGGTGCCACATGTTACCCAGGAGGATGCACAAAAAGGTAATTCACAAACACCTGATATTCATTCACACTCCACATTTTCCTGGTGCCACCAGAGGGAGCCCTTTAGAGTATATAAGGGTGTGGAGAGATAGAGCAGTGAGATGAAGACAGTCTAGCTGAACGTTAGCTAGTTGTTGGTTGTACCTCAGACAGATCAGATCTCTCAGAACACCGGAGTGAGAGGATTCCTGTCAGAGCTCAGATTACACTAGTCTGTGTCAGAGCGTGTTGGAGAGGAAAGTTACCTCAGATCGTGCTGACTGATAGTTCCCTAGGAAAGTGGAAAGTGACTCTCTAAGTGTGCACAGATCAGTCTGACGGAATGTCCTGATAGCTGCTTCGGACAGAGCCTAAGAAGGAAGTGAAGGAAAGGGAACTGCAGTATTTGTAACACCGAGTCAACTGAGGTACTGTTAGAGAGCGAGCGTGCTGACGCTTGGAGAGCGGTGAAGAGAGAAAGCTGACATCTACTGCTGCCTGTGCTTATGTTAAAGGTGTGAGTAGGACGAAAGGCAAGTGGAAAAAGGGAAAGAGAGAGTGACTGAGGAGAAATAGCAACGATAGCTTACCTCCACTCTGCACAACCGGACACCGGGTCCGAGCTTGCTAGTACCTTCACGGCTAGTGGGAGAAACCGGAGACCCTGCTGGACTTCAGGTCGCAGAGGGGCCCTTCAGTGCTGATACGTAACCGGGGTCAGGAAGAACAGGAGTCAGGCCTGATCAGCCATAGTCAGGACTTAGTTCTGTCCGCAAGAAGGCTCTACCACAATGTCAGCCGGGCGTAGCTGTTTCACACGGAGTTAAACTTTGTTTTATGCAAGTTAGAAACTCACACATATGAAGAAGTAAGGAGTCCTTACACCTACTCAGTGATTACTGGACGTGCATCCTCCACCCTGAGCAGCTTCCTGGGACGTGCCTGCAAATATCACCAGTAAAGGTATGGAAAGAGACTCATTGTGTGTGTCTGCCTTATTGCCTGCACCCCTGCACCGACATATACCTCGAGGGATCAGTCTTACCTGTGGAAGACTTAACACCTTGCTGCCCAGTTACAACCCCTCAGAGGATTCACCCTGCAGCGCTGGTCACCCTGATCAGAAACCACAGGTGGCGTCACGAACATTTCTAAATCCCCTGTAAATATCCCCCTTTGAATGAGAGCCCAGGGCGACGGACCGAGCTGCGCTACCCGTGACCTCTCCCCCATTGAAGTGAACGGGCTTGGTGCCGAGTACCCCATAAGCCCTGGTACGTGCGACTCATCCTATACAGAGGTTTGTCCCAAAAGCCTTGAGGATTCCAAGACTTGTGGAGCAGCCCCCTGATTGACTACCCCAACAGCCACTAGAGTCACCCAGCGCCGAGTCAGCAAGATGAAACCCCCCTGCCCATGTTTGCTCATCCAAGTGTCAGTGGTGAAATGCACACTGGTAGACACAGATTTCTTCAGGGAATGAGTTTAAGTTGTCTGCGACATGCTGATGTAGTGCAGGCAGAGATTTCTTACAGAAGTAATGGCGACTGGCCAACTTGTACTGGGGAACTGGGAAGGCTATCAACTTTCGGAAACCATCTGTATCCATCAGGCAGATCGGCGGCATTTCCATGGCCATCATATTGGAAATGGTGGAGTTAAAGCTCTTAGCTTTGGCATGTGTAGCAGGAAACCTTCTTTTACGTGACCACAACTGCGGGACTGAGAGCTGGCTGATGTGCTGATAGAGTGTGAAGTAGGGTGAACACGACAAACTGCTGGACTGTGAGTGAGGTGCAGGTGGAGATGTTGTGGTGAATTGAGAAAAATGTGGTATGCTCAGTGAAACAAAGCAGGCATCTCCACATCCGTAATAGTTGACGTGCTCTCATTCCTGCTGTATGGGCTAAACAAATGGAGGGTCTGCGGCTGGAGACCTGAGTGAGAACTTTTACCAGGTTGACGGAGGAGGAAGATGCAGCAGATGCGGTTGATGGGACGGCTGGTGGTTGGCGAGGTTTGCTAGTCTGCATTTTAGCGCAGTGCGATTCCCAGTTCATACTCCTAGTAGTCAAATTATTGTAATTTTTGCCTCTACCGAGTCGTTCTTTGCAAATTTGGCAGATAACGTGAGTTGGGTCATCCTTTGCTGTCTCAAAAAAGGCTCAGGCTAGGCAACCCTTTCCGCCTCTGTGAACTGCAGATTCGCAACCGGTGCTAGTGTAAGGAGGGGGAGGGGACCCTTGCATGGCTCCTCTATCCTGGATGATGTTCGCACAATTACATGCGGCACCTCATCTTTTATTAATGGGAAGTGTAATGTTTGTGTATAGTGATGTTATGTACTGTGTATAAGGTTAGGATAAAGGATAGAAGTTAGCATAGAGTAATAGCAGTGTTAGAGTTGAAAGGGGCATATTAGAGAATAGATAGGAGTGTTAGTTTAGATAGGAGTGTTAGTTAGATCAGGCAGCATAGGGGTTAAGCAAATGGGAGGGGCCACAGAGCAGAGCAGCACAGAGTAGAGAGGTATGCAGCGGGCACTTCCTGATTATAGCCAGAGCCCAGGCAGCCTTGCCCAGGGCAGGTTGTGTGAGAAGCAGTGGAGCGGACAGTTACTGGCTGTGGGGATAAAGCTGCGATGGCAGTAAAGGGCCCCAATTGGAGACTACTGCAGTCGGGCACCAGCTCAACAGGACCATCACCAGGAAGTATCCGGGGTCTATGACCAGGGCGGGAACAGCAGAGATGGCATTCCCGGCACCTTTCCCAATTGGAACTGGACAAGGGGCTGGGGCTGACGTCTGCAGCTTGGATGGGACATGAATTGTCCAACGAGATGGCAGGGATTGCCAGGAGGAAAGAGAGAGAGAGATTATGGAAAGAGTAGAGTCTGCCCAGAAGTCAGGGAAAGCACAGGATATGTGACTCTGTGAGAATTGTGCTGCCAAGGTGATTAGTGCCCTTTTGATAAGTAAAGTTGAACTGTTTGAAAAAGACTGTGACTCCGAGGTGTTTTGTGGAACTTGAAAACATGGAGCTGGAGTGACAGAACTGGAAGGAACTCTGACAGTAACCGTAAGTGTTCTGCTGCGCACTCTGCATGTGCATCAGAAAGGACATTGTAATTCATCTGTGGGGCGCCAGGGTGTGGGAACCGTACAGGCCATTGCCACGACTACCACCCTGGCCACATTACACTAGCCACAGCCACAGTTGTGCATGAGGATGCGGTGCTTCTCATATTTGTATCACTCTTTGTGCGGCAAGCCACAACATACCCTCATCGTCTTCCTTGTTCTCCACCTCCTCTGCTGACCTACTCAGCTGTGTGATTCTGGGTTCACATCAAGTGGGATTTACAAGCTCATCATCATCCTCTACGTTCCCCCACTCCTCACCCTGAGAATCACCCTCCTCCTCTTCCTGCCCTGACAGCACAGTACAGTCTGCGAGCTCCTCAGGTACCTGAGTCTCATCAGTATTACCTCCATCCCCGGGGTTTAACGTCTGGTGACGAGGATCTGAATTCTGCCCTACTTCGTCCAACTGCCCAATACAACAGGAAAAAATTTGGAGCATCAGTGCAGATGCTTTCCTCATCATGAATCTGTGAATATTTGGAACAGACCTCTGATGCTCTTGGAATAGAATATATGAACTGCTCTGCATACTCGCCCATCTGGGGTTCCCCACAGTCAGTTGGGCGGTTGGAGAGTTGTGAAACAGGGAGAAGTGCCACCTCTGAGGATTGTACTATGTGTGATGTTAAGGTAGAGGAAGAGAATGAGAGGCCACTTTATGCAGCACTTGCCATACACTGGTGCACATGCTCATTCTGGCCCTCATGTACAAGGTGTACCGCTGTATGGCTGCCAAAGAAAGAGAGTCGAGTAGCCCGTCTAGTAGCAGATGTTGTCAGTTGTCTTTGGATAGGACAAGATGGTGTTTGTTCAGTAGAGCTTTCTGTCATGTATAGTGTACAGTTCCTATAGCGTCGTGTGCTTGGGTGCGAGGAAACACAGGAGACATAGGTTGAAATGAAATGACTTGTATTACTTCATACAAGCATGCTGAAAAGTTCACACAGTTTGCAGGAACAGCGACAGGAGACACAGCAGGCCAGAGTAACTTCAAGCACTACAATAAATCTCCAAAGCAGGTTCAGGATCTCTTCTCTGTACCGTAATTCCTCTGCAAACATGGATTCACCAAACAGCAGGTTTCCAGAGTCCAAAAGTGCTCCAAGGTTCCTCAGTAGGGAATAGCTGGAGTACAAGTCCAAGGCTTCCAGGAGTCAGGTCACAGACTGACTGAGGCTTGATTCAGGAGCACTGATTGTTCAGCTGAGGCTGCTTAAGAAGCAAGAGGGAAGAATCAGGGCGGGAACATGAAAACTGGAAACTCCATATTAACTGAGGGCAAGAGCTGCAGAAAGACAGAAAGCAAAATGGCCGACGGAAAACTGAGTTTCAAGGAACATGTCAACAGAGACAAAGAACCTTACATTACTCCCCCCTTAGGGACAACCTCCGGATGACCTCAGACCAGGCTTGTCAGGGTACCTCTGATGAAACTGGCGGAGCAGGCGAGGAGCATTTACATTATTGACTGGTTCCCATGAGTTGTCCTCCACTGGGTAGCCCTGCCATTTAATCAAATATTGCAACTGATTTCTGTACAACCTGGAATCTAGAATCCTTTCCACCATAAATTCTTCCTGACCATCGACCAGCACTGGGTCAGGGCAAGGAGAAGAACGTCCAGGAAACGTATTGGGTGTTGCAGCCTTTAGTAGGGATACATGAAAGACAGGGTGGATTCTCATAGTTCTGGGCAGTTGAAGACGACAAGCAACAGCACTTATAATCTTATTGATCTTATAAGGTCCAATGTACTTATGTCCCAATTTAGACGATGGAATCTTTAATTTAAGATTTCTGGTTGACAGCCAGACCAAATCTCCTACCTTGAAAGCTGGTGCAGGTTTACAAAATTTATCTGCTGCTTTCTTGTACCTTTCCTGAGCCAATTCTAGATTTTCCTTTAGAAGATCCATATTCTTTTGTAAAGAAGTGATTCTTTCAGCCACTGCCGGCAAGGGCGTATCTATGGGAAATCGAGGAAGAATGTTAGGATGATAACCTAGATTGGAGTAAAAAGGAGACTGCTTAGTGGAGGCGCTCTGAGAGTTGTTATAAGAGAACTCAGCCAGTGGAAGTAGATCCACCCAATCATCCTGTAGGTGGCAGATAAAACAGCGGAGATACTGCTCCAGGGTCTGATTGGTTCGTTCTGTCTGTCCATTAGTCTGGGGATGAAAAGCAGAAGAAAGGTTTACTTTAATGTCCAATGCTGCACAGAAATTCTGCCAAAACCTTGAAGTGAATTGCACCCCTCGATCCGAAATGACCTCATCCGGTACTCCATGTAAGCGAAACACATTCTTAATCATCAAGTCTGATGTCTGTTTTGCAGTGGGTAAGCCGACACAAGGGATAAAATGAGCTGCCTTTGTTAGACGGTCAACCACCACTAGAATGGTGTTCTTCCCTTGAGAGGTTGGTAACTCCACAATGAAGTCCATAGAAATGGATCCCCACGGGCGGGACGGGGTGGGAAGAGGTTGCAACAGACCAGTTGGTGAGGAGCGAGGTGTTTTGCATCTTGCACAGACTTCACATGAAGTGACATAGTTTAAGACATCTTTCCTGTAAGTGGGCCACCAAAAGAAACGAGAAAGAAATTCTTGTGTCTTTAGAATTCCCCTATGCCCGGCTATCTTGGAATCGTGGATGAGTTGCAATACTCTCAATCTGACTGTTTCAGGTATATACAGACGTTGTCCCTGAATCCACACACCATTCTTAAAGACAAGACTTACGTCCCTTGGGGGTTGAGCCAACAAAGAATCCGCATGGTATGCTTCCTTGATGTCCTTAAGTAGGTCTTGATTATGAATCACTCCCAGGAATCTAGAGTCAGGAAGAATAGTCTTAGGAGGAGTAAGTGGACGTGTCTCTGCTGAATGAATCCTAGAGAGTGCATCAGCCTTTCCATTGCGCGATCCTGGTCTATAAGAAATGACAAAATTAAATTGGTTTAGGAAAAGATTCCAGCGAGCCTGGCGAGGAGTCAGGCACTTAGCCGACCTGATAAATTCAAGGTTACGATGGTCTGTCAGGACGACTATTTGCTGTGCAGCTCCCTGAAGAAGGTGTCTCCATTCCTTGAAGGCGGCAATAATGGCCAACAATTCTCTATTGCCCACATCGTAGTTCCTCTCAGCCGAAGACAACTGCTGGGAAAAGAAGGCACAGGGATGCAAGACATTCTTCTCACCTGTTCTCTGAGAGAGTATAGCTCCAACGGCACAGTCTGAAGCATCCACCTCTATTATGAAGGCAAGCTCGGGGTTGGGATGTACTAAGATAGGTGCGGTGGTAAATTTATCCTTTAAACAGGAAAATGCTTCCTGAGCTTGCGGGGTCCAGGAGAACCTAGACTGTTTCCGGGTAAGTTGGGTGATAGGTGACACTACCTCAGAAAAATTCTTAATGAAACGTCTATAGAAGTTGGCAAACCCGATGAAACGCTGCACCTCCTTCACATTTCTAGGAATTGGCCAATCCTTGATGGCTTGGGTCTTGCTTCCATCCATACTAATCCCTTGCGTAGATAGTACATACCCCAGAAATTGAATTTCGGTCCTATGGAATTCACATTTTTCAAGTTTGATGTAGAGATGGTTTTGTCTTAGGCGTTCTAAGACCATTCTCACATGTCCATGATGTTCCTCTGTGGAGTTAGAAAAAATTAGAATATCATCCAGATAAATCACCACAAATGTATCTAGGAGATCCCTGAAGATATCATTCACGAAGTGTTGGAAAGTGGCTGGGGCGGTACTCAGACCAAAAGGCATAACTAGATATTCAAAGTGTCCATAGCGTGACCTGAAAGCAGTCTTCCATTCATCCCCAGGTCTAATACGGACCAAGTTATAGGCCCCACGGAGATCCAGTTTAGAGAAAATTTTTTCATGCCGCACTCTCTCCAACAACTCAGGGATTAAAGGCAATGGATAACGGTTTCTAATAGTAACCTTATTGAGTTCCCTATAGTCTATGCAGGGTCTCAGAGATCCATCTTTCTTCTTCACAAAGAAGATGGGTGCACCTGCGGGAGATGAAGAGGGGCGTATGAAGCCCTTGGCTAAATTTTCGTCTATATAATCCTTCAAAGCTTTTAGCTCGGGCCCCGCTAGGGGGTAGATCTTACCAAAAGGTATCTCGGCTCCAGGCAATAATTCAATTGGACAATCATATGGACGGTGAGGAGGAAGCTGATCAGCGTTCTTCTTGTCACATAAATCCACATAGTCCTGGTATACAGCTGGTAGTTCAGGGACTGACATGGTTCCTTTAGGAACAGAGCAAGCTGAAACTCCTTGACTCATCTGTTTCTCCGGAAAGTGTAATTCCTTGGTCTCCCAGTTAATCGTAGGATTCTGCGCCTGCAGCCATGGTAGCCCTAGAATAATGGGAAAGTGGGGAGAAGAGATAAGCAAAAAAGACATTTTCTCCTGATGATCTTTACCCATAAGGACCCTCAAAGGCTCTGTTTCTTGATCCACTGGTCCAGAAGTCAGTAGAGAGCCATCCACAGTCTCCATCTGTACTGGAGTAGCCTTCTTCACTGAACGTATCCCCTGTTTCAGAGCAAAGGAGATATCCATAAAATTTCCACTTGCTCCTGAGTCGATCATAGCAGAGCTAGACACCCAGACTGAGTCAACCCAGAGTTTGATGGAAAGGAAGCAATGAGAATTGTTTCTTTTACAACTCAGCTGGGACACCGCTGAGGAAACTTGAAAAATTGCAGCGTTTATACCGTCATCATCCCCAGAACTAACAGAGTTTAAGTCTGAGAAATCAAGATCTCTTGCAGCAGATCTCTCTGGAGCCTGAGGCTCGGACATGACAGAGCTCCTCTCGCAACACTCACAGTGAATGACTGCTGCAGTAGTCTTACGAGAACGGCTGGGGCAGTTTATAATGAAGTGCCCTGACTTACCACAGTAGAAACATAGATTTTCCTTTATACGATGTTCTTTGCGTGCATCACTAACCCGTCTTTGTAAAGAGTCCACCTGCATGGGTTCAGGTTCTGGTTCCCTTGTGATCCTACTCAAAGGTTCCTTAGCTGAGGAGGGAGGTAGTAAAAGGTTAGTGCGATTATTTTCGAACCATCTCTCTTGTCTGCGTTCAGTCAGACGAGCATCAATACGGATACAATAGTTAATAAAGTCACCTAACGCAGTGGGAGGGTCGGCACGAGCAAGTTCATCCTTAATCAGTGGAGACAACCCTTTCCGAAAAATAGATTTTTTAGCGGAAGTGTCCCAAGTGGTATCAAGAGCCCATCTCCTGAAATCCAGGGCATATTCGGCTACTGAACGCTTACCTTGGCGCAAAGTTAACATGGCTGCTTCAGCTGTTGCACCTCGATTGGGGTCATCAAACACCTGCCCCATGGCTGAAATAAAAGCATTAAGGTGATTCAAACAATCATCCTTAGTCTCAATCAGAGGGTTTGCCCACATCAAAGCCTTATTGGTAAGCAACATGATTATAGTAAGCACTTTGGATCGTTCAGTGGGAAATTGTGAAGCATGTGCAGAGAAAAATAAATTGCATTGATTAATAAATCCCCTGAATTTCTCACGTTCACCGCCAAAACGAAAAGGAAGTAATTTGGGGATCCCAGAACTCGGGGTTATGGCAGGAGCCTGGGCTCGTTCCTCTAGAGCCTCAATCCGGCTCGCAATTCCTGGGTAGTCTGTCCAAACACTTGCAAATTATGATTAGTGAGGTCCTGTAGGCTTGCAAAACGGGTTTTTAAAGTTTGTACATCTGAAAGGATTGTATCAGTCACTCCGCAAAGTTCCTTTATGCGGGCCTCCATCTTCCAGATCTTTTAAGGCAGAAGTGCTGGAAGAGGAAAGGAAAAAAAAAAACAATAGTGTTTACCTGTGGTAACACTCCAGAGTAAAATTTTAAGGGAATGCGCTCACCTGGAATGGTTGTGAGAAGTCACAACCACTGTCATCACATAAGGTATTAAACGGACATCTGATATCCACAGTCACAGCAGACACGGCTTTCCCAGACCCAGCAGACACTAAACATTGGCTCCTGAATCTTGTCATGTATAGTGTACAGTTCCTATAGCGTCTTGTGCTTGGGTGCGAGGAAACACAGGAGACATAGGTTGAAATGAAATGACTTGTATTACTTCATACAAGCATGCTGAAAAGTTCACACAGTTTGCAGGAACAGCGACAGGAGACACAGCAGGCCAGAGTAACTTCAAGCACTACAATAAATCTCCAAAGCAGGTTCAGGATCTCTTCTCTGTACCGTAATTCCTCTGCAAACATGGATTCACCAAACAGCAGGTTTCCAGAGTCCAAAAGTGTTCCAAGGTTCCTCAGTAGGAATAGCTGGAGTACAAGTCCAAGGCTTCCAGGAGTCAGGTCACAGACTGACTGAGGCTTGATTCAGGAGCACTGATTGTTCAGCTGAGGCTGCTTAAGAAGCAAGAGGGAAGAATCAGGGCGGGAACATGAAAACTGGAAACTCCATATTAACTGAGGGCAAGAGCTGCAGAAAGACAGAAAGCAAAATGGCCGACGGAAAACTGAGCTTCAAGGAACATGTCAACAGAGACAAAGAACCTTACACTTTCATTAACACTACCACCTAACCCACGTACACGTCAAACACCATGCCTATTCCTCCTTCCACAATGACCTCGCTTTTTCCCACTCATGTTGTATGTACCCTTCCCCTCTTTTAGCCAGCTGTTTCACAACCTTAGGCTCAGACCTGTCAGTCTCCTGTCACTAAATGAACAATCAGTATTTATTTTCTGAGATAGTGTGCTTGCACAACAATATTAGTGCTAATGATTTTTATTAGCAAATGGGGCATCCTGGCTGAACCCCAATATTAGCACTAACGATTTTGATTAGCAAACGGGGCCTCCTGATTGTTGACTGCAACACAGTATTAGCTCCAATGATTTTGAGGAGGAAATGTGGACTACAGCCTCCACACTATTAGCCTTAACGATTTTGATTAGCAAATGGGGCCTCCTGACTGAACTGCAATTTGAGGAAGAATATAATGATGTCTGCAGAACCTGCGGGGCACGAATCAGATTAGCTAAAGCTGACAATGAATTAAGGCTTACAAGAGCCGTCAAAAGCAATAAAAAGGATTTTGGGGATATGTCAAAAGTAAAAGAAAACTCAAAGATGCTATAGGATTTTTACAGGATGAAAATGATGAAATTGAACGAAAGGATGTTGAGAAGGCCGAATTTTTAAATTCCCATTTTGCATCTGTTTTCTTTCAGAAAGGAAATGTAACATCAACTGATCTTCAATGTCCTATTAAAGAAATAAGAGAATCCACACTATCCATAAACAGAGAGATGGTGAGGAAACACTTAACTAACATAAATGAATTCAAGTCTCCAGGTCCAGATGAATTACACCCCAGAGTGCTGAAGGAGATAGCAGAAGAAATTTTTCAACCACTCTCCATAATCTTTGAAAATTGTTGGAGAACAGGAGAAGTGCCAGAAGAATGGAGAAGAGCAAATGATGTTCCTATCTTCTAAAAGGGGAAGAGGGTGGACCCAGGGAACTATAGGCTGGTGAGTCTGACTTCTATACCAGGAAAGATCTTTGAACAAACTGTTAAACAACATGTATGTAAGTACCTGGATAAGAATGAAGTGATTAACCAGAGTCACCATGGGTTTGTAACTAATAAGTCATGTCTTAATTTCCTTCTATGCCCCTAACAGCAGCCCATCCATTCTACCATCTTCCCCCTTCCAGGAGTCCATCCATTCTAACATCTGCCCCCCTGCCAGTAGCCCATCCATTCTAGCATCTGTCCCCTACCAGCAGCTCATCCATTCTAGCATCTGCCCCCTACTGGGAGACCATCCATTCAAGCATCTGCCCCCTAACAGCAGCCCATCCAATCTAGCATCTGCCCCCTACCAGGAGTCCATCCATTCTAGCATCTGCCCCCTACCAGTAGCCCATCCATTCTAGCATCCGGCACCTACCAGTAGAGCTTCTTTTTTAGCATCTGCCCCCTAACAGGGGCCCATTCATTCTAGCATCTGCCCCTTACCAGGACCCCATCCATTCTAGAATCTGCCTCCTACCAGTAGCCCATTCATTCTAGAATCTGCCTCTACCAGCAGCCCATCCATTCTACCATCTGTCCCCCACCAGGAGACCATACATTCTAGCATCTGCCCCCTACCAGGAGACCATTCATTGTCGCATCTGCCCCTACCAGTATCCTATCCATTCTAGCATCAGCCCCCCTACCAGTAGCCCATCCATTCTAGAATCTGCATCCTACCAGTATCCCATATATTCTACAATCTTCCCCTACCAGCAGCCCATCCATTCTAGCATCGGCCCCCTACCAGCAGCCCATCCATTCTAGCATCTGTCCCCTGCCAAGAGACCATACATTCTAGCATCTGCCCCCTACCAGGAGACTATCCATTGTCGCATCTGCTCCCTACCAGTATCACATCCATTCTTACATCAGCCCCCCTAACAGTAGCCCACATATTCTAGCATCTACCCCCTACCAGGAGCCCATCCATTCTAGAATATGCCCCCCTACTAGTAGCCCATTCATTCTAGAAGCTGCCCCTACCAGTAGCCCATTCATTCTAGAATCTGCCCACTACCAGTAGCCCATCCATTCTAACATCTGCCCCCTACCAGTAGCCCTTCATTTTAGCATCTACCCCTACCAGCAGCATATCCATTGTCGCATCTGCCCCCTACCAGGAGCCCATCCATTCTAGCATTTGCCCCCTATCAGGAGACCGCGCATTCTAGCATCTTCTCCCTACCAGTAGACCATCCATTCTAGAATCTGCCCCCCTACCAGTAGCCCATCCATTCTAGCATCTGACCCCTACCAGCAGCCCATCCATTCTAGCATCTGTCCCCTACCAGTAGCCCATCCATTCAAGCAACTGCCCCTTCCAGCAGCCCAGCAGCCCATCCATTCTAGAATCTGACCACTACCAGCAGCCCATCCATTTTAGCATCTGCCCACTATAAGTAGCCCATCCATTCTAGCATCCGCCTTCCTACCAGGAACCCATCCATTATAGCAAATGCCGCCTACCAGGATACCATCCATTTTAGCATCCGTCCACTACCATGAGCCCATCCATTCTAGCGTCTGCCCCTACCAGGAGCCCAGCTATTTGAGCATCTGCCCCCTACCAGGAGCCCAGACGTTTTAGCATCTGCCCCCTACCAGAAGCACAGCCATTCTAGCATCTGCCCCCTACCAGTAGCCCATAAATTCAAGCATCTGCCCTCTACCAGGAGCCCTTCCATTCTAGAATCTGCCCCCTACCAGCAGTAAATCCATTTAAGCATCTGCCCCCTACCAGGAGCACAGCCATTCTAGCATCTGCTTCCTACCAGTATCCCCTCCATTCTAGTATCTGCACACTACCAGTAGCCCATCCATTCTAGATTCTACCTCCTACCAAGAGCCCATTCATTCTAGCATATGCCCCTACCAGTAGCCCATCCATTCTAGCATCTGCCCCCTACCAGCAGCCCATCCATTCTAACATCTACCCCCTACCAGCAGACCATCCATTCTTGCATCTGCCCCCTAAAAGTAGCCCATCCATTCTAGCATCTGCTCCATACAAGGAGCCTATCCATTCTACCATCTGCCCCCTTCCAAGAGCCCATGCATCCTAGCATCTGCCCCTTACCAGCAGCCCATCCATTCTTGCAGCTGTCCCCTACCAGGAGCCCATCCATTCTAGCATCTGCCCCCTATCAGTAGCCCATCCATTCTAGCATCTGCCCCCTACCAGGAGCCCTTCCATTGTAGCATCTATTCCCTACCAGAAGCCCATCCATTCTAGCATCTTCCCCCCTACCAGTAGCCCATACATTCTAGCATCTATTCCCTACCAGGAGCCCATCCATTCTAGCATCTGAGGCCTACCAGTAGCCCATCCATTCTAGCATCTCCCCTACCAGGAGTCTTTCCATTTTAACATCTGTCTCCCCACCAGGAGTCCATCCATTCTTGAATCTGCCCCCTACAAGTAGCCCATCAATTCTAACTTCTGCTCAGTACCAGTAGCCCTTCCATTTTCGCATTTGCCCCCTACCAGGAGCCCTTCCATTCTAGCATCTGTCCCTACCAGGAGTGAATCCATTCTAGCATCTGCCCCCTACCAGTAGCCCATCCATTCTAGATTCTTCCCTACTTCCAGCAGCCCATCCATTCTAGAATCTGCCCCTACCAGCAGCCCATTCATTTTAGCATCTGCCCCCTACCAGCAGCCCATCCATTCTAACATCTGCCCCCTACCAGGAGACCATCCATTCTAGCATCTGCCCCTTAACAGTAGCCCATCCATTCTAGCATCTGCCCCATACCAGGAGCCTAGCCATTCTACCATCTGCCCCATTCCAAGAGCCCATGCATCCTAGCATCTGCCCCTTACCAGCAGCCACTCCATTCTAGCAGCTGCCCCCTACCAGGAGCCCATCCATTCTAGCATCTGCCCCCTATCAGTAGCCCATCCATTCTAGCATCTGCCCCCTACCAGGAGCCCTTCCATTGTAGCATCTATTCCCTACCAGAAGCCCATCCATTCTAGCATCTTCCCCCCTACCAGTAGCCCATACATTCTAGCATCTATTCCCTACCAGGAGCCCATCCATTCTAGCATCTGAGGCCTACCAGTAGCCCATCCATTCTAGCATCTACCCCTACGAGGAGTCTTTCCATTTTAACATCTGCCTCCCCACTGGGAGTCCATCCATTCTTGAATCTGCCCCCTACAAGTAGCCCATCCATTCTAACTTCTGCTCAGTACCAGTAGCCCTTCCATTTTAGCATTTGCCCCCTACCAGGAGCCCATCCATTCTAGATTCTTCCCCACTTCCAGCAGCCCATCCATTCTAGAATCTGCCCCTACCAGCTGCCCATTCATTTTAGCATCTGCTACCTGGCAGTATCCCATCCATTCTAGAATCACCCCTACAAGGAGCCCAGCCATTTTAACATCTGCCCATCAGTAACCCATTCATTCTAGAATCTACCCCTACTAGCAGTCCACCCATTTTAGCATCTGCCCCCTACCAGTAGACCATCCTTTTTAGCATCTGCTCCCTACCAGGAGCCCATCCATTCTAGCATCTATTCCCTCCCAGAAGCCCATCCATTCTAGTGTCTGCCCCCTATAAGTAGCCCATCCATTCTAGCAACTGCCCCCCTACCAATAGCCCCTACATTCTAGCATCTACCCCCTACCAGGAGCCCATTCAATCTAAAATCTGCCCCCTACCAGTAGCCCATCCATTCTACCATCTGACTGCTACCAGGAACCTATCCATTCTAGAATCTGCCCACTACCAGGAGCCCAGCCATTTTAGCATTTGCCTCCTACCAGGAGCCCATACAATCTAGCATCTGCCCCAACCAGTAACCCATCCATTCTAGAATCAGCCCCCTACCAGGAGCCCATCCATTCTAGAATCTACCCCTACCTAGAGCCCATCCATTCTAGCATCTGCTCCCTATCAGTAGCCCATCCTTTCCAGCATCTGCCCCCTACCAAGAGCCCATCCATTCTAGAATCTACCCCCTACCTAGGGCCCACCCATTCTAGCATCTGCCCCCTACAAGGAGACCATCCATTCTAGCATCTGCCCCCTACCAGTAGCTTATCCATTCTAGCATCTGCCCCCCTTCCAGCAGCCCATCCATTCTAGAATCTGCATCCTACCAGCAGCCCATTAATTTTAGCATTTGCCACCTAGCAGTAGCTCATCCATTCTAGCATATGCCCCCTACCAGGAAACCATCCATTCTAGCATCTGCCCCCTACCAGGAGCCCATCCATTCTAGCATTTCCCCCTACCTGGAGACCATCTATTCTAGCATCTCCCCCTACTAGTAGCAAATCCATTCTAGCATCTGCCCACTTCCAGCAGCCCATCCATTCTAGCATCTGCCCCTATAAGTAGCCCATTCATTTTAGCATTTGCCCCCTACCAGTAGCCCATCCATTCTAGCATCTACCTTCCTACCAGGAACAATACATTCTAGAATCTGCCCCCACCAGGAGACCATCCATTCTTGCGTATGTCCCCTACCAGGAGACTAGCCATTTTAGCATTTATTCCCTACCAGGAGCCTAGCCATTCTAGTATCTGCCACCTGCCAGTAGCCCATCCATTCTAGCATCTGCCCCCTTCCAGAGCCCATCCATTCTAGAATCTGCCCCTGCCAGTAGCCCATCCATTCTAGCATTTGCCCCCTACCAGCAGCCCACCCATTTTAGCATATGCCCCTACCAGGAGACCATCCATTCTACCATCTGCCCCCTACCAGTAACCCATCCATTCTAGCATCTGCCCCCTTCCAGCTGCCCATCCATGCTAAAATCTGCCCCCTACCAGCAGCCCATTAATTTTAGCATTTGCCACGTAGCAGTAGCCCATATATTCTAGCATCTGCCCCCTACCAGGAGCCCAGCCATTTTAGCATTTTCCCCCTACCAGGAGACCATCCATTGTAGTGTCTGCCCCTACCAGGAGCCCAGCAATTTTAGCTTCTGCACAATACCAGAACCCCAGCCATTCTAGCATCTGCCACCTACCAGTAGCAAATCCATTCTAGCACCTGCCCCCTACCTGGAGCACTTCCATTCTAGCATCTGCCCCCTACCAGTAGCCAATCCATTCTAGCATCTGCCCCTTCCAGCAGCCCATCCATTCTAGCATGTGCCTTCCTACCAGGAACCCATACTTTCTAGCATCTGCCCACCACCAGGAGACCATCCATTGTAGTACCTGCCCCCTACCGGAGCCCTTCCATTCTAGCATCTGCCCCTACCAGTAGCCAATCCATTCTAGCATCTGCCACTTCCAGCAGCCCATCCATTCTAGCATGTGCCTTCCTACCAGGAACCCTTACTTTCTAGCATCTGCCCACCACCAGGAGACCATTCATTGTAGAGTCTGCCCCTACCAGGAGCCCAGCCATTTTAGCTTCTGCACAATACCAGAAGCCCAGGCATTCTAGCATCTGCCACCTACCAGTAGCAAATCCATTCTAACACCTGCCCCCTACCTGGAGCCCTTCCATTTTAGCATCTGCCCCCTAACAGTAACCCATCCATTCTAGCGTCTGCTCCCTATCAGTAGAACATCCTTTGCGGCATCTGCCCCCAACCAGTAACCCATCCATTCTAGAATCTGCCCCATACCAGGAGCCCATATATTCCAGCATCTACCCCCTACCTAGAGCCCATCCATTCTAGCATCTGCTCCTTATCAGTAGCCCATCCTTTCCAGCTCTGCACCCAACCAAGAGCCCATCCATTCTAGAATCTGCCCCTACCAGTAGTTCATCCATTTTAGCATCTGCCCCCTACCAGTAGCCCATCCATTCTAGCATCTGCACCCTACCAGGAGCCCAGCCATTTTAGCATCTGCCCCTACCAGCAGCCCACCCATTCTAGCATCTGCCCCCTACCAGGAGAACATCCATTCTAGCATCTGCTTCCTACCAGCAGCCCATCTATTCTATCATTTGCCCCCCTACCAGGAGCCCTTACTTTTTAACATCTGCCCCCTACCAGGAGCCCATCCATTCTAGCATCTACTCCCTACCAGTAGCCCATCTGTTCTAGCATCTGCCCCCTTTCAGCAGCTCATCCATTCTAGAATCTACACCCTACCAGCAGCCCATTAATTTTAGCATTTACCACCTAGCAGTAGCCAATCTATTCTAGCATCTGCCCCCTACCAGGAGCACATCCATTCTAGAATCTGCCCCCTACCAGCAGCCCATCTGTTCAAGCATCTGGCCCCTACTAGTAGCCATTCCATTCTAGCATCTTCCCCTACCAGTAACCCATCTATTCTAGAATCTGCCACCTACCAGGAGCCCATCCATTCTAGCATCTGCCCCTACCAGCAGCCCATCCATTCTAGCATTTGCCCCTACCAGGAGACCATCCATTCTAGCATCTGCCCCCTACCAGTAGCAAATCCATTCTAGCATCTACCCACTTCCAGCAGCCCGTCCAGTCTAGCATCTGACCCTACAAGTAACCCATCCTTTTTAGCATCTGCCCCCTTCCAGCAGCCCATCCATTGTAGAATCTGCCTCCTACCAGCAGCCCATTAATTTTAGCATTTGCCACCTAGCAGTATCCCATCCACTCTAGCATCTCCCCCTACCAGGAGCCCAGCCATTTTTGCATTTGCCCCCTACCAGGATCCCATCCATTCTAGAATCTGCCCCCTTCCAGCAGCCCATCCATTCTAGCATCTGCCCCCTACCAGTAGCACATTCCTTTTAGCTTCTGCCCCTACCAGTAGCCCATCCATTCTAGCATGTGCTTTCCTATGAGGAACCTATACTTTCTAGCATCTGCCCACCACGAGGAGACCATCCATTGTAGCGTCTGCCCCCTACCAGGAGCCCAGCCATTTTAGCTTCTGCACAATACCAGAAGCCCAGCCATTCTAGCATCTGCCACCTACCAGTAGCAAATCCATTCTAGCACCTGCCCCTACCTGGAGCCCTTCCATTTTAGCATCTGCCCCCTAAAAGGAGCCCATCCATTCTAGCGTCTGCCCCCTACCAGGAGCCTAGACATTTTAGCATCTTCCCCATACCAGGATCCCATCCATTCTAGAATCTGCCCCCTACCAGGAGACCATACATTCTAGCATCTGCCCCTACCAGCAATCATTTAGATCTGCCCCTTCCAGCAGCCAATCCATTCTAGCATCTGCCCCTTCCAGCAGCCCATCCATTCTAGCATCTGCCCCCTACCAGTAGCACATTCCTTTTAGCTTCTGCCCCCTACCAGTAGCCCATCAATTCTAGCATGTGCTTTCCTATGAGGAACCTATACTTTCTAGCATCTGCCCACCACGAGGAGACCATCCATTGTAGCGTCTGCCCCTACCAGGAGCCCAGCCATTTTAGCTTCTGCACAATACCAGAAGCCCAGCCATTCTAGCATCTGCTACCTACCAGTAGCAAATCCATTCTAGCACCTGCCCTACCTGGAGCCCTTCCATTTTAGCATCTGCCCCCTAAAAGGAGCCCATCCATTCTAGCGTCTGCCACCTACCAGGAGCCTAGACATTTTAGCATCTTCCCCCTACCTAGAACCCATCTATTCTAACATCTGCTCCTTATCAGTAGCACATCCTTTGCGGAATATGCCCCCAACCAGTAACCCATCCATTCTAGAATTTGCCCCCTACCAGGAGCCCATCCATTCCAGAATCTACCCGTACCTAGAGCCCATCCATTCTAGCATCTGCTCCCTATCAGTAGCCCATCCTTTCCAGCATCTGCACCCTACCAAGAGCTCATCCATTCTAGAATCTACCCCCTACCTAGGGCACACCCATTCTTGCATCTGCCCTACCAGGAGACCATCCATTCTAGCATCTGCCCTCTACCAGTAGTTCATCCATTCTAGCATCTGCCCCCTTCCAGCAGCCCATCTATTGTAGAATCTGCCCCCTACCAGCAGCCCACTAATTTTAGCATTTGCCACCTAGCAGTAGCCCATCCATTCTAGCATCTACCCCATACCTAGAGCCCATCCATTCTAGCATCTGCTCCCTACCAAGAGCTCATCCATTCTAGAATCTACCCCCTACCTAGGGCACACCCATTCTTGCATCTGCCCCTACCAGGAGACCATCCATTCTAGCATCTGCCCCCTACTAGTAGTTCATCCATTCTAGCATCTGCCCCCTTCCAGCAGCCCACCATTGTAGATTCTGCCCCCTACCAGCAGCCCACTAATTTTAGCACTTGCCACATAGCAGTAGCCCATCCATTCTAGCATCTGCACCTACCAGGAGCCAGCCATTTTAGCATCTGCCTCCTACCAGCAGCCCATCCATTCTAGCATCTGCCCCTACCAGGAGACCATCCATTCTAGCATCTGCCCCTACCAGGAGTCCATCCATTCTAGCATCTACTCCCTACCAGGAGCCCATCCATTCTAGGTCTGCCCCTATGAGTAGCCCATCCATTCTAGCAACTGCCCCCTACCAGTAGCCCCATACATTCTAGCATCTACACCCTGCAGGAGCCATCCATTCTAAATTCTGCCCCCCTACCAGTAGCCCATCCATTTTAGCATCTGACTCCTACCAGGAACCCATCCATTCTAGAATCTGCCCACTACCAGGAGCCAGCCATTTTAGCATCTGCCCCTTACCAGCAGCCACCCATTCTAGCATCTGTCCCCTACAAGGAGACCATCCATTCTAGCATCTGCCCCTACCAGTAGCTCATCCATTCAAGCATCTGCCCCTTCCAGCAGCCTATCCATTCTAGAATCTGCCCCTACCAGTAGCCCTTTCATTTTAGCATTTGCCACCTAGCAGTAGCCCATCCATTTAAGCATCTGCCCCCTACCAGTAGCCGATCCGTTCTAGCATCTGCCCCTTACCAGCAGCCCACCCATTCTAGCATCTGTCCCATACAAGGAGACCATCCATTCTAGCATCTGCCCCTACCAGTAGCTCATCCATTCAAGCATCTGCCCCTTCCAGCAGCTCATCCATTCTAGAATCTACTCCCTACCAGCAGCCCACTAATTTTAGCATTTACCACCTAGCAGTAGCCAATACATTCTAACATCCCCCTACCAGGAGCCCAGCCATTTTTGCATTTTGCCCCCTACCAGGATCCCATCCATTCTAGAATCTGCCCCTCCAGGCAGCCCATACATTCTAGCATCTGCCCCCCTACCAGTAGCCAATCCATTTCTAGCATCTGCCCTTCCAGCAGCCCATCCATTCTAGCATCTGCCCCCTACCTAGTAGCACATTCCTTTTAGCTTCTGCCCCCTACCAGTAGCCCATCCATTCTAGCATGTGCTTTCCTATGAGGAACCTATACTTTCTAGCATCTGCCCACACGAGGAGACCATCCATTGTAGCGTCTGCCCCCTACCAGGAGCCCAGCCATTTTAGCTTCTGCACAATACCAGAAGCCAGCCATTCTAGCATCTGCCACCTACCAGTAGCAAATCCATTCTAGCACCTGCCCCTACTGGAGCCCTTCCATTTTAGCAATTCTGCCCCCTAAAAGGAGCCCATTCCATTCTAGCGTCTGCCCCCTACCAGGAGCCTAGACATTTTTAGCATCTTCCCCATACCAGGATCCCATCCATTCAAATTTCGCCCCCCCCACCGGGACCTAAATTCTTTTCTCCCCCCTTTACCGTACCAAAACCTTTTTTTAGCATTTTCCCCCCTTCCCCCGCAGCCCCCTTTTAAACATCTGCCCCCTTCCCGCACCCCCCAATCCATTCTGGGCATCTGCCCCCCCCCCCCAGTACACTTTTTTTTTGCTTCTCCCCCCTACCATACCCTTTAAAATTCCCTACATGTGTTCCCCCATGGGGGCCTATCTTTCAAACATCTCCCCACCCCGAGGGGCCCTTTCCATTTTACCCGTCTGCCCCCTACCAGGGGCCCCCATTTTAGTTTCCCTGTACTCCAAAGCCGGGGCCCTTCTGCATCTGCTCCCCACCCGTAGGAAATCCATTCTAACAGGGCCCCACCTGGACCCCTTCCATTTTTGCATCTGCCCCCCTAAAAGGGGCCCATCCATTTGTCAGGGGGCCCTTTTCCCCACAAAATCGCGCGATTGCACATTCTGACTTCTCACAGCTGAGTTTCCCTGTTTCTTTTTTTTTTGGTAAGTAGAGTTTTTTTTCCCCCACTCTTTGCAAAGGGGCCTAGGTGCAGCCTCGCCCGGTGTTTTTGGGATTATTTCTAAATTATTTTTTCCTTTTTTTTTCCCTGCCATTTTGGGGGTTAAACCCCGGTTAAAAAGCTTTTAGAGTTCACCCACCCGGGATCGGTTCTGAAATTTTTAAAGTTTAAGATTCATTAGTTTTTTTTTTCTCTTAAGTTTTAAGTTTATCTTGAGACCTTGGGGTTCCTACTGTGTGTGGGGTTTTGTATGTAAGACTTTATTTACTTTTTTCCCTTCTTTTCTTGTATTTTTTCTTTCATTATCCGTTCCCTGTTAATTCCCTTTGGTGGTTTTCCCGGGGGGCCTTCTTAGGACTAGAAACAGTTGGAGGGATTTTTTGGGAAAACGGGGTTTTTCGCTGGGGGCCCCCGGCCTCTGTCCCTTTTTTAACAGCCCCCCCAGGTTGAGGGGTTAGTTGGCCCCCAAGTTCAGGGCGCAAAAACCCCCGGGCCCCCCTACCGGAAAAACAGGTAAAAGGGATTTTTTTTTTCCCAGGGGACATTTTTCGGGGAAATCCATTTATTAAAAATTTTTGCCATTTATATGTATGTTTCCCTTTTGATATAGATTACTAAATTTCTCATTTAAAAATCTGAATACAGGGACATTTCCCGGCCTAAAAAGATTCTCCCCAGCTGTCATGTACCCCGAAAGCCCAGGGCCCGACAGTTGCAGGGGTTTTCCGGGAATTTGCAACTTTTAAGCCCAAAGGGGTTTTGTCCCCCCAAGAAACCCCCAAAATCGAACCAATTTTTCCTCCCCCAAAAACAGGTTCACGGGGGGCGGGAAAAAATTTTTTTATTTTCCGGGAGGCAAAAAAAATTTTTATTTTCCCGGCTCCCGGCCCCCCCGGCCCCATCGGGGAGTAAAAGAGAAAGGGGGGGAATTTTTATCTGCTTTCAAGGGGACCCTCAATTGGGCGTTCTCTATTCCTCCAGGCCCCAGATCCCCCAAAGTGGATCGATTTTTTACGGGCCCCCTGGGTCTGGTATTTTTTTTTGATCCGGATCGGTTTCCCTTGCGAAAAAAAGTTACGAAAAAAAGGGCAGGGAAATGCCCCCAGGGGAGGAATTTCTTCTGATTTCCGTAGAGGGAAAAAAACAGATACTCATTGGAAGCCCAAAGCTCTTAGGAGCCAGTTTTTTCAAGGTTTTGTCTGAAAATTTAAAAAATTGGGCCCCCTTTTGATTCCCCTTTCACGGGGGCGGGGGCCCCCTTGCTTTTGCCATTGATAGAGGGACTTGGGGGAAACCGAGGTAACTCCCGCCCCCCCATTTTGACCCCACCAAACTCCCTAAACCCCTTAAACGGGGGTTCCCTGGTCTGTTTGGGGAAAAACCCTGCTTTGGGGGGGGAAAAATCATTTTTTTAGGGGGGAATCGGCGGGCGCCGCAACCTTTAAAAGGGGTGTTCTTTTGCGGGAGGAGGGACTTTTTGTTGGGGGTTGTCCACCCGGACCTTTTTCCCCCCAAAAGGGTTTTTAAACCTGGGGGTCTGTTTTTTTGTCCCCAAATCCTCCAGTTTATCGGCCGCGGAGGTGGGGATTTTACTAGAACTGAGAGGATTTCTTTTTTTTTTGATAGTGGGTCCGGGGTAATCTTGGGGGCGCTCTTTTTCCCAGGGCAGGTATAACGAGTGTTTTGGGCCCAAAAAACCCGGTTTCCCTATACCTCTTTATTTTACCTCTTGGGCATTTTATTTGGGGTTAAAATGTTCATAACAAAATCTTCGAGTAGGGGCAAGGGGCCAAAAAGAGAATTGTTTTTATGTGTTTGGGGGTCTCCCTTTCCCCAAATTTTTTTGGCCCTTTCCTTGGTTGGTTTAAAAAAAACCCATGATTGATTGGCAACCAAAAGATAACCCAAAGTGGGGGAAATTTTTTCAAAAAAAAACTGCAGGGCCCCACGGTCATCGGTGCTTTTGGCCCCGGGAAACTTTGCCTCCTTTTTGGAGGATTTTGGGGGAAAGGGTTTTCGGGAAAAGGGGGGGGAAAAGTTCCCCCCAAAACCGCGAAAATTTGACGCCTTTTTAAAGTTGCTTCCTGAGCCTTTTTCTCGTATTTTTTCCCCGGGCCCCGGGGGGGAGGGATACCGGGGTTTCCATTCCTAAAGGGGGGATTGTGTGTCAGCTGTATGCCCCTGAGCTTGAGGGGGGGGTATTGGGGGCTCAGGGGGACGCCCCTGTGGGACTTCCCCGGGAGGGCTGATTTTTTCCAGATCAGTTAAGACTGAAGGTTCGGGGAAACCCCCTTTTTAAACCATGGCTGATAGGGGGAAGGGTTTTTGGTCGAGATTGAAGGGAAGATCTGGTTGGTTTTCTACCAAAGGGAAAATAAACTTTAAAATTTTTCCCCCTGGGGGTTTTTGGGGGGGCCCGTTTTACGGGCCCGTACAGGTCAGTTCCAAAATTTTAAACCTGTGCATTTGTTGGAAAAACCCCCCCTTTTTTAAAAAATTTTTTTAAAGTGTTTCACAAAACCCTTATTAAAAAAGGGGGGGTGGCACCATATTTTCCCCAAACCCCTTCCCCCCCCACCAGTGGGTTTTTGGTTTAAAAGATAACTGGAGGACCTTTTAAAAAACTCCCCCCCAGAAACCTTTGGGCGAGGGGCCCGGGGGGGCCCCCCGAGGGAAGGGGGGGGTACTGCTTTTGGGGTTTATCGCCCCCAAAGACGCCCCGATTTCACTTTTTGCTTCCCCACAGCTGGCTTCTGTTTCTTTGTTTTTGGTTTAAAGTGGAAAAAAATTTTTCCCAGCCTTTGCTTAAGGCTAGGGGAAAATCGCCCGGTGCTTTTGATTAGTTCAAAATTTTTCCCCTTTTTTTTTTGCCATCCCGGGGGTTTTTCGCCCGGGGGAAAAAAAAATTTATGTTTGTTTTTCCCCCTTTGGGTCGGTTTGGAAAAATTTTCTAAAGGGTTTATTGTTTTTTTTTCCCCTTTTTTAAAAAATTTTAATTTTTTTTCGAGCCCCTTTGGTGTTCCTACGGGGGTGGGGTGTTGTATTAAACTTTATTTTCCCTTTTTTTTTCTCTTTCTTGGTTTTTCTTTTGTTCATTTTTCCTTTTTTTGTTAATTTCCCCCTTTTGGGGGGATTCAGGGTCCTTCTTAGGCAAATTTCAATTTTGGAGGGATTGATAGGAGGGCAGGGTTTTCCTGGTTTCCTACCTCGTAAACCCTTTAAAAAGAACCCCCCGGTAGGGAAATTTTTTGGACCCCCAGGTTTTTGGGGGGGCTTAACCCCCCGGGCCAACCCTTTAACCGGGGCAGGTATAAAAGGATTCCCCCTTTTACCCACGGCTTTAAACAGGTAAATCCATGTTATAATTTTTTCTAAGCCTTTTTTTTTATTTGCCCTTTTTATATAGATTTCGACATCTCTATATATATCGAAAACAGCGTGACAAACCCCCCTTTCGTCCCGCCACCTACCAGGAAACCCAGCATTTTGCATCTTCCCCCTACCAAAAAACCTTTTTTTTAAATCCCCTTTCCCTCAATCCTTTCGGAATATGCCCCCCAAACCAAAAACCCATCCTTTAGATTTTGCCCCCTACCAGGGCCCCCCCATTCCCAAAATTTAAACCCCTACCTAGAGCCCCCCCCTTTAGCATCTGCCCCTACAGTAGCCAACCTTTCCAGCATCGCACCCCACCCCAAAACCCCTCCCCCCTTTGAACTACCCCCCACCAGGGCAAACCCCCCCTTGCATCCCGCCCCACCAGGAACCAAACCATTCTAGCATCTGCCCTCACCAATTTTCATCCCCCTTCCAAAAAAACTGCCCCTTCCCCCCAGCCCACTAAGTAGAATCGCCCCCCCCCACCAGCCAGCCCACTAATTTTAGCATTTGCCCCCCAGCAGGCCCACCTTCAGCATTTTTTCCCCAAAATAAAAAAATCCTTTTTACCACTGCTCCTACCCAAAAGCTCTCCCCCCTAGAATCTAAAACCCCCCCCAGGGCACCCCTTTTTGCATCTGCCCCCCCCACCAGGGAACATCCCCTTTTACATCTTTCCCCCCCCCCCCAGGGTTTTTATCCATTTTTTGAAACTGCCCCCTTTTCCCGGGGCCCACCTTGTGATTCTGCCCCCCACCAGCAGCCCCCCAATTTTTTGGGACTTGCACATTTCAGTAGCCCCCATTCTAATCTGCTACCTCCCTTTGCAAAAAAATTTAGCACCTTTCCCCCCCCCTGGAAACCCTTTCCCCCTTTTGCATCTCCCCCTAAAAAGGCCCCCTCCATTCTAGCGCGCCCCCCCACCGGGGCCTAGACATTTTAGCTTTCCTTTTCCCCCTACCAGGATCCCAAACCATTCAAAACGCCCCTACCAGGGGAACCCCAAAATTTTCATTTTGCCCCCTACCAGTAGCCAAACCCTTTCTAGCATCTCCCCCTTCCCGCAGCCCCCCCCTTTTTAGCACTGCCCCTTTCCCGCCCCATCCTTCTAGCTTTTTGCCCCCTACCCAAATTCCCATCCCCAAATTTTAGCATGTGCTTTTTTATGAGGGAAACCCATATTTTTGCAAACTGCCCACCCAGAGGGACCACCTTTTTAGCGTCGCCCCCTACCAGGGCCCAGCCATTTTACTTTTGCACCCAAAACCCCCAAAAAACCCCGCCTTCGCATCTGCTACTACCAGTAGGGAAAAAAAATTCTAGCAACCCCCCCCCACCCGGAAACCCCTTTTCCCCCTTTTGATCTGGCCCCCCCCAAAAGGGGCCCACCCCCCCTAGCCCTCTGCCCCCCCACCCGGGGCCCAGACATTTTACATCTTTTCCCCCTACCTAAACCCCAAAAAATATTTAAAAATTTTGCTCCTTACAGTACAAAACCTTGCGAAAATGCCCCCAACCCTAACCCCTCCATTTTAGAATTTTTCCCCCCACCAGGGCCCATCCAATTTTCCCAAAAAAACCCCTACCTAGAGCCCATCCATTCAGCCCTCTGCTCCCCCCACATAGCCCACCTTCCCCCCTCGCACCCTACCAAGAGCCCCACCCCCCTAGATTTTACCCCCCAACCCGGGCACAACCCCCCCTTTTTCATCTGCCCCCCACCAAGGAGACCCCCCCTTCTTTCATCTGCCCTCTACCATAAACATTCCCTTCTACATCTGCCCCCTTCCAACAGCCCCCCCTATTTTAGAACTGCCCCTACAAAAAGCCCACAATTTTACATTGCCACCTACATAGCCCCCTCCCAAATTTTTCATCTGCAAAACCCCCCCCCGGAGCCCAGCCTTTTTTTCATCTGCCTCCCACCAAACAACCATCCATTCTACATCTACCCCAAACTAGAGCCCCCCCTTTTTAGCATTGCTCCCTACCAAGAGCTCATCCATTCTAGAAAAAACCCCCTACCAGGGCACACCCATTCTTGCATCTGCCCCTACCCCGGAACCCTTTCCATTCACATCTGCCCCCTACTAGAGTTTTATCCCTTCTAGCATCTCCCCCTTCCACACCATCCATTGTAGATTCTGCCCCCTACCACAGCCCACTAATTTTTGCACTTGCCACAAAAGCAAAGCCCATCCATTTTACATCTGACCCCCACCAGGACCCAGCCTTTTAGCATCTGCCCCTACCAAGCCCATCCTTCTAGCATCTGCCTCCTACCAGGAGAACACCTTCAGATCTGTTCCTACCACAGCCCATCTATCAGCATCGCACCCCACCCGGGCCCAGCCATTTTAGCATTTTGCCTCCCACCCGCACCCCCATTCTGCATCTCCTCTACCGGAAACACCTTTTTGTATCTGTCCCCCCAGCAGCCCACTATTCTAGGATCCTTTTCCCACCCGGGCCCTTCCTTTTTTTTTGCACTGCCCCCTAGCAGGAGGCCCTCCTTCTAGCATTTCTCCCCACCCGGACCCATCCAAAATTTTAGGTCGCCACTATAAGTAGCCCACCATTTAGCAACTGCCCCCCCCACCCGTAGCCCATACATTCTAGCATTTTCTCCCTGCCAGGAGCCCATCCATTCAAAATCTACCCCCCCCACCAAGCCCATCCCTTTTAAACATCTAACTCTCACCCGGGACCCCTCCATTCAGAATCTGCCCACTACCAGGAGCCCAGCCTTTTAGCATTTCCCCTACCAGGGGCCCATCCATTCTACCATAATCCCCCAACCCGTAAACCCCTCCATTCTGAATCTGCCCCCCCCACAGGGGCCCATCCATTCTTATTTCCCCCTACCAGGAGCCCCAATCCTTTTATATCTGCCCCTTACCAGTAGTTTCATCCATTCTAGCATCTGCCCCCTTCCAGAGCCCATCTATGTAAATCTGCCCCCTACCACAGCCCCTAATTTTAGCATTTGCCACCTAGCATACCCCATCCATTCTAGATCACCCCCCCCACCAAGAGCCACCATCAAA
>JARQOD010000003.1:136876952-136923361 GCA_033576555.1 Oophaga sylvatica
AGGGGTGTAACTAGGAATGGCAGGGCCCCTGTCACGGGTGTATCGCCACGAAGATCGTCGCGATTTCACATTCTGACTTCTCGCAGCTGAGTTGCTGGTGCTTTGTGTTTGGCAGTGAGGGAGTTAATTCTACCTAGCTCAGTGCTAAGACTAGGTCCAGCCTCGCCCGGCTGCAGTTGATTATGCACTAATTAGCTTCCTTCATATACCTGCCAGTCTGCTTGGGAGATGTCGGTGAAAGCATTCATTTTGACCATCAGAGCGGATCGTTTCTGAGAAGACTTAAGGTACTGCCACACTAAACTATCCCGCTAGCGATCACGATAACGACGCATACTAATGCGATCGCTAGCGGGATAGTTTCAATATCGCTAGTAGCGGCTTAATTTAGCGATGTCGTTAAGGACGCTATCGCGGTTAGCGATCTCCTTAACGACTTTAGCGGTACAAAATACCGCTAAATCGCTAAAAAAGGTGCCACACTCAGCAATATACTTACCTGCGGGGCGCCGACGATAAAAATAGGGTCCGGACCGATGTCAGCGACGAACGAGATCACAGCAGGATCTCAGCAGGGGCCACGTTGTTGCTACATGCCACACTGAACAACGTCACTAACGAGATCGCTAAATAGTGACGTTTTTTAGCGATCTCGTTAGCGACGCTGTTTAGTGTGGCATACCCTTTAAGCTAAGAGCGCCTGTTGTGGTTTATCCTCTCCTCGCTTATTTGTTTATCTCCTTAACCTTTTGTGTTCCCTCTGTAGTGAAGTTTTGTATGCAAGGCAGTATTTACTTTACCCCTTGTCTGTCTCGTCTGTCTACTGTTGGAAGGTTGTGACCTGCCCATTCCCTGTGGTGGTAATCAGGGTCCTTCTCAGGACTAGATTACAGTTGTCAGGGATCTACAGGAGACAGGGTTACGCTGGCGGCCTGGACCTCTGTACCATTAACAGTACCTCCAGGTAGAGGGACTAGTCAGGACCCCAGTTTAGGGTCAGCATAGACCCCGGTCCACCTTTTAGCCTGAGACAGCGTTATACGTATACCGTATAGACTCACAATTCATAGGATATGAATTCATGTAATACTATGCAGGTAGATACTTTGTATACATGTTGATATCTTCTTTAATATTGAAATGTTGTCACACTTGATATATGTTACTGTCACAATATATATATCTGTTATACAGCGTGACATTTTCACCGACCACACTAAAAGATTCTCCCCAGCTACCGTGGATCCAATAGTCCAGCTAGCTCAGCAGTTGCAGAGTTTGTCCATGGAGCTCACGGACGTCAAGTCCAAGGTTTTGTACCCCCTGGAGCAAACCAGATCTGAACCTAAAGTAGCTCTCCCGGACAGGTTCACTGGTGGGCGGGACAAATTTTTTTACCTTCCGGGAGGCATGTAAATTATATTTTCGGCTACGGCCTCTGTCATCGGGGAGTGAAGATCAGAGGGTGGGAATTGTCATCTCGCTCTTACAAGGGGACCCTCAATCTTGGGCGTTCTCTCTTCCTCCGGGCTCCCCGGCTCTCCAGTCAGTAGATCAATTTTTTACAGCCCTGGGTCTGGTATATGATGACCCGGATCGGGTCTCCCTTGCTGAAACGAAGTTACGTAAGATACAGCAGGGAGATCGTCCGGCGGAGGAATTTTCTTCTGAATTCCGTAGATGGGCCACGGATACTCAGTGGAATGACCCAGCTCTTAGGAGCCAGTTTTGTCATGGGTTATCTGATAAATTAAAAGATGTATTGGCTCAGTATGATTCTCCCCCGTCACTGGAGGCCGCTGTGGCTCTTGCTATTCGCATTGATAGACGGCTTCGGGAGAGGTGCGAGGTTACTCCGCCCCCTGTGATGACTCCACCTTCTACTAAAGTCCCTTATATTGAGGTTCCCCTGGTTTGTTCTGAGGAACCTATGCGGTTAGGTGGGACATCATTTCGAGGGAGGGGATCAGCGGTGCACCACAAGACAAGAAAGTGTTTCTTCTGCGGGAGAAAGGGACATTTTATTGAGGGGTGTCCATCCCGCACTGTACTGAGCAAGAAGTCGCCGGAAAAACTGTTAATCCCAGGTTGTGTGGTGGACGACAATTTGGGAGTATGTATTTCGTCCCCAGGTCCGTCTCAGTTTCTCGTACCAGCGGAGGTGGTGGTAGGTACGAGAACTGAGAGGATTTCTGTTCTTCTGGATAGTGGGGCCGGGCTAATCTGGTGGACGCTCGGTTTGCCCAGGTGCAAGGTATGCAACTGAGTGTATTGGCCAAACCTATTCCTATATTTTCTATTGATGCTAGGCCTCTCGGTCAAGGTAGCTTTGTGCAAGCTGTGCATAACATAGACCTTCGAGTGGGGGCAATACATAAAGAACTATTGTCTTGTTATGTGTTGGAGGGTCTTCCCACTCCTATTGTGTTGGGACTTCCTTGGTTAACTAAACATAATCCAGTTATTAATTGGCAATCCAGAGAGATTAGCCAGTGGGGTGAATTTTGCAATAGTAACTGCATGAACACAGTCATCGGTGCAGTCGTACCTAGAACCTTACCTCCTTTTCTGAAGGACTTTGAGGATGTGTTTTCAGAGGAGGGGTGTCATGAATTACCTCCTCATCGCGCGTATGACTGTTCTATAAAATTGCTTCCTGATGCTAAATTACCTAAATCTAGGTTATATAACCTTTCTGGTCCTGAGAGGCAAGCTATGAAGGATTATATTTCGAAAGTCTGGCCAAGGGGCATATTAGACCTTCATCTTCCCCAGTGGCCGCGGGGTTCTTCTTTGTGAAGAAAAAAGATGGAGGCCTACGCCCTTGCCTGGATTTCCGTGAGCTTAATCGGATTACGGTCAGAGATCCGTATCCGCTCCCACTTATTCCTGATCTCTTCAATCAGATTGTGGGCGCCAAATGGTTCTCTAAGTTGGATCTCAGGGGGGCGTATAATCTGATTAGGATAAAGGAGGGGGATGAGTGGAAGACGGCGTTTAACACTCCGGAGGGACATTATGAGAACCTTGTCATGCCTTTCGGTCTGACTACTGCCCCGGCGGTGTTTCAACATTTTGTTAATGACATCTTTCGCCACCTAGTGGGACAATTTGTTGTCATTTATCTAGATGACATCTTAATTTACTCTCCAGATCTTGTGTCTCATCAGGAGCATGTGAGACAGGTGTTGCAGATCTTGCGAGACAATAAACTGTACGCCAAATGGGAGAAATGTGTATTCGCCGTACAGGAACTTCAGTTTTTAGGATTCCTGGTGTCAGCTTCCGGTTTCCGTATGGACCCTGGGAAAGTAAAGGCAGTGCTTGAATGGGATCGGCCAGAGGATCTTAAGGCACTGCAGCGTTTCCTGGGGTTTGCTAACTACTACCGGAAATGTATTCGTAATTTCTCATCTGTTGTCAAACCTCTCACTGACATGACAAAGAAAGGGACTGATTTTTCTAGGTGGTCTGACAAAGCTTGTCAAGCATTTTCCTCCTTGAAAAAATGTTTCGCTTCAGCACCCATACTCATTCAGCCAGATGCATCACAACCGTTCATTGTGGAGGTTGACGCGTCTGACGTAGGGGTGGGTGCGGTATTATCTCAAGGTCCGTCTCCTGGTAAATGGCATCCGTGCGCTTTCTTCTCTAAAAATTGTCGTCCGCCGAGAGGAATTATGATGTCGGCAATAGGGAACTCTTGGCCATTAAGTTGGCTTTTGAAGAGTGGCGTCTCTTTTTGGAGGGGGCAATCCACCTGGTCACCGTCATTACTGATCACAAGAACCTGCTGTATTTAGAGTCTGCTAAACGTCTGAATTCCAGACAAGCTAGATGGTCGTTGTTTTTTACCAGGTTTAATTTTGTCGTCACATATCGTCCTGGGTCAAAAAATGTAAAGGCTGATGCCTTATCTCGTAGTTTCCCGGGGGCCGGGAAGACGGATGACCCGGTTCCTATCCTTCAGGAGGGAGTTGTGGTGTCGGCTGTATGCTCTGAGCTTGAGGAGGAGGTATTGGAGGCTCAGGGGGACGCCCCTGTAGGACCTCCAGGGAGACTGTTTGTTCCAGATCAGTTAAGACAAAAGGTTATCGAGGCACATCATAATTCTGCTTTGGCAGGACACCCAGGGAGTAAAGCAACTGTGGATCTCCTTTCACACCGGTTTTGGTGGCCTAACTTAAATAAAGAGGTGGTAACTTTTGTCGCGTCCTGTGGGGTTTGTGCGCGCTCTAAGACCCCACATACCCGTCCGTCTGGGGCCCTCTTGCCTTTGAAAATCCCGGAGCGTCCATGGACCCATCTGTCTATGGACTTCATTACGGACCTCCCTCCGTCTTCAGGTAAAACTGTCATACTAGTTGTAGTTGACAGGTTCAGTAAGATGGCACATTTCATTGTTCTTCCTGCTCTTCCTAATGCTAAAACTCTGGCGCAGGTGTTCATTGGGGAGATTGTGAGACTTCACGGGTTGCCTTCCGATGTGGTGTCGGATCGGGGGTCTCAGTTTGTGTCCAAATTCTGGAAGGCATTTTGTTCACGTCGGGGGATGCAATTGTCATTTTCTTCGGCTTTTCATCCGCAGACCAATGGTCAGACAGAGCGTCTGAATCAGAGCTTAGAGACATATCTCCGGTGTTTTGTCTCAGAGAACCAGGAGGACTGGGCTTCTTTCTTGCCTCTGGCAGAGTTCGCTCTCAACAATAGGCGGAGCGAGTCCACTGGTAAGTCCCCATTTTTTGGGGCATATGGTTTTCACCCCCAGTTTTGTACTTTCAATGGGGGGGCTCTTCTGGGGTTCCTGAGGAGGAACGATTTTCGTCGTCACTTGCTTCAGTGTGGAGAGGAGTGCTGAATAATCTGAGTGCCATGGGGAACCGATACAAACGTATGGCTGATAGGAGGAGAGTGTCTGGTCCGGACCTAAGTGTGAACGATCTGGTTTGGTTGTCTACCAAGAATATAAAACTTAAGGTTCCCTCCTGGAAACTGGGTCCCAGGTTCATCGGGCCATACAGGATTTGTTCGATAATTAATCCGGTGGCATTTCGTCTTGAACTCCCTCCTACGTTGAAAATCCACAATGTGTTCCACAAATCGTTGCTTAAGAGGTACGTGGCGCCAGTTATACCGTCACCTCTACCTCCTCCTCCAGTGGTGGTCAATGGTAACTTGGAATTTCAGGTGTCGAAGATCATTGACTCACGTCTGAATCGCCGGTCCCTTCAGTACTTGGTTCATTGGAAGGGGTATGGTCCTGAGGAGAGGACGTGGGTTCCTGCGTCTGATATTAACGCAGACCGTTTAATTCGAGCCTTCCACACAACTCACCCAGATAGACCTGGCCCTGAGGGTCCGGAGGCCCCTCGTAGAAGGGGGGGTACTGTCACGGGTGTATTGCCACGAAGATCGTCGCGATTTCACATTCTGACTTCTCGCAGCTGAGTTGCTGGTGCTTTGTGTTTGGCAGTGAGGGAGTTAATTCTACCTAGCTCAGTGCTAAGACTAGGTCCAGCCTCGCCCGGCTGCAGTTGATTATGCACTAATTAGCTTCCTTCATATACCTGCCAGTCTGCTTGGGAGATGTCGGTGAAAGCATTGATTTTGACCATCAGAGCGGATCGTTTCTGAGAAGACTTAAGCTAAGAGCGCCTGTTGTGGTTTATCCTCTCCTCGCTTATTTGTTTATCTCCTTAACCTTTTGTGTTCCCTCTGTAGTGAAGTTTTGTATGCAAGGCAGAATTTACTTTACCCCTTCTCTGTCTCGTCTGTCTTATACTGTTGGAAGGTTGTGACCTGCCCATTCCCTGTGGTGGTAATCAGGGTCCTTCTCAGGACTAGATTACAGTTGTCAGGGATCTACAGGAGACAGGGTTACGCTGGCGGCCTGGACCTCTGTACCATTAACAGTACCTCCAGGTAGAGGGACTAGTCAGGACCCCAGTTTAGGGTCAGCATAGACCCCGGTCCACCTTTTAGCCTGAGACAGCGTTATACGTATACCGTATAGACTCACAATTCATAGGATATGAATTCATGTAATACTATGCAGGTAGATACTTTGCATACATGTTGATATCTTCTTTAATATTGAAATGTTGTCACACTTGATATATGTTACTGTCACAATATATATATCTGTTATACAGCGTGACAGCCCCACAGCAAACTTCACAATGGGCCCCCCCCGCACGCGTTGCCAATCCCGGTCTACCCAAGTTGTGTTAAGAAAGATACCTTTATTATCCAAAATTAGAGGTTTTTGGACTAATGATAGTGAAATAACAGAAAAGAACCAACTCCCAGGAAGCAACTGAGGTAGTGACGAAGGTAGGCTTTCTCCAGAGTAAATGTGTGAAGAAACTTGTAATCCAGCCTGCAAATTGCTTTCAAAACAGATGATTTATTCAGTAGAACAACAGTCCGGTATACAGAATAATCTAAGATTGTTCTGTACACCGTACTTTTGTTCTACTGAATAAATTATCCATTTTGAAAGCAATTTATGGGCTATATTACAAATTTCTTCTTCACAAGAATAATGCAACATAATTACCTTATTCAGCAGTTTCCTGGGGCCCTAGGCCTCTGATGGGGCCTGCAGTTTCCTGGGGCCCTAGGCCCCTGATGGTGCCTGCAGTTTCCTGGGGCCCAAGGCCCCTAATGGGGCCTGCTGCTTCCTTTGGACCTAGGCCCCTAATGGGGCCTGCTGCTTTCTTTGGACCTAGGCCCCTAATGGGGCCTGCTGTTTCCAGACTCAGCAAGCATACTTACCAATCTGCCAATCCTCAGGTGACTGCGTCCTCCAGCTCTTCTGCTCCGCGCGCCGCTCCGTCCTCCACGCTCCGACGTCCACCACGCCAGCCTTGCATGTGACGTGAGAGCGCGCGCACGCCCCCACGTCACATGACGCGGAAGTGCCGGACTGCTCGGGGCCCGTCCCACCTCCTCTCATAGCGGCGCCGGAGGTGGAGGCGGGCCCCATATCAGACTCACACCACCGGCAGCTTGCATGGGTGTACCCAGGATCAAAACTAGGGGGGGGGAAGTCAATGTCGCATTTTATACAGGTTACATCATATACACTGTACATTATACTGCATATTAGGTATGGAGCATTAGAACTGTTGTATATTGTATAATACAGCAGTGTATGCGACACTACGCTGTATATACCATATATTATACATGGCACACTAACCTCTATACAAAGAATAAGAGGCATTATAACCTGTATATGAAAAGTATAATACAGCAGTGTATATACACTCTATATACTGCACACGATGTGTATGACCCTGTATACACCATATACTACACTCTTATTTTGAAGTAAAAAAAAACAAAACAGGAACAAATACAATACTTAAAATAAAGAACAAGTAAAGTTAAAAATCAACAAACTTACTGGTATTTCAATGGGAACTATGGGCCTGCTTTTGGCTAATGAGATGGTCAATGTTCGGTTCCATATTTGTCACAAGTGAAGCAATTTTTCTCTTTCTTGATATCATTATTTCCTAGGGATTCCAAATTGCTATTAGTAAAATACCAATATATATACAGCGCTACAAAAACAATATACCAGCAGTAAAACTGCCCACACAGAGACATACAGCCTGCGCTGCCCATCACTGCAGCCTTGCTAATCCATATCATTTCATTCTCATCAGTGCACATATTGGCGCAACTCCGCTTTTAGCTCAGGCTCAGACTGGTGTGGTGCGAGAGTCCCTAATAGGCAGGTAAATGTCCCCAATAGGCAGCATTGGTCCCCAATAGGCAGGTAAATGTCCCAATAGGCAGCATATGTCCTCAATAGGTAGCATAGTCCCCAATAGGCAGAATATGTCCCCAATAAGCAGGTAAATGTCCTCAATAGACAGCATAGGTCCCCAATACACAGCATAGTCCCCAATAGGCAGGTAAATGTCCCAATAGGCAGCATAGGTCCCCAATAGGCAGGTAAATGTCCCAATAGGCAGCATAGTCCCCAATAGGCAGCATATGTCCTCAATAGGCAGGTAAATGTCCCAATAGGCAGCATAGTCCCCAATAGGCAGCATAGGTCCCCAATAGGCAGGTAAATGTCCCAATAGGCAGCATAGTCCCCAATAGGCAGCATATGTCCTCAATAGGCAGCATAGTGCCCAATAGGCAGCATAGGTCCCAATAGGCAGGTAAATGTCCCAATAGGCAGAATAGTCCCCAATAGGCAGCATAGTAATTTCCCCCCGGGATCAATAAAGTGTATCGTATCGTAGTAGTCCCCAGTAGGCAGCATAGTAGTCCCCCATAGGCAGCATAATCCCCCATAGGCAGCATAGTAATCCCCAATAGGCAGCTTAATCCCCCATAGGCAGCATAATAGTCCCCAATATGCAGCATAATCCCACAATAGCCAGCATAATCCCCCATAGCCAGCATAATCCCCCATAGCCAGCATAATCCCCCATAGCCAGCATAATCCCCCAATAGCCAGCATAATCCCCCCATAGCCAGCATAATCCCCCATAGGCAGCATAGTAATCCCACAATAGCCAGCATAATCCCCCATAGCCAGCATAATTCCCCATAGCCAGCATAATCCCCCATAGGCAGCAGAATCCCCCATAGCCAGCAGAATCCCACATAGGCAGCAGAATCCCCCATAGCCAGCAGAATCCCCCATAGGCCGGGCCCGGCATTAAAAAAAAAAAAAAAAATACCAGTACTCACCTATCTCCCCCGCTGCTCTGAAGAAGCGCGCTCTGGACTCCGTCTTCTCCTGGCACAGGCGGCGTGACGTCATCTGGGCGCGCAGGCGGCGTGATGACGATCACGTCGCCTGTGCTGCATATGGAAGGCCGCAAGGCCTTCCTCACTTTGCACATTCCGCCTGCCGCGATTAAAGGGCCCGCCGCCCATGAACTGTCAGTTCATTGTCGGCGGGGCCGGTTCTTTCACTGTGCGGTACGCCCAGGGGTGAACCTAGCCTCTCTGCTGCCTGAGGCAAACTGCAAAATGGCGCCCCCCCATAGTAAATTTTTTAAATCAGTAAAAAATGGCCTGTCTTCTGCAACAGACCACGCCTCTTACCCCGAAACGCTTAGCCAATCACACGTGCTGCACACAGGGCTGTCCGGGGTAATGGCAGGGGCCTTCACATTGAGTTGAGCGAGGGATGTGTGAACGGGAAGGGGACGAGCGCCACCAACCAACCACCACTCGGACGAAACATGGCTGGATGCCTGTATGACCTGAGGGGTGACATTGGATGTGGTGTGTAAGTTATGGGCAATCAGTCCTGCAGCAGAGCAGTATGTGAATGGTAAAATGCATCTTGCACCTGGGGCGTACATAGAAATTAAGGGGGCCCATAGCAGAAGTTCTAATTGGCCCCCCACCAGACCACGTACCGTATTGCGCCCCTCCAAATTTCTACATTCTAAAAAATGGTAACACCAGTACTTAAGAAGGAAGTCTGTCACCCCCAAGATGCATATTAAGCTAGCTATATAGTGGTATAAGGGACTTAGCGCCTGTAAAATACTAGAACAGTACTATTTCCTGAGAAAATTATTTTAAATCTAAAGCAAATGAGGAGATTTTGGTGCACCCCTATGACAGGTCTATGGGGTTTTAGTCAATGAATGAAGGAGCCGCATATAAAATTTATTCTCCACTCTCTCCTCCTCTTTAGGCTATGTTCACACATGTAACGTTTTGCTGCATTTTTACCTTGGTTTTATGCTAATCTAAACCTGCATTTTTTATTGTGATTCAGGGAAAAGCTGTGAACACACATTGGTTTTATTTATTTGCAGAAAGTGAAACTGCACAGGTTTTGCTGCGTTTTGGAAAGAATAAGCGTCAATTCTTTTCTGCGTTTTTGCAGCGTGCTATGGGCGAAAACACAGAAATGCAGTGTGTGAACATAGCCTTAGGGTATGTGCTCATCATCTGGAGGCGCTGCGTCTTAGAAGCAGTGTCTCTGGACCTGTGGGAACCTGCGGGTGAAGGCAGGGAGACCGCAGCTGCCCTGTACTCACGATCTGCGGTGGCTGCAGGGCGGCTTCTCCCTGCGTTCACCCAATGGAGATCTCTTCTGACTCCGCAGCATGAAATGAACATGCTGCGGAGATGCGGAAGTCCCAAAACCCGCACTGCAGCTAAAATAACGCTGCAGAGAAGAGAAGCATAGTGAGGATGAGATTTCTAGAAATCCCATCCATTATGCTGCTACTGTGAGTCGCACTTAGTACCAGGGCAATGGGGTACTCGGAGCCGAGCCCATGGAAATCTATGGGAGTTGTCACTGGTAGCGGTGGCTCGGTCCGTGGCCCTGGGCGCTCATCCAATAGGGAATATTTACAGGGGATATTTAGGATAGGTAGTTCGTGACGCCACCTGCGGTTTCTGGTAAATTGTACCAGCGCTGCTCTAAGGACTTTCACAGGGATGTTATGGGGCAGCTTGGTAGTAAGTCTCCCACAGGTGAGACGAGTCCCTGGAAGTCTATGATGATGAGGATGCAGGGTCTAGTAAGAATTCAGTTACACACAAGGTAGTTCCTTTTCATACCTTTTACTGATGGTGGTTCAAGCAGATCCCGGGAGCTGGTCGGGGTGGAGAGTGCACATTCCGGTAACAGCTGAGCAGGTTAGAGGCCTCCTTAACTTCAATGTACATGTGAGTCCAACTTGCCTGAAGCGAAGTTAACTCTGAATCTCCAGCTTTCTCAATAGCTGTACTGCCCGGCCAACGTTGTGGTGGAGCCTTCTAAGTGATGAAACTAAGTCCTTACTTTTGTCGTGCACTTGACTCAAAGTCCCTGTTCCACCTGACTCCGGTTACGTATTGACACTTAGGGCTGCTCTCTGCGACCTGTAGTCCAGATGCCTCCGGTTTTCTTGTTACTAAGCTTGAAACTGTAGCAACGCTTCGGACCCCGGTGTCCGGCAATTTAGTGCAGGTAATCCAATACCTGTAGCACTGCTCTGTCTTCTCCACTGCGCCCTTCGCCCTGCTTCACGCTCTTAACATAAACACTTGTACTTTCAATGGCGTGGTCAGCTTTCTCTAGGGCTCGCTGAGTAGCCCTCAGTATCCTCTAAGTCCCACTTGGACTGACACTGAACTGATCCATCCGTAGACAGGAGCCAATTCCACTACTCTCCCTCCTAGGTTGGCTGACTGGATAACCACTTCAGATACGTGTCACTCCCTCCTATATATCAGATGGGTGTGTCTGAAGGTGTGAGTGACAGTGAATGAATATCAAGCGTTGCTGTTACTTTCCTGTGCACTCTCCTGGATTTTTATGTGTGCCTGCGTAGCTGGGCTACACATCCCCCCTTGGTAAAACACAGCACTCCCGGGCTGTAAAAGACAAAAAGAAAAACATTTTGTTTTGCATTAACATAAACATTATAACTCTTCCCATCCGGGAGGTACGAATTCTTGAACGTTACAATTTGTACAATAGGAAAATACAAAATTATCAAAATATCAAGATATCAAACGTGTTCATATATACAAGATACTTGTGGAGGACCCGCACCAAAAACCTCCCACGTGGGTCCTGGGTGGGCTGCAGGACTTCTGACTGCAGACCTCACTCTAGGCCCACCATACGGGTTTTTCTTCAGAGGTAGATAGTAGTAGTGGTTTTATGTAAAACCAAGATAATGCACCGAAGCGCAAACTATTTACAAAATAAGTTCTGAGCTGGCACAGTCCACAGCCTCTCAGTCCATTGGCATAGTAATAGACACATATATTAACTTCAATTTTCAAGTATACTCAATATAATTCACTGGATTTACCCAACTGGGGTATTCTATGCAAATAGGCAATCATTACTTTTTAATTTTTCAAAATTCCTTTTCTTGTACCCAGCCGGGTATTCTACTCAATATGTAAACACTATACATACACAGTAATAAAGTGCAAAAATGGCAATTCTCTCAACAAACTTTATACATTTCTTAGATGCGGTAAACCCCTGTCTGGGTCCTACCGGTCCTCACTTTTATAAACTTTCACTGACGTCTTCCACCCCAGGGGCTGGAACAACGCGATGCCCTTTGGATCCCATAACAAATAAGTCATGGCCCGATATCTGCGTTTGAGTGGCCACAGTCCTTGTGCGAACCTTCTGGGACGCATCGGGTGTCTCAGGCAAATATTGGCTTTTCATCAAAGATGCAAGCTTGGGCTGCGATTTAACTGCGGTCGCATCATCCGGTTGCGATCCAGAATGAGTCGCAGGTTTCGTTGCGGGACACTTTGTTGATTGCAATGTAGGGGGCGATGCCGAGTAGGTCGCCTGTTGCGATGTAGAGCAAGTCGCTGATTGCGATTTAGAGCAGGTCGCTGTTTGCGATGTAGGTGGCGATGCTGGGGCACGGCCTGGTGCGGTGGGAGCTCTGGGCACTGAGACACGGGAGACATTCAAGGCAAACCACCCCCGCTGACTACAGTGCCGGGTGTAGGTAACGGTATCCCCTTTTTGCAGGTGGAACCCCGCATCGCAGCGGTGAACATAGATCTTTGAAGAGAACCCGGGCTCACATATGTAACCCCAAACTCCTTGGGCCTTAGAGGCACACACCGTACCCTGGCGCCACGGTTCTCGACGCGTACCTTTGCCTTGCCTAATGTTTTCCTTTTCAGCGAGAATCTCCTCCTGGTACCGCTGACGGAACCGCTGCACTTCCCTCTGCTCCTGCTGCCGTCGCTGCTCCTCTTCACGACGGCGCCACTCACTTTCCCACTGAACAGCATAGGTGACGTCATCTAATCGCTCCATCTCGTCCCAGTCGACTTCCGGCAACGATGGCTGGGACCCCTCCGGTGACCTTACCGGGGGGCGATACTCTGCTGTGGCCTCCTGGCCTGACTGGCACTTCGGTCCGGGCAATACCTCCTCAGCCTCCTTCTCCTCCACCTCCGCAGCGGTGGGATCAGGTACAGCACTCTCGGCGGTAACCTCCGGTCGTCCCTCAGCCTTCTCCAGCAGCGATTTCAGGAATTCAGGAGACGGCCCTTGGCTTGTAGGAGAGAACATGGCGTCCCACAGCAGCTGCTGTGTTTGGGTGCGCCAGCGTCTCTCCGTCTCCTGTCGATCAGCACGACCCTGGAGCTTCCTCCTTAGCTCCTCATTCTCCTTCCGCAGCTCCATCATGGCGGGGTCGGTGTCCCTATCTGGGGACAGCTCCGGCACAGGTAGAAAATCTTCCGATCTTTGGCACAGATTCTCCTGTCCTTCCGCCATCTCGTCCCAGGCCAGAGTGTAGTTTCCATCAGGAACAATCTGGTCTCTTCCGTGGAGGCGGGATTTGCGTCTCCTCCTCTTCGCATAGAGGATGAAGAGGAGGCGGATTTCTTTAGCAGAGGGGCAGGACCGCACATTGTAGTAACATTTGGAGAGGGCGGCCATATCTTTCGCGCCTCAGGGGGGGTACACGCCCACGAATGCACGCCCACCTTCTTCACCAGCGCTTCAGGGCGCCAACTTGGCGGTAAAATGGCGGTATTTGGCGCCAAATGCAGCAAACAGTCTTTTTCACCATAAACAGTTCAATAGGCACACAGGACTCACAATTGCAAGTTTCGGATCCTGTTCGTGACGCCAAAGATTTGAGTCGCACTTAGTACCAGGGCAATGGGGTACTCGGAGCCGAGCCCATGGAAATCTATGGGAGTTGTCACTGGTAGCGGTGGCTCGGTCCGTGGCCCTGGGCGCTCATCCAATAGGGAATATTTACAGGGGATATTTAGGATAGGTAGTTCGTGACGCCACCTGCGGTTTCTGGTAAATTGTACCAGCGCTGCTCTAAGGACTTTCAGAGGGGATGTTATGGGGCAGCTTGGTAGTAAGTCTCCCACAGGTGAGACGAGTCCCTGGAAGTCTATGATGATGAGGATGCAGGGTCTAGTAAGAATTCAGTCACACACAAGGTAGTTCCTTTTCATACCTTTTACTGATGGTGGTTCAAGCAGATCCCGGGGAGCTGGTCGGGGTGGAGAGTGCACATTCCGGTAACAGCTGAGCAGGTTAGAGGCCTCCTTAACTTCAATGTACATGTGAGTCCAACTTGCCTGAAGCGAAGTTAACTCTGAATCTCCAGCTTTCTCAATAGCTGTACTGCCCGGCCAACGTTGTGGTGGAGCCTTCTAAGTGATGAAACTAAGTCCTTACTTTTGTCGTGCACTTGACTCAAAGTCCCTGTTCCACCTGACTCCGGTTACGTATTGACACTTAGGGCTGCTCTCTGCGACCTGTAGTCCAGATGCCTCCGGTTTTCTTGTTACTAAGCTTGAAACTGTAGCAACGCTTCGGACCCCGGTGTCCGGCAATTTAGTGCAGGTAATCCAATACCTGTAGCACTGCTCTGTCTTCTCCACTGCGCCCTTCGCCCTGCTTCACGCTCTTAACATAAACACTTGTACTTTCAATGGCGTGGTCAGCTTTCTCTAGGGCTCGCTGAGTAGCCCTCAGTATCCTCTAAGTCCCACTTGGACTGACACTGAACTGATCCGTCCGTAGACAGGAGCCAGATTCCACTACTCTCCCTCCTAGGTTGGCTGACTGGATAACCACTTCAGATACGTGTCACTCCCTCCTATATATCAGATGGGTGTGTCTGAAGGTGTGAGTGACAGTGAATGAATATCAAGCGTTGCTGTTACTTTCCTGTGCACTCTCCTGGATTTTTATGTGTGCCTGCGTAGCTGGGCTACATAACTGTACTACGCAGCGTTTTGGACGCAGCGGTTTGAGATTGCGTCCAAAATGCTGTGTTCACTGATCGTAAGTATGCACCCTTAGAATGGGAGTAATGGTGATTGATCTCAAAGCCCCCTCATTTGTATTTTAATTAAAAGTCATTTTCTTTAGCTCTGCACCACTATAATGTACTGTACTGCTATGATCTTTATAGGAGCCAAGTCCCCTTTATAACTTAACATGAATTTTGGGGGTGATCGACTCCCTATAAATATATAAACCACATCATCACCACAACAAGAAAAGTAAATATGGAACACTTAAAGTTTGTCATCTGGGGTCATTGTCGCAAAGGACTCCTGGGAAAGGGATTGGCCGGGAGCGTCGCTGAGAGGCGGGAAGGCTGCGGGGGACGCCGGAAGGTGAGAATGTCATTATTTTTTATTTTAATTATTGCTTTTGCAGGGATATGGTACACAAGGTCTGGAGGAGAGTCTCCTCTCCTCCAGACGCTAGGTACCATCCGCACATGAACCGCTCACTTTGCATAATGGTGGGCATAGCCACATGCGGAAAGTAAGGCCTCTTTCACACATCCGTTTTTTGCCGTCAGGCGCGATCCGGTGCTTTTTTAATAAAACGGATCCGGTTTTTTATATCGCCGGATGCGTTTTTTTGTCATTGACAAATGTACATTCCGGCGGCCGGACAAAACGGTCACTGCAACGTTTTTTTTTTCCTGCCGCACCCACCTGATAGCGCCTCTCTCTCTCTCTCCTCGGTCCGGACATGCGTAACAAGCATTTACAGCTTCAAAAGTTCAGAACGGACCTGGCAAAAAACCTGATCCGTTGCATCAGTTTTTTTTCAAAATCAGCGCCGGATCCGTCCTTTCCAGTTTTAGACAGATTGTGCCTGTTGGCAAAAAACGGATGTGTGAAAGAGGCCTCAGCGGTTCAATGCATTCCTATGGCGGCGGAATCGCCGCGATACCGGAAAAAGAATGAGCATGCTGCGTTTTTTCCACATGCAGCATGTGCACAGCATTGCAGAATCCCATAGGATATAATGAGTTGCGTTTGGTAAGCGTTTCGCGGCAAAAACGCTAACAATCCGCAACGTGTGCACATAGCCTTATGGCAAAATCAGATAGGCTGACACCTGTCTAAACTGTGTGGTGGTTTTTAGTTATCTATGTTCTTTCAGTCTGTAGAAGTAAACAGGATTGTTGTCAATCGCTATTAAAACCAAGAAAATGGGGAAATGGCCCAAGAGTCGTGTAAGGAATCTGGAGGCGAAAAGCATACATCAGGCCATTTTGTTATGTAGGATAAAAGCCAGCACCATTTTATTGGTTCATTTTGATTGCTGCTAATAGGCCCCTTTTTTTCTATGTAGTACACAGCAGAAAGCCTCGGGGTCCCATTCTGAATACGCTATGGCATCCTTGTGTGAGGAGGCCAGGGTGGTAGTCGTGGTGAGGAGCTGTTGCGTGGCCACATCCTGGCACCCCACAAAGGAAACACAAAGTCCCGTCTGTTGTGTGTGATAAGTACCAAGTAGAACACTCACATTAGAGTTCAGGGTTCCTTCTGGTTCTGTAATCTCAGCTCCAGATTCACGGTTTACACAAACAACTCCAGACTCCATGTCCATACTCAAAAGTTCAACCAACCCACCAGATCCCAAATCCAAAACTAGAACGTATTGCGTTCGTGCACACTCACCACCCTGTTATGCCTAAGGTCTATGATGTCATCCGGAAACACTGGCCCCTCTTATCACGAGCTTATCCACACATTGAGGCCTTCAAAGCACCAGTCCTAATGTGTAAGAGGAGACCTAACAACATTAGGGACCGAGTTGTCAGAGCAGACATAGGCAGTCTGTCAAGGGTACCCAAACAAAGCTTCTTGGGCACAGAGAGAACTGGCACATTTCCATGCCTAAACTGTGCCTGCTGCTCTAATTTCATTAAGGCCAGTGAGATAACCCACCCTGTAAAGATAATGTAAAAATATCATGTATGACTTTTCCGGAACATTCCAGAATCTTCCATTCTCTACACTCTCTAGAATGATTCATAACAGCACAGAGCCAAGCGACCCCCCCTCTTGCCCCTCTTGTCACACATTGCAGCCTTGTGCCTGCAGCTTCACAGCCTGTGACACTGTTCTTCCCTCCCCCCCAGCCTGCACACACACTCACCTGAGATGCCAGTGTGTGATTTTCCTCCTCACAGCAGGGGGTCTCTTTGTCTCCAACATGTGCAGCCCCTGTCATAGACAATAATGGGAATATACTCATTTGGTCATAAAAACGCTGCGAGTTTATGATAAAAATACGAAAGTTGCAGTTCTGCGACGTGCGTCGACTAAGCTTCATAGCCCATGTTTTTCATAGTTCCAGCGCCAACAGAACCAGAGAAATGGATTTATTCGGAATGGTGTGGAATAACTGGTTCGAGTTAGGCTGTGGATGAATGCCAGTGACAAGCTTGAACAGATGATATTATGTGCGTTTCTATATGGGGTACCCTCTGCGAATTATGATTATGATAAGTTTTTTTAGCCAGATTGCAACTGTGAGAGCAGGGGGAGGACTGTCACAAGCCAGCCCCTTTGGTGATGTCACAAGCCCAGACTTATAAGTCTGCAACTGAGCCCCCCCCCTAGTTAGTTGCTGTTTGGGAGCTGTGCCACAAGACCTCACCATGAACTATGATGTCTGGCTCCACCCCCTGCATGGTTCTGCCTGAAATGATCTAGGCAATATGTAAGTTATCTCAGTTTTTTTTAAAATACCGTATATACCCATGTATAAGCCGAGATTTTCAGCCCATTTTTTAGGGCTGAAAGTCCCCCTCTCGGCTTATACACGGGTCATATACGGGGGTCGGCGGGGGGGGGAGCGGGGGTGTCGGATCATACTCACCCCTCCACCGGCGCGGTCTCTGCAGCACCCCTGCTTCTCCCACGATCTCCGGCTCCTTCCTGCAGCGGTCACATGGCACCGCTCATTAATTAATGATACATCAAAAACAGGAAAAAGGAAGCTATTTTAACCATAAAATATAAATTTATTTATAAATCAATTAAAAATTTCATACAAAAATTTATTTTAAAAAGGAGGAAACCAAGTGCAAAGGAAGCAAACACTGGAGGAAAAATGCTATACAAATTCACATAATGGCGAAGGAATATAATCAAAAGAAAAACAAATATCAAAGAAAATAAACAGGTATGTATGTATATCTAGTGGCCATAAAGTGCAAAAAATAGTGCAAAGGTTAAGGAGCTGGAGACCAACTTCCTGAAAATTTTTTTTTTGAAATGTAAAGTTTAAATATGACTGAGTGCCCTCTTATCTATATAAAGAAATATGCTGCTAAGGAAGTGCAAAATATACAAAAAAAGAGAGCAAAACTAAACCATATTCAGCTCAACATATATCTGAAAAAAAGTATCGTTGCAAGTAAACACAAAAGTGTGGAGAGATACTAGGCAGATAATGAGATTATGCCCAATATACTCCACAGATTATGCCCCCATATATTCCACAGATTATGCCCCCATATGATCCACAGATTATGCCCCCATATGTTCCACAGATTATGCCCCCATATGCTCCAGATTATGCCCCATATGTTCCACAGATTATGCCCCCATATGCTCCAGATTATGCCCCATATGTTCCACAGATTATGCCCCCATATGCTCCATATTATGCCCCATATTGCTCCAGATTATGCCCCATATGTTCCACAGCTTATGCCCCCATATGTTCCACAGCTTATGCCCCCATATGCTCCATATTATGCCCCATATGCTCCAGATTATGCCCCATATGTTCCACAGCTTATGCCCCCATATGCTCCATATTATGCCCCCCATATGCCCCACGCTCCCTAAGAAGAAGCATAACGCGAAACGCGCGTCGGGGTGCCACAGCACACTGGAGGTAATCATGTTCTCATTATCTGCCTAGTATCTCTCCACACTTTTGTGGCCACTAGATATACATACATACCTGTTTATTTTCTTTGATATTTGTTTTTCTTTTGATTATATTCCTTCGCCATTATGTGAATTTGTATAGCATTTTTCCTCCAGTGTTTGCTTCCTTTGCACTTGGTTTCCTCCTTTTTAAAATAAATTTTTGTATGAAATTTTTAATTGATTTATAAATAAATTTATATTTTATGGTTAAAATAGCTTCCTTTTTCCTGTTTTTGATGTATTATGCTTTAGAGTAGCTATTATAGGCAAGTTTTCTTGTTTTGGATTTTCATTAATTAATGAGCGGTACCACGTGACCGCTGCAGGACTGAAGCGCTGCGGAGAGCGGCCGGGAGAAGAGGAGAGGCTGCAGGGATGCGCCTGTGGAGGGGTGAGTATAGCGATATTTACCTGTCCCTCGGTCCACCGCAGCGCTGCTCCCTCGGTCTGACTCCTCTGGCTGTGAATGATCAGGCAGAGTGCGCGATGACATTGTTAGTGCGCGCCGCGCCCCCTGCCAGATCATTCACAGCCAGAGGAGTCAGACGAGGACGCAGCGCAGCGGTGCAGAGCGGACAGGTAAATATCTCAGGTGCCGGGGTCCCGAGCGAGCGGTGACACCGGCACCTGTCCCCCATAGCGCACCGGTGTCACCGCCTGCTCAGGACACCGGCACCTGGCCCCCAGCGACGAGAGGTGAGTATGTCATTTTTTTTTTTTTGCAGCAGCAGCAGCATATGAGGCCTATACTATGGGGCATATGGGGGCATAATATGGAGCATATGGGGGCATAAACTGTGGAACATATGGGGCATAATCTGGAGCATATGGGGCATAATATGGAGCATATGGGGGCATAAGCTGTGGAACATATGGGGGCATAAGCTGTGGAACATATGGGGCATAATCTGGAGCATATGGGGCATAATATGGAGCATATGGGGGCATAATCTGTGGAACATATGGGGCATAATCTGGAGCATATGGGGGCATAATCTGTGGAACATATGGGGCATAATCTGGAGCATATGGGGGCATAATCTGTGGAACATATGGGGGCATAATCTGTGGATCATATGGGGGCATAATCTGTGGAATATATGGGGGCATAATCTGTGGAGTATATTGGGCATAATCTGTGGAGCATCATATGGGGGCATAATCATTTTTCACCCTAGGCTTATATGCGAGTCAATAAGTTTTCCCAGTTTTTTTGTGGCAAAATTAGGGGGTCGGCTTATACACGGGTCAGCTTATACACGAGTATATACGGTATCTTTTATTTGTAATCGTATTGTACATACTTATATTATCTCATATCTTAAAACCTTTTTATCTTCTGTAAACACTGCCCAACTTTTGTGAATAAACTATAAAATTTATTAGTTCTGCCTCCTTGCTCTGTGACGAATTCATATGCACCTGTAAGCTAATTACACTACTGATTTGGGTTTGCTTTGAGCCCCTCTATTAATTTTAAATATTACTACGAAGAATCTGAAGCTGGTGGCAGCAAAGTGTGTTCTGGCTAGGCGGATAGCGCTGGCAGTGACTGAGCGGGTTTTATAAGCTGATTGCGTGGCTGCGGCAAAAGCATTTATAACTTCCTCACTGCAAGCGGCCTAACAGCCTTTGCACAACAAGTAGCCCGTCCGGTGACTAATTAACCTAGGTGCAGTTCCCTGACTGACCTGAGGGTAAGGGGGGCGCCGGAGAGGTGCAAGTTCCAAAGTGGAACTTGAAAGTGGGATATACATAAATCCCCGACAGCTTGTAACATATTGTGGATAACCAAACTAAACCCCCCTGCGGTAAATTGTTAGGGCAAGACTAGCTTGCTGTTTCTTATCACATGGTGCCAGCGGTGGGATAACTAAGATAAGCCCCCCTGTGCCTGTGATAGCCGTGTGTGGCCAAAGGTCACATCCCCTGATCATCACATATTGGTGGCAGCGGTGGGATCATAACCCATGATTCCCCCAGGCCGTTCCTCACATATTGGTGGCAGAGCAGTGGGATCATAGAGCATTAAGCCTGGGTCTCACATAGCGATACACCAGCGATCCCGACAAAGATATGCACTTGTCAGGATCGCTGGTGTATCGCTACATGATCGCTGCTGAGCTGCCAAACAGGCAGCTCAGGGCAGCGATCAGCACAGCGACACTGCGGGTAACATCGCTTAGTTACCCGCAGTATACCTTGGATACCAGCGCCCTGATGCAGGGAGCTGGTAACCAGGGTACACATTGGGTTTCCAGGCGCTGCGCGGTGCCTGGAAACACGCTGTGTACCTTGGTTACCAGCTCCCTGCATCAGGGCGCTGGTATCCAAGGTACACAGCGGGTTTCTAGGCACAGCCCCGCGCCTGGAAACCCGCTGTGTACCTTGGTTACCAGTGGATCGCTGGTCTCCCGCCTGTCACACGCAGCGATGCGTGCCTGTCAGTGGGAGACCAGCGATCAAAAAAATGTAATGGACATTCAGCGACGATCAGCGATACCCAGCAGGGTGGCTGATCGTCGCTGAATGGCACACACAGCGATATCGCTGGGGAGATCGCTGCTGCGTCACAAAACTAGTGACTCAGCAGCGATCTCGCATTCCTCTCACTAAATACTTGCACGGTGCTTCCGAGGACCCTGCAGCAAAAGTTTTGGAGACCGAAACTCAGTGTTTATTAGTTCTGAGACAATTGTGTGTACTTGCGGTTACCCCCTTCCTTCTCTTTGTTTTTCTATCCTATCTTTTATTTGGCAACCATGGCTATGAGGGGAGAATCTCATTATAAGCAGCTTAAGAAGGACACCCTTAGGGCCCTGTGCAGGGCAAACCAGATTGACGACACCGACAAAACCAAGGCCCAGTTGGTCGCGGCTCTAATGCAATGGGATGAGAGCCAGGGCGCAGAAGGCAGCACTGGTGCCGATGGTGCAGCCGCAGAGGTCCAGCTGGTGCAGGCCGACCTGACCAGGAACCAGGAAGTCGTGGACCGCTATCTGCAAATGGCTCTGCAACAGATCTCCGCCGACAATACGGACAGGCGCCTACAGCTGATCCTGCAAGCTCAAGAGAAAGCTGAGCGCCAAGCAGAGGCCCAGAGAGCCGAGCGGGAGGCCCAAGCTCAGAGAGCCCATGAACTGCAGCTGGCCTGGCAGAGGGAAACACCATTCACAGCCCAGAGCAGTGAGCCCAGCAGCGCTCAGAGTCCTAAACCCCCGCCAGAGCATTTTCCTGTGATGGAAAAGGATGGAGGCTTGGACACTTTTCTGCAGGCTTTTGCGAAAGCCTGCAGACAGTACTAGCTGCCTAGGGAACAATGGGTAAGGTACTTGACCCCAGGGCTAAAAGTCAAAGCTCTTGAGGCGTTTGCTTCTCTCCCATCAGAAGAAGACGACAACTATGACGCCATCAAGCAGGCCCTGATCGCCAAATATCGGCTAACGCCTAAGGTTTACTGTAGAAAGTTCCAGAACCTCCAACGTAGCCCAGCTATACCGATGTGGTGCAAGGACTCAGGACCTTTCTTACATCTTTGCCCAGCTGAGGTCCGACAGTTCATCCTGGACCGAGAACCAACGAATGCAGACAAAGTAGAGCAGATCGCCGACAACTATGAGGCCAACTGGAAACCGGAGACTCGGAAGCCCGTCACCGCCAGCTGGAGAGGGGGTAATGTTGTGAATGTGCTTGAAATTAATTCTGAGCAGAAGCTCCCTCTGGTGGTTACAAACAGTACTGAACTATCCAATGAAGATTGTGAAGATTGGCGATCAGGTGTTACTGACTGGTCTTATATAAGGGAGGTTCCCTCCCATCAGGGTTGTCCGGTGATCAATTGTTCTGGTCTCATCTTTGATTCTTGTTCACTTTGTAGCTTGCTGTTTCGTGCCTGCATCTTCTGCTAACAGTGTTTTCTCTGCAAACGGACAGGACATATCACTACCACCTGTCCGGAGAGGCAGAAGAACCCCCAGCCAAGGCCTCTGGGCCCAACGCCTCTGTTCTTTTGGTGGGTGGTGTGGTTGGGAGCATTAATGACAATTTGCAGCCCGTCTGGGTGGGGGCCCGTCTTGCTACAGGCCTCAAGGACACCAGGGCTGAAAGAACCTTCATCCGACCCAAACTGGCGGCTACTGAAGAGTTTATTGAGGGGAAAACCCTAACTGTCACCGGGATTGGGGGCACTCGCTGTCCCTTGCCAATGGCCCGGGTTTTTCTTGATTGGGGTGCTGGAAGCGGGGTGAGGGAAGTGGGGGTGTCCGAAAACCTGCCCACTGATGTTTTATTGGGGACTGATTTGGGGAGGATGGTCGCATACTACATCCCTGACTCCCCTCCCCAATCTGATAATAAGGGTAACATTAACCCTCCTGATGATGATGATGATGGGAAACTGAATGTGTTATCTGCCAATGCTTTGATATGTAATGATGCAACTAATAACCATTCTTTCCCTAGGGATGATGCTGATAATGATGTAAATGTGCCAACTGAACCTGATAACAGTTTTTCTGCAAAGGTTGATGTGTCCACAGGTACAGGACTGCTCACCCCCGTCGCTCTGCGGAGTGAGACGGCTGAGGAACCCCTAGCAGGAGCAAGCTTGGGTGCTACAGGAAATGGGAAGGTGCATGGGAACCGTGAGGAAGATGATGCCATGCAACTGACCAGTGCCACCGAGGATGGTAACTGGCCCATAAGTAGCACTGCTCAAGAAATGTTGGGGGTGGATGGAGAGGTAACGCCCGTAGCAGCGCTGACTGATGGGTCTGAAGAAATCCCCGGAGAGACAGTCAGAGTGCCCGGAACGCACATAGCGCCCTGCCTTCTGGACCCTCCCCTGCTACAGGGGAGACTAAACCAGAGGTGAGCCCAGAGCAGATTCCAGAGGGTCCCATTGGTGAAGGGACCTTGACGTCACTTCTGGCTGCCTCCAGCCAGGAGTTACAGGCCGCACTGCACTCCGATGCAAGCCTGGAGAACTTGAGACACCTCGCCGAGACCCCCACCTCCGTGACTGATAAGGAGAGGGTGTTCTGGGAACGAGGAAGGTTGTACTGGGAGACAGTGCCCAGAGAATCCCAAATGGAGTGGTTGAGGGAAAGACAGCTGGTAGTCCCCTATCAATGTAGGGTTGAGTTGTTACGGATTGCCCATGAGATTCCACTCGCTGGACACTTGGGGATCAGCAAAACTAAGGCCCGGCTGTCTCAACACTTCTATTGGCCCAAGATGGGGACAGATGTAACCAACTACTGCCGCTCCTGTGCCACCTGTCAAAGAGTGGGGAAGGCGGGGCCTGCTTTTAAGGCTCCCCTGATCCCTTTGCCAGTGATAAAGGAGCCTTTCCAGAGAATCGCGGTAGACATTGTGGGTCTGCTGACCGTCTCCAGCAGCTCTGGAAAGTGATACATTCTCACCGTGGTAGATTACGCTACCCGGTATCCAGAGGCAGTAGCTCTGTCCTCAACCAGGGCGGATAAAGTGGCGGATGCACTGGTGACCATCTTTTCAAGGGTAGGATTTCCCAGGGAGATGCTTACCGATCAAGGGACCCAATTCATGTCTCGCCTAATGGAGGCTCTCTGTGAGAAAATGCAGGTGAGGCACATGGTATCGAGTGTGTATCATCCACAGACCAATGGTTTGTGTGAATGCTTCAACGGTACCCTCAAACAGATGCTAAAAATGCTGGTTGAGACCCAAGGGTGCAACTGGGAGCAGTACCTCCCCCACCTGCTATTCGCTTAAGAGAAGTTCCGCAGGCCTTGACGGGTTTCTCCCCCGTCGAGCTCCTGTATGGCAGGCGAGTCCGGGGACCCCTTGGGTTGGTAAGAGAATCCTGGGAAGATGAGCCAAACCCCACGGAAGTGTCCATCGTGGATTATGTCATGTGCTTCCGTGACAAGATGCAGGCCTTGACGCAGTTGGTACATGACAACATGGTGCAGGCTCAGGCTGACCAGAAGCACTGGTATGACCAGAACGCCCAGGAGCGGGCCTACCAGGTGGGTCAAAAGGTGTGGGTGTTGGTCCCCGTACCAACAGATAAGCTTCAGGCAGCCTGGGAAGGCCCGTACGTCGTCCACCAACAGCTCAACACGGTCACTTACGTGGTCACGCTTGACCATGCATGGGGTAGGCGCAAGGCCTTTCATGTCAACATGATGAAGGCTCATCACGAACGTGAAGCTTGCGTCCTACCGGTCCGCAACCTGCCCGAGGCCGATGAGGAAGACCCCCTCCTGGACATGCTGTCCCAAGCCAAGGCCAATGGGTCCATTGAGGACATGGTGGTAAGTGCCTCACTAACCGTACCCCAGCGGTCGCAGTTGTTGGCCACCTGGAACTCTTCTGGACAGTGTTCTCCATCCGACCTGGACGGACTGAGTTAGCGGTACACGAGGTAGACTCCGGGAATCATTCCCCACTACGGCGAACACCTTTTCGGATCTCTGAGGAGGTGCAGCAGGTTATGCGCCAAGAGATCGATGAGATGTTACAGCTGGGGGTGATTCAACGGTCCAAGAGCGTGTGGGCCTCGCCTGCAGTTCTCGTTCCTAAAAAGGATCGGATCACCGTTTCTGCATGGACTACAGGGGGCTCAACGCCATCACAACCTCTGATGCACACCCGATGCCGCACATCGAGGATCTGCTTGAGCGGTTGGCGAACGCAAAATACATATCCATCATGGATTTGAGTCGGGATGCTGGCAGATTACCCTGAGCCCTGCGGCGCAGGAAAGATCCGCCTTTATCACCCCCTTTGGACAGTACGAGTCCACGGTCATGCCCTTCGGCATGAAAAATGCCCCTGACACTTTCCAGTGGATGGTCAACCACCTGCTTTGGGGACTGGAGAAGTACGCCGTGGCGTACCTGGATGACACTGCTGTCTTCAGTTCCACCTGAGAGGAACACCTTCAGCATCTCCAGGAGGTTCTCAAGCGTATTCACCAGGCAGGTCTGACCATCAAGTCAGGAAAGTGCCAGATGGGCATGAGCAAGGTCCACCACCTGGGGCACCGGGTAGGCATGGGTTCCATGAGTCCAGAGTCAGAAAAAGTGGACGCAACGTGTCCTGGCCCACCCCCAGTACCAAAAAACAGGTGATGTCCTTCTTGGGCACTGCAGGGTACTATAGGTGGTTCGTGCAGGACTATAGCGCCCTTGCAAAGCCCTTGATGGACCTCACCAAGCAGAGGCTACCCCGAACAGTCGACTGGACAGACGGCTGTGAGGCGGCCTTCCGAGCTTTGAAGACAGCCCTGTGCAGCTCTCCAGTGTTGAAAGCAGTCGACAGCAGTCGGCCATTCCTGGTACAGACAGACGCCAGTGAGTTTGGCCTCAGTGCTGTACTCAGCCAGGTCGACTAGGGGAACCAAGAGTACCCCGTGTTGTACCTGAGCCGGAAACTTCTGCCGAGGGAAGTGGCATACTCCACTATCGAGAAGGAGTGCCTGGCCATGGTCTGGGCACTGTAACATTTGCAGCCCTACCTGTACGGGTGCATCTTCACGGTGGTAACCGACCACAACCCTCTGAGCTAGCTGCACTCAGTGTCCGGAACCAACAGAAGGTTGCTACGCTGGAGCCTTGCCCTCCAGCAGTACAACTTTAGCGTACAACACAAAAATGACAGCGAGCATGGAAATGCCGATGGGTTGTTTCGTCGGGGCGAGCTCGATGAGGTGCGCATGGATGAGTACCGACGGGTCCTGCCTCCTTAGTGCCCTCTAAAAGGGTGAGGTGTAACAATAATGTAAAAATATCATGTATGACTTTTCCGGAACATTCCAGAATCTTCCATTCACTACACTCTCTAGAATGATTCATAGCAGCACAGAGCCAAGCGACCCCCCCCTCTTGCCTCTCTTGTCACACATTGCAGCCTTGTGCCTGCAACTTCACAGCCTGTGACACTGTTCTTCCCTCCCCTCCAGCCTGCACACACACTCAGTGTAACCTGAGATGCCAGTGTGTGATTTCCCTCCTCACAGCAGGGGGTCTCTTTATCTCCAACATGTGCAGCCCCTGTCATAGACAATAATGGGAATCTTCTCATTTGGTCATAAAACGCTGCGAGTTTATGATAAAAATACAAAAGTTGCAGTTCTGCGACGTGCGTCGACTAAGCTTCATAGCTCATGTTTTTCATGGTTCCAGCGCCAACAGAACCAGAGAAACTGATTTCTCTGGAATGGTGTGGAATAACTAGTTCGAGTTTGGTTGTGGATGAATGCCAGCGACAAGCTGGAAAAGATGATACTATGTGCGTTTCTATATGGGGTACCCTCTGTGAGTTATGATTATGATGAGTTTTTTAGCCAGATTGTAACTGTGAGATCAGTGGGAGGACTGTCACAAGCCAGCCCCTTTGGTGATGTCACAAGCCCAGACTTATAAGTCTGCAACTGAGCCCCCCCTAGTTAGTTGCTGCTTGGGAGCTGTGCCACAAGACCTCACCCATGAACTGTGATGTCTGGCTCCACCCCCTGCATGGTTCTGCCTGAAATGATCTAAGCAATATGTAAGTTATCTCTGTTTTTTTTAAATCCCTTTTATTTGTAATCGTATTGTACATACTTTTATTATCTCATATCTTAAAACCTTTTTATCTTCTGTAAACACTGCCCAACTTTTGGGAATAAACTATAAAATTTATTAGTTCTGCCTCGTTGCTCTGTGAGGAACTCATAGGTGCCTGTAAGCTAATTACGCTACTGATTTGGGTCTGCTTCGATCCCCTCTATTAATTTTAAATATTAATACGAGGAATCTGAAGCTGGTGGCAGTGAAGTGTGTTCTGGCTAGGCGGGTAGCGCTGGCAGTGACTGAGCGGGTTTTATAAGCTGATTGCGTGGCTGCGGCCAAAGCATTTTTAACTCCCTCACTGCAAGCGGGCCTAACAGCCATTGCACAACAAGTAGACCGTCCGCCGACTAATTATCCTAGGTGCAGTTCCCTGACTGACATGAGGGTAAGGGGGCGCTGGAGAGCGTCGAGTTCCAAAGTGGAACTTGAAAGTGGATATACATTAATCCCGACAGCTTATAACATATTGTGGTAGTGGTGGAATAACCAAACTAAACCCCCCTGCGGTAAATTGTTAGGGCAAGACTAGCTTGCTGTTTCTTATCACATGGTGCCAGCAGTGGGATAACTAAGATAAGCCCCCCCCGTGCTTGTGAAAGCCGTGTGCGGCCAAAGGTCACATCCCCTGAACGTGACATATTGGTGACAGCGGTGGGATCATAACCCGTGATTCCCCCGGGCCTTTGTGCCATTCCTCACACACCCCCACACTGGTAAGCACTACAAAATGAAGGGCTTCTACACCTGTGACACTAATTATGTTGTCTATGTAATCAAATGTCCATGTGGACTATACGATGTCGGTGAGACGACACAACACGTGCGTGATCGAATAGCTAGTCATAAATCGACAATAAGATGCAAGAAAACATGGCTCGCACTCCCACAACACTTCATTTCCACCAACCACTCAGTTTCACAACTAAGATTTGAAATTATGGAACAGGTCAAGACAGAGACCAAGGCGGGTGGGAATCACATCAAACTACTCAAGGAAAGGGAATCCTATTGGATTTATACCCTACATACCCTGGCACCTGAAGGTCTAAACAGGGACTTGGATCTTACTGTTAGATAACAAGATTTGTGTTTCATGTCTTGTATTCGTACCCCAACATCCTGGTGATCATTGTTTAGGCCTCTTTCACACTTCAGTTGTGCGACGTCAGTCAAAATCCGTCAAAATGTGAAAAAAACGGATCCGCCATTTTTTTTTGGCGGATCCGTTTTTTTCACATTGACTTGCATTAGTGACGGATTTTGACGGATGGTCATCCGTTATGTCCGTTTTTTGACGGATCCGCCAAAAAATTTGCGTCCGTCATTACAAAAAAAACGTCCAATGCAACGTTTTTTTTGTCTCTCTCTCTCTCTCCTCTCTCACTCTCACTCTCACTCTCGTCCGGACTTACATTTCCGGAACGAAATTTTCATCATTTCCGGGTGAAATCTTCTTGGCGGATCCGTCAGAAAACTGACCAGTTTTGCATCCGTTTTTGCACTTTTCTGACGGATCCGCCATTTTCACGCTTGGGCGGACGTCACACAACGGAAGTGTGAAAGAAGCCTAACTGGCACGGTTATATTTACATTATACCTTTGTGGTTCGGGTGTAGTAAAGAACATGCTGGTCATTGTATATTTCTTTTAACCATTGTCTTCCTCTTCACTAATCTTTTCCTTACTTTACAGACATAGTGACTTTTCATCTTTTCAATTACGAATCTACTTGAGGTAAGTAAACCCTTCTCCATTTTTGTTTCAATTTTTATTTTTTATTTTGTTATTTTATTTTTTTATTTTATTTTTATTAATTTTTTTCATTATTCATATTCATTTTGTCCCTATTCCCTATAATTTTCAAATTTTTCCAATTTGATTTCTTCTTATTATTCATTATTTTTCTTTTTTCCTATTTTTATCCCTTTCTTTTTCTTTTATTTCTATTTTCCATCTTCAATTCATATATATTTTCATTTTATTTTATTCCATTTATTTCTCATCATGTCTAAAAAATTTTTTCTTTGGTTCATTTATATTTTATTTTTAGTATTATTATTTTTATTTTTAATTTTATCTGTATTTTCTTTCCATCTGCATTTCCCCTTTCCTCCACATGCCCACATTTTGCTCATATATTCGCTTTATTTCTTATATACTACCATCAGGTTATCTTATATTCTGTCATCACCCCTTTTCTCTTATTCAATTTTCATTCTTACCCCTCTACCTTATTTCCCCTCTCCCTGGCATTCACTCTCATTTTATTAACGCAAGCTCTTCTTCCTCCTCTTACCACACATCGCGCACGCTACCTACAGAACATACAAGTGAGACAGTATGCGTCTCAAGCCACTCTTTGACTCCCCTTCATAGACGCTACTGCGCATGTGCTTACAGCGCACCCTGACATTTACCTCCAAGCCTCTGTTTCAGTACTACTTGAGAGCTATTGCGCATGCGCCCGCCTCCCAAGCCTCTCTCCTGCACACCTCCTACAATTTACGGCACACATGCGCACTAGGGATTTAACCCACGCTCCACCAATGCTCACATTTACCACACAGACGGCGCCATCTCATACAGCAATAGGTTAGTGTACTCGCCTTATCTCTGGCTTTCACCACTTTTATTATGTTCTCCATCTTCTCAACACCTTTTTTACCATCTTTACAGCCCAGATGGACTTCTGTTTTCTATGCTCAATACAGATTCTTGGTCATTTTCTCTACTATTCAAGGTTAGTTTCTATTGCTTTCAGCATGTTTACCTCACCCCCCATTACAATAAGGAGTTAATGTTAACATTGATTGTTCTCCTGAATATATCTGTTGATGCTCTACTGCTTTGTTATCCATGCCTCAACAATCGGCAATTTTATTTTATTTTGTATATTTTATTATTCTCACATGTATTTAAGTGTACAGCATTTTATTTTATACTTTATGTGTTGATTGTGTTCTAATTTTGTTAATTTCTGTATCCTTTGCAGTGAGGTTTGATAAAGACCCTGAACAGGGTCGAAACGTTTGCCTGTCACTTGTCTTTCTCTGTGGTAAAATATTGAATAAATTTGAGCACTGTTATGCAAAAACAAAGACTTTTTTGAGTGCGGCTGTTGATTTTCTTTGCCAGGGTGGTAGTTGTGGCGAGGAGCTGTTGCGTCGCCACACACTGGCACCCCACAAAGGAAACACAAAGTCCCGTCTGTTGTGTGTGATAAGTACCAAGTAGAACACTCACATTAGATTTCAGGGTTCCTTCTGGTTCTGTAATTTCATCTCCAGATTCACGGTTCACACAAACAACTCCAGACTTCATGTCCATGCTCAACAGTTCAACTTCACTTGAAAACAGGGTTCTTGATACAGATGTAGCACAGTTCACATACATTGGCATTCCTTGAACTCTCGCTGCCTTCTCTGACAACTTCCATCCTGAAGACACTTGTATCCCTTGCACTATCCTTGTCTCTTCCGACAGCCTCTGTCCCACAGACACTCCTTTCTCTTCTGCGGCATCCATGCCCCTAGGTCCACCATCTTCCTCCCATTCCCCTTTTCCGCTTTCCATTGGAAAAAGGTAAAAGTCACAATCAGCTCTGCCTAGTCCCGGCCGTTAGCCCCGGTTCCCCTTTGGAATGGTTACTTCAATAGATGGTGACCACTTGCATGCTGCTTAGCCTGGGGTCCCTCATTGCCTCAGCAATCTTCACCCCCAGGGCTATCGGTCTGTCCTCTCTCACTGCTACATCACTACTCCTCACTAAATAGGAAGTCTCACTACTATAACCCACGGCTCTGCACTAAACCCATCTCTAACTCCTCCCAACCTGGAAACTCCTTATTTCAACTAAGCTTATCCTGGCACTCTCATTCCCTATTTCTATGGTGCTCCACTAATCTTTACCCAACATTGTCCTATTCTATTGCTACCCTTCTATTCTACCTTCTATATCTTTCCCTAATCCTATACCAAGTAAATGTAAAGCACATACACATTATAATAACATTAAAAGAATACAACAATGTACATAAAACTGTAGGAAGCAGCACATATCCGATGCCAACACGGTCTACAGAAGGAGAGGCACATGGCGCCCTCTGTCACTCCCTTACACTTGCACTTTACTTAATGTCTCCCACTGCCATTTCCGTGGAGAGTAAAAAATCTTTGCAGCAAGCTCTCAAAGTAAATGGTTTAGATTTAGGATTTATAGCTGTTTTTTGATTTACTCTTCAATGAGAAATTACTATTTTGCAAGGACAGGAGCACATTAACAGCATTACCTTGTGTACATAAGCGTTTCACCCGAAAGTGATTAAGCCAGTTATTTAATTACACCCCCTCAGAAGAGTGCATCTGGTGAGCTAGGTAACATAAGGTTATTATTCAGCTTCAGTTATACAATTATCTCATCATCCCGTGGGTCTCCTGAGAGATAAAAATCAGCCAGCAGGACCAGCACCATAATAAGGTTAAAGTTGCAAAGGGAATATTGTAATATAGCTTTTCCACATGGTACAAATCCGAGCACTCAAGGGAGGCTCATTGGCATTGAAAAAAAGGAATTATTGTCTGAAAGGTCAATAACAACACAATCCATTGCTCCAAGCTGATGGTAACAGTCACTTCTGGATTGTAGGGAGGGCGCATGCTGCATGTCACCTGTACAATTGGTGGAGAAAGGTTGAATTTGATGGACCTAGGTCTTGTTTTCAACCTATGTAACTATGTCAGTTGTGATGTCCACTACCACAGGTTCCTAGGTGGCATCCATCACCATAGGTTCCTAGGTGGCATCCACCTCAATTCCATCATGATATCAAATCACCAGATCTGGTAAGAGCCTTACATGAATGTAAGGCCCCCAACAAGGCTGAAGTTGGTTTCTTATTCGACAGTTTCTTATTCAGCAATTTTTTCTTTTCTATTTTTTATAGGTTTAACAACAAAAAATAAGCATCACAATAATAACATACAATGTAGCAAGGTGCCCTGATGTGAAGACACATAAAAACTGCAACAAAAAGTATAAAACTGGCACAAAAATGGGCATCAAAGTGGGCACCAAAGAGTGTTAAATAAAGGGTTAAATGACTGAGCCACTGATATCACACTGCAGACATATAGAACAGCGAGCACCACATCAAATCCAGGTCTCTTCAGCCTGGCCCAAATGGTTTCTGGGCATCAGAACTGGCATCAAGGTGGGCATATTTGGCCATTTGAATAAGTAACTGGTGTTTTTAAGGGGTTAAATGACTTTGGGCCACTGATCTCACACTAAGAATACACAGATAGTGATGCCCTGCATCAACCCAAACCCAGGTGCCTCTAGCCTGGTCCAAATGGGTTCTGGGCATCAGAATTGGCATCAAAGTGGGCAGACAGTCGATTTTGGCAATTTGAATAAGTAACTGGTGTTTTTAAGGGGATAAATGACTTTCGGCCACTGATCTAACACTAAGAATACATAGATAGTAATGCCCCGCATCAAACCCAGGTCCCTCCAGCCTAGCCCAAATGGGTTCTGGGCATCAGAATTGGCATCAAAATGGGCAAACAGTCAATTTTCACAGATTTGAATAAGTTACTGATGGTAAAGTTGTACTGCTGGAGGGCAAACCTTCCGTTGGTACCATACATGGTATGCAGCCAACTCAGCGTGTTGTGGTCGGTCACCACGGTGAAGGTGCGCCTGTACAGGTAGGGCTGCAAACATTGCAGGGCCCAAACCATGGCTAGGCACTCCTTTTCTATGGTGGAATAGGCCACTTCCTTTGGCAGGAGCTTCCAGTTCAGGTACAACACGGTGTGACCTTGTTTCCCTGAGTCGCCTTGGCTGAGCACAGCACCGAGGCCAAACTCGCTGGCGTCGGTCTGTACTAAGAACAGCTGACTGCTGTTGACTGCCCTTAGCACAGGAGAGCTACTCAGGGCTGTTTTCAAAGCCCGAAAGGCCTCCTCACTGTCATTTGTCCAAACGACTGTATAGGGTAGGTTTGTAGGTTTTTTTGGTGAGGTCCATCAAGGGCTTCGCAAGGCTACTATAGTTTTGTACAAAGCACCTATAATACCCTGTAGTGCCCAAGAAGGACATCATCTGCTTCTTGGTCCTGGGAGTGGGCCAGGACGCGATAGCGTTTACTTTCTCAGACTCTGGCCTTATAGTACCCCCGCCTACCCGGTGCCCCAGGTAGTGGACCTTGCTCATGCCCATCTGGCACTTTCCCGGCTTGATGGTCAGGCCTGCTTGGTGGATGCATTCAAGCACCTCCTGGAGATGCTCGAGGTGATCCTCCCAGGTGAAACTGAAGACGGCAATGTCATCCAGGTATGCCACCGTGCACCTCTCCAGTCCCTGGAGCAGGAGATTGACCATCCGCTGGAATGTGGCAGGGGCATTCTTCATGGCGAAAGGCATGACCGTGGACTAGTACAGTCCGAAGGGGGTGATAAAGGTGGACTTCTCCTGTGCCTCGAGGCTCAGGGGAATCTGCCAATATCCCCGGCTCAAATCCATAATGGATAGATAGCGCGTACCAGCTAACCGCTCAAGCAGCTCCTCAATGTGTGGCATTGGGTGCGCATCGGAGGCTGTTATGGTATTGAGCCCCCTGTAGTCCACGCAGAACCGGGTGGTCCGATCCTTCTTTGGCACCAGGACTACAGGTGAGGACCACGCGCTCTTGGACCGCTTAATCACCCCCAACTGAAACATCTCATCGATCTCCTGGCGCATGACGTGCTGCACCTCGTCCGAGATCCAATAGGATGTTCACCGGATTGGGGAATGATTCCCCGTGTCCACTTCGTGGACCGCTACCTTCCAGGTCTGTTGGTAAACATGGCCTTAAAGGATTCAAGCATGGCTCGCAGCTGCGACCGCTGGTGTGTGGATAGCAAGGCGCTTACCTCCACATCCTCTATGGACCCGCCGGCCTTCGCTTGGGCCAAAATGTCCAGGAGGAGGTCTTCCTCCCCATCCTCAGGTGGGTTGCAGACCGGTAGGATGCAGGCTCAATGTTCTTGATGAGCCTTCATCATATTGACGTGGAAGGCCTTGCGCCTACCCTGAGATTGGTCAAGAGTAGTGACCACGTAGGTGACTGGGTTGAGCTGCTGGTGTATGACGTACGGGCCTTCCCAGGCCGCCTGAAGCTTATCTTTTGGTACGGGGACCAGCACCCACACCTTCTGACCCACCTGGTAGGTCCGTTCCCCGGCGTTCTGGTCGTACCAGTGCTTCTGGTCAGCCTGGGCCTGCGCCATGTTGTCATGCACCAACTGCATAAAGGTCTGCATCTTGTCACGGAAGCGCATGACATACTCCACGATGGACACTTCGGATGGGTTCGGCTCTTCTTCCCAGGATTTCCTTACCAACCCAATGGGTCCCTGGACTCGCCTGCCATACAGGAGCTCGAAGGGGAGAACCCCATCGAGGCCTGTGGAACTTCTCAGTAAGCAAATAGCAGGTTTGGGAGGTACTGCTCCCAGTCACATCCTTGGGTCTCAACCAGCATTTTTAGCATCTGTTTGAGGGTACCGTTGAAGCACTCACACAAACCATTGGTTTGGGGGTGATACATGCTTAATACCAGAGACTTCACCTTAATTTTCTTACAGAGAGCCTCCATTAGGTGAGACATAAATTGAGTCCCCTGGTCGGTAAGCATCTCCCTGGGAAATGCTACTTGGGAAAAGATGGCCAACAGGGCATACGCCACCTTATCAGCCCTAGTTGAGGACAGAGCCACTGTCTCCAGATACTGGGTAGAATAGTCTACTGTGGAGCCCAGCTGTGACTGAATCCACATCTTCCAGAAGGGTGCACCGACAGAAGATCCCACTAGAGGTCATTATGCACACACACACGCAGCTCATCCTAAAAGACCAGCAGAGGGAGCTGTGTAAGACGTATAAAAACCAGTTTTAGTTTCAGTTTGCCTCAGAAGAAGGAGGGAGATGAGAACAGCCAGAGAAGAGATCAGACAGAGACAGATCTCAGATCTCCTTAAGACACCAGAGGAGAGAAGTGCAGAGCTGTTCAGTCAGTTCAATTTGAGTAGGTGGAGGCTAGTACGAGTGAGAAGGAATCACTTTAGCCTAGTCAGAGCTGATCTGAAGTATAGCTCAGTGGAAAGCGTGCCGACGCTTAGAGAGCGGCGAAGAGGCAGCTCACCAACTGCCAGCGTGTGTGATAATAGGAGGACCTAGATAGGTCGAAGGCGAGTGGAAGTTAATGAGACCGAGGAGCCTTAATAGCTCATCTCAGCAAGTATACCCGAACGCCGGAGTCCGAGCCTACAGGGATCTCCACGACCCATTAGGAGAACACCGGAGTTCCTGGAGGACTACAAGTCCCAGGAGTACCACCGAGCTGATACGTAGCAGGATCAGGAGGACGGAGTCCGGCTCGGCCGGGCCATCAATGACCCTGTCCTTTCAGAGAGAAGATCCAATAACAAAGTCAGCCAGGTACAAGACAGAGGCTAAGCTAGGCCCAGCTACATGCAGGCCAGAACTTATTAGCAAAAGGAAGAAAACAGGAGGCCACACACCTATCAAGTGGAGGAATCTGGATGTGCACCCTTCACCCTACAGTGCTCTGGGACATCCCTGCAACATCTACAAGTAAAGGTATGCAAAGAGACTGAACCGTGTGTCACTGCTTATTTGCCTGCATTCTGCACCACCATAGACTTCAAGGGAAAAGTCTCGCCTGTGGGAGACTCACCATCTTGCTGCCCCATAACATCCCCTTAGAAGATCCATATTGCAGCGCTGGTCAAATTGATCAGATACCACAGGTGGCGTCACGAAAATAATCTTTATAATCCCCTGTAAATATCCCCCATTGCATGACCGCCCAGGGCCACGGACCGAGCTCTGCTGCCAGTGACATCCCCATAGACTTCCATGGGCTCGGTGCCGAGTGTCCCATAGCCCTGGTACCCACATGTGGTGCGCGTCATCTAAATTTTGGCGTCACGAACAGGATTCGAAGCTTACAATTTGTGAGTCCTGTGTTGCCTATTGGATTGTTTTGTGCAAAAAGACTGTGCTTTGTATGTGGTGAAGATTCCCGCTATTTGTCCGTCATTTCCCGCCATTTACAGCGCCACGGCGCGAAAAATAGTGGGCGTACCTGAAAAAGAGCGCTGAGTCTTGAACACGCCCCCAACGCTGACGCGGCGGCAGGTCCTGTGGAGGGCTTCAGTGAACGCTCTGACGTCAGAGCGCCAGTGACACAGGTCCTTTCTCCACCGCTGTGCCTGCAGAGCTGCAGCCTTAGAGAAGGTAGGCCACGATTAACTAAGGGGGGGCGCAGACATGTCCCAGCCAGCCGACAGCGCGGTCCAGGCCGACGGCCCAATGACCTACCACTTGGCGCTGCAGCGCAGGATAGAGATGCAGATCCCTCACCCAGTCCTGTGGCCCCCATAGTACCGTTAACACTGCCTTACATGCCTGGAGCGAAGTGGCTCCCTCAGTACTGCGGCAAGCCAGAACCCTGTCAGGGTTCAAGCGGAAAATTTGCAGTATAATGGACATGTACCCTATGACAGAAAAGCAAAGAGCTGCAGTGTTAGTGGGACAATTAACTGGTGCTGCTGAGAGAGAGGTAGAGACTTGGACAGCTGCAGACCAGGAGTCAGTGCATGCAATTTTCTTAAAGCTACAGTCTATCTTTGAGGACCGCACTGAAACAGATCTCCGGATGAGTTTCTATCAATGCTCCCAGAAACCAGATGACAGCATTATAGACTATGCTTGCCGGCTGCAAGGGGCCCTGCGAACTCTTAAAGAAGTAAACCCTGTAAGTGTTACCAACGAAAATGAAATGTTAAAGGAAATGTTTAACTACATAAATAGCAAGAAACTAAAAAATGATAGTGTTGGTCCCCTTAAAAATAGTCTGGGTGAAATGGTGGATGAGGATCAGGAAAAAGCCAATATGCTAAATGACTTTTTTTCAACTGTATTTACACAAGAAAATCCCATGACAGATAACATGATCAGAGATAAAAAAATTTCTCCATTAAATGTCACCTGCTTAACCCAGCAGGAAGTACGGCGGCGTCTAAAAATCACTAAAGTTGACAAATCCCCGGGCCCGGATGGGATACACCCCGAGTACTGCAGGAATTAAGTACAGTTATAGATAGACCATTATTTTTAATCTTTAAAGATTCCATAATAACTGGGTCTGTACCACAGGACTGGCGTATAGCAAATGTGGTGCCAATATTCAAAAAGGGGGCAAAAACTGAACCTGGAAATTATAGGCCAGTGAGCTTAACATCTACTGTGGGTAAAATCCTGGAGGGTTTTTTAAGGGATACTATATTTGAGTATCTGAAGCTGAATAACCTCATGACACAGTATCAGCATGGGTTTACGAGGGACCGTTCTTGTCAGACTAATCTGATAAGCTTTTATGAAGGGGTAAGTTCAGGACTGGACCAAGGGAATGCAGTGGACGTGGTGTTCATGGACTTCTCAAAAGCTTTTGATACAGTGCCACACAAAAGGTTGATACATAAAATGAGAACAATGGGGATAGGGGAAAATATGTGTAAGTGGGTTAAGAACTGGCTCATGGATAGAAAACAAAGGGTGGTTATTAATGGAGCACACTCGGACTGGGTCACGGTTAGCAGTGGGGTACCACAGGGGTCAGTATTGGGGCCGCTTCTCTTTAACATATTTATTAATGACCTTGTAGTAGTATTTCAATATTTGCAGATGACACTAAATTCTGCAGGGTAATAAATACAGAGGAGGATAATTTATATTACAGGAGGATTTATGTAAACTAGAAGCTTGGGCTGATAAATGGCAAATGAGCTTTAATGGGGATAAATGTAAGGTCATGCACTTGGGTAGAACAAATAAGATGTATAATTATGTGCTTAATTGTAAAACACTGGCAAAACTGTCACTGAAAAAGACTTGGGTGTATGGGTGGACGACAAACTCACATTTAGTGGCCAATGTCAGGCAGCTGCTGCCAAGGCAAATAAAATAATGGGATGCATTAGACGAGGCATAGATGCTCATGAGGAGAACATAATTTTACCTCTATACAAGTCACTGGTGCGACCACACTTAGAATACTGTGTGCAGTTCTGGTCTCCGGTGTATAAGAAAGACATAGCTGAACTGGAGGGGTGCAGAGAAGAGCGACCAAGGTTATTAGAGAACTGGGGGGTCTGCAATACCAAGACAGGTTATTACACTTGGGGTTATTTAGTTTGGAAAAACGAAGGCTTAGGGGTGATCTTATTACAATGTACAAATATATGAGGGGACAGTACAAAGACCTTTCTAATGATCTTTTTACTCTTAGACCTGTGACGGGGACAAGGGGGCATCCTCTACGTCTGGAGGAAAGAAGGTTTAGCCATAATCACAGATGCAGATTCTTTACTGTAAGAGCAGTGAGACTATGGAACTCTCTGCCGTCTAATGTTGTAATGAGTGATTCCTTACTAAAATTTAAGAGGGGACTGGATGCCTTTCTTGAAAAGTATAATATTACAGGCTATATTCACTAGTTTCCTAGATACAGCGTTGATCCAGGGAGCTAGTCTGATTGCCGTATATGGTGTCGGGAAGGAATTTTTTTCCCCAATGTGAAGCTTACTGTTTGCCACTTGTGTTTTTTTTGCCTTCCTCTGGATCAACATGTTAGGGCAGGTTAGGATAGGATATGGGTTGAACTAGATGGACTTAAAGTCTTCCTTCACCCTTAATAACTATGTTACTATGTTACTATGTTACTATGTTACAATTTGTACGGGGACTGAGATCCCAAACGGAAAGCAGGACTGTGCACTGGTGGTCCTTGGATCATCCGGTGCTACCTTTGATGCCCTTAAGGATATGGCCATAAAAGGACTGCGACCTCTGGAAACACCCGGGATGGCAACCCAGTGTCACCCAAATGAAGCCACTCCAAAGTCAGCAGCATTCCCCTTTTTCCCGCTGGCTGCGGAAGCCAAAACGCAGGTAGCGCCCCCTACTGAGCTGGACTATTTGCGCTCAGAAGTGCGTCAGTTGACCAAAAACCTGGCCACAGTAATGAGTGCCCTGCAACTGCCGAGGGAGGAAGAAGGAAAGATCCTGCTAGCTGACTGCCCAGAGGATGTCCCTTGGATGCACCTGAGGAGGAGGACGTCGCCCCACCAGAGGAGGACGTCGCCCCACCGGAGGAGGACAACGCCACCTCCAGGAAGGACCCGCGACCAGCATCATCCTCGCCGAGAGCTCATCTGCTATCGCTGCCACAGAGAAGGTCACCCAGCACGTCAGTGTCCTTTAAACGAGCAAATCCTGGGTCCAAGGGTCAACACCCAGGAATAGACTCCTCAGGCCCCTCAGACTGGAACCACAGGTTTGTGGGAGAAAGACCATACCTGTCCATCATACTGGACGGGATCGCAATCCCTGCCCTGCTGGACACTGGATCTGAGGTAACCATCATACCTGATGTTCTCTACAATAAGTACTGGTCCAGTGACAGTCTCCAACCCCCAAACCCTGACTTTGCCGTGTATGCCTCTAATGGCCTCCCTCTTGAGTTACGGGGAGCTAAAGATGTAGATGTAAAAGTGGGGAGAGTGGAGCTAAAGAACCAGGGACTTCTTGTAGTAAAGACTGTTAATGAAGAAAATGGGTTGAATGTGGTCTTAGGCACTAACATTATTAGTAACTGTTTGGAGGAGGTTGTGTTTTTACTCCAACAGCTTGCCGAAATTGCCAGACCGAGGCAAAAGGGAGAGATCCGGAGGGATATCCAAACCCTGATGTGCCAGCAGCAAGTGAAACTGACCGGTGGTGAGATTGGTAATGTACGGGTAACAGACCCGAATCCCATTGTGATACCCCCAATGAGTGAAATGCTTATTTGGTGTAGAGCAGCAATAGGTCTGAAAGGACTGGACTACCAAGCAGTAGTAGAGCCCCATTGTTCAGAGCACAGACCTACACTCTTAACCGCCCGAGGGGTAGTGGAGGTACATAATGGGAGGGTGCCAGTGCGTCTTCTCAACTGGGGAGAGGATGAAGTCAAACTACCACGTTATGCCACTGTTGCTAAGTTACATGCTGTGGACAATAACTCCATTCACCCGACGGAGCCCTTAACCCCCCCGCAACAAGTGGAGGATAACGGTCCGACCACCCAAGTGGAGGATTGGTGTCGACAGCTCCATGTTGGGACAGACACCACTCCAGCCCACCAGAAACAAGGAGTATACCGAGTGGTTCAGGAGTATACCCAGGTATTCAGCAAACACCCACTCGACTTTGGGACAATAAAAGGGGTTCAACATCACATCCCCACAGGCAATCATCCTCCCATCAAAGAACGGTACAGGCCTATACCACCAGCGCACTACCAGAAAGCCAAGGAGATGTTGCGTGATATGAAGGAAGCAGGGGTGATAAGGGATAGTTGTAGTCCCTGGGCAGCACCTCTAGTCCTAGTCAGGAAAAAGGATGGAAGCATGCGAATGTGTGTACATTACAGACAGGTAAATCGCATTACACATAAAGACGCATATCCTTTACCACGCATTGAGGAATCCTTAGCTGCACTAAAGACTGCTAACTATTTTTCCACCCTTGACCTCACTAGTGGGTACTGGCAAGTAGCTGTGGCTGAGGAGGATCGGGGAGAAAACGGCTTTCACCACCCCGATGGGACTCTGTGAGTTTGACAGGATGCCATTTAGACTCAACAGTGCCCCTGGAACGTTCCAGAGAGTGATGGAGAGCTGCCTGGGACATCTCAACTTTGAAACTGTGTTGCTGTACCTGGACGACGTCATAGTGTACTCCAAAACATATGAAGATCACTTGAAGCACCTGGCGGAGGTATTCGAGTCACTGTCCAAATATGGGATGAAACTGAAGCCTTCAAAATGCCATCTGCTCAAACAGAAGGTACAGTATCTGGGACATATTGTCAGCTCAGAAGGAGTAGCGCCAGACCCTGAAAAGATCACCGCCATCCAGAAATGGCCGGAGCCGAAAAATCTCAAGGAGGTGCGACAGTTCCTGGGACTGACAGGATACTACGGAGGTTTGTGAAGGATTACACCAAGAAAGCAGCGCCTCTGCAAGACCTCCTGGTGGGACAGTCCCCCAAGAGCAGAAATTCTCCATTTCATTGGGGTAAAGAACAGGCAGAAGCATTCAAGGAAATGAAGGAGATCCTGACAGGCGATGAGATCCTAGCTTACCCTGACTACAGCCAGCCGTTCCTGCTGTATACTGATGCCAGCAATGAAGGATTGGGAGCAGTCCTCAGTCAGAAGCAAAATGGCCTGGAGAAAGTCATCGCCTATGCTAGCAGGAAGCTCCGCCCGACCGAGAGAAACCCAGAAAACTATAGTAGCTTCAAGTTGGAGTTCCTGGCACTGGTCTGGGCCATCACAGAGAGGTTTAAGCACTACCTAGCCTCCAGCAAATTCACTGCCTACACTGATAACAACCCCTTGACGCATCTTGAAACAGCTAAGCTGGGAGCCATGGAACAACGATGGATGGCTCGGCTGTCAAACTACCAATTCACAATCAAGTACCGAGCAGGCCGCAAGAATGCCAATGCTGATGCCTTATCCAGGATGCCTCATGAATCAGACACAGAAGAGGAAGTGGATGATCTGGAAGAGATTGAACTACCTGCCTTTCACAGGAATGGGATAATCCATGAGCAACACGCCAGCAGGAAGCCGCGTGATAAGACGTTAAATCCTTTACCTCACCACAGTTGGAAGGAGACTCAGGACAGCGATCCCGTTGTCAGCCGTATCAAGGAGCTGATAACTCAGGAAGGTTCCTCCTTGGAGAAGGATGCGCCTGAACAAGCTAAGCAGCTGTGGAATGAGAGAAGCCGGTTGTTCATCTACCGTGAGAGGCTGTGCAGGAGATACGTCAACCCCAGGACCCATGAAATGGTTTGGCAGATCGTAGTTCCCAGAGCAGACATTCAGATGGTGTTAGAAGCCTACCATGATCAAGCGGGACACTTTGGCTGGAAGAAGCTGGAGACCCTGTTGAAGTGTCGTTTCTACTGGGTGGGAATGCGCAGCTCCATTGAGAGATGGTGCCAGAAATGTGGACCCTGTGGCCTCAGAAGAAAAGACTACAGCAGCCAAAAGGCACCCCTGCAACCCATCAAGACGACTCGTCCCTTGGAGATTGTGGCCCTGGACCATGTCAAGTTGTCACCCAGCCGGTCAGGATACTCCTATGCCCTGACTATGGTGGATCACTACTCCAGGTTCCTGGTGGTCGCCCCTGTCAAAGATCTGACGGCAGAAACAGCAGCAAAGACGTTCCAAGCGTATTTCTGCAGACCACACGGATATCCTGAGCAGGTGCTAACTGACCAAGGCCCAGCCTTCGAGGTCGAATTGTTCAAAGAGTTCTGTCACCTGTACGGGTGTAAGAAAATAAGAACCACACCGTACCACCCCCAAACCAATGGTCTCTGTGAGAAGATGAATCACATCGTCATGGACCTGCTGAAGACTATACTACTCGAGGAGAGGAATCGGTGGCCAGACCTACTACCTGATCTAGTAGATTTGTACAATCACATACCTGTGAGTTCCACCAATTGCACCCCGGCTTATCTAATGCGGGCAAGACCAGGAAAGCTGCCCATGGATCTGGAGCTTGGTGTGGTAGAACCAGACGCAGATGTGACTACTGAGGACTGGGACACCCACAGACAGGAACAGTACAGGAAAGTACAGGCCTGTGTTGAAGATAGTCTTAATCGAGTAAGGATTAAGCAAGAAAACCGCTACAACAAAAGTGCGCCAGCTGAACCTTTCGCACCTGGTCAAGTCGTACTAAAAAGAAAAAGGAGGATACACAAACTCGACGATCAATGGGAAAGAGAGCCCTACATCGTACAGAATTCAAGGTTCGACAACAAGAAAACGTGCATAATAAGCAAGGATGGAGGAAAAACGACTGCAACTGTGTCTAGAGACCACCTGAAGTTGTGTCCGGACCCATTAAAGCTTCGTGAGGAAGAACCTGTTGTCAATCAGGAAGAGTGTGATGAAACAGTTATACGTACAGACTTGGGAGATTTCCCCGCAGATTGGCCCAGAATTGGAGACGCTGTGATCATTCCCGTGCTTCAATTTTATCAACAGCAAGAAGAATCTCTACATCTAGTTGCACCAATTGTGCCAGTAGAGCCAGTTCCAGAAGGACCTGTTCCGGGAGAACCTCAACCAGTGGAACCCCAAGAAGCGGCACCACAAGAAGCAGGACCACAAGAAGCGGAATCCCAAGAAATTGAATCTCAGGAAGAAGAGTCCCCTGGCGAAACGGAACCGCATCGCCCAGTCGCTGACATGCTTGCCAGATCCCTAGAGAGGTGGAGGCAGATTTATAGTTTGCCAGTACGTAGGACAGACAAGGTAACTGACACCTCACCTACCACTACACCACATAGGTCAGTACCTATGACAAAGGGGCAATTACCTGTTAGGTACAGAGAGTAGGACCTAACCCATGTACATAATTATCAAGAACCAATGTACATAAATGTATATATTTTTGGTTATACTATGTTGTATCATACCATTATTTATTAACCTGTTTTCCCTTATAATTTTGGAACAAGAGGAATGGACATTATTTCTACTTGTTTCCTCCACCCCTATTTGAGCATCCTTTCCGAAAGAGACTGGGACTTTTAAGGTTGCTCAATTCCTCAACCCTTCATTATGCTAATGTATATAGTTATTTGTTGACCGTTATGTAACCGTTCAAGAGTGCCTTACCTCCTGCAAAGGAAGAATTGTTTTTGATATGTTATTGTTATTTGTTTTTGTATTTCAGCCCCGGAGTGCTGAGTTCTACTAGGGGGGAATGTGGAGCCCAGCTGTAACTGAATCCACATCTTCCAGAAGGGTGCACCGACAGAAGATCCCACTAGAGGTCATTATGCTAACACACGCAGCTCATCCTAAAAGACCAGCAGAGGGAGCTGTGTAAGACGTATAAAAACCAGTTTTAGTTTCAGTTTGCCTCAGAAGAAGGAGGGAGATGAGAACAGCCAGAGAAGAGATCAGACAGAGACAGATCTCAGATCTCCTTAAGACACCAGAGGAGAGAAGTGCAGAGCTGTTCAGTCAGTTCAATTTGAGTAAGTGGAGGCTAGTACGAGTGAGAAGGAATCACTTTAGCCTAGTCAGAGCTGATCTGAAGTATAGCTCAGTGGAAAGCGTGCCGACGCTTAGAGAGCGGCGAAGAGGCAGCTCCCAACTGCCAGCGTGTGTGATAATAGGAGGACCTAGATAGGTCGAAGGCGAGTGGAAGTTAATGAGACCGAGGAGCCTTAATAGCTCATCTCAGCAAGTATACCCGAACACCGGAGTCCGAGCCTACAGGGATCTCCACGACCCATTAGGAGAACACCGGAGTTCCTGGAGGACTACAAGTCCCAGGAGTACCACCGAGCTGATACGTAGCAGGATCAGGAGGACGGAGTCCGGCTCGGCCGGGCCATCAATGACCCTGTCCTTTCAGAGAGAAGATCCAATAACAAAGTCAGCCAGGTACAAGACAGAGGCTAAGCTAGGCCCGCTACATGCAGGCCAGAACTTATTAGCAAAAGGCAGAAAACAGGAGGCCACACACCTATCAAGTGGAGGAATCTGGATGTGCACCCTTCACCCTACAGTGCTCCGGGACATCCCTGCAACATCTACAAGTAAAGGTATGCAAAGAGACTGAACCGTGTGTCACTGCTTATTTGCCTGCATTCTGCACCACCATAGACTTCAAGGGAAAAGTCTCGCCTGTGGGAGACTCACCATCTTGCTGCCCCATAACATCCCCTTAGAAGATCCATATTGCAGCGCTGGTCAAATGATCAGATACCACAGGTGGCGTCACAAACTAATCTTTATAATCCCTGTAAATATCCCCCATTGCATGACCGCCCAGGGCCACGGACCGAGCTCTGCTGCCAGTGACATCCCCATAGACTTCCATGGGCTCGGTGCCGAGTGTCCATAGCCCTGGTACCCACATGTGGTGCGCGTCACTACCACAGTAAGGATGTAACGCTTCCCAGAGCTGCTGGGTATGGCCAGTGGTCCCACAATTTCCACAGCAATCCTCTGGAAAGGATCCTCTATCACTGGCAAAGAGATCAAGGGAGCTTCAGGAGCAGGCCTGACTTCCCCACTCTTTGACATGTGATGCAGGAGCTGCAGTAATTGGTTACATCTGTCCCCATCTTGGGCCAATAGAAGTGTTGAGACAGCCAGGCCTCAGTTTTGCTGATCCCAAGTGTCCAGCGAGTGGAATCTCATGGACAATCCATAACCAATTCGCCCTAAATTGGTAGGGTATGACCAGTTGTCTTTCCCTCAACCACTCCTGTTGGGATTTACCAGGAACCGTCTCCTGGTACAACCTCCCTTGTTCCACAAACACCCTCTTCTTATCAGTCTCGGAGGTGGGCTTCTCGGCGAGGTTTCTCAGGGTCTCCAGGCTAGCGTTGGAGTGCAGAGTAGCCTGGAACTCCTGGCTGGAGGCAGCCAGAAGTGACGTTAAGATCCCTTCCTCAAGTGGACCCTCTGGGACCTGCTCTAGTTCCGTCTCTGCTTCAGTCATCCCTCTGACAGGGCATTACCTGCATTCTGGGCACACCGACTGCAGGTGACGGCGGCTATATAGGCCGTCTCCCCGGGATTACCACAGTCCCATTAGCCTACTCGGCTATGGCTACTACCTCCTCATCCTCCCCCATTACTCAGAAGCAGTGCTATCTATGGAGCAGTTACCTTCAGCCAGGTCACCTTCCTTTGTGGCACTGGTCAGTTGCACGGCATCACCTTCTTCATCGTCCCGTGCCTCTCCCCATTTCCCTTCGCACTGACACTTGCTCCTGTTAGGGGTTCCTCAGCCATAACACCCCGCAGCGTGACGTGGCTGAGTACTCCTGTACCTTCAGATACATCATCATTAACAGGTAAAACTGCACATTTACATCATTAGCATTAACATTACCCTCAGTATCAGATCGGGGAGGGGTGTCAG
>JARQOD010000003.1:136923461-136959243 GCA_033576555.1 Oophaga sylvatica
ATATGGAGTAATAGGGGGAGATATAGGGAGGTTATATGGAGTAATAGGAGGAGATATAGGGAGGTTATATAGAGTAAAGGAGGAGATATAGAGGGTTATATGGAGTAATAGGGGAGATATAGGGAGGTTATATAGAGTAATAGGAGGAGATATAGGGAGGTTATATGAGTAATAGGGAGATATAGGGAGGTTATATGGAGTAATAGGAGGAGATATAGGGAGGTTATATAGAGTAATAGGAGGAGATATAGGGAGGTTATATGGAGTAATAGGGAGATATAGGGAGGTTATATGGAGTAATAGGACGAGATATAGGGAGGTTATATAGAGTAATAGGAGGAGATATAGGGGGTTATATGGAGTAATAGGGGGAGATATAGGGAGGTTATATGGAGTAATAGGAGGAGATATAGGGAGGTTATATAGAGTAAAGGAGGAGATATAGAGGGTTATATGGAGTAATAGGGGGAGATATAGGGAGGTTATATGGAGTAATAGGAGGAGATATAGGGAGGTTATATGAGTAATAGGAGGAGATATAGGAGGTTATATGGAGTAATAGGGGAGATATAGGGAGGTTATATGGAGTAATAGGAGGAGATATAGGGAGGTTATATGGAGTATAGGAGGAGATATAGGGAGGTTATATGGAGTAATAGGAGGAGATATAGGGAGGTTATATGGAGTAATAGGAGAGATATAGGAGTTATATGAGTAAGGAGGATTAGGAGGTTATATGGAGTAATAGGACGAGATATAGGGAGGTTATATAGAGTAATAGGAGGAGATATAGGGAGGTTATATGGAGTAATAGGGAGATATAGGGAGGTTATATGAGTAATAGGAGGAGATATAGGGGGTTATATGGTAAGGGGGAGATATAGGGAGGTTGGAGATAATAGAGGAGATAGGGGTTATATGGAGTAATAGGGGATATAGGGATGAGTATAGGAGGAGGAGTTATATGGAGTAGTAGGAGGAGTTATAGGGAGGTTATATGGAGTAATAGGAGGAGATATAGGGAGGTTATATGGAGTAATAGGAGGAGATATAGGGAGGTTATATAGAGTAATAGGAGGAGATATAGGGGGTTATATGGAGTAATAGGGGAGATATAGGGAGGTTATATGGAGTAATAGGAGGAGATATAGGGAGGTTATATAGAGTAACAGGAGGAGATATAGGGGGTTATATGGAGTAATAGGGGGAGATATAGGGAGGTTATATGGAGTAATAGGAGGAGCCATAGAGAGGTTATATGGAGTAATAGGATGGGATATAGAGAGGTTATATGGAGTAATAGGAGGAGATATAGGGAGGTTATATAGAGTAATAGGAGGAGATATAGGGAGGATATATGGAGTAATAGGAGGAGATATAGGGAGGTTATATAGAGTAATAGGAGGAGATATAGGGAGGTTATATGGAGTAATAGGAGGAGATATAGGGAGGTTATATGGAGTAATAGGAGGAGATATAGGGAGGTCATATGGAGTAATAGGAGGAGATATAGGGAGGTCATATGGAGTAATAGGAGGAGATATAGGGAGGTTATATGGAGTAATAGGAGGAGATATAGGGAGGTTATATGGAGTAATAGGAGGAGATATAGGGAGGTTATATGGAGTAATAGGAGGAGATATAGGGAGGTTATATGGAGTAATAGGGGGAGATATAGAGAGGTTATATGGAGTAATAGGATGGGATATAGAGAGGTTATATGGAGTAATAGGATGGGATATAGAGAGGTTATATGGAGTAATAGGAGGAGATATAGGGAGGTTATATAGAGTAATAGGAGGAGATATAGGGAGGATATATGGAGTAATAGGAGGAGATATAGGGAGGTTATATAGAGTAATAGGAGGAGATATAGGGAGGTTATATGGAGTAAATAGGAGGAGATATAGGGAGGTTATATGGAATAATAGGGGGAGATATAGGGAGATTATATGGAGTAATAGGAGGAGATATAGGGGAGGTTATATGGAATAATAGGGGAGATATAGGGAGGTTATATGGAGTAATAGGAGGAGATATAGGGAGGTTATATGGAGTAATAGGACGAGATATAGGGAGGTTATATGGAGTAATAGGAGGAGATATAGGGAGGTCATATGGAGTAATAGGAGGAGATATAGGGAGGTTATATGGAGTAATAGGAGGAGATATAGGAGGTTATATGGAGTAATAGGAGGAGATATAGGGAGGTTATATGGAGTAATAGGAGGAGATATAGGGGGGTTATATGGAGTAATAGGGGGAGATATAGAGAGGTTATATGGAGTAATAGGATGGGATATAGAGAGGTTATATGGAGTAATAGGAGGGAATATGGGAGGTTATATGGAGTAATAGGAGGAGATATAGGGAGGTTATATGGAGTAATTGGAGGGGATATAGGAGAGGTTATGTGGAGTAATAAGAGAATTATGAGAGGTTATGTGGAGTTGTAGGAAGAGATATAGGAGAAGTTGCGGTATATGGAATAAGTGATAAAATATAAGAATTTTGTATATTAGCAATGTTATATGAACCAACTTCAGGAGAGACTGGCAACACTGCTCAGAAGATGTTTGTGCTTGACAAACTGCACATTCACGCTTGAAAGAATCGTACCTTGGCAATTATTAAATCCATTTTCTATGATTATTTGGACACATTATGAAACCACCTAGCAATGTTTTTTAATAAAATTTTAAATGTTTTTGAAAAATCTCATAATTATTATGTGGGGTACTACCATAATAACATATAGTGGCATTGTGTAAAGTAAACCTCAGCAGTCAGCACCAAAGAATACAGGAGGTAGAAATTCTTGTGGCAAATAGTGTATTATATTTTGATCCGATGAGGAAATGGAACAGATGATGTTCAACGTTTCGACCTACAACGATCTTTATCAAGGACATCTGTACATGAGGAAAACCGGGGTTAAGGAAGATGGTGTAGGATAGTATTAATCCAACTGCGCCATCCTCCTTAACCCTGGCTTTCCTCATATACAGAAGTTCTGGATAAAGACCATTGTTGGTCGAAACCTTGGATATTATCCGTTTCACTTCCTAACCTGATCAAAACATAATATACTATTTGTCGCTAAAATTTTCACCTTCTATATTCTTCGGTGCTGAGGTTTACTTCACACTATGCTACTGTATGTTATTACAGTTGTACCCAAAAGAAAAATTATAAGATTTTTTAAAAACATTTACAATTTTATTAAAAACATTACTTGATGGTTTCACAATGTGTCCAAATGTTCATGAAAAATGTCTTTCTACTAATAATTACCAAGGTACGATTCTTCCAAGCGTGAATGTCCAGTTCGTTGTGGAAGTTACCGTAAAGTCATTGATTTGGAAAGGTGACATGTCAACATTGAGTTATTTAGTGGGCGAGCATGGAAAGAAGGGGGAAGGATGAAAAGCTGACGACAGCTTGGGAGGGCGCTAGAATATAGATAAAATCTACGCTGTTATTTCAGGGTCATGTAGACAACATCGAAGTCACCAAGGTAAGATAACATCAACAATTTACCATATATCAGTTTTTAGTCTTTGGAATAGCTTACTGGAATATTATTGAATTGTACTTTTTAGCTCGGTGACAAGAGAGGACAGGTGGCTAAGGCACATAATGGGGTCTTTGTCCTTAAGAGATAGAACTAATATACTGTATATAGTAGCCTCTAATATAGGATTAACATATAAAATTATCACAGTTTTAATGCGCTTCACTGTGAGATAATTTGCACCTAGTATAGATAGAAGGTAACTTCTGGCTTCTAGACAGAAAAAGTAAGCTTAAATTCTGTGTAGACCTCAGCCTTAAACACTCTTTGAACTACCATCATGGTTTCCATCTGTAATGAATCCATAACCTGTGCAATTGATCTGTGTTCAAGCAGATCCCAACAAACCCTGATGGACCATAATAGCACACAATAGAGTCCAACAAGTTGAGTCCTTTTTTATGGCACCAAGAGCAGCTATCTTGATGATGTTACTATTGCTGTCAATAACACTGCAAAATCGAAAAGAACCATCACTATATCTCCTTCTGTTAGTCCATATAACCCTCCTTGTGGTTCATAGGGACAATAAATCAAAATATTACATCCATCTTTGGGATGTGGGATTAAAATTGGTATTAATGAATATTGTTAGGAGGCCAAGAATGGAGTAATAGACATCTTTCAAGATCTTAAAAAGTGTATGTCTTCCCACTAGTCTTTATCCATATGGACCATTATGGCACGGATGTCACACATGAGATCTCCCTCTTGCGCTTTTCTCTATAAGCCAGAATGGAAACAGAAAAGGCTCCCACTCTGATGGACCCTAGCTGTCCATGTACCATGTGGCTACCTTGTTTATGATGATCCCTGTAGGCAAATATGTTATTGGTCTTCAAATATACAAGATAATCCCAGCTAGTTCTTTTTTGCAGATGCTCAGATACTTCTCTGCTGTCTTTTTTCTCCTTTTGGCTCTGAGTTACATGACTTCAGCTGCTCCCCACGAGCCTCAACATCCAGGAGACCAAGCCTCTCCTGAGCAGCTGGCCCAATATTACTCAGACCTGTATGATTATATCACCTTCGTCACTCGTCCTAGGTAAGAGTACTTAACCAACATTCGACCAATATTTTAAACAAATATCAACCAATTTAGGATTATATATAGGGGCAATGACTAAAAAAATATCTAAATTGTTAAAAAAAATTATATTAACCATGATTTATTGTGAAAAACGTACCATTTTGTGAGATTGTCATTTGTGAATGGTGTAGGGGTTAGCACTGACGTTATGCCCAATGTTCTCCTTTTGGTTGTGTAATGCAAAAATTGGCTTCTCCTAAAGCTTGGCTGTATTGATACACTAGATCACAGACAGATTCATATGATATCCATGATCGATATCCAAGAACAATAACTTAACATGATATTTTGTGCCTTGAATGGAATTATTAGGAGATCAAAGAAGCTCTTTGTATATTATGTAGTTGATATCAATGGTGTAGCCATAGGGTTGCAGAGGTAGAAGTTTACTTTGACTTTGATGATAGAGAGAGTCAAAGACCCTTTTGCCACATAGTTTGACACCATTATTATCAATGTCACATGGCAGATCATTAGCAAAGATAAAGAATAGGAATATCATATGAATCAAGGAAAACATACGTGAAGTCAAACGTAATGTCTAATGACGCGAAAACAATTGAAGAGCGACTGGAGAATGTGTAAAAGATCAGAGAAAGCACAATATGGACAAACCTGGTATCATCACGCCCGAGTGTGAATGCTTCAGGAGTAAATACATGATCACAAGAGTTAAATAGTATTAAATCCACAATATATAGCTGATAACAGAGTAGTACAAGATATACAGTATCATAGATAATATCCTGTGGAAGCACATGATGATGGCAGCATGCCCGTGTACTATCTATATCTATGTGTTGTATCATGTATATTACAGTGTCACATTGATAGAAAGCAGAAGAGTTATGGTTTGGAACAGAATTCCAAATAATTCTCTAATTAATTACTCATTGGTCTCTTTAGATTTGGGAAAAGATGGAATGATGTTGGAGGGGAAGATGTCCCAGCTATTAAACCTTGGCAGTAAGTGGAGATGATCGAATATTGTGAAATTTGAATTTGCTAGTTTCAGCAAATTTTTCCCCAAAATACTAATTGCGGCAAATAGATTTGCCGCAAATCCCTGACACTCCAATTGCTTCGAAAAGGCATGTATGACTTTCCGAGTTCTCCTAGGACTATATTGAACACTTATAAGCAAACACCACTTTAGTCATGTTAATATATGTCTAGGGTAATTGGATGGTAACCATTCTTCACTGCCTTTTTGTCACACACTATCTGTACAGCATGTTCAGAGTATTTTGTCTTTTTTCATCCCTATTTCTATTTTTAAGCTGTGAGCTGTGACATCCTCTCACTAAACAGATTCACCCCAAATAGTTGCTTCTTTGCATTTCCTGCATTGGCTTTTATACAGGCTTTGATAGGCTGTGCTATACTATTCTATGTGCTAGCTGAGAGCATGTTTTCGTGTGGTGAGCTGTAGTTTTCATTAACACCATGTTGGGATACATACAAACGTTGTTTTTTTTTTTACATTTTTTGGGGAGATGTGTCAACCGAAAAACAAAAATTCTCAACATTTAAATTTTTACTTTTTGTTTATGCTTTAAGGCATTAAATAATTTTATATTTTGATAGATTGAACTTTTGCACTTGCAGTGATAATAAATATGTTTTTTCTCTCTTTATTTCAGCATTGGGAAAATGGAGATGATTTAAAGGGAACCTGTCAGCAGTGTTATGCATAGTAACCCCCACCAAAATGTCCTCCACCAAGATGACGCTGCCTGCGTCTGCGCAGTAGCAGCTCTCGGAGATCACTGACAGCTGCTATTGCGCATGCGCAGGCAGTGCCATCTTGGTGGAGGACATTTTTTTTCCTCTCCAGCAAGATAGCGCTGCCAGCGCCTGCACAACAGCAGATATCAGATTTCCATACAAACTGATAGCTGCCACTGCGCAGGAGTGGCGGACGCCATTTTCAAAATGACTTTCTTTTTCCTAGCTCAAGTAAATCTGCAAAAGGGATTAACTGCACATTAACCATGCAATTATGCTGCAGCGCAGGTGCCACGGCCGGCACCTGCCTGCAGAAGTGTTTTTTTTTTTATTCAGTATGTGATCGTATTCATTATGTAAACGAGGGGGCAGGTCAGTGAGGGATCAGTGACCTGTCAGCAGTCTGTGTGTGGCCCAGCTGCGCAAGGCACACATGTCTCCTGGATAATGCACAGGAAGGTAACTGTAAAGCCTGATATTCATTCACATCACACACTTCTCAACACTGCCACTAGAGGCATTTCAGACTATTTAGTAGTGTGACGTAGCAATAGTGAGTCATTCAAGTTCCTGTCTTTGGACAGAGAGGTTCGTTTTAGTTTCTGTTTCAGTCAGAGACAGACGGAAGGAGAGGAGAGTTCAGTCTTGGAGGGAGAGGATTGAAGACTGATTCCTGAAGGAGCTCAGATAGTTCATTATACAGACGTGGAGGCTGGTACGAGTAGACGGACTTACTCTAGCCTAGTCAGAACTACAATCAGAACTGCTATCTTAGAACAAGCTGCCTGTGTTCCTAAGAAAGTGGAAAGCAACTCTCAGAGCTACAGCGTAAATACAGTCTGACGAAGCGTCCTGTGAGCTGCTCTGGACAGAGTTCTGTGAAGGAAAGAAGGAAGGGAACTACTGCAGTTATACCAACGAGGCAACTGAGAACAGGTCAGTGAGCTCTGAAGGAAAGCTGACCACTACACTCACTGCTAACCGTGCTTATGTTAAGGGCGAGAGCAGGGCGACAGGCGAGTGGAGAAAGGAAGAGTGACTTCGGTGACAGATCACCTTCACTCAGTTTAACCGGACACCGGGTCCGAAGCATTGCTAGTACTTCACGTCTAGTGATAGAAAACCAGAGGCCTTGCTGGACTTCAAGTCACAGAAGGTAGCCCCAAGTGCCGATACGTTACCGGGGTCAGGCAGAACAGGAGTCTGGCAGGTACCGCCACATAGACTTAGTTCTCGTCACTAGAAGGCTCCACCACAATGTTGGCCGGGCGTAGTTGCTATTGAGAGAGTTGCACTTGACTTTATGCAAGTTTGTACTCACACACATTACAAGGAGAAAGGAGGCCTCTAACCTGCTCAACAATTCCCTGAATGTGCATTCTCCAACCTGACCAGCTTCCCGGGACATACCTGCAACATCTACAAGTAAAGGTATGGAAAGAGACTGCATTGTGTGTGACTGAATTCTTATCTGCATCCTGCATCACCACAATAGACTTGACACCTGTGGGGGACTTAACACCTAGCTGCCATAACATCCCCTCAGAGATCTACCCTGCAGCGCTGGTCAATCAGATCACAAACCACAGGTGGCGTCACGAACTATAACTACAATCCCCTGTAAATATTCCCCCATTGCATGACCGCCAGGGCCACGGACCGAGCTCTGCTGCCAGTGACATTCCCCATAGACTTCCATGGGCTCGGTTCCGAGTACCCCATAGCCCTGGTAGCACCAATGTGGTGCGCGTCATCTGCATTATGAATAGCTAAGCAGAGCACCACATACATGAACCCCGCCTTAAAACACAAACATATCATTAACACAAAACTGAAAACAAGGATTAAGAAACAGCCAAAAGATGTATTTCATCAACCAAGGTATCATTTTATTCAGTATAACGGCGCCAACCTGACAGTGTGTGAAGGTTACTATGCACAATCCTGCTGACAGGTTCCCTTTATACTTTTCTGTTTTTTTTTAATGTTTTTTAAAACATTTTTTGTTACTTCCCCTACGGATTTGAATCTGCGATTGTTTGATCACGTGTACTGCAGTATATAGTAATTTTACCTATGAATCCCAAAGACAGACTGGGCTTCATAAGAGCTGCTATGGACCCCAAATGCAATACTTTCATCATACAACATCCCATGATAGCATAATTCCTTGAAATCAAACAGGAAAATCCTATACCTTCCTGCATATGATATTTTTGGAAAGTTGTAGGGCCCCAATTTGTCTCTGTATACCATATTAAAGATCCCTACAACTCTGAACTTGGCTTATTATGAAAATTCTATGGCCACGAAGGCATTGTGCATGCGAATTTTAATGAACGAAGCCACTGGAGTAATATAATGCCTTATACATTAATAGGCGGATGACACCTAATGAATTAGACGCATCTTAGATGTGGGTGCACCTATGAAGAGCATTTCTGGAGTAAGTTGCACCACAATAAAGGCATAACTGTTCATGAACTTCACTGGCGTAGCAACGCCCCATCCCACCCATGCTACTTCCATATTGGTCAAAAGTCACAAAATTTTTACGCAACTTCCAGGTTTGCGAAAAAAATTTGTGACTGATTACAGAGGCTGTCTGGGACTTTAACACTGATGGCCTATCCTTAGGATAAGTGATCAATGTGTGATCGGTGGGTATGTGACACACGGCACACCCCACTGATTAGCTGTTTCCGGTTGTGTCGGCTGCCTGAACTGCTCAGTTATGGAGCTGCACAGCTCTGTTGACTGTTGCACCCCCACCGATCAGACATTGATGGCCTACCCTGAGAAAAGGCCATCATTGTTAATGTCCGGACAACCCCTTTAACAGAATTATAGCATAAACACCTTAATAAATTAGCCGCTGTATGCTAAAAAGTACAATTTTCTGTTTAATCACACTGCTTTTCTTCCTCAGGTTGGCAACTAATTCTCTGAGTGACATAAGCAATGACGGGTCACTCTGAAGACTATCGGAGAGCTATACTGTTTGTTTTATCATAAGCCATATCTTATGTTTCAGTCACATGTTGTAGCAGAAAACCTGAAATCATTAATGGAATAAATCTTGGTGATACTAACTTTAATTAAATATTCTTTGTGTACTGTGTGAGAATTTGTGTTGCCTTATCCTAGAGTATGACACCACAAGAAAAGTCCAGGGGTGTTGTTATCTGGACCTTTATTCCCTACAGGGACATCACTGGATTAAGGCTTATTCTGATCGCAGATATTTATGACATTACACACTGACTACTGATTGTATACAGTAACGTCTTATCTGACCATTTGCATGGGGTGCAAATCTAACAATACTATACTTTGAAGTTTGACTATATTAAGGTCAGTCACAAAAGCTTTCAGGGTGAAACATGTCTGACCTTGGAAATGAGACACAATTCAGGTTGTGTAATTGATTATATGGCATCTGTCAGCCACAATGTCACATTAATATTAGGTATATTTGCTTAGTAGGACTTTTAAGATAAGAGCCATTTGCCCATTCGCTGGATGTAAGGACACAGCTGTGTTTAAAAATGTAGTTTTGGCCGGGAATCGGTTATGTATTGGGGTAGCGTGCTCTGTATAGTCAATCATGTGACAAAATTATATTCCACAGATATTGTTATTTAGAGGTCTATATCATGTGCGCCTCGCATTTTAGATATCTTTTCTCATAGGATGTATCTGTGCACCTAGGATATAGCACAAGAAAACAGAAGATCTGGCACATAACATTTCCATTAATCTTAGTGAAGGGGTTAAAGGCATTAAATAAATCTAATATAGAAAAATAATGGTGAGGGGAGATCATCATAAAAAGGCTTCGGAACGACAGAGCTCTGATTACTGCACACAGAGTAGTGTGTTGCTAGCAGGGCAGCTTCTGCCATGACGGAAGATGAACACCTTGACTAAGGAGGCGGTCTTAGGTGACTGCATGGAGATCTCATCCTGTTCCAACTGTGTGCTGCCCCTTTTCTTAGACATTTTTGAAAATACCTCTGATACTATCAATATTAAATAAAACACCTCTCTACATATTGTAAGAGTTGAGTGGGTTGGCAACAGCTTCACTGAAATAAACATGTTTAAACATATGCCAATCTAATGTTTGAAAACCACTTTACCCTACGCAGGGCTAACCACAGAGTATCAGAGGGCCTTTTGGACTACAAACCATACTTCATGGGGATGGGAATACACCACCAAGCTCTGACAACTACAGTGACATGTAAAAGTTTGGGCACTCCGGTCAAAATTACTGTTATTGTGAACAAATAAGCAAGTAGCAAGGCCTAATGTTAAAGATGACACATTTCCTTTGTATTTTAGGCAATATATATATATATATATATTAATAATATAATTAGCCTGTTAGGGTTATGGCTTGTTCACTTTCATAAGAAAAGGCCAGATGATGCAAATTTCACAGCTTTATAAAAACCCAGCCTCCTCTTACCTTGTGCCAAAAAAACAACAGCCATGAGTTCTTCTAAGCAGCTCCCTAAAACTCTGAAAATGAAAATGGTAGAGGTCCACAAAGCAGAAGGCTATAAGAAGATAGCAAAGCATTTTCAAGTTGCCCTTTCCTCAGTCTGAAATGTAATTAAGAAATAGAAGTTAACAGGAACAGTGGAGGTCAAGATAAGGTCTGGAAGACCAAGCAAAATTTCAGCGAGAGCTGCTCGTAGGATTGCTAGAGAGGAAAATCAGATCCCGCATGACTGCAAAAGACCTTCAGAAAGATTTAGCAAACTGAAGTGCTGATAAATTGTTCTACTGTTTATAGACACCAGCACAAATATGGCCTTCATGGAAGAGTTATCAGAAGAAAACCTCTTCTGCGTCCTCAAAAAAATTCAGCGTCAGAAGTATGCAAAGAACATCTAAACAAGCCTAATGCATTTTGGAAACAAGTCCTGAGGACCGATAGTTAAAATAGAACTCTTTGGCCATAACGTGCAAAGGTTTGTGTGAAGAAAAAAGGGCACAGAATTTCAGGAAAAGAACATCTCCCCAACCATTAAGCATGGGGGTAGATCAATCATGCTTTGGGGTTGTGTTGCAGCCAATGGCATGGAGAATAAAGAATACATTCAATGAAATTTAAACAAGTTCTTAATGCAAACATAACACCATCTGTAAAAAAAAAGCTGAGGTTGAGAAGAGGATGGCTTCTACAATGAGATAATGATGCTAAACACATGTCAAAATCCACAATAGACTACCTCAAAAGGCGCAAGCTGAAGGTTTACAATGGCCCTCATAGTCCCCTTATCTGAACATCATTGAAAATTTGTGGCTAGACCTCAAATTAGCAGAGGATGCAAGATGACCCAGGAATCTCACAGAACTGGAAGAATTTTCAAAGGAAGAATGGATGAAAATCTCTGAAACAAGAATTGAAAGACTCTTGTCTGGCTACAAAAAGCATTTACAAGCTATGACACTTGCAAAAGGGAGTGCTACTAGGTGCTAACCATGCGGGGTGCCAAAACTTTTGCATTGACCCAGTTTCCTTTTTGTAATTTTTAAAATGTGAAAAATTACTTTTTTTTGCCTAAAGTACAAAGGAAATGTGTCATATTTAACTTTAGTCCTTTTAGAGATCATTTCATCTTCAACTTGCTTAACTTCACAATAACAGTACTTTTGATCAGTGGTGTCCACACTTTCACATGCCGCTGTAAAAGAATAGATATATAAAGGTGACCATTTCCAAGCAAAAATAAGTTACAGTATATAAAATAAATATATAGGGGAAGGTGAGTGTTGACAAAAAACCCTTTGATGTTCGCCACCTTTATCCTTTTTTTCACCCTCCTACTTCCAACCCAGGTCAACCCCTTAAATTATCCACACATTCGTTAATCCCTTTTTAATTATCCCATACAGTCATAGGCCCTTTCCTTAAACAGCCCAGTGTCCCCAATGTGATTCAACGTTGGTGGAGTACAGTGCGAGGAGATAGTATGGTGAGGTGGCAGTGTAAGCAGGTTGCTTGGATGCAACAGAGCAGACAATGAGGAGACAGTGGTACTTAACCAATACTATTTATTTACCTAACATAAAAAGGAAAATCTACTTATAAGTATATATATTATATAATATATATATATATATATATATATATATATATATTGTGAGACAGTGAGAGTATGTGTGTTGAATGGGGTGTACATTTCACCTAGATACTTTGCTGACTGGTATAAGGGAAATGTATGGCTTTGTAAACCTAGTGGTAGAGAAAGGTCACTACACCTTACATTCAGTACACACTTGCAGCTCAGGCCTGAAACCACTCAGCTGTTAATTAGGAGACCAGAAGTAGGTGTCTGCGAACACAGACAGAGAGCTCGCTTAGTCTGGACAAGGAGTCCAGGCACAAGAAGGAGTCTCCAGGAGTATGAGCTGTCTCAGTCTGGGTGCTCGATGTACCCCGGACACAGGAGTAGTCTCTGTGAGAATCCATGCGGATAGCTGCTGAATAGGAGGGGAGCTCTCTCAAGTCTGGACGTTGAAGGTGCCTTCAGACACAAGGAGGAGACTCTGTGAAACTCCATGCTGGTAAATGCTGAACATATGTGTTGTTTTGGCCCAGGCTGTTAGAGTCTGGTCCCGGATAGATAGGGAAATCTATCTAAGTGTAGTAAGTGGCTGGACAAGCCCAGGTCTTATGTTTATGATTTGGTTTTGATTATGTTCTGTTTGCTGTGGACTTTAATAAAACTGGTTGCGGCCAGTTTTTACCAGAACTGCTGTCTGTGAATGAACTGTTTCCGTGCCACTCCGTCTACCCGGACGGCGATCCCAGAGCTATATCCCCTGAAAAGCTTACAATTGGTGCTGGAATGTGCGTGCAGCACAGTGGCGAGAGACAGCAATAAAAGGTGAAGTCTGTTGAAGCAGCAGCAGAGAGAGAAAAAAAAAGTGTGTCAGAGAAAAAAAAAAAAAAAAGGAGAAACGTCTGTTGGAGCAGTCTTAAAGAGACAGTGGCCCTAATAGAGTTTGCAGAGAAAAAAAAAGTGTGTCAGCAAGGAGAAACGTCTGTTGGAGCAGTCTTAAAGAGACAGTAGCCCTAATAGACTTTGCAAAGAAAAAAAAAAAGTGTCTGCACAGCAAGGCTGAATTTTCTGTGGAAAAGACTGTGGAGTGTGTATGTCTTGAGTGAAGACTGCCGTTGTTGAGACAGAGAAGTCTGACAGCATGGATGACAGCATGGAGGCGCTGTTTGAACAAATGGCGCAAGTTAATGTGCAACATAAGACTGCCGTGGTTGAGACAGATAAGTCCGGCAGTATGGAGGAGCTCGTTGAGTACCTGGTCCAGGCCCAGCGGAGCATGCAGCAAAGCATGGAGCGGCAGCGCCTGCAGCACCAGCAGCGCATGCAGCAGGCCCAGCAGCAATTCCTGCAGCAGCAGCAGGAGAATAACCAGTTGTTTTTTGAGCAGGTTGCAGCACTACAAAAGACTTGCAGCGCATCGTCCCAAAGTAATGTTGCAAAGTCACCTGCATTGTCCGCTGTAAAGAAGGCGGTAAGACGGTCCCTGAAAAAGATGACACCTCGTGATGATGTGGAGGTATATCTCACTAGGTTTGAAAGACTGGCAGAGAAGGAGAATCTGCCCCTATCTGAATGGGCCATGATGGTCGCACCCTATCTGATTGGAGAACCCCAAAGGGCCTATGCTGACCTGAGCGAGCAGGACAGCCAAGACTATGCCAAGCTGAAAGCGGAGATTCTTACCCGGCTGGGTGTTACGGTGACAGCCCGTGCCAGGGGAGTTCATGACTGGAGATGCAGTTGGGAGTCTGCAGTCAGCAAACCTGATTATGGAGTTGAAAAGGTGATAGTGGACCGCTACACCCAAGCACGTCCTCCTGAGGTACAGCCAGAGGTCGGACAAAGAGACCACCAGGACGCCAATCGTCTGGTCAGCCTGATGGAGAGGGCCTTCGCCACCAAGGACTGCCTCCGTGACCAGCCGTCTGAGAGGTCGTCACTTCGGAGTTCCTGGACGCCGAACTCTCCCGGTAAGAGCGTTCCAGCTGTTGGGGTCGTGTGGGTGGGAGAGTGTGATGGACAGTGTTGGAGATGTCGTGAAATTGCAGCCAACTGTCCAATAGAGGGGGAGCCTATGTGTTGTGATGTTGGCGGATCCCTCTCTCCCTGCGCAGAGCCTGTGTGTGTGTCCACCTCAGCCGAAGAGACTGGACCACAGGGGTCCCCGGTGGTTGTAAATGACTGCCCAGCACAGGCCCTCTTGGACTCAGAGAGTCCAGTGACTTCCGTATGGGACAGCCTGATTGATAGGGACTTCATCCCTGATAAACACCTGAGTGTGGTGTGTGTCCATGGAGACACCAAAGTCTACCCAGAGACTGTCGTGGACTTGATCCCCAAACGCGGGGAGGTTTCATGTGAAGTGGGGGTAGTGAAGAACCGGGTGCACCCCGTCATATTGGGTAATGACTTTCCCCGATCTAAGGGTCTCTGGGGGAAAAATGTTTCTGATGGACAGTGTGATGAAGCTCCTATTGAGGGTGCGCAGTCCCGAGGGGCGGAACACAATGCTAGTGGGCCGTTAAACTTATGTGATAATGATGATGATGATAATGATGATGATGATCATGATAATGATGATGACCATGATAATGATGCTGATAATGATAATGATGATGATCATGATAGTGATGATGATACTGATCATAATCATGATAATGATATTGATAATAATGATGACTGTGATAGTGATGAAATTCCTTTGCAGGTGATGTTGGGAGACGAGGATGGTGGTTCTCGGGAACCGAGTGTCCCTGACTTACTGTGTCCTGTGACAATTTTGAGAGTGAGCAGTGGCGAGACCCCTCTCTTAAAACGGCCCAGGAAAATATAAATGTTCTAAATGAGGTTTCCCAAGAGCCTGGCTCTGAGGAGAGGTTTCCTCATGTTGCCATAAACACTCACCTGTTGTATAGGGACACTGAAGTCCAGGGAGAGGTCGTGAGCCAGCTCCTAGTACCTGAGCTATATGGAAGTATAGTGCTGGGGTTGTCACATAGTCACATACTTGAGGGACCACCTGAGGGAAACCAGGGACCAGATGGTGAAGTTAATGTTGTGGATGACATGTTAACTAAGGTTCCAGATCAAGATGTGAATGAGAATGAATTGTATAACCCTGACAGTGAGCAGGATGTGAATGAAAATGAAGTGTATAACCCTGAAAGTGAGCCAGATGTGGCTGAGAAAAAGGGGTCAGACAGGGATAGTGATAGTGAATCATCTGATGACAATCAAGCAACCAGTGCAAATGAGGAAGGCATGGTAGCAGAGGAGGTTGAGAGTCCTGAGAGGAAGGCTGATGCTGACCTTGCAGTCGGACAGAAGATGGCATCTGAAGATGTTTTACAGTTGGCCGGTTCCCTGGCGAAGACTAAGGTGAAAGGAGGAGAGCTGAGCTTTAAAGGCAGGACTCTGAAACTGAACACAGCCCAAGTAGATGCTGTTGGAAATGTGAAGTTACCAAGGTATGGTGTGGATCTGTATCGTGCCAAGGACTCTGAGGGAGATGCTGCAGAGGTGGAAAAAGCCATAGAAGTGGTAGTCACCAAGCCAGATGCCTCATCAGAAGCTGAGGTCTCAAGTGAAGCTGTGAGGAACAAGACTGAAGATATGGGGACTGACTCTGTCCAGGAATCTGTTTCTGCCGAAGACAGCGGCGTGGACGGGTTGCGGTTCGGATCAGTAGCTGCAACTCGTGAAGCTCAGGCTGGAAGTTCGGCGCCCGGAGCCCCAGCGGTGTTCCCGAGTGACACCAAGGATCTGGATAAGTCACAAGATGAGATTTTGAGACATCAGGCTGGCGTTGGTGAGCTCAAGCGCACTTTCATGGAGTCTACATCGGAGCCACGTCCCAACAAATGGGAAAAGCGATGTGTCACTCCGTTGCCGCTGCAGACACACGGGAGCTCAGATGGGATGCAGAACGTGGTGGAAGAGAAGAATCCGGCGGCTTCTGAGTATACAGATGCAGCTATCAAGGAGAACTTGAAAGCCAGAATAAATGGAAATATTGGAGACCATAATGATGTGACTGAAGAGGTAGAATGTAAGACTGACGGTAGGGCTTCTGAGCATGTTCTACCAGAAGAGCCTGAAGAAGGGGCCGAAGACATAAAAGACGTCCAACAGGTACCAGATGAATTGATGACTTCTCAGAAAAAACTCCAAACTGTGATGAAGGAGTGTGATGAAAGCCATGAGCATCTTCGTGAGAAGGTCAATGAAGTAAAAGGAAGGATACAGAGAATCTCTTCGTTGCAAGAGCAAATGCTGCTCAATAAGTCTAAGGCTCTATATAAGAATGCTGTTGTTACGGTAGAACATTACAATTCAGCTGGAGACTTAGCGGATGAATTATGTGTACTGCAAAAGAAAAACGATCAGCTCCTTCTACAGTCCCAATCATTTGAACAGTGTAGCTTAAAATGGTCAGAGACCATGGCAGAGGAGCTTAAGGTCTGTGAAATAGACTTTATGAGTCAACCGATATTCAAGAAAATAGATGTGCTAAAGAGGGTTCAAGGGGAACTAGAGAAAAGTGAAAAACCCCCTATACCTTCTGTGATAGTTGGTGACACATGGTCAGTGCACCAGGGACAGGAGGTACGTGAGTTTCTGAGGAAGAGTCAGCAGAAGTGTTCTGATGTGCCGGGTCGTACTTCTCTGGCCAGGCACTATATCGAAACTGAGCCCGGCCCTAAGGTCAAGATGAAACCGTGCAGGATACCCGAGGCCCGCAGAGAGCATAGGCCTGGGAGGGTACAGGGTAGTGCGGATGCTTCAGATGAAGAGAAAGCTGATGTTGGCTATGGCTCAGGTGAAGATACAGATGACAGTAGTGAAGATGAAGCTGATGAGGGCCATGACTGGTCCAGAGTTCACTGTCTCTTTTGGATTGTTGACCAGCCCTCCGGTCTGGATGACAAGCCCTCCGGTCTAGAGAAGAGGGGGGAGATATGTGAGACAGTGAGAGTATGTGTGTTGAATGGGGTGTACATTTCACCTACATACTTTGCTGACTGGTATAAGGGAAATGTATGGCTTTGTAAACCTAGTGGTAGAGAAAGGTCACTACACCTTACATTCAGTACACACTTGCAGCTCAGGCCTGAAACCACTCAGCTGTTAATTAGGAGACCAGAAGTAGGTGTCTGCGAACACAGACAGAGAGCTCGCTTAGTCTGGACAAGGAGTCCAGGCACAAGAAGGAGTCTCCAGGAGTATGAGCTGTCTCAGTCTGGGTGCTCGATGTACCCCGGACACAGGAGTAGTCTCTGTGAGAATCCATGTGGATAGCTGCTGAATAGGAGGGGAGCTCTCTCAAGTCTGGACGTTGAAGGTGCCTTCAGACACAAGGAGGAGACTCTGTGAAACTCCATGCTGGTAAATGCTGAACATATGTGTTGTTTTGGCCCAGGCTGTTAGAGTCTGGTCCCGGATAGATAGGGAAATCTATCTAAGTGTAGTAAGTGGCTGGACAAGCCCAGGTCTTATGTTTATGATTTGGTTTTGATTATGTTCTGTTTGCTGTGGACTTTAATAAAACTGGTTGCGGCCAGTTTTTACCAGAACTGCTGTCTGTGAATGAACTGTTTCCGTGCCACTCCGTCTACCCGGACGGCGATCCCAGAGCTATATCCCCTGAAAAGCTTACAATATATATATATACTATATATGGCGGGTGACAGTAGCAGAGTTGGTTAATACAGTATATTATCACACAGCAATATGACTAAATGCAATATCTATGCAACATTCTATTACATACACCATTCTTGCTATCTGGCAGTTAAACGACTGTTAATGCCTTTATGTCTCAACTTCTTAAGTGTTACCCTCACAGGTATTTCCCACTAGGCCGCGAGTCGCTGGGTACACAGTGCGCTCGTCGCACTGGCCGTCTCTGTTTCCTGAATCATGGCCCCCAGTCCACGACGTGTACCGTACGTCCTCTGCTACAACTGGGTCATCTACCGAACTAGAATTGGATCTAGTCTCAGACTACTACAGGTGCTGCTCAAAGTCTTCTACTGGCGCTGTTTACAGTCTTCCACTGTCACTGCTTACGGACTTCTACTGTCGCTGGTTACGGGCTTTTATGGCATGGCTCACGGACTCCTACTGATGCTGCTTATGGGCTACTACTGGCGCTGCTTACAGACTTATACTGGCGCTGGTCACAGACTTTTACTGGCACGGGGCACAGATCTTCTTTGCAGCCCATCAGAATGCTTTCAGACCCTTCTGTGGCGATGTAGGATGTAAGCCCATCTAGCACCCACATGACCTGTCCTGGTACAGGTTCTGGCGCAAACTGCCTCTTCTCAACCCTGCCAGGCCTTTCATAATTAGTAACTGCGACACGTGTCACCTGACCTGGTGTCGTCTTTTAACTCCTCCTCTGGGAACATAGGTTCCCACTAATAGGTTTCTACCACTGTAATTCTTTTACGTTCATTTTTGCCTTTGACCAGCAGAAGGCTCTGTTTGCTTACAGTTACTCAGCTAGGCATCAACTTCAACTGTATTAATTTCTCTTTTACACTTCCTCACAGCACCATGGAGGCACATTGCACAGAGAAGGGAAATGTGTGAGAGAGGAGACAGTATGCAGAGCTGCAGACCAAGCTCTCTAATTTTTCTACATTTTCAGATGGATACCTGAAAACCATTTCATTTGAATCTATTTCTTTGCCCAGAAAGGAAAAAACAACTTGTAGAACCCGTTGTTTTCTCTGCGGTAAGGGGGAAACGCTGCATTAAATGACTGAAAGAATCAAGGATAAATTGACACCACGATATTCCGAAGGGAAACTAATAAAAAGTCATCCAGGTAAAGTATGACTGCTCTAAATCCAGTTTTGTAGCATATCACCCATTCCAAAAATGGTCTGAACAACTCAAAGTAATGTCATGATACTGAGCAACCCATTGACAAGCAAGTATCATAATAGAAAAAACAGTTTAAACAGAAGCCCAAAAGGTTTTAACAATCTGGATGTACCAGGAGGAGGTGGAAAGCTGACTCGATGTTTGATTTTGCCATAAGCGCCCTGGGGCCAGCTTCATAGACTAAATAAACCAGACTGTTAAATGACACATAAGTCACCGACACATCCTCTTTGGATATGCCGTCATTTGCCAAGCTGCCTCTTGGAGGAGATAGGTGGTGAATCAAACAAAACTTAATCATCTCTTTTTTGAGGACAAAACCAAGTGGAGATACCCTCAAGTTGGGAAAAGGAGGGATCAAGAAAGAGCCTTCTAAACGGCCCAAAGACCTGTCTGTTTTTTCTTATGATGGCTGGGTTCTCGCTGGCTTACTTTAAATTGAGGGTAAAGAATGGTTCGCTGGAATAAAAGAAAGGAATTAAAAAATCGAAAGTTAAGTCTACGCAAGCCTTTATTGAGGCACCGGTCTAGCCATGTCAACATATCAATCACACTCACCAGAGTCTTTCCCTTCATAGTGACCTGCTGGCCGGTTAATTGCCTTACTTGGTTTGCTGCAATAGACTGCTGGATGCTGACCTCCGTAGGCGGAGCATTCGTGCTTGTATTTGCACAAGCCATGGAACCTGCAGTGATCCTCATTAAAGAGCCATCATGCCCCAGGTCTTCGAATGGCTACTGCTCTCAGAGAGGATGGAAAGGGGTGTGTACTTTGAGACATCATAAGCTGAAGCCACACGTCTTTAACCCCCACCCAATATCTGACTGTAAGCTAAGTGCCTACAGAACTCCTCAACATACTTGGACCATGCAGTTCCATCACGTGATTTATATGCATTATAAACTGAAACCATATAAATAATAGTTCAGAGCAGCATTCATGGTGGTGCTGGCCTATAAAGCAACCCAGCACCGTGAAGGCTTGAATCCAATTACCACAGTCCTGGCCACCTTAGAAAGCCTGTCAAAAGTGCTGTCCAATCAACGTATTGGTTAGACCAGATTTTTTTATTTGTCTTGTCAGCTTAGTGGGCCCCCAACGGGCTGATACTGCAGAAAAAAGCCTCCTTATAGAGACCAGCTGTGGGCGCTGCTACAGGTGTTTGAATCGATTGGGGTGAGGGTTTTGACAGTTCTATTTTTAACAGCAAAGCCCTAATGGCTGATGCTAATTCCCTTCTTTACATTCAGAACACCAAGCCCCAGTGAAGTTAAACTCACCACCTGATGGAACTTGCAACGACCCTTGCAGGGAATTCGGGACCACACAAGCTTGACTTGCCTCGTGGCATGGCCTACCGGCTGACAGTGAAGGCTCTTGCCTTGTACACTGACTTGACCTGCCCAAACTGCAGGAATTGTCACACGATGATGATGTTGAATGCCAGCTAGATCATCTGAAGACGAGCAACCTCCAACTGCTTCTGGATGATCTGGAGGAATGTCTGTGTCCATGCCTAATAAAACTCTGGGAACCGAACTGGTAGTGTGACCGTGAGGAAGCCCTCAGCACCAGGAGCAACAGTATGTGGAAATTTTTCCACTAGTGAGCTGCTAAGAGTTGGGGCATCAAAAAAGAGTTTTCAGCTTCCTCACTATCTGCGGGTTGTATTAACCACTTCATTAATCTGTGTAACAGGAGGGATTAAAGGCTCCTCAGCAGATTAAGTGCTTCTCTGACAGTCCATTGCTACTGGCACAGGGCTGCAGGAAATGGCGCCGGGGAGAAAAGGAGGAGTGGCTGCACTATGGGCGTGAAGTGGCTCTGAGGAGGCCATTTCAGCTATCTTCCAGTAGCCCAATATTACCACCCTACATGGCGCTCTGCATTATGCACCACACTTTTAAACAATGCTTCAATAGAAAAAGTCGAACAATTCAGAAATTATGTTAGAAGAGTTAACATTATTTCCAATCATAGTAAAAATACATGAGCTGGCCGATGTGTTCTGGTAAGTTATGCCTTACTTATAGGCAGCTGATAAATAAGGGCATAACCTTCCAAAACATATAGACAAGCTCACGGACTTCTATATTTTTTGATACCTTACTTTAACCATGATGGAATAAAAGTTAAAGGGGTTGTGCCACAAACTAAAGTATAGTGTAATCAACGGATCTTGGAATAAAAATAAACTCCACATTTGGATGTGTTTAAAAAAAATGTTCATGTGCTGAGATAATCTTATAAATGTGCCCCTTGCTATGTACTGTGTAATGGCCATGTCTGACCATACAGGGACATGGTCTGATCCAGCTTCGGACTAGAGCACCTTTGGCCCACCAGAGAAAATCATTCTTGGGGCCCACTATGTAGCTACATAGAAATAAATACAAGACCACCAATTGTGCAGTAAAACTCGCTAATATCAGAGTATAATATAAGGTAGTACACGTCTTAATTATGCAGCAGGGGTTGGGGTAGCCCCCCTCATAGAATATAAAGTAGCCAACTCATAGAATATAAAGTAGCCACCTCATAGGGTTCAATGCAGCCCCTCATAGTATATAAAGTAGCCCCCTCATATAGTATAATGTAGCCCCTCACAGAATACAATGCAGCCCTCAAATAGTATAATGCAGCCCCTCATAGAATATAATGTAGCCCCTTCATAGAATATAATGCAGCCCCCCATAGATATAATGTAGCCCCATAGAATATAATGCAGCCAGTCTCAGAGTATGATGCAGCCCCATAGGGTATAATGTAGCCCCCTTAGAGTATAATGCAACCCCCTCATAAGGTATAATGCAGCCTACCATAGAATATAATGTAGCCCCCTCATAGGGTGTAATGCAGCCCCATAGAATATAATGTAGCCCCCACATAGGGTATAATGCAGCCTCCTTCATATAGTATAATACAGCCCCCACAGAATATAATGTAGCCCCCTCATAAGGTATAATGCAGCCCCTCCATAGAATATAATTCAGCCCCTTCATATAATATAATGCAGCCCCCCGCAGAATATAATGTAGCCCCCTCATAGGGTATAATGTAGCCCCCCTCATAGGGTATAATGCTGCCTCCCATCATAGGGTATCATACTGCCCATCCTCATAGGGTATCATGCTGCCCCCTCATATGGTATCATGCTGCCCCCTAATAGGGTATCATGCTGCCCCCCTTATAGGGTATCATGCTGCCCCCTCATAGAGTACCATGCTGCCCCCCTCATGGGTATTATGCTGCCCCATCATAGGGTATAATGCTGCCCCCTCATAGGGTATAATGCTGCTCTCCCAGGGTATAATGATGCCTCCCTCATGGGGTATAATGCAGCTCCCCCATAGGGTATAATAATGCCTCATCATAGGGTATAATGCAGCTCCCCCATAGGGTATAATATTCCCCCCCTCTTAGGGTATAATGCTGCCCCCCTCTTAGGGTATAATACTGCCCCCTCATAAAGTATAATGCAGCTTCCCCCATTGGAAATAATGCTGCCCCTCATAGGATATATTGTAGCTCCCCCCATAGGGAATAATGCTACCCCCATCATAGGGTATAATGCAGCTACCCATAGGGTATAAGGCAACCAGGACTCACTGATATATATAAAATAAAAAAAACACAATACTCACCTCTCCTCCTCGCTCCCACACAGATTCCGGCAGCGGCTTTGCTCTGATGTCAGGAGCTGCGCTGCACTCTGCCTAGCATACAGCGGGTTCGCGATGAAGTGACGTCATCATGCACCCGCTGTGTGTCTGAGGCAGAGGGGAATGATCGGAGAGGGAGCATCATATGATGCTCTCTCCTCCATTATTGCTTTCAACTGTATCGGCATCTGATGCCGATGCATTTCAATACGGCGCGCACTGTGGGGGCGGCGCTGACACCCGGTCCCCCTAACTTACAGCCCTTAGCAGCTGCGTGGGCTAGGGGCCGCTGAGAAAGCTGGGGCCCTGGTGTTCAGGCCCTGATAGCGGGCAGTATTAGCCGCAGCCTGCAGCTAACACTGCCCGCTATTAAAGTGAAATGAATATTCACTCCTCTCCATGCCCATGGGGGCATGGGGGAAACATGAATATTCATTTCACTTTAGCAGCAGGAACAGGCTTTGGCATCCTGTCACTCGCTGCTGCTCCTCTGGCACCGGGGGGCCCCATACCAGCTGCGTGGGGTGCCGCTATTACCAACTTGCCACTGGCTGGGGGCCCTGGAGCAGCGGGGGCCATAGGCAGCTGCTGACCCTGTATGCCAGAAGTCAGTGCCTGGGCCCACCGGAGAATCCTCCGGTTCTCTAGTGGCCCAGTCCCACCCTGGTCTGATTATACCACATCTCCTGGGCAGGGGATGAAGAAAAAGAGTATACAAGCATTACAGCATGGGATCACAGATGATTCTTTCTGTTAGGTAAAATATTGTTTAATCCCCTTTCCAACATTGGGCACAATAGTACGCCGATGTTGGACTCCCCCTGTTTTGTGCGGGCTCCGGCGCTGAGCCCGCACATTTCTGGGCACATGACAGCTGATCTATACAGCTGACATGTACCCGCAAAAGCCACAGGAGGAATCGCGATGCTGGTGTCAATTTCTGAAGCAGACCTCTATGGTTGTCATTGCCGGATTGCTATAAGCGCCACCCGATGCTCGGCGTTCATAGCAAGTGAGCATTTCTGCTACACACCGGCAATCTCATCAATGCCTGTGTGTAGCAGAGGCAATTTTTTGGTGGCTGCTACATTGCAATAAAATGCAATGATGGGCGATCAAAAGATCATATCTACACCAAGATGGTATGAATAAAAATGTCAGCTTGGTGCTCAAAAAATAAGCTCTCACCCAGCCCCAGATCACAAAAAATGGAGACGGTACGGGACTCGGAAAATGATGTTTTTGTTTTTTTTTTTACAAATTTGGGATTTTTTTTCATCAGTTAAATAAAAAAAAACCTAGACATGTTTGGTGTCTATAAACTCGTAATGACCTGGAGAATCATAATAGCAGGTCAGTTTTAGCAATTAGTGAACATGGTAAAGAAAAAAAACAACAGTGGAATTGCACTTCATTTTTTGCAATTTCACCACACTTGGAATTTTTTCCCATTTTCCAGTACACGATATGTTAAAACCATTGGTGTCGTTCAAAAGTACAACTTGTCCTGCACAAAACAAGCCCTCACATGTCAATTTTGACCGAAAAATAAAAAAAGTTATAGCTCTGGGAAGAAAGGAGCAAAAACCAAAAATGCAAAAACTGAAATACCTTTGGTTGTTAAGAGGTTAAAAACAGGCAGGGACATGTTTTACTCACAAAAAGAATCAGCTGTGATCTCATGCTGTAATGTCATTATACTCTTTTCCTTCCTCCCTGTTAGAGATGTGAAAATGATATCTAATTGATATTTTGTTATCTGATGGAATTCCCTATCAGATACAGTTTGCCCCAAAATACTTGCTCCCATTCTCAGCCCCCACCTTTGGCATTCCCCCAGGCCAAAAGGGAAGTAAATACACATTAAACAATGGGTCCTCATTATCCAGACCAATGGCTTTTTTCATTAGCTCAAGCAAAAAGGCCTTTGAAACTCTCCCCAGGGGGCCAAAAGGCAAAGACCCTGTGTCCCCAGAGCCAAGTCCAGCAATTATCACTGGGGTGTGAACTCTTGTGCAGTTACCAGCCAACTGGCTTCCTTTGCTGGACTCAGGCTGACATGCAGACATAGTGGCACCGCAGATTCCAGGCTCAACAGCTCAAGGCTCTGAGATGTGGAATCTAGAAAATGACCCATAATAAAAGAATGCAATATCTTGGAACCTAGCCCAGCACATAATCGAAGTCTGCATCACTTTCTCCACAAGCCCATACCATGCAGCCATCTCTAGAACTCTGCATTATTGAGTTATAAAGCATAGCTACCAGAAATTAAATATGGTAGCAGTATTTGGTCTCCCTGCACAGATAAAATCCAGCAGAACCCAGTGGCGCCGCCACCGTCCCATTTAGAGATTCAGGCGGAAAGTTATGGGCATCCACGCTTCTGGCCGGAAAACCATGCGCTCTGATATGGGAGGAGACAGACTGCACAGCCCAGGGGTTGGCGCATCGTGTGGGAGGGAGCAGCCTAGGGGATAGATAAAAGGCAGCTCCTCATTTTTGGACGCAGTTTTTCTAGTGGCAACAGGCCTGTTAGCTGACATGGCCAGAGAATCACGTAACAAAGATTTGGACCTATGATCCATCAGCACCTCTCTGTGGTCACACGCCACATAACACGGTAATTGTAATCTATCTGTACCCTAACCTTCTACTACACTCCTGACTGTATACTTGTACATTGCTCTTGTATGGATATACCTGTATCTTTCTAGTGCGCCTTTCGGTGATTAAATACAAAATTAATCTTGGGCTGCTTTTTATCTCAATTCATGAATCCCCACATCCTCACGCTCGGTTGGTTATTATACGCTACCCGGGGTCGGTTTCTGACCCGGTATAAGCCTGTTTTCGAACGGGGCTTATATCTAACAATGAACTGGTAGCAGCATACCATACTGTGTTAGTGAGGAACTATGACAGTGAAGGCTGAGAGGTTTACATATATATCCCCAGCCTGAACTGGTGATATATATACCCCCTCACTGAGAGTTCCTCAATAACTCGTACCTATAAGGGAAGCCTCTCCAAGACTATTTGCCCTTGGTGCAGTTCCCTGACTGACCTGGTGTAAGTGGTGGCGTCAGAGAGCCGATCCCTGCTGGGTCATTCTCTCCCCACCCCAGAGGTGAGTGAAGTCGACACACCTCTTCCCTTGTACGATCCGTCACACTCACCTACCCAGGAGATGTGGTATGATCAGACCATGGTCCTGCCATGGTCCTGCACGGTGAGACACAGCTATTACACAGCACACAGCAGGGGCACATTTATAACATCTCAGCACAGGAACATTTTATTTCAATTTCATCCAATTGTGGAGCTTATTATTATTATTCCAAAATACGTTGATTTAGATATACTTTTATTCATGCCACAACCCCTGTAAGTCTTATGTCATAGTATCTACATTGCTGGAGTTTTTATAATTTTTTAGAGATATAGAGACAGTTTATATGGTATAGGAGGAGCTATAGGGAGTTATATGGAGTAATGGGGAGATATAGGAGGTATATGGAGTATAGGAGGGATATAGGGAGGTTATATGGTAATAGGAGGATATAGGGAGGTATATGTAGTAATAGAGGAGTTAGGGAGGTTATATGGAGTAATAGGAGGAGATATAGGGAGGTTATATGTAGTAATAGGAGGAGATATAGGGAGGTTATATGGAGTAATAGGGAGGTTATATGGAGTAATAGGAGGAGATATAGGGAGGTTATGGGTATAGGAGGGATATAGGGAGGATATATGGATAATAGGAGGAGATATAGGGAGTTATATGGAGTAATAGGAGGAGATATAGGGGTTATATGGAGTATGGGGATATAGGGAGGATATATGGAGTAATAGGAGGAGATATAGGGAGGTTATATGTAGTCAGGGGTGAACCTAGCCTCTCTGCTGCCTGAGGCAAACTGCAAAATGGCGCCCCCCATAGTAAATTTTTTAAATCAGTAAAAAATGGCCTGTCTTCTGCAACAGACCACGCCTCTTCCCCCGAAACGCTTAGCCAATCACACGTGCTGCACACAGGGCTGTCCGGGGTAATGGCAGGGGCCTTCACATTGAGTTGAGCGAGGGATGTGTGAACGGGAAGGGGGACGAGCGCCACCAACCAACCACCACTCGGACGAAACATGGCTGGATGCCTGTATGTACTGAGGGGTGACACTGGATGTGGTGTGTAAGTTATGGGCAATCAGTCCTGCAGCAGAGCAGTATGTGAATGGTAAAATGCATCTTGCACCTGGGGCGTACATAGAAATTAAGGGGGCCCATAGCAGAAGTTCTAATTGGCCCCCCACCAGACCACGTACCGTATTGCGCCCCTCCAAATTTCTACATTCTAAAAAATGGTAACACCAGTACTTAAGAAGGAAGTCTGTCACCCCCAAGATGCATATTAAGCTAGCTATATAGTGGTATAAGGGACTTAGCGCCTGTAAAATACTAGAACAGTACTATTTCCTGAGAAAATAATTTTAAATCTAAGGCCGGGTCACACTGGCGACAAAATCGACGACTGCAATGCGATGAAATATCGCATTGCAGTCGGACCTATGTTAATCTATGGAGCAGCTCCCAGTATCCGATTTTTTGTGGTCCGTTTTAAACGTCCGTGTACAATCGCAGCATGCTGCGATTGTCACCGATTGTCGGTCGACAATCGCCAATGCAAGTCTATGGGAGCGATGAAAAATCGGATTACAAACGGACCACACTGTGTCTTTAAGAAAAAAGCCGGCAATTCATCCCTGCCTATACTGTAAAAGCACACTGACAGCTTTAATAAAGAATCGAATCAATACATATCCACACATAGAATCCACATATATATATATATTAATATTATATATTGTCATTGTGACATATATATATATACATATATTTATAGTTGTTACACTTCTACATACTGTAATAGCCGCTAATTCAATTGCCGGCTTCAGTGAAATCACAGAAGCCGACATGCAATGATACATTGTTTACACACATTTAACCATGTAATTTCATGTTTTTTTATATATGTTTGAAACATACAATTACATGAGTATATGTGTGCTAAATTTCAGACATGTAGGGGTTAATTAAAGGTGTAAATTCGTTGAAAAAAAATGCGTGGGCTCCCGCTGTATTTTCTCCACCAGACAGACAAAGCAAGCGAGTGGGGGCAGATAATAATAGCCTAGGGAGGGTACATTTTTTTTGTGCCCCCCTGGCTACTAACATCTGCCCCCAGACACCCCAGAAAGGGCAAATCTATAATTAGATTCGCCCTTTCTGGCACTTTGCCCGTCTATTCCCATTGCCCTGTAGCGGTGGCAAATGGGTTAATCTCACCTTAATGTCACCTTAGTATTGAAAGGTGACCTTAAGGTAGGTTAATAATTGAGAGCTGTCAATTAGACAACTATCAATTATTAATCCTATTGTAGTAAATTAAAAAAAACACAGACACATTAATTAAAAATTATTTTAATGAAATAAAAACACCTTTTTTTGACCATATTTTATTTTACACTTAATCCGTGCGAAGCCATTGATCTCCTAAAATAAATAAAAAAAAATAAAACAACATTATTCTTACCTATTCCGCTGATCTGTCACGTCCCACGCTGTAATCCTTCACAAAGGGTTAACTAGCTTTGAGCCAAGCTGTGCAAGTAATCCTGCATGCTCAGCTCAAAGCTCATGAATGAATAAGTTCCTCTCCTGGCGACAGGAGAGGATGTGTTTCATGAATGAAGCTTAATTGATTGTGTCCACTTTCCCTTTAGGTCAGGTCACTAAAGTTAAATTGCCAATAAATCAATTAAGCTCCATTCATGAATCTATTCCTCTACTTTCGCTGGGAGAGGAACTTATTCATTCAGGGGAATACAGGTCTGAGACAGCATTATTAGCTCTCTGCGACCTGTAACCTGTTAACCCTTTCTGATGGATTACACCGTGGGACCTGACTGTACATCGGATTGGTAAGTATAATTTTGCTTTTTTATTTTATTTTTATTACAGGAAATGGTTTTAGCAGGAAAATAAAATATGGTCAAAAACTGTGTGATTATTTAATTAAACTTATTTTTTATTAAACTGTGTGTGTTTGATTTTTCTTTCATACAATAGGATTAATAATTGATAGTTGTCTAATTGACAGCTATCAATTATTAACCTGCCTTAAGGTCACCTTTCAATACTAAGGTGACAATAACGCCAGATTATTAACCCATTCGCCACCGCTACAGGGCAATGGGAATAGACGGGCAAAGTGCCAGAAAGGGCGAATCTAATTATAGATTTGCCCTTTCTGGGGTGTCTGGGGGCAGATGTTAGTAGCCAGGGGGGGCACAAAAAAAATGTACCCTCCCTAGGCTATTATTATCTGCCCCACTCGCTTGCTTTGTCTGTCTGGTGGAGAAAATACAGCGGGAGCCCACGCATTTTTTTTCAACGAATTTACACCTTTAATTAACCCCTACATGTCTGAAATTTAGCACACATATACTCATGTAATTGTATGTTTCAAACATATATAAAAATACATGAAATTACATGGTTAAATGTGTGGAAACAATGTATCATTTCATGTCGGCTTCTGTGATTTCACTGAAGCCGGCAATTGAATTAGCGGCTATAACAGTATGTAGAAGTGTAAGAATTATAAATATATGTATATATATATGTCACAATGACATATATATATATATATATATATGTGATCTATGTGTATATATCTATTCTTTCTTTTGGCATTTAAATACTATTCTTTTGGATCCATTATATGTCAGTTTTGCAAGCCTGCGAGAAAATCTCGCAAGTCGGATGAAAATCGGATGTTACAAGGTACACACACATGCGATTAAATCGCATCTTTGAAGGAAAATCGGATGCCAGAAGGATGTGTGATGTTTTTATTTTGATCCGATTGTCGACCGTCTAAAACGGACCGATTTTTTGTGGTTGTGTGTGACTCCGGCCTAAAGCAAGAGATTTTGGTGCACCCCTATGAAAGGTCTATGGGGTTTTAGTCAATGAATAAAGGGAAGCCACATATAAAATTTATTCTCCACTCTCTCCTCCTCTTTAGGCTATGTTCACACATGAAACGTTTTGCTGCATTTTTACCTTGGTTTTATGTTAATCTAAACCTGCATTTTTTATTGTGATTCAGGGAAAAGCTGTGAACACACATTGGTTTTATTTATTTGCAGAAAGTGAAACTGCACAGGTTTTGCTGCGTTTTGGAAAGAATAAGCGTCAATTCTTTTCTGCGTTTTTGCAGCGTGCTATGGGCGAAAACACAGAAATGCAGTGTGTGAACATAGCCTTAGGGTATGTGCTCATCATCTGGAGGCGCTGCGTCTTAGAAGCAGTGTCTCTGGACCTGTGGGAACCTGCGGGTGAAGGCAGGGAGACCGCAGCTGCCCTGTACTCACGATCTGCGGTGGCTGCAGGGCGGCTTCTCCCTGCGTTCACCCAATGGAGATCTCTTCTGACTCCGCAGCATGAAATGAACATGCTGCGGAGATGCGGAAGTCCCAAAACCCGCACTGCAGCTAAAATAACGCTGCAGAGAAGAGAAGCATAGTGAGGATGAGATTTCTAGAAATCCCATCCATTATGCTGCTACTGTACTACGCAGCGTTTTGGACGCAGCGGTTTGAGATTGCGTCCAAAATGCTGCGTTCACTGATCGTAAGTATGCACCCTTAGAATGGGTGTAATGGTGATTGATCTCAAAGCCCCCTCATTTGTATTTTAATTAAAAGTCATTTTCTTTGGCTCTGCACCACTATAATGTACTGTACTGCTATGATCTTTATAGGAGCCAAGCCCCTTTATAACTGAACATGAATTTTGGGGGTGATCGACTCCCTATAAATATATAAACCACATCATCACCACAACAAGAAAAGTAAATATGGAACACTTAAAGTTTGTCATCTGGGGTCATTGTCGCAAAGGACGCCTGGGAAAGGGATTGGCCGGGAGCGTCGCTGAGAGGCGGGAAGGCTGCGGGGGACGCCGGAAGGTGAGAGTGTCATTATTTTTTATTTTAATTATTGCTTTTGCAGGGATATGGTACACAGGGTCTGGAGGAGAGTCTCCTCTCCTCCAGACGCTGGGTACCATCCGCACATGAACCGCTCACTTTGCATAATGGTGGGCATAGCCACATGCGGAAAGTAAGGCCTCTTTCACACATCCGTTTTTTGCCGTCAGGCGCGATCCGGTGCTTTTTTAATAAAACGGATCCGGTTTTTTATATCGCCGGATGCATTTTTTTGTCATTGACTATCATTAGCGAATGTCCTTGCGTTGCGTCCGTTCCGGCGGCCGGACAAAACGGTCACTGCAACGTTTTTTTTTTCCTGCCGCATCCACCTGATAGCGCCTTTCTCTCTCCTCGGTCCGGACATGCGTAACAAGCATTTACAGCTTCAAAAGTTCAGAACGGACCTGGCAAAAAACCTGATCCGTTGCATCAGTTTTTTTCAAAATCAGCGCCGGATCCGTCCTTTCCGGTTTTAGACAGATTGTGACTGTTGGCAAAAAACGGATATGTGAAAGAGGCCTAAGCGGTTCAATGCATTCCTATGGCGGCGGAATCGCCGCGATTCCGGAAAAAGAATGAGCATGCTGCGTTTTTTTCCACATGCAGCATGTGCACAGCATTGCAGAATCCCATAGGATATAATGAGTTGCGTTTGGTAAGCGTTTCGCGGCAAAAACGCTAACAATCGCAACGTGTGCACATAGCCTTATGGCAAAATCAGAGAATATGTTATATAGCGCATGTCCTATACTTGTAAGTGCAGGTCCCACTGATGAAGGGAAAAAATAAAATACTGATCCAGCTAGAGGCACAACTACAACAGGTGCAGGGGTTGCAATCACACTCGGGGTCTGGAACCTAGGGGGCCCCAAAAGTACTTTTAAGCAATATGAAAAGACCAATATTATTAAAGATTTGCAATAATTGGGGGCCCCACTGGAATTTTTTCATTGCGGCCCATGAGCGTCAAGTTACAACACTATATCTTGTGATAGCTCCCAGAAAAAAAAAGCGGCTGCTCATGTGCGGCTCGCTCCATTTATTTCTGGGCAGTGCCGACTACAGTCATGGCCAAAAGTTTTGAGAATGACACAAATATTATATTTTCACATGATCTGCTGCCCTCTGGTTTTTATGTGTGTTTGACAGATGTTTTTATCACAGACAGAAATATAATAATTGCAAACATATGAGTAACAAAAGCTTATATTGACAGTTAAGGGTATGCCACACTAAACGAGATCGCAAATGAGATCGCAAACGAGATCACTAAAACGTCACTATTTTGCGATCTCGTTAGCGACCTCGTTGTGTGTGGCATGTAGCAACGATGTGGCCCCTGCTGTGATGTCGCTGATCGTTCACTAGAGTTCTGGACCGTTTTTTGATCGTTGGCGTCCCACTGGTGAGCCTGAATCGCTGTGTTTGGCACCTTTTGCGAACGACGAGCGACCTCGTTTGTGACGCATATGACTGTTTTGCGTCACGGAGTGGATCACAATATCTGTAAGTTTTCTTTTGCTCACAGAGAGGATCGCAGAAGTTGCAAAGCAGGCTAGCAGGACGCAGAGAGCAGGAGCGATGCTGGAAATTCCTATGAATCAGAAGCGCTCAGTACATGCTAATGACATCCTAACGACCGCCAAAGTCGTTAAAGAGATCGCTGACCGCTGATGAGTCGTTTATGAGATCTCCTGTTTGGCAGCTACTAGCGACCTAAAAGTGATCACAAAAACGATCTCGTTAGCTTGCGTCGTTATTGAGATCGCTAACGAGATCGCTAAGTGTGGCAGTACCTTTAGAATGAGTTAATGCAGCAAGTCAATATTTGCAGCGTTGACCCTTCTTCTTCAGGACCTCTGCAATTCTCCCTGGCATGCTCTCAATCAACTTCTGGACCAAATCCTGACTGATAGCAGTCCATTCTTGCACAATCAATGCTTTCATTTTGTCAGAATTTTTAGGTTTTTGTTTGTCCACCCGTCTCTTGATGATTGACCACAAGTTCTCAATGGGATTAAGATCTGGGGAGTTTCCAGGCCATGGACCCAAAATCTCTATGTTTTGTTCCCGGAGCCATTTAGTTATCACCTTTGCTTTATGGCAAGGTGCTCCATCATGCTGGAAAAAGCATTGTTGATCGCCAAACTGCTCTTGGAGGGTTGGGAGAAGTTGCTCTTGGAGGACATTCTGGTACCATTCTTTATTCATGGCTGTGTTTTTGGGCAAAACTGTGAGAGAGCCGATTCCCTTGGCTGAGAAGCAACCTCACACATGAATGGTTTGAGGATGCTTAACAGTTGGCATGAGACAAGACTGGTGGTAGCGCTCACCTTGTCTTCTCCGAATGAGGCGTTTTCCTGATGTCCCAAACAATCGAAAAGGGAATTCATCAGAGAAAATAACTTTACCCCAGTCCTCAGCAGTCCACTGCCTGTACCTTTTGCAGAATATCAGTCTGTCCATGATGTTTTTTCTGGAGAAAAGTGGCTTCTTTGCTGCCCTCCTTGAGACCAGGCCTTGCTCCAAGAGTCTCCGCCTCACAGTGCGTGCAGATGCACTCACACCTGCCTGCTGCCATTCCTGAGCAAGCTCTGCACTGCTGGTAGCCCGATCCCGCAGCTGAAACACTTTTAAGAAACAGTCCTAACCTCTTTTCAGTGATTGCTCCATTAACACAGGTGTGGGTGTTGATGAGGACATGGCTGGAGATCAATCTGTCATGATTAAGTAAGAATGACACCACTGGACACTTTAAAAGGAGGCTGGTGCTTGGCATCATTGTTTCTCTTCTGTTAACCATGGTTATCTCTAAAGAAACACGTGCAGTCATCATTGCAATGCACAAAAATGGCCTAACAGGGAAGAGTATCGCAGCTAGAAAGATTGCACCTCAGTCAACAATTTATCTCATCATCAAGAACTTCAAGGAGAGAGGTTCCATTGTTGCCAAAAAGGCTCCAGGGTGCCCAAGAAAGACCAGCAAGTGCCAGGACCAGAAAAAACATCATGGACAGACTGATATTCTGCAAAAGGTACAGGCAGTGGACTGCTGAGGACTGGGGTAAAGTTATTTTCTCTGATGAATCCCCTTTTCGATTGTTTGGGACATCAGGAAAACGCCTCATTCGGAGAAGACATGGTGAGCGCTACCACCAGTCTTGTCTCATGCCAACTGTTAAGAATCCTGAAACCATTCATGTGTGGGGTTGCTTCTCAGCCAAGGGAATCGGCTCTCTCACAGTCTTGCCTAAAAACACAGCCATGAATAAAGAATGGTACCAGAATGTCCTCCAAGAGCAACTTCTCCCAACCCTCCAAGAGCAGTTTGGCGATCAACAATGCCTTTTCCAGCATGATGGAGCACCTTGCCATAAAGCAAAGGTGATAACTAAATGGCTCAGGGAACAAAACATAGAGATTTTGGGTCCATGGCCTGGAAACTCCCCAGATCTTAATCCCATTGAGAACTTGTGGTCAATCATCAAGAGACGGGTGGACAAACAAAAACCTAAAAATTCTGACAAAATGAAAGCATTGATTGTGCAAGAATGGACTGCTATCAGTCAGGATTTGGTCCAGAAGTTGATTGAGAGCATGCCAGGGAGAATTGCAGAGGTCCTGAAGAAGAAGGGTCAACACTGCAAATATTGACTTGCTGCATTAACTCATTCTAACTGTCAATATAAGCTTTTGTTACTCATAAGTTTGCAATTATTATATTTCTGCCTGTGATAAAAACATCTGTCAAACACACATAAAAACCAGAAGGCAGCAGATCATGCGAAAATATAATATTTGTGTCATTCTCAAAACTTTTGGCCATGACTGTACTTGCAGCCACACACTCCGGTCCCGAGTGTCGGCGGCAGTGCCAGGTATTGAGGTGCGAGACTCGTGCGAGTTTCCCGCAAGTGTGACCCCGGCCATAGTGAAATAACTGTGGTCTCCACTGCCCGGACTATTAGGTCCATTGCTAGAATGACCAGAACAATAAATATGTGACTACAGAGCTCTGGAATCATGCACGAGCCTGTTAGGGTCCCGTCACACATAGCGACTCACCAGCGATCCTGACAACGATATGCACTTGTCAGGATCGCTGGTGTGTCGCTACATGATCGCTGCTGAGCTGCCAAACAGGCAAATCTCAGCAGCGATCAGGACAGCGACTATGCGGGTAACAAGCGATGCACATCACTTAGTTATCCGCAGTATACGTTAGTTACACTCGGTGCTTATAAACCCGCTTTTTACCTTGGTTACCAGCTCCCTGCACCAGTGCGCTGGTATCTAACGTACACATTGGGTTTCTAGGTGCCGCGCGACGCCTAGAAACCCGATGTTTACCTTGGTTACCAGCTCCAGCTCGCTGATTGCTGGTCTCCCGCCTGTCACACGCAGCGATGCGTGCTGGCCAGCGGGAGACCAGCGATCAAAAAATGGTCCAGGACATTCAGCAACAATCAGCGATTCACAGCAGGGGGGCTGATCGTCGCTGCCTGTCACACACTAAGCGAGATCGCTGGCTAGGTCCCATTGCATCACAAAATCGGTGACGTTTCAGCGATCTCGCTAGTGATCTCTCTTAGTGTAACGGGGCCCTTACACAGAGCGGACATTATAGCGGAGGTGTGATAAGGTGAGGATCAGCGGGCAATAACTGCAGAACATCCAGGTGTTGGGTGCTGGGTACC
>JARQOD010000003.1:136959343-137211754 GCA_033576555.1 Oophaga sylvatica
CTTGATAGTGGGTCTGGGGCTAATCTGGTGGACGCTCGGTTTGCCCAGGTGCATGGTATGCAACTGAGTGTATTGGCCAAACCGGTCCCTATAGTCTCTATTGATTCTAGACCTCTCGGTCAAGGTAGCTTGGTACAAGCTGTTCATAACATAGATCTTCGAGTAGGGGCAATACATAAAGAGCAATTGTCTTGTTATGTGTTGGAGGGTCTACCTACTCCTATTGTGTTGGGACTTCCTTGGTTGGCTAAACATAACCCAGTGATTGATTGGCAATCCAGAAAGATAAGCCAGTGGGGTGAATTTTGCAGGAATAACTGCATGAGCACGGTCATCGGTGCGGTTGTGCCTAGGACTTTGTCTCCTTTTCTGGAGGACTTTGGGGAGATGTTCTCAGAGGAGGGGTGTAAAGAGTTACCTCCTCATCGCGCATATGACTGCTCAATAAAGTTGCTTCCTGATGCCTTGTCTCGTACTTTCCCAGGGGCCGGGAAGACGGATGATCCGGTTCCTATTCCTCAGGAGGGAGTTGTAGTGTCAGCTGTATGCTCTGAGCTTGAGGGGGAGGTATTGGGGGCTCAGGGGGACGCCCCTGTGGGACTTCCAGGGAGACTGATAGTTCCAGATCGGTTAAGACTGAAGGTTACGGGGAACCGTTACAAACGGATGGCTGATAGGGGGAGAGTTTCTGGTCTAGATCTGAAGGTGAACGATCTGGTTTGGTTGTCTACCAGGAATATAAAACTTAAAGTTTCCTCCTGGAGGTTGGGTCCCAGATTCATCGGGCCGTACAGGATCAGTTCCATAATTAATCCTGTGGCATTTCGTCTGGACCTCCCTCCTACGTTTAAAATTCATAATGTGTTTCACAAGTCATTACTTAAAAAGTATGTGGCACCAGTCATACCGTCACCTCTACCTCCTCCTTCAGTGGTGGTCAATGATAACGTGGAATTTCATGGGTCGAAAATCATTGGCTCACGTCTCAGTCGCCGATCCCTTCAGTACTTGGTTCATTGGAGGGGGTATGGTCCTGAGGAGAGGACGTGGGTCCCTGCGTCTGATGTTAACGCAGATCGATTGGTTCGGACCTTTCACACAACTCACCCGGGCAGACCTGGCCCTGAGGGTCCGGAGTCCCCTCGTAGAGGGGGGGGTACTGTCATGGGTGTATCGCCACAAGGATCGTCGCGATTACACACTCTGACTTCTCACAGCTGAGTTGCTGTTTCTTTGTGTTTGGTAATGAGGGAGTTAATTTTACCTAGCTCTTTGCTAAGACTAGGTCCAGCCTCGCCCGGCTGCTTTTGATTATGTTCTAATTAGATTCCTTCATATACCTGCCAGTCTGCTTGTTAGAGGCCGGTGAAAGCCTTTATGTAGTCTAGCAGACTGGATCGGTTCTGAGAATACTTAAGCTAAGAGCTCCTTAGTTGTTTTTACTCTTATAGCTTATAGTTTATCTCTGAGACCTTAGGTGTTCCTACTGTGTGTGAGTGTTGTATGTAAGACTTTATTTACTTTATTTCTTGTCTTTCTTGTATGTCTTTCTGTTCATTAACCGTTACCTGTTCATTCCCTTTGGTGGTAATCAGGGTCCTTCTTAGGACTAGATTACAGTTGGCAGGGATTGATAGGAGACAGGGTTTACGCTGGTGGCCTGGACCTCTGTACCTTTAACAGTACCTCCAGGTAGAGGGATTAGTTAGGACCCCAGTTTAGGGTCAGCATAGACCCCGGTCACCCTCTAGCCGGAGACAGCGTATAACGGATTCCGTATTGACCCACTGGACATTCTGTCAGGTAATTCTATGTTATCATATATCTATGCGCATGTTATATAGTATGTTGCCCTTTTGATATAGATAACTGACATCACATATATATATATCTGCTATACAGCGTGACACCCGGTCTACCCAAGTTGTGTTAAGAAAGATACCTAAATCCAAAATTAGAGGTTTTTGGAGTAATGATAGTGAAATAACAGAAAGGAACCAACTCCCAGGAAGCAACTGAGGTAGTGACGAAGGTAGGCTTTCTCCAGAGTAAATGTGTGAAGAAACTTGTAATCCAGCCTGCATGTGAGGAGTGACAGCCTCAGCTCTGCTACTTGTGAGGAGTGACAGCCTCAGCTCTGCTACATGTGAGGAGTGACAGCCTCAGCTCTGCTACATGTGAGGAGTGACACTCTCAGCTCTGCTACATGTGAGTAGGGACAGCCTCAGCTCTGCTACATGCGAGGAGTGACAGCCTCAGCTCTGCTACTTGTAAGGAGTGACAGCCTCATCTCTGCAACATGTGAGGAGTGACAGCCTCAGCTCTGCTACTTGTATAGCAAAGCTGAGGCTGTCACTCCGCGCATGTAGCAGAGATGATGCGGTCACTCACATGTAGCAGAGCTGAGGTTGCTACTTGTCACAAGTAGCAGAGCTGAGGTTGTTACTTGTCACATGTAGCAGAGCTGAGGTTGCTACTTGTCACATGTAGCAGAGCTGAGGTTGCTACTTGTCACATGTAGCAGAGCTGAGGTTGTTACTTGTCACATGAGCAGAGCTGAGGTTGTTACTTGTCACATGTAGCAGAGCTGAGGTTGTTACTTGTCACATGTAGCAGAGCTGAGGTTGCTACTTGTCACATGTAGCAGAGCTGAGGTTGCTACTTGTCACATGTAGCAGAGCTGAGGTGGTTACTTGTCACATGTAGCAGAGCTGAGGTTGCTACTTGTCACATGTAGCAGAGCTGAGGTTGCTACTTGTCACATGTAGCAGAGCTGAGGTTGTTACTTGTCACATGAGCAGAGCTGAGGTTGTTACTTGTCACATGTAGCAGAGCTGAGGTTGTTACTTGTCACATGTAGCAGAGCTGAGGTTGCTACTTGTCACATGTAGCAGAGCTGAGGTTGCTACTTGTCACATGTAGCAGAGCTGAGGTTGCTACTTGTGACATGTAGCAGAGCTGAGGTTGTTACTTGTCACATGTAGCAGAGCTGAGGTTGCTACTTGTCACAAGTAGCAGAGCTGAGGTTGCTACTTGTCACATGTAGCAGAGCTGAGGTTGCTACTTGTCACAAGTAGCAGAGCTGAGGTTGCTTACTTGTCACATGTAGCAGAGCTGAGATTGTTACTTGTCACATGTAGCAGAGCTGAGGTTGTTACTTGTCACATGTAGCAGAGCTGAGGTTGCTACTTGTCACATGTAGCAGAGCTGAGGTTGCTACTTGTCACATGTAGCAGAGCTGAGGTTGCTACTTGTCACATGTAGCAGAGCTGAGGTTGCTACTTGTCACATGTAGCAGAGCTGAGGTTGCTACTTGTCACATGTAGCAGAGCTGAGGTGGTTACTTGTCACATGTAGCAGAGATCAGGGTGTCACTCGTCACTAGTAGCAACCATGAGGCTGTTACTGGGCCAGGGGGAGGCTACTGGTGACTGAGGTCCCATGCCCAACAGGGCCCAGGGGGAGGTTAGTGGTGACTTGAGGCTTGCGTCAAACAGGGCCCAGGAGCCCGAGGCCCTGTTGGAATGCGGGCCCCTTGCTGCCTGAGCCCTGTTGGAATGCGGGCCCCTTGCTGCCTGGGCCCTGTGTTGAATGCGGGCCCCCTGCTGCCTGGGCCCTGTTGAATGCGGGCCCCTTGCTACCTGGGCCCTGTTGAATGTGGGCCCCTTGCTACCTGGGCCCTGTTGAATGTGGGCCCCCTGCACTGCAGCCTGGGCCCTGTTAGATGCTGCCTGCACCTGCCCTCCCAGTCACCATTGCAGCCAAGCCTCTTCTCACTGTTGAGAGACTCACCCTGCTTGCCCGGGCCTTCACCTGCTTGTCCAGTCAGCCTGCTGCCTCATGTGGTCTGCCTGGCCGTCTGCTGTCCGCCCCCACATGCACACACACACACACGCTGTGACAGACGGACCATAATGCACTGGGCCTCAGCTTAAAGCTACAGTGCTCATTTCTGTTCGCTGTCTGCATTTACAACACTGTAGTGTCTCTTTAAAACAACACAGTGTTGTTATGCATCAGCGTTCAGAGTCAGAAGCCTGAAGTGAACACAATGTCGGGAGGGGGCCCGAGCGCGGATCGGGTTGCCAGCGTGCTCGGGCCCCCCTTTTTGCTCCTAATCACCGGGCCCCATATAGTAAGGGCTAGGGCTGTAATGCCCTGATGGCAGGTGAAGCAGCTGCAGCAGGGACGGGCCCCCTTCTAGCCCGGGCCCTGTGGCAGCTGCTTCCCTGCTTCCACGATAGTTCCGCCCCTGTCCCTATATCTCCCCCTATTACTCCATGTAACCTCACTATATCTCCTCCAATTACTCCATATAACCTCCCTATATCTCCTCCTATTAATCCATATAACCTCCCTATATCTCCCCCTATTACTCCATATATCCTCCCTATATCTCCTCCTATTACTCCATATAACCTCCCTATATCTCCTATTACTCCATATAACCTCCCTATATCCCCTCCTATTACTCCATATAACCTCCCTATATCACCTCCTATTACTCCATATAACCTCCCTATATCTCCTCCTATTACTCCATATACCCTCCCTATATCTCCCCCTATTACTCCATATAACCTCCCTATATCTCCTCCTATTACTCCATATAACCTTCCTATATCTCCCCCTATTACTCCATATAACCTACCTATATCTCCTCCTATTAGTCCATATAACCTCCCTATATCTCCTCCTCTTACTCCATATAACCTCCCTATATCTCCTATTACTCCATATAACCTCCCTATATCTCCTCCAATTACTCCATATAACCTCCCTATATCTCCTCCTATTAATCCATATAACCTCCCTATATCTCCCCCTATTACTCCATATATCCTCCCTATATCTCCTCCTATTACTCCATATAACCTCCCTATACAGTTAGGTCCATAAATATTTGGACAGAGACAACATTTATCTAATTTTGGTTCTAGACATTACCACAATGAATTTGAAACAAAACAAATCAGATGCAGTTGAAGTTCAGACTTTCAGCTTTCATTTGAGGGTATCCACATTAAAATTGGATGAAGGGTTTAGGAGTTTCAGCTCCTTAACATGTGCCACCCTGTTTTTAAAGGGACCAAAAGTAATTGGACAAATGACTCCAAGGCTATTTCATGGACAGGTGTGGGCAATCCCTTTGTTATGTCATTCTCAATTAAGCAGATGAAAGGGCCGGAGTTGATTTGAGGTGTGGTGTTTGCATTTGTAAGGTTTTGCTGTGAAGGAAACATGTGGTCACAGGAGCTCTCCATGCAGGTGAAACAAGCCATCCTTAAGCTGCAAGAACAGAAAAAAACCCATCCAAGAAATTGCTACAACATTAGAAGTGGCAAAATCTACAATTTGGTACATCCTGAGAAAGAAAGAAAGCACTGGTGAACTCATCAATCCAAAAAGACCTGGGAGCCCACGGAAGACAACAGTGGTGGATGATCGCCGCATACTTTCTTTGGTGAAGAAGAACGCGTTCACAACATCAACTGAAGTCCAGAACACTCTCAGTGAAGTAGGTGTATCTGTCTCTAAGTCAACAGTAAAGAGAAGACTCCATGAAAGTAAATACAAAGGGTTCACATCTAGATGCAAACCATTCATCAATTCCAAAAATAGACAGGCCAGAGTTAAATTTGCTGAAAAACACCTCCAGAAGCCAGCTCAGTTCTGGAAAAGTATTCTATGGACAGATGAGACAAAGATCAACCTGTACCAGAATGATGGGAAGCCAAAAGTTTGGAGAAGAAAGGGAACGGCACATGATCCAAGGCACACCACATCCTCTGTAAAACATGGTGGAGGCAACGTGATGGCATGGCCATGCATGGCTTTCAATGGCACTGGGTCACTTGTGTTTATTGATGACATAACAGCAGACAAGAGTAGCCGGATGAATTCTGAAGTGTACCGGGATATACTTTCAGCCCAGATTCAGCCAAATGCTGCAAACTTGATTGGACGGCGCTTCATAGTACAGATGGATAATGACTCCAATCATGCAGCCAAAGCTACACAGGAGTTCATGAGTGCAAAAAAGTGGAACATTCTTCAATGGCCAAGTCAATCACCAGATCTTAACCCAATTGAGCATGCATTTCACTTGCTCAAATCCAGACTTAAGAGGGAAAGACCCACAAACAAGCAAGACCTGAAGGCTGCGGCTGTAAAGGCCTGGCAAAGCATTAAGAAGGAGGAAACCCAGCGTTTGGTGATGTCCATGGGTTCCAGACTTAAGGCAGTGATTGCCTCCAAAGGATTCGCCACAAAATTTTGAAAATAAAAATATTTTGTTTGGGTTATGTTTATTTGTCCAATTACTTTTGACCTCCTAAAATGTGGAGTGTTTGTAAAGAAATGTGTACAATTCCTACATTTTCTAACACATATTTTTGTTCAACCCTTCAAATTAAACGTTACAATCTGCACTTGAATTCTGTTGTAGAGGTTTCATTTCAAATCCAATGTGGTGGCATGCAGAACCCAACTCGAGAAAATTGTGTCACTGTCCAAATATTTCTGGCCCTGACTGTATCTCCTATTACTCCATATAACCTCCCTATATCCCCTCCTATTACTCCATATAACCTCCCTATATCTCCTCCTATTACTCCATATAACCTCCCTATATCTCCTCCTATTACTCCATATAACCTCCCTATATCTCCCCCTATTACTTCATATAACCTCCCTATATCTCCCCCTATTACTCCATATAACCTACCTATATCTCCTCCTATTAGTCCATATAACCTCCCTATATCTCCTCCTCTTACTCCATATAACCTCCCTATATCTCCTATTACTCCATATAACCTCCCTATATCTCCTCCTATTATTCCATATAACCTCCCTATATTTCCTCCTCTTACTCCATATAACCTCCCTATATCTCCTATTACTCCATATAACCTCCCTATATCTCCCCTATTATTCCATATAACCTCCCTATATCTCCTCCTCTTACTCCATATAACCTCCCTATATCTCCTATTACTCCATATAACCTCCCTATATCTCCCCCTATTATTCCATATAACCTCCCTATATTTCCTCCTCTTACTCCATATAACCTCCTATATCTCCTATTACTCCATATAACCTCCCTATATCTCCTCCTATTACTGCATATAACCTCCCTATATTTCCTCCTATTACTCCATATATCCTCCCTATATCTCCTCCTATTACTGCATATAACCTCCCTATATCTCCTCCTATTACTCCATATAACCTCCCTATATTCCCCCTATTACTCCATATAACCTCCCTTATATCTCCTCCTATTACTCCATATAAACTCCCTATATCTCCTAAATTGCTCCATATAACCTCCCTATATCTCCCCTATTACTCCATATAACCTCCCTTATATCTCCTCCTATTACTCCATATAACCTCCCTATATCTCCTCCTATTACTCCATATAATCTCCCTATATCTCCTCCTATTACTCCATATAACCTCCCTTTATCTCCATTACTCCATATATCTTCCCTATATCTCCTCCTATTACCCATATAATCTCCTATATCTCCTCCTATTACTCCATATAATCTCCTATATCTCCTCCTATTACTCCATATAATCTCCCTATATCTCCTCCTATTACCCATATAATCTCAATATATCTCCTCCTATTACTCCATATAACCTCCCTTTATCTCCTATTACTCCATATAACCTCCCTATATCTCCTCCTATTTCTCCATATAACCTCCCATATATCACCTCCTATTATCTCCATATAGTCTCCCTATATCTCCTCCTATTACCCATATAATCTCAATATATCTCCTCCTATTACTCCATATAACCTCCTTTATCTCCTATTACTCCATATAACCTCCCTATATCTCCTCCTATTACTCCATATAACCTCTCTATATCTCCTCCTATTACTCCATATAACCTCCCTATATCACCTCCTATTACTCCATATATCCTCCCTATATCTCCTCCTATTACTCCATATAACCTCCCTATATCTCCTCCTATTACTCCATATAACCTCCCTATATTCCTCCTATTACTCCATATAACCTCCCTATATCTCCTTCTATTACTCCATATATCCTCCCTATATCTCCTCCTATTACTCCATATAACCTCCCTATATCTCCTGCTATTACTCCATATAACCTCCCTATATCTCCTCCTATTGCGCCATATAACCTCCCTATATCTCCTCCTATTACTCCATATAACCTCCCTATATCTCCTCCTATTACTCCATATAACCTCCCTATATCTCCTCCTATTACTCCATATAATCTCCCTATATCTCCTCCTATTACTCCATATAACCTCCCTATATCTCCTGCTATTACACCATATAACCTCCCTATATCTCCTCCTATTACTCCATATAACCTCCTCTATATCTCCTCCTATTACTCCATATAACCTCCCTATATCTCCTCCTATTACTCCATATAACCTTCCTATATCTCCTGCTATTACATCCATATAACCTCCCTATATCTCCTCCTATTACTCCATATAACCTCCCTATATTCCTCCTATTACTCCATATAACCTCCCTATATCTCCTCCTATTGCTCCATATAACCTCCCTATATTCCTCCTATTACTCCATATAACCTCCTATATCTCCTCCTATTACTCCATATAACCTCCCTATATCTCCTCCTATTACTCCATATATCCTCCCTATATCTCCTCCTATTACTCCATATAACCTCCCCTATATCTCCTCCTATTGCTCCATATAACCTCCCTATATATCCTCCTATTACTACATATAACCTCCTTATATCTCCTCCTATTACTCCATATAACCTCCCTATATCTCCTCCTATTACTCCATATAACCTCCCTATATCTCCTCCTATTACTCCATATATCCTCCCTATATCTCCTCCTATTACTCCATATAACCTCCCTATATCTCCTCCTATTACTCTATATAACCTCCCTATATTTCCTCCTATTACTCCATATAACCTTCCTATATCTCCTCCTAGTACTCCATATAACCTCCCTATATCTCCTCCTATTACTACATATATCCTCCCTATATCTCCTCCTATTACTCCATATAACCTCCCCTATATCTCCTCCTATTGCTCCATATAACCTCCCTATATATCCTCCTATTACTCATATAACCTCCTTATATCTCCTCCTATTACTCCATATAACCTCCCGATGTCTCCAAAAATTAGAAAAACTCCAGCAATGTAGATACTATGACATAAGACTTACAGGGGTTGTGCCATGAATAAAAGTTTATCCAAATCAACATATTTTGGAATAATATTCATAATTTCCACAATTGGATTTGTTGAAATAAAATGTTCCTGTTCTGAGATAATCTTATAAATGTGCCCCTGCTGTGTACTGTGTAATGTCTGTGTCTGAGCTGTATACACTAGTTTATTTCTAAGTTCCCATATTCTGTAGCAAAAAATTAAAGATTCTTTTCTTCACCAAAAAAAACTAAAAGATTATGAAGATTACAATAATTTCATTTTTAATGCAATTAAAATAATAATAATAATGAACATCACAAATTATCAAATAAGGGATATACATGTGTGCCTGTACTCATAATGACCAGCACAACATAACAATCAGATTATTTACTGGGATAGGTAAATGCTATTAAAAAAATTGTGTCATTGATATTTTTTTTCTCTATTAAACCTATAAAAAGTTATAAAAATGTAACACCGAGGCCGTGTTCACACATAGCGTAAGTGCTGTTTTTTCAACTGCTTTTTTTTTCTGTATGTTTTCTGCAGATATCTGCACCACATGACAAAATACCAATCTCCTCTGATTATTGCGTATTTGCTGTGTTTCTTTTAGGTGTTTTCCCCTTATTTAATGCAGTTTTGTGAAGATGTGAATCCATGTTTTTAATGTTTTTTTTTTAATAGTACAGAAAAGATTTGATACTCTGCTTAATGCAACGGTGTTTTCTTTTTCCCTTTCTTCTTTCATGGAAGCCTGTAAAGTACCAAAACCGCAAAGTTCATCTGACCCAAAGGGAACCGAGATTTCATGAACTCACATTTACTTTGCTTGGTCATTTAGACTGTGTTCACATGCAGCTTAAATGCTGCATATTTTCTGCACAAAAAATCTGCTGTGTTTAATTGTCCAAGTAAAGTGAATTGATTAAATGAAGACTGCAGCCCCTGTGGCCTAAAGAGGCTGCTGAGCTGTGCAGTTTTGGTGTTTTTTATCTCTTGGCTTCTATGTTGAGCCTAAAACAAACGCATGTAAAAAAAAACTGCAGTTACTTTTTTAAGTGCAGAATCAAAACTTTTCTGTACTAAAATAAGCAAATTAAAAAATAGTCTTTACATCTGCACCAAAAACGCATCAAATAAAGGAGAGAAAAGGCATAAAAATGCAGCAATAATCAGAGAAGATTGTTATTGCGTAGTTTGGTGCGGACACCTGCAGAAATAAAAAAAAAATACAGTATTTCTGCATCGTGTGAACATGGCCTTACAGACACCAAAAGCCAGATGTCAAATAGTGAAGCTACATAAAGATGGAACGTTCTGGCGGCTCCAACTTTGAATGAATGAACAAAAAATAAATCCACAACAAGTCCTAACGAGAGATGAGCAGGACGCACAGATGATGTCACGCCAGGCCTGAGTGATCAATGCCAGATGCGGGGTATTGTGTAAAGCAGGTAAACAGATGCCGTAACACAGAGGCGCAGAGCAAGGGTTAACAAGGGTGTGGTTTAATTAACCCAATATGGGTTCTCTTCGCAGGGAGCCAACAAGGGGTTAAACAACTTAAACAGTGTAAGGATTATTTTTAACTCAATAGTCTTTTTTATCAGTTTCAACTTATGGTGACTTCTCTGCCTTTTACACGCTTGCAGTCCCATGGGTGATGGGATGCCGGCGGAGCCCAGTGCTGCGTCTTCAGGCTTCCCCGCCCAACACACGGTCCCGCTTCTGGCAGCATCGGGCTGTCACCAGTTTTGCCCGCTGAGCCCCTAGACTATTGAACTGCAGAGCCGAAGAGTGCATCTCTGCACAAGTCTCTATTCGGCGTGTGCTTTCCTGTGCACCCGCCAATACCTGGATGCCCGCATGCATGTATCTGGACAGCCACACTGCGACGCTTGCCTCAGCGCCCGTCTCTCTGCATACTAGCTGGTACCCGTGAGTCCCCCCGTGCCTGTCCTGGGTCTCTGCTCTGCAGTCTATCTCTCCCCGCAGCACACAGCAAGTCCCTGCTCTCTCTTCCCTGCGGTGGGAACTCTCTGCCTTTTCCCGCGCTTGACGCTCCCTCTTTCCCTGGCTTACCACGCCCCCTCTCTGCAGATCATGGGTTCTCTCCATCCTCAATTTCCTTCCCCCCTGCAACAAGAGGCGCGGTCCCAGAAGTTCCGGACCCGGTGCTCTGTGAGCGCCCACAGCCCAGTCTTCCTTCTTACACCTCCGTTCTCCTTTAACTCGCCATTCGGGCTCTTTAACCAGGCGTTTATAATTCTCAACTTCTGGGATGATTCGTTGCCAAATGAATTGATGTTGCTCATAACGGGTGGGAGGCAATCCAGCAGTCGTTCGCTCTGATTGCCGTAATCTGGGTTGACCGATGGGGTGGTGGGGAGCTACTTTGGTCCAGTGGATGTTGGTGGTCACATATAGTCGCAGTCTCTCCCATCCATCTCGCCACAACTGCACCAGAGTCCCATGAATCGATTTTCTCATCTATAGTCCCAACTGTCTTGGATACAGTCTAACAGTCCCATATTTAGGTCTACACCCTGCAGTCTAGGGTGTCTGCTGATTGTCCCTCACTGCCACCGCTCCTCTGACATGTCCTCCTGCCAGGGTAGAAAGAAACAGTAAATGGGTGTGGACTGGGGTGTGGACAGGTGCCTGGCCAAAATTGACCTTTCATGTTCTTCAAAAGTTGGGAGGTATGTGTTCAATACCTAGTAACTCAATTGTATTGTATACTGTCCCTGGTGTCTCAGTGGAATTGTATTTAGCGTAGTGCCTCAGTAGCATTTTATTCTGCCCCTGGTGGCTTAGTGGCATTATTTCTGGTCTTTACTGGATCAGTAAACTTTTCTCACTCAATAATGACTTTTATCTATTGTAATCCAGAGTTTTGCATTCAGTTCCTGGTGTCTCGGTGGAATTGTTTTGGCTTATTGTTAACAGCTATTTTATGATAAATCTTAGTAACTCAAGGATGAAGTGTCTAGTTTGTGATGATCCAGTGGCATATATGCCGGTCACTGATAAAGCATTTGTACACTACAAGGCAGGTAAGGGTCACATCTTGATGTCATTATTTAGAACATGTAGTTTGGTATCTGAACACTAGAGGGCGGTATTGGTTCATATTCCATCTTGAGAGGATTCATGCTGCTCTCTTATCTGCTGATAAGTGACTTGTTACAATTTTTACAGCTATGAAATACCAGTTTGTAGGAAGACTCCAAAAGGAACATTAATCCAAAAAATGAATAATAAAGAAAACAAGAAATCTAGTTGATCTCACTGTTAGTCTGGAGCATTTTTGCACCTCTTTAAAATGTTGCAGGGAACACAGGGCTTGAAGTCCTGCTGATCAATTTCATTTTTGGCTGGTGGAGTGGGACTTATTGAGCAAGTATCAGTGTGGTGACCATGTGCTATCCAATTTTAACAGCCCATGTACGTTAAATACGCACTCACATTATATTATTTGTTTTATAGGAGCACCAAGGATGCATTATTACTGGCTTAGAGGTGCACAATACCTGCTTTACTTTTCTCCACAACATTATTCCTGATATGTCTGGTGTGTTCCATGGTTTTTATGATGCAGGTTGATCCCTAATGTGCTGAAACAAACCTCTGAGGCCTTTACAGAACAGCTGTAATTATACTGAGAAGAAATTACACACGTGTGGTACCACGGGCTTACCATGACAGAGAGGAGCCAGAAGACCACAATGTCTGATTTCTCCTACTTATGCACTATTTTGAATCCCTCCACCTTCATATTAAATGGTGCAGGTTTCTTTTAGCAGTGCAGTGGTTATGTGCTCAGTTGAGAGACCTTGGAAACTTTCCTGCATTGAGGCTCTCAGATGTTCACTGTTAGCCACTCCCATCTATTAGATAATCTGGGCCCTGGATAGCACTCATTGAAAGAGCTAGCTTAGGCTGCATGGTTAGGGGATGGTGATTGGTAGTTGTTGTTTGAGAACGTGTTTGGTGGATTTGAGACTGTTGCTAGGTTTTGGGTGTGTGCTAATTGCCCTCCTTCTCCTACTTTTGCTTTACCCCATCCTACACTCACCGATGTTTACCTCTTTTGTTTGTGTGAGTATATTTGTATGATTGGTATTTTCCTTTATCCCTGTTTGTATTACCATTTTAGTGTCATTGGTGTATTATAGTACACTACTAATCCCCTGTTTCCTGCGTGGGGGAAGGGTACAGACTGAGGATGGATTCAGGAGCTAAGACAAGGTACGTGACCCTGGCATCTTCACCATCAGAAGTTATCCAGGGAACAGAGCGAGCTAGGGCGCCCTTAGCATTAGGGACAGGGAAGGAGCTCCTGGTCCCAGGACTCCCGACAACAGAGTTGTGACAGGTGGACTCAATTTACTAATTAAGTGACTGCTGGAGCAAATTGGTCACTCAGGATTTTATTAAGGGTTATCAGATTTCATGGAGCTGAATACAAATGCACTTCAGTTTTCAGATTTATATTTTAAAATAATTAGAAAACCATGTAGCATTTCCTTTAAGCTTCAAAAATACTACTTTTATGTTGGTATATCTCATGAAAACCTAAGAAAATGCACTTAATTTTTTGGGTGTAATGTGAAAAATTGTGGAAAAGTTCACATGGTATGAGTACCTTTTGACATGGTATGTCAGAGATGGAGCTACAATCTGAGTTGATGTGAAACACAGGAAGTGGAAGTGTGGCCATCTAAATTGTAGTTAGCAGTTTTTGAGAACAGGGAGAGGACTTGTCTGAGGGGAATTCAATGATATCCTCTTGTGGAAGCATCCCACAGAAACCAGAGCAGCGGCAGAGGGAAAAGATGATCGTGTCCGTGACCAGAACCTGTCCAGATGTATGGAGATTTCTGCTAGGAACGCTACTGAGTGACAAAAAAGGCAGGGAACTAGAGTGAGAGGTGTTGGACGCTGAGCAGCTAAGTCACATTTATCAATGGTACCGTTCACCTAGTGGAGGGATCCCGCATCCTTCCATATACACCAATTGTTTGTCTGGAGCAGACCTGGGTTGGTAAGAAACCTACTTCTTACACTGCACTGCCGCAGTAGGTAATGGTGCACGCAACTCACTACATTCTGGTGCCAAAGACTCAAGACTGAGATAGTGTCTGTAGTTAGAAAGATAGTTAGATAGATAGGCATACTGATTGTTTCAGACCACGTTTATTGCCTAGACCAGCATTCCTGTTTCTTCCATAATTGACAATCCTAATCTGCACCTAAGGGCTGACACGACACACAACAGACTTCAAACCAAACGTGAAATTCTTTTATTTCAGGAGAGAGTTTCTGAGGAACATTATAGTTGGGGATAATTGTTCAACTTCAATAGACTTAATTTACAGCTAAATAACAACGCAGTTGGTTTTGGTTAACTGTTAGGGTATTCTCGGTATAGTTGAGGACAGACTATTCCTTTCCTCTGAGTTCCTTGAAGTCACATCTGGATAGGAGGGGGATATGTGGTTGGGGGATAGAGGGAATTGATTGTAAGATTGTAAACTGTTGTACTGTACTGCAGGTGAGCCCGTATGTTACACTCATATAATTGTCCCAGTTTTCAGACAGTTAACAGGTAACAGGTGTCCAGTTTAGACAGGCTCACCAGCAGGTAGATTTATAGAAAGTATAGTAGGTACAGACTGTTTGAGCACCAGCCTGTACAGCACAAAGGTCTCAGACTCCCGGGTGAATGTCTGTATAACATTTTGAATGTTTTCTATTTTCTGGTTGAGTCATCCATATATGATATCATAGGCATACCTGAAGCTTGATGGGACGGTACACATGATTGGAATACAAACCTTGAAGGTTACAACTTATTTATTAGAAACAGTATTAACAATAGGGGAGGAGGTGTTGTATTGTATTTTAGGAAAACGTATATCTCCACAGAGATCCAAGCTTTAGAGACTGGTAGCTCTGCAAAAACTATTTGGGTCAGGAGAGAAGAATAGAAAGGACACTATTGTAGGTGTTTACTATAGGCCACCTGGACAAATTGAAGATATGGATGGAACTCTTTTCACATAAGATGTCTCTGTTCTCAAAGGAGTACAACATAGTGATCATGGGAGATTCTAACTATACAGATGTTTGTTGGGAATCTCTCTCAGGCAAAAGCAATGGGTCTAGAAAATTCTTATCTTCTCTTGCTGACAACTTTATCTTTCAAAAGGTAGAAGAGAGAACAAGAGGATCAGCAATCTTGGACCTAATTCTTACCGACAGGGAGGAAATGGTTGAGGAAGTAAACGTGGCCAGGAATTTAGGAGGCAGAGATCATTCTTATATTTTGGATTACAAGAGGAAGAAGACCAGCAAGGACTCATACTTTAACATTGGATTTCAGAAAGGACGATTTTAATGTACTTGGAAAGAGGGCATGAAAGGTTCAATGGCTGGATGTTCTAAGAAATGGACAGAAATGCCCAAGGAAGAGTGGAGATTTTGCTAAATGAATTTCTCACTGCACAATCAGTAAAAATCCAGAAAAGAAGGAAGAATTGGAAGCATTTAAAGAGACCAGTATGAACACAGAACTTAAACACTTTTTAAAAAGGAAAAATGAAATGTATATTAAATGGAAAGGGGGGGAATATCTAAAGAAGAATATAATTCTGCAGGAAATGCAGGGCAAGCTTTAGAAGAGCTAATGCCAGTAATGAAGTGAGGGAATGTCAAAAGGAAAAGAAAAATCATAGATGCTATAGGATTTTTACAGGATGAAAAGTGAGAAGTGGTAAAAAATGATGCTGAGAAGGCTAAACTTTTAACTCCTTCATGACCCAGCCTATTTTGACCTTAATGACCTGGCTATTTTTTGCCATTCTGACCAGTGTCCCTTTATGAGGTTGGAACGCTTCAATGGATCTTAGCAATTCTGAGACTGTTTTTTCGTGACATATTGGGCTTCATGTTAGTGGTAAATTTAGGTCAATAATTTTTGCGTTTATTTGGGAAAAAATTGGAAATTTGGCAAAAATTTTGAAAATTTTGCAATTTTCAAATTTTTAATTTTTATTCTGTTAAACCAGAGAGTTATGTGACACAAAATACCGTATATACTCGTGTATAAGCCGAGATTTTCAGCACCTTTTTTCGTGCTGAAAATGCCCCCTCGGCTTATACACGAGTCATAGGGCAGAAACCAGCGGGGGAGGGGGTGCCGCGGCAGGAGCCGGTGGCTGGGATCATACTCACCCCTCCCCGTGCCATCGCTGAGGGTCCCTGCAATCCTGCGTTCTCTGTCTTCCTGCTGCAGCTCTCTAGCGCTGAGCGGTGATGTAATACCCGCTCATTAGGGTCATGTAATATGGACGCGACGCCACTCCCATGGGCGTGGCCTCCATATTCATGACCTTAATGAGCGGTATTACATCACCGCTCAGTGCTGGAGAGCTGCAGCAGGAAGACAGAGAACGCAGGATTGCAGGGACACTCAGCGATGGCACGGGGAGGGGTGAGTATGATGGAGGAGAGGACAAGGAGCACGAGCAGGACGGGGGGGAGAACGGTGGACGGGGGGAAGCATAGAGGAGGACGGGGGAAGCTGGAGCAGGACGGGGAAGCATGAATCAGGAGGGGGGGGGAGATCGGTGGACGGGGGAAGCTGGAGCAGGACCGGGGAAGCATGGAGCAGGGGGAGATCGGTGGACGGGGGAAGCGTGGAGGACGGGGGGGGAGATCGGTGGACGGGGGAAGCATTGTGGAGGACGGGGGAAGCATGGAGCAGGACAGGAGAGGATGGAGGGCACAGAGGAGCACAGAGCAGGACAGAGGGCACAGGAGGACGGAGAAGGAATGGGGAGCACAGCGGAGGATGGAGGGGGGGAGTACAGAGGAGAATGGGGGAGCACAGAGCTGGATGGGGGTTGCACAGAGCAGGAGGGCAGTTTATACACCCGGCTTATACACGAGTCAATAATTTTTCCCAGTTTTTTGTGGCAAAATTAGGGGGGTCGGCTTATACACGGGTCGGCTTATACACGAGTATATACGGTAGTTAATAAATAACATTTTCCACATGTCTTCTTTACATCAGCACAATTTTTGAAAAAAAAAATTTTTGTTACGAAGTTATGAAGGTTAAAAGTTGACCAGCAATTTCTGATTTTTACAACAAAATTTACAAGACCATTTTTTTTACATTTGAAGTAAGTTTGAGGGATCTATATAGCTGAAAATACCCAAAAGTGACACCATTCTAAAAACTGTACCCCTCAAGCTGATCAAAACCACATTGAAGAAGTTTATTCAGGTGCTTCACAGGAGCTAAAGCAACGTGGAAGGAAAAAATGAACATTTAACTTTTTAGTCACAAAAATGATCTTTTACAAGCAATTTTTTTATTTTTACAAGGGTAAAGGAGAAATGGACAGTAAAGTTGTTTTGCAATTTCTCCTGAGTACGTCGATACCCCATTTGTGGAGTAAAACCACTGTCTGGGCGCACGCAGGGTTCAGAAGGGAAGGAGCGCCATTTGACTTTTTCAAACCAAAATTGGCTGGAATTGAGATTGGACGCCATGTTGCGTTTGGAGAGCCCCTGATGTGCCTAAACAGTGGAAACCCCCAACAAGTGAAACCATTTTGGAAACTAGACCCCCTAAAGAACTTATCTAGATCTGTTGTGAGCACTTTGAACCCCAAGTGTTTCACTAAAGTTTATAATGCCTGGGTGTGAAAAAAAAAAATTCCACAAAAATGGTTTTTTAGTCCCCAATTTTTGATTTTTCCCAAGGAAATTGGACCCCAAAAGTTGTTGTCCAATTTGTCCTGAGTACGCTGATACCCCATATGTGGGGAGGAAACTGTTTGGGCGCACAGCAGGGCTCGGAAAGGAAGTAATGATGTTTTGGAATGCAGACTTTGATGGGTATCATGTTCAGTTTGCAGAGCCCCTGATGTGCCTAAACAGTGGAAACCCCCCACAAGTGACCCCATTTTAGAAACTAGACCCCCTAAGGAACTTATCTAGATCTGTGGTGAGCACTTTGAACCCCCAAGTGCTTCACAGAAGTTTATAATGTCCGGACATGAAAATAAAAATCCTATTTTTTTTTCCACAAAAATGATCTTTTAGTCACCAATATTTTATTTTCCCAAGGGTAACAGGAGAAATTGGACCACAAAAGTTGTTGTCCAATTTGTCCTGAGTACGCTGATACCCCATATGTGGGGGGAACCACTGTTTGGGCGCACGGCAGAGCTCTGAAAGGAAGGAGCGCCATTCGACTTTTTCAAACAAAAATTGGCTGGAATCGAGTTTGGACGCTATGTCGCGTTTAGAGAGCCCCTGATGTGCCTAAACAGTGGAAACCCCCTACAAGTAACTCCATTTTAGAAACTAGACCCCCTAAGGAACTTATCTAGATCTGTGGTGAGCACTTTGAACCCCCAAGTGCTTCACACAAGTTTATAACGTAGAACCGTAAAATAAGATCATTTTTGTGGAAAAAATATGATTTTTTTTCACCTCAATTTTATTTTCCCAAGGGTAACAAGACCCCAAAAGTTATTGTGCAATTTGTCCTGAGTACGCTGATACCCCATATGTGGGGGTAAATCACTGTTTGGGTGCATGGCAGAGCTTGGAAGGGAAGGAGCGCCGTTTGACTTTTTCAATGCAGAATTGGCTGGACGCCATGTCACGTTTGGAGAGCCCCTGATGTGCCTAACCAGTGGAAACCCCCCACAAGTGACACTATTTTGGAAACTAGACCCCTCAAGGAACTTATCTAGATGTGTGGTGAGAACTTTGAACCCCAAGGTGTTTCACTAAAGTTTATAACGCCCGAGCGGGAAAATAAAAAAATCATATTTTTTCCACAAACATGATCTTTTAGTCTCCAATTTTTTATTTTCCCAAGGGTAACAGGAGAAATTGGACCCCAAAAGTTGTTGTCCAATTTGTCTTGAGTACGCTGATACCCCATAGGGAGAAAACTACTGTATAGGCACACGTCGGGGCTCGGAAGGGAAGTAGTGATGTTTTGTAATGCAGACTTTGATGGAATGGTCTGCGGGTGTCATGTCGCATTTGGAGAGCCCCTGATGTGCCTAGACAGTGGAAACCCCCCACAAATGACATTATTTTGGGAACTAGATTCCTCAAGGAACTTATCTAGATGTGTGGTGAGCACTTTGAACCCCCAAGTGCCTCACAGACGTTTATAATGCAGAGCCGTGAAAATAAAAAAATGTTTTTTTTTCCTCAAAAAATGTATTGTTTAGCCCGCAATTTTGTAATTTTTACAAGGGTAACAGGAGAAATTGGACCCCAAAAGTTGTTGTCCAGTTTGTCCTGAGTATGCTGGTACCCCATATGTGGGGGGAACCACTGTTTGGGCACACGTCGGGGCTCGGAATGAAGTAGTGACGATTTAAAATGCAGATGGAATGGTCTGCGGGTGTCATGTCGCGTTTGGAGAGCCCCTGATGTGCCTAAACAGTAGAAACCTCCCACAAGTGACCCCATTTTTTAAACTAGACCCACCAAGTAGCTTTTCTAGATGTGTGGTGAGCACTTTAAACCTCCAAGTGCAGAGCCGTGAAAATAAAAAATCATTTGTTTTCCACAAAAATAATTTTTTAGCCCCCAATTTTTTTTTCAAAGGTAACAAGAGAAATTAGACCCCCAAAGTTGTTATGCAATTTTTACTGAGTACGCTGATGCCTCATATGTTGGGGTAAACCACTGTTTGGGCACAAGTCGGGGCTTGGAAGTGAGGGAGCACCGTTTAAATTTTTGATGCAAAATTGGCTGGAATCAATGGTGGCGCCATGTCGCGTTTGGGGAGCCCCTGATGTGCCTGAACAGTGGAAACCCCTCAATTCTTACTCCAACCCTAACCCCAACACACCGCTAACCCTTATCCCAACCCTAACCATAACCCTAACCACAAGCCTAACCCTAATCCAAACCCTAACCCCAACACACCCCTAACCCTTATCCCAACCCTAACCATAACCCTAACCACAAGCCTAACCCTAATCCAAACCCTAACCCCAACACACCCCTAACCCTAATCTTAACCCTAATCCCAACCCTAACCCTAATCCCAACCCTAATTGCAACCCTAACCCTAATTGCAACCCTAACCATAATTCCAACCCTAATTCTAACCCTAATCCCAACCCTAACCCTAATCCCAACCCTAATTGCAACCCTAACCTTAATTCCAACCCTAACCCTAATTCCAACCCTAACCCTAACCCTAATGGAAAAATAAAAATAAATATATTTTATTTATTTTGTTATTTGTCCCTACCTATGGGGGTGATAAAGGGGGGTTATTTACTTTTTTTGATTTTGATCACTGTAATAGGGTCTATCACAGTGATCAAAATGTACCTGTGATGAATGAATGAATCTGCTGGCTGGCAGAATCGGCAGGCGCTCTGTGCATGCGCCCGCCATTTTGGAAGATGGCGGCACCCATGGAGGAAGACGACGGGACACCGGGAGGGACATCGGGCCTGGTAAAGTACCAGGGGGGTGATCGGAAGGCGGGGGGGTGATCGGAAGGCTGGGGGGAGCGGAGGAAAGAAGAGGGGGAGCAGATAATGACGGCAGTGGCAGATCGCCACCATCAGTCGGTGGCGGGAGCAGATCGCCCCCGTCAGTCGGTGTGGGGGGGTCAGCTTAGTGTCTCCAGCCATGGCCGATGTTATTTCAGCATCGGCCATGGCTGGATTGTAATATTTCACCAAGATTCATTGGTGAAATTTTACTATCGCTCTGATTGGCTGTTTCACTTTCAACAGCCAATCAAAGCGATCATAGTCACAGGGGCAAAGCCACCCCCCCTGGGGTGAAGCTCAAAGCCTCCTTTTCAGTCACCCCGGTCACCCGACCCGCAGGAACGCGATCATTCTGTGACACAGCATATGCGTCACAGGTTGGATTGGCACCGACTTTCATGACGCATACGCTGTGTCACAAGTCGGGAAGGGGTTAAATTCCTATTTTGCATCTGTGTTCTCTTAAGAAAGCAATTGTAACATCAATTGATCTTCACGGTGCTATTGAAGGAATAAAATAATCCATACTATCTATAAACAGAGAGATGGTGAGGGAACACTTAGCTAATTTAAATGAAATTAAATCTCCTGGTCCAGATGAATTACATCCTAGGATACTGAAAGAGTTAGCAGAGGAAATTACAGAACCATTAGCCAGAATCTTTGAAAAATCCTGGCGAACAGGAGAAGTCCCATAATATTACATTTCCTTTCTGATTTCTCTCATAAAGGAAATGTAACATCAACTGATCTTCACTGTCCTATAAAAGAAATAGGAGAATCCATGATATCTATAAACAGAAAGATAGTGAGGAAACACTTAGCTGACATAAATGAATTCAAGTCTCCAGGTCCAGATGAATTACACCTCAGAGTCCTGAAGGAGATAGCAGAAGAAATTTTTGAACCACTCTCCATAATCTTTGAAAATTCTTAGAGAGCAGGAGAAGTCCCAGAAGACTGGAGAATAGCAAATGTTGTTTCTATCTTCAAAAAGGGGAAGAAGGTGGACCCAGGGAACTATAGGCCAGTGAGTCTCACTTTTGGAGCACCATGGCTCACAAGCTATAAAGTAGATGTCCATGAACTAAAAGACTTCAGAGAAAAGCTGCACGCTGTAACGTCCACACAGTATAAGGGATTAGAGAGAGAGCGCGCTTTAACTGTATTTTATTCTTCTCATTCTTCCTCCAGCACACAGCATAACATTTCTCCTCATCAGGCTGAACTGAAACTGAAACTCTACTAACCCACTTCCTGTCTATCCCTTTTCAGTCACAAGACTTCCTTTTCTTAGAGACAGGTCACAACATTATACATTACATCATCTCTCTTTTTTAAAAAAAACAATGTAACATCCAAGAACAACATAAGTCTGTACTGTCTTATTTGTTCATTTCCAAATCAGACATATCAATTACATCTCTTCAATGAGCCTCAATGGAGCCCTTCATTCCCACATAGGGTAAGGTCTGGTCTCATTGGGGGTGTCTATTGCTGACGGATCAACTACACCCTGTTGACCCTCTCCACCGTTGGGTACCAAATCTTCTACCGGTGGGAGTTCATTACCTTTGTCCTGCGGTATAATTTTGAAATGTGAGGAATCTCATGTTATAGAGTGTCCATTTCTCTCAGCCATGACCATTTTGCCTCTTTTCTCAGTAACATTATATTTTTCCGGACCATATACAGCTGAGGTTTTGTTGGTTGATCTTTGATGCACAACAACAATATCACCTCTTTTGATGGCATTTGGTTGTGCCCTTCGCCTTCTATCTGCATAATGTTTCATGGCTTGCTTGTTAGAGACATCTATTGATCGCACTGAAGAGTCATTTGGTGGGGGATGACTGGTCACATCAGGGATTCGTGTACGAAGAGTTCTGCTGAACATTAGATGAGATGGAGCAGCATTAGTGGTGGAATGTGGCGTATTGCGGTAATTGCGCAAGAATTTGTATGTCACTGTTTCAATGGGTTGTGCTCCAGACTAGCTGCCTTGATTCGTTTCCCTATAGTGCGCATGAAACGTTCTACAATTCCATTGGCTTGCGGCCAACAAGGTGTGATTTTCCTGTGGCTGAACCCTAAGTATTCAGAAAACTGTGTAAACATATGTCCATTATATGAAGGTCCATTGTCTGTTTTAACCACTCTTGGAAAGCCAAATACAGAGAATATGTCGTACAGTTCGGGTGTGACACTAGTAGCAGATGTTGAAGAGATAAATGAAACAACAGGGTATCTAGAACATTCATCAATTGTTACTAAAATGTGTTGGCCATTTGGTAATGGTCTATATATGTCCACTGCCACTTCCTCCCAGACAGCAGTGGCTAACGGAGACATTTGTAGTGGCTCTACACTTGATAATGGAGTAATTAATTGACAAGTGGAGCAGTGTCTAATCTTCTCTTCCACCAATTGATCCATATTCGGGAACCACACTTTTTCTCTGAGTAACTTTTTGGTACCAACAATCCCTAGATGACCTTCGTGTGCTATCTGTATGACTAAGTTGCGCAAGGCCTTAGGTACAACCAGTTTGGTACCTCGAAGGATGAGATGCTCTTCAGTGACTGACAATTCCTCACGTACATTTGAAAATAGTTTTAATTCCTTCAGATCAATCTCAGAATCAGGACATTTTTTCTTTTGGATTTCATGCCACCTTCGATTTTGGATGATTTGTTTTAAGGCACAGAGTGTCTTGTCATTTGTTGTTGTATTCACAAATTGGTCAACAGAAAGTGCTTTTGGCACGGCGTGAGCTGCAACAAATCGTATGTATTCTTCCATGGAGGAGTGCACGGGCGTATCACCATTCACAGGAAATCTTGAAAGGTAATTAGCCGGATTGCTATATTTTCCCGGTTTGTGAACAATTTTGTAATTGTAGTCCTGTAGACGTCGACCCCATCGTTTGTTCCGTGCAGGCATTTTAGCTCAAGGATTTCCAAAAATTGTAAGGAGAGCTTGATGATCTGTGACAATGGTAAAGGGAGCTCCATAGGGATATAAATGAAAGTGTTCACATCTCCAGACAACTGCTAAGCTTTCTTTTTCAGGTTGTGAATATTTTCTTTCAGTGTTTTTTAAGCTTTTGCTTGCATAAGAAATGATGTGGGGACTTTGATTATCATCCTTGTATTGCGCTAAAATAGCACCCAGTCCCACAGGACTGGCATCCACAATCAGTTCAGTTCGATGAGCAGAGTTCATTTTTAATTGTTTCAAAAGAGGCCTGACAGTCCTGGGACCATTGAAAGACACAACTTTGTTTTGTAAGTTCCCTTAATGGAGTGCTGACCGTTGAAAAGTTTGGAATATATCTAGCACAGTAGCTGGCTATTCCAAGAAAAGAGCGCACTTCACTGGCATTCTGTGGAATTGAGGCTGCTCTGATGGATTTCACCTTCTTGGGATCAGGTCGTACTCCTTCCGCCGAGAAGATGTGACCATAGAACTCCAATGAACTTTTATCAAATTCACATTTCTCTTTGTTTCAAGTAAGTCCAGCAGAGAGCAGGCATTCAAAGATAGCATATAGGGCATGGTGTGTTCAGCTTGAGTTTTCCTAAAAACTAGGGATGAGCGATACGATACTGCAAATATCGGGTATCGGCCGATATTAGCTGTATCGGACTTTCGATTCCGAGTTCCGATATTGTCGTCTTATCGGATACCGGAATCGGAATTGTCACTGTCAGTGTCCGTCGGTCGGGTCTGTCAGGAGTCAGCGGCACTTACCTGGCAGAAGATCTCCGGCGATCACGGCCTGGACTGCTTGATGGCCGCCATCATCTTTCCCCGGCGGTCACATGCAGTTTCTCGCAATAACTGCAGTGACTGCTGGGTAATCCCGGCCGTAAAGCAGTCAGTCCGATGACGTCACCGCCGGGGAAGCAGGTAATCAGCTGTGCTGCGTCGCGATGACAGGCTCTGCCTGTCATTGCGATGTAGCAGAGCTGGATCGTCGTGGGACAGTCGTTACTATGGACTGCGTCGGACAGATGGTATACTGTTGGTTTGTTTTTTTTCTTTTTTTACAGGAGATCGATGGCATCGCAGGAATGAGAGTATAATAAAAAAATGAAAACTGTGTTGTCTCTTTTATTTCATTAAAAGACTTTTTTCTTGCTTTGTCTTTTTTTTTATACATTTAAAAACTTTGGGATTAATAATGGATCGGTGTCTTATTGACGCCTATCCATTATTAACCGGGCTTATTGTCACCGTGCAATCAACGGTGACATTAACCCCTTATTACCCCACTTGCCACCGCTACAGGGCAGTGGGAAGAGCCGGGTAAAGTGCCACAATTGGCACATCTTTTGATGCGCCAAATGTGGGGCTGCTGTAGCCTGGTATTATCAGGCTGTTGAGGGCCAAAATCCATGGGCCTTGACAGTCTTTTAATACCAGGCCGCAGCAGTCTGCATTTTACTTGGCTGGTTAACAAAAATAGGGGGACCCCTACGCCGTTTTTTTTTCGAGGGGATCCCCTATTTTTGTTAACCAGCCAAGCTAAGCAGACTGCTGTGGCCTGGTATTATCAGGCTTGCAAGGTCCATGGATATTGGATCCTTACCAGCCTGAAAAACCAGGCCTCAGCAGTCTGCTTCATCTGGCTGGTTAACAAAAATAGGGGGGACCCCACGCCAATTTTTTTCGAGGGGATCCCCTATTTTTGTTAATCAGCCAAGATATGCAGACTGCTGTGGCCTGGTATTATCAGGCTGGCAAGCAGGGGCGGACTGAGCCACCGGGACACCGGAGAAACCTCCGGTGGGCCCCAGCTCCTGCGTGGTGGGCCCTGATTTGAAAGGATAGGTCGCGGGGCAGAGGGGGCGGTGGCCCCGCGCTCTGAGGGGGCCCACCCGGAGCTACGCTACAGTAACTGTATCGGCGTGCACAGCACGCCGATACAGTTACATTCTTCGGCAGAGCAGGGAGAATCGATCTTCCTGCTCTGCCGCCCAGAAGCTATGGGGCCTGAACAGGCGTTGGGGGGGCCCGGTGCCAGCAGTGGGCCCCCCACCCGTCATCGGAGGGTCAGCTGTATCGGCATCCAGCCGATACAGCTGACCGCATAGAGAGAGAAGGAGCGAGCGCTCTTTCTCTCCCATAATCCCCCTCTCAGCGTCTGACAGCGGGCGCGATGACATCACCTGCCGGCGCCCGCTGTCAGACGCTGAGAGGGAGAATAGTGAGCAGCACAGGAGCCGGGAGGTGAGTATTGTTTTTTTTTTTTAATGGGGGTGCATTATACTACAGAGGCTGTATATGGGGGGTGCATTATACTACAGAGGCTGTATATGGGGGCTGCATTATACTACAGAGGCTCCATATTGGGGTGCATTATACTACAGAGACTCCCTATGGGATGCATTATACTACAGAGGCTGCCTATGGGGGTGCATTATAATATAGCGGCTGCCTATGGTGGTGCATTATATTATAGACTCTGCCTATGGGGGTTTATTATAATATAGAGGCTGCCTATGGGGGTGCATTATACTATATTGAGGACTATCTGGTGTATTATGCTGTATGGATGCTATCTAGGGGCCATCATACAGTGTTGGACCCATTAAATAGTTTGGGGACATTAAGGGGTCAGTATATATCCAGTGAGGGGCATTATTCTGTGTATAGGGGAGATGTACAGGGGGAGACTTGGGACATTATTAAATGTAAAGTGGACACTTATTGTTATAGGGGAACTCGGGTTACTGTGACTGTCAAAGGGGCACACAGGGCATTATTACAGTCTAGGGGACAAAATGTGGTCACTGTTTTCTAGGGCACTTGCACCCGGCATTACTATATTCTAGAGGGGTGCTTTAAAATTTAGAGGTCACACAGAACCACACAGCAGGTGCAGTAATAGGGACACATACGGCAGCAGCAGCAGCTCAGTATTGGGGTATCACGTGCAGTAATAGGGACACATACGGCAGCAGCGGCTCAGTATTGGGGTATCAGGTGCAGTAATAAGGACACATATGGCAGCAGCGGCTCAGTATTGGGGTATCAGCAGGATGAGGAGTTTGTGCAGGTTGAGAATAGTCCAATTGGTGACCAAGACAGTGCTAAAAATATGAGAAGTGAAATGTGTCTTTGTTGTAATCTCTGCAGTCGAGTCCTGGCTGGAGAAGTCGTCATGTCGGTCTGGGCCAGATGGAAAAGAAATGAAAAGTGAACAATTCCATTAGAAAGAACATCAGCGGTAAGTAGTGTTGAGCATTCCGATACCGCAAGTATCGGGTATCGGCCGATATTCGCTGTATCGGAATTCCGATACTTAGTTCCGATATTTTTCCAATATCGTATACCGGAATCGGAAGTTCCCATAATTCTTTGAGAGGCAATGTGATTTTAGTCAGCCAATGAGGAATCTTATGAAGTGTGGGCACATCCTGTAATGCTGCGGTCATCTTAACTAATGGCATGGCTGTGATTGGCTGCTGAAATGATGTCAGAATGCACTATAAAAGGCGCCGCCGCCATTTTAGCGTCACTGTGCTGTGAGCTCAGTTAGGGACAGAACGCTGTTCTGCTGACTTTGAGGGACAGTTAGACATTGCGATTTTGTGTACTGTGCTTTAGGCAGGCTAGTTTACCAACCGCTATGTAAAGCTTCCTTTTGCCAGTGTTGTTTTAACAGCTCTGTGCAAGGTGTGTGTGAGAGTGCAGGTGACGCTGCAGTTTGCTCTGCATCCACCGCTGTTTGTAGGCATCTGCACGTGTCACTCACTGACTCTTTTTTTATTTTATTTTGTGGAATTGGTGCAGCTCCATTATATTTGAAAAAAATCTAATCTATTAGTGTGACGCGCTTCCATCCGTATACAATACATTGGTTGCAAACACTATAAAAGTACACAAAGGGGCCTTTCACAGCTACTGAACAGTTGTCTGCAGTGTTCACTGTAGTCTGTGAGCTTTTCATTTTTTGAGTGCAGATTACGCCCATTATTCTTAACCACTGTGGTTTGTAGTCATGCTGATGAGTGTGGTCACTGCTCTCATCTTAACTATTTCTCTAATTGGTGCTGCAATTATGTATGAAAAATCCCTAATTATTAGTGTGACGCGCTTTTCCACTGTATACAATACATGGTTGCAAACACTATAGAAGTACGAAAGGGCCTTACAGCTAGTGAACTGTGTTTGCGAGTGTTCACTGCTATGTCTGTGAGTTTTCGATTATTTTGAGTGCAGATACGCTCCAGTTGTTCTTCAACCACTGCTGGTTGTAGTCTGCGCGTGTCTCACTGCTTCATCCTTCATTTTTTCTGAATTGGTGCTGCTCCATTATATTTGAAAAAAATCTAATCTATTAGTGTGACGCGCTTCCATCCGTATACAATACATTGGTTGCAAACACTATAGAAGTACACAAAGGGGCCTTTCACAGCTACTGAACAGTTGTCTGCAGTGTTCACTGTAGTCTGTGAGCTTTTCATTTTTTGAGTGCAGATTACGCTCCAGTTAGTTCTTCAACCACTGCTGGTTGTAGTCTGCTGAGCGTGTGTCACTGCCTCATCCTTCACATTTTTCTCTAATTGGTGCTGCTCCATTATATTTGAAAAAAATCTAATCTATTAGTGTGACGCGCTTCCATCCGTATACAATACATTGGTTGCAAACACTATAGAAGTACACAAAGGGGCCTTTCACAGCTACTGAACAGTTGTCTGCAGTGTTCACTGTAGTCTGTGAGCTTTTCATTTTTTGAGTGCAGATTACGCTCCAGTTAGTTCTTCAACCACTGCTGGTTGTAGTCTGCTGAGCGTGTGTCACTGCCTCATCCTTCACATTTTTCTCTAATTGGTGCTGCTCCATTATATTTGAAAAAAATCTAATCTATTAGTGTGACGCGCTTCCATCCGTATACAATACATTGGTTGCAAACACTATAGAAGTACACAAAGGGGCCTTTCACAGCTACTGAACAGTTGTCTGCAGTGTTCACTGTAGTCTGTGAGCTTTTCATTTTTTGAGTGCAGATTACGCTCCAGTTAGTTCTTCAACCACTGCTGGTTGTAGTCTGCTGAGCGTGTGTCACTGCCTCATCCTTCACATTTTTCTCTAATTGGTGCTGCTCCATTATATTTGAAAAAAATCTAATCTATTAGTGTGACGCGCTTCCATCCGTATACAATACATTGGTTGCAAACACTATAGAAGTACACAAAGGGGCCTTTCACAGCTACTGAACAGTTGTCTGCAGTGTTCACTGTAGTCTGTGAGCTTTTCATTTTTTGAGTGCAGATTACGCTCCAGTTAGTTCTTCAACCACTGCTGGTTGTAGTCTGCTGAGCGTGTGTCACTGCCTCATCCTTCACATTTTTCTCTAATTGGTGCTGCTCCATTATATTTGAAAAAAATCTAATCTATTAGTGTGACGCGCTTCCATCCGTATACAATACATTGGTTGCAAACACTATAGAAGTACACAAAGGGGCCTTTCACAGCTACTGAACAGTTGTCTGCAGTGTTCACTGTAGTCTGTGAGCTTTTCATTTTTTGAGTGCAGATTACGCTCCAGTTAGTTCTTCAACCACTGCTGGTTGTAGTCTGCTGAGCGTGTGTCACTGCCTCATCCTTCACATTTTTCTCTAATTGGTGCTGCTCCATTATATTTGAAAAAAATCGAATCTATTAGTGTGACGCGCTTCCATCCGTATACAATACATTGGTTGCAAACACTATAGAAGTACACAAAGGGGCCTTTCACAGCTACTGAACAGTTGTCTGCAGTGTTCACTGTAGTCGTGAGCTTCATTTTGAGGCAGATTACGCTCCAGTTGGGTTTCAACTGTGTTGAGTCTGCTGAGCGTGTGTCACTGCCTCATCCTTCACATTTTTCTCTAATTGGTGCTGCTCCATTATATTTGAAAAAAATCTAATCTATTAGTGTGACGCGCTTCCATCCGTATACAATACATTGGTTGCAAACACTATAGAAGTACACAAAGGGGCCTTTCACAGCTACTGAACAGTTGTCTGCAGTGTTCACTGTAGTCTGTGAGCTTTTCATTTTTTGAGTGCAGATTACGCTCCAGTTAGTTCTTCAACCACTGCTGGTTGTAGTCTGCTGAGCGTGTGTCACTGCCTCATCCTTCACATTTTTCTCTAATTGGTGCTGCTCCATTATATTTGAAAAAAATCGAATCTATTAGTGTGACGCGCTTCCATCCGTATACAATACATTGGTTGCAAACACTATAGAAGTACACAAAGGGGCCTTTGACAGCTACTGAACAGTTGTCTGCAGTGTTCACTGCAGTCTCTGAGGAATAACCACACTTAGGCCTTATAACTTTTCTGACTTTCTTTATCAATCTACCAAGATGAAGAAGGCAGAAAGTAAGGCACGTGGTCGTGGCCGTGGAGTTTCAGCAGGGAGAGGATGTGGGGATTCTGTGGCTGCTGCCGCACCCAGTGACACAGCATCCACCAGTTTTCCCCGTGAGCGTTCCTTTATGCGCACTTTTGTAGGAGCTCAGCGTACCCCCCTGCTGCGGGAAGAACAAATTGAAGCCGTTGTTGGTTGGATGGCAGCCAATGCATCGACTTCAATTGCTTCCACCTCCTCTCAGGACCACAGCACTGTTGAACAACCATCTGTCTCTTCACCGCCTGCCAAATTGCCCAGGCAGTCAGAGAGTTCTGAACTGGAGCCAGCTGAGTCTCTGCTTCTGTTCTCAGAATCTGTTGGCTTGCAAACAGGGGCCCAGCCAAGCAGCATTCTGGAATGTGAAGAAGAGGCAGTATGCAGTGATGCGCAACAGCTGTGTCTCTCTGAATCTGAAGAGGCGGGTGAGCCAGTGCCGATGGTCAGCACACCGCAGAACGCATCTGATGATGATGAGACTCAGGTGCCAGTTTCTGTTGAGCATGGTGCTGGCCAGACCACCCAACAGCAGCAGGTGTTGGAAGAGGGTAGTGGAGATGATGAGGTCCAAGACCCAACATGGCGTGAGGAACAGGAAGGTGGTGGGAGCAGCTCTGAGGAAGAGATTGCCCCAACGGTCCAAACAGTAGGGAGAGGTAGGCTGCAGACTCGGTTGCCTGTAGCCTCCAGTTTGGCACCCGTTCGTAGCAGTTCTCTTCCAACAGCAAAAACGGGCGCTCCCAGGACTTGCACTGCGTGGTCCTTTTTTGACACACTTGCAGATGATATTTGCTATGTCAAATGCAAGCTGTGTAATCAAAAAGTAAAAAGAGGTAAAAGTGTCAGTAACCTTAATACCACAAATATGTGGAAACATGTGCGGTCAAAGCACGTGGTTGAGTTACAAAGACACACTGGAGATGTAGGCCAACCTATAGCAGCACCTACATCTTCAGCTCGTGTTGGAGCCTCTTCCTCCAGCTCACACACAGCTGGTTCGGCTTCCTCACAGGATCGCCATGGAAGAACCTCTGTCACTGTTGTCCAGAGACCCAGTGTTATTCCACCCACAGCTGCAAGTTCCCTGTCATCCTCACACTCCCAGGCCACAAAACAGCCATCGGTAGCACAGGCATGGGATAAAAGACGGCCATACTCGGCAAACCATCCACGAGCACAGGCTCTGAATGCTGGCATTGCAAAACTCCTGTCCCTTGAAATGCTGTCATTCAGGCTGGTGGAGACTGACAGTTTCCGTAACTTAATGGCATTGGCAGTCCCACAATACAATGTGCCCAGCCGATTTTATTTCAGCAGGCAAGCCGTCCCTGGTCTGCAAAAGCATGTTGAGGGAAAAATTAAACATGTGCTACTAAACGCCGTCAGTAGTAAGGTCCACCTGACCACCGATGCGTGGACCAGTACCCATGGCCAGGGACGATACCTTTCCCTCACTGCCCATTGGGTCAATGTTGTGGAGCCGGGTACAGATCTTGCGAGTGGCGCTGTACGTGTTCTGCCAACTCCAAGGATTGCAGGAATCAAGTCTGTCCACATTGACTCCTCCTCCTACTCCAGTTCCTCAGAATCATCGCTGCAGGAGCCGTCACGGTCTACCTCCACATGGACCCGTGAACGCTTACCTGATGCGACCGATATGAGCAGCCGTGGCCAAACGTCAACAGGCTGTCCTGAAATTAATTTCCATGGGGAATCGAAGCCACACAGCGCAGGAGCTCTGGAATGCCATCAAGCAGGAGAGCGACGTGTGGTTTTTGCCAGCGAATCTCCAGCCAGGCTTGGTAGTGTGTGACAATGGCCGAAATCTGGTGGCAGCTCTGGGCCTTGGCAACCTCACTCACATACCATGTCTGGCACATGTGCTCAACTTGGTCGTGCAGAGTTTTTTGAGGGACTATCCGGATCTTGATGCACTGCTGCACAAGGTCCGCCTAGAGTGCGCTCACTTGCGACGTTCCAGCATGGCCAGATCGCGCATTGCAGCTCTGCAACGCAGATTTCGCCTTCCTGAACACCGCATCATATGTGACGTACCCACCAGGTGGAATTCCACGTTACATATGTTGGAGCGGTTGTGTGAGCAGCAGCCAGCAGTAATGGAGTATCAGCTGCATCAGGCGCAATCAACTCGCAATTTGCGCCGTTCACAGTTCACCACTACTGAGTGGGCCTCTATGAAGGACATCTGCCACGTTTTGCGTCCGTTTGATGAGTCAACGCGGATGGCGAGTGCAGATGATGCACTAGTCAGCCTGACTGTCCCCCTTATCTGCCTGCTTCAAAAAACACTGCAAGCACTAAGGGATGAGGTTTTGGAAGAGGTGGAGGATGAGGAGTCACAAATTCCATCACCTTCTGGACAGTCAGCGCAACGTGGTTCCTCACAAAGGGCTGGGCAGGGCTCACTTTGTGAGGAGGATGAGGAGGAGTCAATGGAGGAGGAAGACATCGCTCCAGAGGGAGGTACACAACGCTCTAGTCAGTATGTAGAGCGAGGGTGGGGTGATGCAGAGATGACGCCTCTTGCAGGGGACAGCGTTTCTTGTCCAGTTGGGAGTCTGCAGCACATGGTTGATTTCATGCTGCAGTGCCTGAGAAACGACCGCCGCATCGCCCACATTCTCACCACGTCTGATTATTGGGTGTACACCCTCCTAGACCCTCGCTACCGGGACAACTTACAAAGCCTCATCACACCGTTGAACCGGGAGCGTAAAATGCGGGAGTACCAAGACACACTGGTGCAATCCATAATGTTCTCCATTCCAGCCGAGAGCACTGCTGCTGCTACTGCTTTACAAAGCAGCTCTGTGCGTCGAGGCAGTGGAGACAGCTCTGCAACAAGAGGGAGCACAAGCAGCACCTCTGCACAGGGCAAGACCAGTATGTTCCAAATGTGGCGAAGTTTTGTGGCAGCGCCACAAATGTCTACACCATCCGAGACGGCTCCAGTCAGTAGGAGGCAACGTTTCCGTAAGATGGTGACAGACTACATGTCTTTCCCTCTCAGTGTACTCCCAGATGGCTCTTCCCGATTCAAGTTTTGGGTCTCTAAGCTGGATACATGGCCAGAGCTTAGCCAGTATGCATTGGAGGTGCTGGCTTGCCCTGCTGCCAGTGTATTATCGGAGCGCGTCTTTAGTGCTGCAGGTGGTGTACTAACAGACCGTCGCATGCGACTATCCTCCGATAATGTAGACCGGCTTACTTTTCTGAAAATGAACAAGGCATGGATCTCGCCAGAATTTGTCTGTCCGTTTTCAGATTAAATAACTGGTTCGCAACGTTATCCATGTCTCCTGTTATGTTCATCTTTCTACCACCTGAACTCTACTCCCTGGGCTACAACACTGCCAGTTGCTGCTCAGAAGTGTCGTGTCCACAGACCAATACACAAGCTATAGTGTTAGTGGGGTTCAGTAACGCCAGCTGTTCCCCTGCTGTGTGTCCGGCAAGAAGTCTCCTGTTCCCTACACATGCACAGAAAAACCCATGTCGAACATGCTCCAAATAGGGAAGAGCCGTCACCCTGATTGTTATGCTTAAAACAGGAAATTGTGAAGTTTTCCAGGCCTAGAATGATACATTTTTATGACAAATATGGACAAATAATAATTTGTCATCACAGCGCATATCTGCACATGTCTATTAGAAATGGTAACAAAAACTAAAACATAGTCTTCACTTTTTGAAATTAATGCATAAAAGTACATTTCATACTTATCAATTAATGCTTTTTAAGGAACTTTATCTGTACCTGTAAGATAATGCAGTCAATGGATGTACGAATCATAAAATCCTCATCATCATCATCACGAGTTTTATTTATGACAGACATTATAAAATACACATACTGATGCCAACTGTAACTTCACACACCATATATGAAATGGCCAGCATCTAAACCTGGTAATAATGTGCAATAATAAATTATTACATCTAGAAAGTGCATCATGCATACTGACAATAGGTAGTTATACCTGCAAGTGCTGTTGAAACAACCACAACAGATATAAATTAATAATGGTATATAGGTATCACAGTGCATAGTTACTCATGGACAATGTCGATGTAATACTGTACCTCAATAAAGTCAGCGTCAACCATTATGCTTGTTAGTCTTGTAGATTGTTAAAGAGGGAACGGTCTTTTTTTGTTGGTCATAGGTGGAGTATTAGACAGTAAATGATTACTGCTGTCGTATTTTTGGCGTCCCTAGGGCGCAATAACGCTGCGTAACGTCACATTTTATAGAGTCATCTAATTGACACACGCTACCCTACCCTACGCGTGACAGTAGGAAGGTAGTGTTGACGGATAAAGCCTTGCGCAACCAGACATGCTTTTACCCTCTTCGACACTGTACAAGCAAAAAATGCATGATTGCAGCCGCAGACTTTATTGACGTACAGTATAACATCGCCATTACCCATCAGAGGCTGTCCACTGTCTGATACAGACATAGAATATACCTTTGCTATCCGTAGCCTTTGTTTCACCTACACTTGCAGGCACACACTTAAATTGTGATAATGCATTATTTTTTTTTAAATGGTTATTTTTTATCGTACATTATTGTGTCATCACATTGATGAGTCCATGCTGGACATGTCATACATGCTGTACAAAGTAACGATTTTATAAACTTAAATAATTGAAATGTCTGTGACTGTCACATCTAAATTGCAATGATGATGATGATGAGTGACTATTACAAAATCCATTGTCTTCACTATGTTATGGTTTAACATAGCGTTCCTTAAGCATTATTCATAAATACAAAAATGGACTTTTATTCTTAAATTTACCACACTATATTTTGTAACCAATTTTTTGGGTGGTGTGTTGTTCCATTTCTTGTTGGCATGTGCATATATGCGTTTATATTGCAGTGTCTTTATTTTTATTCTTGAAGTTAGGAAACATGTGTATCTTCGTACCGTGTTAGCCAGTAGATAGAAAAATATTTAGACTTGAGAGTCCGCAGTGGTTGATACGTTTTAATGGATAACTGAAAAGATGGTAACAAATTGCAAGCTTTCGAGGCTACTCACGTCTCTTCATCAGGCAAAGACTAAAACAAAAAATGAAGCATCACATATTTCTATACACAACAGGACACAGGAATAGTGCAATAGGTAAGACAAGTAAGTGACGTGTAGCAGAACTGTCATTATCACAGAGGGATGAACATAAATATTGGAACAGTTCCTAGATAAGGATAGAAAGTTTTATTGCCCTCTGATTGGGGTCTGGTTTTGTGTTTTCATGCCCCTGGAAGGGCAGAGACGCAGATTCCTTAATTGATATAGAATGACATAAATCCGTGTGATCTATTCATTCCATCACTAACAGTGTCAAAGGTCATGATGAGCTTATATTCTGAAACCTTTGTATCTTTCTCATATTTGAAGTTATATTTTAATACCAGTAATTCCATATCCATCATGCTATGACCGGGCATACAAAAGTGTTTTGCCACAGGTAAATCCATTATTTTTTCTCTTATTGTGTGGCGCTGATAATTCATCCTTGTTCTCATTTTTTGGCCGGTCTCCCCTCACTTGTCCCTCCCTCACTTGTCTTACCTATTCCTGTGTCCTGTTGTGTGTAGAAATGTGTGATTCTTCATTTTTTGTTTTAGTCTTAGCCTGATGAAGAGACCTGAGTAGTCTCGAAACCTTGGAATTTGTTACCATATTTTCAGTTAGCCATTAAACGGTATCAACCACAGAGGACTCTCAAGTATCAATATTTTTCTATTCTTGGAATTGAAATTCATCATTTTATTGTCCTAGTAAAACTTCATTTATTCTTGTTTGAAGTACATACATTTGCAATGGCCACGTAACAAGGCAATAACTCAATATTTTATGCCTACACCCTCCTTGACCCTGGGCTTCAACACCGCCAGTTGCTGCTCAGAAGTGTTAGATGCACAGATGAAAACAATCGCTGATGTGTTTGTGGGGTTCAGTAACGCCTGCTGTTCCCTGCTGTGTGTCCGGCAAAAATTACTGCTGCTAACTACAACTTCAACTTCAAACATCTCATACTAGCCTCTGCCTACACCCTCCTTGACTCTGGGCTTCAACACCGCCAGTTGCTGCTCAGAAGTGTTAGATGCACAGATGAAAACAATCGCTGATGTGTTTGTGGGTTCAGTAACGCCTGCTGTTCCCCTGCTGTGTGTCTGGCAAAAATTACTGCTGCTAACTACAACTTCAACCATCTCATACTAGGCCTCTGCCTACACCCTCCTTGACCCTGGGCTTCAACACCGCCAGTTGCTGCTCAGAAGTGTTAGATGCACAGATGAAAACAATCGCTGATGTGTTTGTGGGGTTCAGTAACGCCTGCTGTTCCCCTGCTGTGTGTCCGGCAAAAATTACTGCTAGCTACCTAATCATGGTGAAAAAAACATGACATGTCAAAGTGTCTAGTGCTACACATAGATATGAGGCTACACCCTGATTTCTAAGCTGTAAACATTTGAAACGTCAACTTTAAAACCATAAAATGATTAGTCTTTGTCACAAATCTGTAACAAAATAATTGTGACATATTATTACAGATATGCACATGTCGAAAACAAATGCAAACACAAAAGCCTACTTATGCTATAGGATACTGATGGTCAACCTTGTCACTCCATAGCTTAGACAAATCCAACTCACATCATGACTCAAATGCTGCAATGTTGGAAGTGCATAATGTGGGTTAAACTTTGACAACTGCTGCAGTGCGAAGGTTATACTTCAGTGTTCTTGCCTTTTAAATAAAAGCATACAAGTAAATATAATAATCCAATGTTGATTAAGGGACGTGATGTACACCTGTAATATTGTGCAAACAATGCATGTAGGAATAGTCCTCTTCAACATTACTTATATTTGTGTCATTTTAAAAAATACATATTTAATTAGAAAGTTAACAGCCCATATCATAAAGGTCCTTCATGTAAACATGATAATCGCTAACAAAAATCATGCATTACCTTGGTAAAGTCAATAGTGCATAGTCACAATAGCAAAATATATACCTGTAAGTGGTGCTGAAAGAACGACAACTGATAGAATAGGTGAATGATATCTATTTATCAGACTGAATAGCGACACCTGTACAATGTCGATATAATACTGTACCTTAACAAAACAGCTGTGTCACACCTCACACTCGTTTTTCTTGTAGCTTGTTATGTAATAGGGCACATGCGTGTATGTTTCATCATAGGTGCATGTTTACTGAGTAAAGCAGTCATGACAACGCCTTTGTGTTGTCGGTACGCTTGCGATGATGAACGATGCGCACCGTGAATGTTAGTCTGCGTCATAAGACGTACAGACGCTCCAATACCCAACGCGTCACAGCAGGAAGCCAGTCTGTGCGTCCAAACAAAGGCACAACCATACATGCACGTAACCTTTTATAAAGCTATATAAAAAAAAGGATGTAGTAGTAACGCACACTTTATTGAGGTACAGTATTACATCGCCATTCACCATCTGTGGCTATGCAGTCTCATCTATATATACCTTATCTATCCGTTGTCATGCTTGCAAGTCCACAGTCAGGCATCATAAATATCTGTTTGCACTATGCACTTTTTAAATTTTTTGTTTGTTAATATAAATGATTGGCACATATTATCAGTATTACATGATGGAAATTTTAGATATTTTTAAAAAATTTTAGTGATATTATTCACCAAATGTAAAGTTTTATGAATGTCAAAGATAACTTGTAATGCTGATTATGTTTTTAAGTCAGCCATTCATTGTCTACACAATAAAAATGGTGTACATACTGTTACTTAGCCATCATTAATGGATTCTGATATGTACTTGTATGCTTTTATTTTAAACCGTATAGCAGATTATTTAACCTATTTTAATTGTGGTTTGCATTGCTTTTCAACATGTTAATGTATGCGTTTATGTTTGTAAATTATTAATTTACATATATTTTTTTAAGTAAAATCATCATCTTATGGTACTAAAGGTTATATTTCTCTTGTTTGAAGTATAGACATTTTTAATTGACACGTAACAAGGAAAATACTTGATATAGTATTTAAACATCCTCCTTGACCCTGGGCTCCAACACCGCCAGTTGTTGCTCGGAAGTGCTGTTAGCACAGTCAACACTTGCTCCTGTGTTACTGGGGTTCAGTAATGTCAGCTGTTCCCTGCTGTGTGAACGGCAAAAAGTCCTGCTGCCTCCACCATGTTCTCTTCTCATTCCTGGGCTACAACACCGCCAGTTGTTGCTCGGAAGTGCTGTTAGCACAGTCAACACTTGCTCCTGTGTTACTGGGGTTCAGTAATGTCAGCTGTTCCCCTGCTGTGTGAACGGCAAAAAGTCCTGCTGCCTCCACCATGTTCTCTTCTCATTCCTGGGCTACAACACCGCCAGTTGTTGCTCGGAAGTGCTGTTAGCACAGTCAACACTTGCTCCTGTGTTACTGGGGTTCAGTAATGTCAGCTGTTCCCTGCTGTGTGACGGCAAAAGTCCTGCTGCCTCCACCAGTTCTCTTCTCATCCCGGGCTACAACACCGCAGTTGTTGCTCGGAAGTGCTGTTAGCACAGTCAACACTTGCTCTGTGTTACTGGGGTTCAGTATGTCAGCTGTTCCCTGCGTGTGTACGGCAAAAGTCCTGCTGCCTCCACCATGTTCTCTCTATCCTGGGCTACACACCGCCAGTTGTTGTCGGAAGTGCTGTTACACAGTCAACACTTGCTCTGTGTTACTGGGTTCAGTAATGTCAGCTGTTCCCTGCTGTGTGAACGGCAAAAAGTCTGCTGCCTCCACCATGTTTCTTCTCATTCTGGGCTACAACACGCCAGTTGTTGCTCGGAAGTGCTGTTAGCACAGTAACACTTGTCCTGTGTTACTGGGTTCAGTAATGTCAGTGTTCCCTGCTGTGTGTACGGCAAAAAGTCTGCTGCCTCCACATGTTTCTTCTCATCCCTGGGCTACAACACCGCCAGTTGTTGCTCGGAGTGCTGTTAGCACAGTAACACTTGCTCCTGTTTACTGGGGTTCGTAATGTCAGCTGTTCCCTGCTGTGTGACGCAAAAGTCTGCTGCCTCCACTGTTCTTCTCATCCTGGGCTACAACCCGCCGTTGTTGCTCGGAAGTGTGTTACACAGTACACTTGCTCCTGTGTTACTGGGTTCAGTAATGTCAGCTGTTCCCTGCTGTGTGACGGCAAAAAGTCCTGCTGCTCCCTGTTCTCTTCTCATTCCTGGGCTACAACACCGCCAGTTGTTGCTCGGAAGTGCTGTTAGCACAGTCAACACTTGCTCCTGTGTTACTGAGGTACAGTAATGTCAGCTGTTCCCCTGCTGTGTGTACGGCAAAAAGTCCTGCTGCCTCCACCATGTTCTCTTCTCATCCCTGGGCTACAACACCGCCAGTTGTTGCTCGGAAGTGCTGTTAGCACAGTCAACACTTGCTCCTGTGTTACTGGGGTTCAGTAATGTCAGCTGTTCCCCTGCTGTGTGAACGGCAAAAAGTCCTGCTGCCTCCACCATGTTCTCTTCTCATTCCTGGGCTACAACACTGCCAGTTGTTGCTCGGAAGTGCTGTTAGCACAGTCAACACTTGCTCCTGTGTTACTGGGGTTCAGTAATGTCAGCTGTTCCCCTGCTGTGTGTACGGCAAAAAGTCCTGCTGCCTCCATCATGTTCTCTTCTCATTCCTGGGCTACAACACCGCCAGTTGTTGCTCGGAAGTGCTGTTAGCACAGTCAACACTTGCTCCTGTGTTACTGGGGTTCAGTAATGTCAGCTGTTCCCCTGCTGTGTGTACGGCAAAAAGTCCTGCTGCCTCCACCATGTTCTCTTCTCATCCCTGGGCTACAACACCGCCAGTTGTTGCTCGGAAGTGCTGTTAGCACAGTCAACACTTGCTCCTGTGTTACTGGGGTTCAGTAATGTCAGCTGTTCCCCTGCTGTGTGAACGGCAAAAAGTCCTGCTGCCTCCACCATGTTCTCTTCTCATTCCTGGGCTACAACACCGCCAGTTGTTGCTCGGAAGTGCTGTTAGCACAGTCAACACTTGCTCCTGTGTTACTGGGGTTCAGTAATGTCAGCTGTTCCCCTGCTGTGTGTACGGCAAAAAGTCCTGCTGCCTCCACCATGTTCTCTTCTCATTCCTGGGCTACAACACCGCCAGTTGTTGCTCGGAAGTGCTGTTAGCACAGTCAACACTTGCTCCTGTGTTACTGGGGTTCAGTAATGTCAGCTGTTCCCCTGCTGTGTGTACGGCAAAAAGTCCTGCTGCCTCCACCATGTTCTCTTCTCATTCCTAGGCTACAACACCGCCAGTTGTTGCTCGGAAGTGCTGTTAGCACAGTCAACACTTGCTCCTGTGTTACTGGGGTTCAGTAATGTCAGCTGTTCCCCTGCTGTGTGAACGGCAAAAAGTCCTGCTGCCTCCACCATGTTCTCTTCTCATTCCTGGGCTACAACACCGCCAGTTGTTGCTCGGAAGTGCTGTTAGCACAGTCAACACTTGCTCCTGTGTTACTGGGGTTCAGTAATGTCAGCTGTTCCCCTGCTGTGTGTACGGCAAAAAGTCCTGCTGCCTCCACCATGTTCTCTTCTCATCCCTAGGCTACAACACCGCCAGTTGTTGCTCGGAAGTGCTGTTAGCACAGTCAACACTTGCTCCTGTGTTACTGGGGTTCAGTAATGTCAGCTGTTCCCCTGCTGTGTGAACGGCAAAAAGTCCTGCTGCCTCCACCATGTTCTCTTCTCATTCCTGGGCTACAACACCGCCAGTTGTTGCTCGGAAGTGCTGTTAGCACAGTCAACACTTGCTCCTGTGTTACTGGGGTTCAGTAATGTCAGCTGTTCCCCTGCTGTGTGTACGGCAAAAAGTCCTGCTGCCTCCACCATGTTCTCTTCTCATCCTGGGCTACAACACCGCCAGTTGTTGCTCGGAAGTGCTGTTAACACAGTCAACACTTGCTCCTGTGTTACTGGGGTTCAGTAATGTCAGCTGTTCCCCTGCTGTGTGAACGGCAAAAAGTCCTGCTGCCTCCACCATGTTCTCTTCTCATTCCTGGGCTACAACACCGCCAGTTGTTGCTCGGAAGTGCTGTTAGCACAGTCAACACTTGCTCCTGTGTTACTGGGGTTCAGTAATGTCAGCTGTTCCCCTGCTGTGTGTACGGCAAAAAGTCCTGCTGCCTCCACCATGTTCTCTTCTCATCCCTGGGCTACAACACCGCCAGTTGTTGCTCGGAAGTGCTGTTAGCACAGTCAACACTTGCTCCTGTGTTACTGGGGTTCAGTAATGTCAGCTGTTCCCCTGCTGTGTGAACGGCAAAAAGTCCTGCTGCCTCCACCCTGTTGTCTTCTCATCCCTGGGCTTCAACACCGCCAGTTGTTGCTCGGAAGTGTCATTGGCACGGGTACTCACTCCTGCCCAGACTGGTTACAGCACGCCATCTGTTTCCTGTCAGTGTAAACGTCACTTAGCCTCCAATAAGTTGTCCTGTCGTGTTGCGGTCGGGTTAGCCGACTCTATGGTGCTTGGAGTTTAGGTGCTTCCTATATGTGCTGCGGGATATGCAAATAAAGGCTGTTTCCGTTGTGACAATAGGACAATCACCCACTGTAGTACTGTGGGATTCGGTAACTGCGGCCGGCTCGCGGCCTGTCAACTTAAATTTCCATGGGTACCTTCTGCTACCTGTCCGGGTTCCAGTACCGTCAGCTGGTTCTCCGCAGTGCCTTTGGCCTAGGTGCCTCCATCTCGGTATCCGAGTTCCAGCAACGTCTGCTGGTCCTTGGTAGTGCTGCTTTGGAGCACAGGTACCTCCTGCTTAGTAACCGTGTCCCAGTAACGTCAGCTGGTCCTCGGTTGTGCCATTGGCTCTTTTCCTTCTGCTGCCCCTCCGGGTTCCAGCACAGTCAGCTGGTCCTCGTTACTTGCATTGGCTCTTGTACCTTCTGCTACCCATCCGGGTTCCAGTACCGTCAGCTGGTTCTCCGCAGTGCCTTTGGCCTAGGTGCCTCCATCTCGGTATCCGAGTTCCAGCAACGTCTGCTGGTCCTTGGTAGTGCTTTGGAGCACAGGTACCTCCTGCTTAGTAACCGTGTCCCAGTAACGTCAGCTGGTCCTCGGTTGTGCCATTGGCTCTTTTCCTTCTGCTGCCCCTCCGGGTTCCAGCACAGTCAGCTGGTCCTCGTTACTTGCATTGGCTCTTGTACCTTCTGCTACCCGTCCGGGTTCCAGTACCGTCAGCTGGTTCTCCGCAGTGCCTTTGGCCTAGGTGCCTCCATCTCGGTATCCGAGTTCCAGCAACGTCTGCTGGTCCTTGGTAGTGCTGCTTTGGAGCACAGGTACCTCCTGCTTAGTAACCGTGTCCCAGTAACGTCAGCTGGTCCTCGGTTGTGCCATTGGCTCTTTTCCTTCTGCTGCCCCTCCGGGTTCCAGCACAGTCAGCTGGTCCTCGTTACTTGCATTGACTCTTGTACCTTCTGCTACATTTACAAATTGAAGATTTTTTCAATGCTTTTTTGGGTAATCACTCTGGATCTCCAACAATGAAGACGACGACCCTGATGACCACCCAGAAGAAGATGACGACCACAAGGACGACGAGCATCAAGCCAACCAGCCTAAACACCATCACAAAGAAGAAATAAAAGATTACCAAACAGGACTAAGAAGGTTAAGACAAACTACAAGATACAGAACAAGAGACTTAAGAACAATAAGCAGAAGATCAAAAAGCAGAAGAACATGAAGTATAAGACCAAAATGAAGAGCAAAATATATGCTCTAAATTATAAGCAGAAGAAGACTAAGCAGTGTATGGGGGTGAGTCCGTTCCTCCTCGTGGTGCCCCTGGAAAATGCCTGCTGCTGCAGGCTAAACTGAACACGGACAAATACTGTTGTAATTTAAATCTTTTGTGACAGCAAGAACGGAAGGATGAAAAATTCATACTTTGACAGATTACAAGTACAGGATTCTCTGTCACAAATAAGAATATGATGAAGAAGATGAAGTACAATATGAATAAGAATAATAGTTTAATAAGAAGAATATGAGTAATGTTAACAAAAAGATGAATAGCAAGAAGTTTAAGAAGAAGATAAAGAAGGTGAAGATGAAGAATAATTTGATGAAAAAGATGATGCTGCTGAAGATTATGAAGGAGAAAGTGTGTCAAAAGTTAAAAAGGTGAAGAGCATGGAAGTTGTGAAATATACATATTTGCCAAAATAGAAAAAACGTTAACAACATTGTCAATTTCTTCGTCAATCCGAACATCTTTAAAAAAAAAATATTTATGCTATTCCATTTGATTGGGTTAAACATCTATGCCTTTAATGTCTCCTCAACCTTCCCCAATACATTCTACATTACTCTTTGTTGTTTTCCTTCATGTACAATTAACCAACAAGGCAAGAATGGGGTTTTTTTAATTCCGATATTTTGTTCCCATAGACTTACATTGGATTTCCGGTATCGGTATCGGGTATCGCCGATATTTTTTGGGTATCGGCGATACCATTCCGATTCCGATACTTTTGGATATCGGAAAGTATCGCTCAACTCTAGCGGTAAGTCATTATCTGTACCTGTGCTGTAATCTATTATATGTTCTGTAGGACTGGTATTATTTACCACAGACCATATGGCGGTAATATCAATATTGGTCTTTTTATATATAGATTATTTTTGGCAACAGCGCGGTCATTTGCTGAGGTTCTCTGATTAGGGCCCACTCAGAAGTTTCGCCCCCACTAAACCAAAACCCTAGCTACGCCTCTGTCTCTCTCTCTAGTCTTTCTTTCTCTCTCTAGTCTTTCTCGCTCTCTGTTCTTTCTTTCTCGCTCTCTGTTCTTTTTTCTCTCTTCTCTCTCTTTTCTTTCTTTCCTCTCTTTTTTTCTCTGTTTGTTCTTTCTCTCTCGCTGCTCTTTCTTTCTTTTCCTCAGTACCAGCCACTGTGCCCTCATTACCAGTCAGTGTGATCAGCAGTGCTAAATGGGTACGCTTGGGGCCAGGATATGGATGTGATTAGCTGTTAAATGGGTGTGGTCGGGGCGTGGCCTAAAATTTGCAGCGCCGCAGCCTTTAACCCTCTTTCCTGTCTTCAAAATTTGAGAGGTATGCTGTATGACCTCACTACAACTTCTGGCCATGCTCCTGATGAGCGCGACGGATGGTCTCCTGAGGGATCTCCTCCCACACCTGGACTAAAGCATCCACCAACTCCTGGACAGTCTGTGGTGCAACGTGGCATGGCCTAAAATTTGCTGCAGCAGGCACAGCATGCCACAGCCTTTGTCCCTCTTTCCCTTCTTCAAAGGTTGGGAAGTATGATGGTGGGCCCCAAGAATATTTTTTCTCTGGTGGGCCCAAGGTACTCCAGTCCGACCCTGCTGGCAAGGTCCATGGATATTGGCTCCTTAACAGCCTTAAATACCATGCCTCAGCTGCAGGGGCGTACATAGAAATCATGGAGCCCCATAGCAAAAGTCTGAATGGGCCCCCCCCCAAAAAAAAACCCAGAGCCATTGTAAATGTAAAGTGCCAGCACAGTGAGGGGACACATTAAACAAAAAAATGTATTATGCCCCCATAGATTGTGCCCCCATAGATGCTCCATAGTATAGGCCCTTATGCTGCCGCAGCTGCTGCGACCAAAAAAAAAAAAAAACATACTCACCTTTCATCGCTGGGAGCCAGGTGCCGGTGTCCTGAGCAGGGGGTGACACCAGGTGCCGATGTCACCGCTCGCTCAGGGCCCCGGCACCTGAGATATTTACCTGTCCTCTCTCCACTGCTGAGTGCCGCTGTCTTCGGGGTCCTCCAGCAGTGAATGATCAGGCAGAGGGCGCGGCGCGCACTAACGACGTCATCGCGCCCTCTGACCTGAACATTGCAGCAAGAGGACGCGAGCAACGGTGGAACGGGACAGGTAAATATCCCTTATACTCACCCTTCCGCCGGCGCGGTCTGTGCAGCCCCTGCTCTTCTCCCACGGTCTCCGCCGCCAGTGTTCAGCGGTCACGCGGGACAGCTCATTAAAGTCATGAATATGTGCGTATTCATGACTCTAATGAGCGGTACCACCTGACTGCTGAACACAGGCGTCGGAGACCGTGGGAGAAGAGCAGGGCTGCAGAGACCGCACCAGGAGGGGTGAGTATATAGAAGAGCTGCGCTCCCCCTCCCCCGCCGACCCCCTGGTAGTACTGTGTCAGCACAGCTACCCGACCGTCGAGGGCCCCCTCACCTGTCCGGGCCCCATAGCAGCTGCTTGGTCTGCTTCATTCACGGTACGCCACTGCTCAGCAGTCTGCTTCATCAGGCTGGTTAACAAAAATAGGGGGACCCGACGCCATTTTTTTTTTCGAAGGGAACCCCTATTTTTGTTAATCAGTTCCCTCTGACGTCACTGATTGTGTCCCTGGCTGACCTGAAGTGAAAGTGGAAAGCAATCAATTAAGCTTTCCACTTCCTCTCCTGTCAGCCAGGAGAGGAACTCATTCATTTGGGGGTTTACTGTGAGGCTGCAGCATTAGCTGCGGTCCCTGCAGTAAACATTAACCCTTTCTGAAGGATTACACCGTGGGACCTGACTGTGCATGGGATAGGTAAGAATAATTTTGCTTTTTTATTTTATTTTTATTACAGGAAATGGTTTTTGCAGTCAAATAAAAGATGGTCAAAAACATGTCTTTATTTCATTAAAATGATTTTTAATTAAAGTGTGTGTGTTTTATTTTTATTTCATGCAATAGGATTAATAATTGATAGTTGTCTAATTGACAGCTCTCAATTATTAACCTGGCTTAAGGTCACCTTTCAATTGCAAGGTGGCTTTAACCCCATATTAACCCATTCGCCACCGCTACAGGGCAATGGGAATAGACGGGCAAAGTGCCAGAAAGGGCGAATCTAATTATAGATTTGTCTTTTCTGGGGTGTCTGGGGGCAGATGTTAGTAGCCAGGGGGGGGCAAAAATAATGGTCCCTCTCTGGGCTATTATTATCTGCCCCCATTCGCTGGCTTTGTCTGTCTGGTTGCGAAAATAGGGCGGGAGCCCACGCATTTTTTTTAAACAATTTTACACCTCATATATATATATATATATACATGTCATTGAATTTGTGACACATATATATATATATTTATATTTATAGTTCATACACTTCTACATAGTATAATAGCCGCTAATTCAATTGCCGGCTTTTGTGAAAATGCAGAACCCGACATGAAATGACACTTGGTGTACATAGGGTTAACCATGTCTTTTCATGTCCTTTGCTATCTGATTTGCACAAACAATTACATCAGTCTATGTGTGCAAAATTTCACACCTGTAGGGGTTAATTAAAGGTGTAAATTCGTAGCAAAAAAGTCAGTTTTTTTACAACGAATTTACACCTTTAATTAACCCCTACAGGTGTGAAATTTTGCACACATAGACTGATGTAATTGTTTGTGAAATCAGATAGCAAACAACATGAAAAGACATGGTTAACCCTATGTACACCAAGTGTCATTTCATGTCGGGTGCTTCTGTCTTTTCACAGAAGCCGGCTTTACCCGGCAATTGAATCAGAGGCTATTTTACTATGTAGAAGTGTATAAACTATACATATATGTATATATATATATGTCACAATGACATGTTATTATATATTATATATATATATATATATATATTATATCTATTATATTGTGTATATTTAGTGTTTACAAGGAAACAAAGGTTTTTTTAGTTGCGATATTTGGTTCCCATAGACTTACATGGGACTTCCGGTATCGGAATCGGATATCGCCGATATTTAGTGATATCGGCGATACCATTCCGATCCGATATTTTTAGATATCGAGCAGTATCGCTCAACACTACTAAAAACCAGTATGTCATCACTATAATTAAAGGCATTTGGAATGCGTCGGATGACGCTCCTTATTGTGTCTTGAAAAATTTCCGCTGCAGAGCAGACCCCAAAATTCAAACTTTTATATCTTCTGAGACCCACATGGGTAGAGAAGGTTGTCAAGTATCTGGATTCAGGACTCAATTCTAATTGATGATAGCCCTTATTGAGGTCAAGCTTTGAAAAAATGGTTGCTCCATTTAATAAATGAATAATATCATCAATGGTAGGTGAGATATGTCTTTCTCTCTGAATAGCGGTTTTGGGTAGGCGCATGTCAACACACAGTCTCACCTGCTCTGGAGTCTTGGGTTTTGGAACTACCACAAGTGGAGAGACCCACGGAGTGGGACCAGTAACAGTTTCAATAACGTCCTCATCCATGAGCAATTGGAGTTCCTTTTCTACCTTCTTTCTCAGGTGAAATGGAATACGCCTGTGTGCCTGGGCTACTGGACGAACACTGTCATCTACATGAAGATGTATTTGAGAGTTCTTTAATTTTCCCAAACCACTAAATAAGGAGGGAAAGCTGTTCACCATGTCTTGTACATCCAAATCCGCTGGGTCAGTTATAGTATGAAAAATCTGGATGAGTACCAGCTTCAAGGCAGTGTGATAGCTGAGAAGACAGCCTCCCGATCCTTGTTGTGTGTGAAAAGTGGTTTTCTGCCTATTTTCTTTATAACTAAGTTCAGCATCAAATTGTCCCATTGTCATTAGAGGTGTTTTAGATCCATATGGAAAGATTTTAGTATTCACTTGCTGTAAGACTGGCTTTGTTTTCAATTGTTCATATTGTGGTGTAGTGACACCTGATGCAGCTAGGGGGCACTGTGTATGCTCCTCGAGGTATGCATGGATGCATGGTTTGTGTTGTGGTGAAGGACCTGTGATGAGGTCATGATCAGGTGACCTAACCATGTGATCCTGACCTCACCTATGTTATTGTATCAAAAGGACCTGTGATGAGGTCATGATCAGGTGACCTAACCATGTGATCCTGACCTCACTTATGGGTGGGGTTACACCTATGTAATGGAGTTTGTTTTGCACCTGTGAGAGAGTGTGTGGGAGCCTGTGAGTGTGAACAGACTACCATGTGTCCAGGCGGGACATGACAGAGAGGTCTCTGTGACTGAAGAGTGAGGCTCCAGGCAGGAGCTGAAGCATTGAAGACTTGTACTATATGTTGCTTTATGGTTTATGATGTAATAAACCTAAGGATTTTTGCATAAGATCAGTCTCCTGATTACCTCTGAAGCAGCCGAGTGAGTGAAACCTTACAATTGGTGGATGGAATGCTGGCAGCGGCCCAAGGAGCACATGTTCCAGGACTGGGAATGAGGAATCAGAGGAGGAACGGACGGTCTGTGAAAACCGTGAGTGTGACCAGTGGTCACGAATAAACTGCATTGATGTTTATATGTGGTGCCTCTGAAGATAAGAGGTATCTGAAGAAACTGTTAAGCAGTGGTGACAGACAGGAGTCTGTGTTATGTGACCGGGGTCATTGAGAAGTAAGCAAAAAGCATGCTGAGAGGATACCTCAGAGGAGGTGTCCGGAAACCTGCGTGGCCAACAGGTAACAGACAGGAGTCTGTGGTGTGCTGACGGGTCAGTGAGACTGTTTTTTCCTTTGTGGGATATCTCTGCGAGAAGAGTGTCCGGAAAATCTCTCTGGCTGAGAGTGGTGACAGACAGGAGTCTGTGTTGTGCTGAAGGGTCAGTGAGAAACTGTTTTTTTTTCTGGGACATGTGTGAGGTGTTTGCTGTGGCTCGTGGAGTCATGAAGGTGACAAGCGGCTGGCTGTGACTCGTGGGGTCACGAAGGTGACAAGCGGCAAGACAGCGCAGCGTGCAGAGACTTGTGGTAGCAGGAGCTACAGTCACTGTTGCAGCAAGAAGTTCTGCAGCAGCCGGAGCTGCAGTAACAGCCACAGCAGCTTAGGAGTAGCATCTGGAGGTGCTGGTTGTTGGTGGCTGCAACGGAAGTGGTGGCAGTACCAGCAGGAGCTGGTGTGGTAAAAAGGACAGTGTGAACCGAGGCACACAAACTCTTAAAGGGCCAGTACACGCCCTAAGTAAAAGACACTGTCTAAGGGTACTGTGTGGACTGGGGCCTGTAAGAGCCGTGGTGTGTTCCCCAGTGATGGGTGGTGTCCCTAAAAGGGGAGGAGTCCCAAAAGGGGAGCGGAAACCCAAAACAGGGATGGTTACCCAAAAGGGGGTGGTAACCCAAATTGAGATTGTGGCCCGAAAGGGGGTGGAGTCTCAAAAGGGGGTGGTAGCCCAAATCAGTAAAGTGGCCCAAAAGGGGGTGGCACCGGTTTCCTCAGTGGACATATCTGAGGAACAGCGGTGTGGGTGTTATACGTATTCCGCATGTGGCATAGACTTCCCGTTTGATAACAGCCCACAGGTGTGTACGGTAATGTTACATAGGGAAGGAGTCTCTGGACAGTTGGACTCAAAGAGTCAGGTGACTCTGAAAGGAACTCCGCTAGTTCTCTGTCTGACCGAGAAAAAGGTCCAGGTGTGCTGCATCCACGGGCTCATTGTGGACTATTTGGTAGACAGGGTGACGCTTGAGATGTCCACAAGTGTCGAGGATCAAGATGGCGGTATACCACCCAACGTATTGTACCCCTATGAGAAGGCACGGGACTTTGTATTTTTTGAAAATGCATGGGAACTTGATGAAGTGTGGGGTTGCTCAGAGGAGAGACGGAATGACCCTTAAGGGTATGCCACACTAAACAGCGTCGCTAACGAGATCGCTAAAAAACGTCACTATTTAGCGATCTCGTTAGTGATGCTATTGTGTGTGGCATGTAGCAACGACGTGGCCCCTGCTGTGATCTCGCTGATCGTTCACTAGAGTTCTGGACCGTATTTAGATCGTTGGCGTCCTGCTGGTGACGCTATATCGCTGTGTCTGGCACCTTTTGTGAGCGATGTGCGCTGTTTTTTACATCGCAATGACCGTTAAAGTCGTTAATGAGATCGCTAACCGCTTATGAGTCTTTAACGAGATCGCTAAGTGTGGCAGCTACTAGCGACATTAAAACGATCACAAAAACGATCGCATTAGTATGCGTCGTTATTGTGATCGTTAGCGGGAGCGTTTAGTGTGGCAGTACCTTAAGGGAGCCCCATCACAGCAGGCGGCTGTAGTGGTTCCTTGTCGTGTGAAGTGTGAAAAGGAGGTAACCCCTAATAGCGATAGTCCCCAGCCCCAGGTGACCAGAAGAAAGTGTGGGTCAGACCAACTCGGGGACTTGGAGGTGACGAGACGTGTGACCGTGGGAAACGGTTTAGCTCTAGCGCAGGGGTCTGACACCTGTCTAGGTGGGGACGTGCTGTTCCAGGATGACATTGGGACAGTGACACCTCCCAAAACTGACGAGTCAGACGGTGACACAGGAGGAAAGGATGCGTCTGCCCGACGTACTGACATGATGTCCCCTGAAATGTATGACAACAGAACCCATGACGATGTGGTAGTTAAGACCTCTAGAACGGACACCCGGTTAGAGGGTAACGGGAGGGGCCCCGAGAGTGACTCCTGTGCAGACTGTGACTCGACCGCAAGGGAAAGCGAGTGCAGTAAGGTGGAGCCAAGTAAAAATGGTAGATCTTCCTCTCGCCGCAGGGGCCGCGGAAAGGCGGGACAGGCTACAGCCTCTAAGAAGAGAAATGATGAGGAAGAGTCAGGGTCAGGTACCGGTCAGGTTACTGTCCTTGATAAAGAGGCCACGTTATCTCTGACAAATCCCAGCACAGAGGTAGAGCTGTGAAAGAAACAGTAAAAGAGGCAGTTGAGCAAGAAAGGGTCCTGAGACGAATAATTGAGCACAGAATGGAGGAGCTGGAGAAGGAAGTCTCTAAGCTCAGAGATCATCTGTCAGCGTGTCATAGTATGAACAAGGCCCTATGGAAAGATATTGAGGTGCTCAGAGAGGCCCAGGAGAAGCATCAGCAGGAACTTCTCCGGAGGGAGGATGAGTGTCGCGGCTTGGCAGAGGAGCGAGATAAAGTTCTTCGTAAGCTCAAGATGGAGAAAGAGGCTAATGCCCAGCTCCAGAAATCCACGGGAGACGAAGTACAGCAAGCAAAGTGCCACACAGATGGCCACACAAGAAATGCTGAGGTCTTGGAGAACTGCGCTGATGCTCAGGAGGAGGAGGTCCAACAGCATGTTCAGGAAAAGGAGACATCGCTTTTCAAGTCTATGATAGAGGTACCCGAAGACATGCAAGAAGCTTGTGCCAGTGAGGATGTACATGAGGCCTTTAGAAAAGCGGTAGAAGCATGTAGTGTGAACTGGGTGCCAGAGATGAAACATCATACTGTCGACTAAGGAAGTCACACTGAAGCGAGTGGCTGTCCTGAGAGACATGCACCTACATTGTCTCCGCACAAAGCAACTGATCCTGTTGAAAAATCACGAAGCCGCTCGACGTTTGGAGCAAGCAAGAAAGGCTCAAAATCGGCTTGGATGGGTGGAAGACATCGTCCAAGTGCCCAGAGGTCTGGTGAAGAAGGTCATCGGAAGACTCGGGAAAGTGATGCAGGAGATGGTGAATAAGTCCGGTGTGACGAGAGTCAGGATTCCGGCTGATGACGAAGTCCAGGTCAGGGGTGAAGATGGGATGGTTCCGTTCCTCGTTGTCGGATCCAGAGAGAGCCTTGGGAATATCCGGATGCTCCTGGAGTATCGTGTGTCATACTTGAGAGAAGTAGAGCAACTACGACTTGAGAGGGACCAGGTCAACAGGAACCTGCAGAAAATAGAAAGAAGATGGCCTCCACCTTCAACCCGTGGTATTGAGAGGAGAAGAGATAGAAGTAGTGATGCCTCAGTTAGCTCAATGATGAGTGACTTAAGCAGGAGAACTTATAGTGGAAAAAATGAAAAGGACGCAGACCAGACAGGACGTATGGGTGCAAGTGAATTGCGACGCCGTACTGACCGCTGGGGAGGCGGGTGGTCTGACAGAGGGCCCGACTTAGCCAGACGGTTTAACTGGCAGAGACGACCGAGAAGGATCTCTGGTCGGGTAATAAGTGTTCAACCCCACAAGTTTGAACAGAGGGGGGAGGTATGTGGTGTAGTGACACCTGATGCAGCTAGGGGGCACTGTGTATGCTCCTCGAGGTATGCATGGAAGCATGGTTTGTGTTGTGGTGAAGGACCTGTGATGAGGTCATGATCAGGTGACCTAACCATGTGATCCTGACCTCACCTATGTTATGTGTATCAAAAGGACCTGTGATGAGGTCATGATCAGGTGACCTAACCATGTGATCCTGACCTCACTTATGGGTGGGGTTACACCTATGTAATGGAGTTTGTTTTGCACCTGTGAGAGAGTGTGTGGGAGTCTGTGAGTGTGAACAGACTACCATGTGTCCAGGCGGGACATGACAGAGAGGTCTCTGTGACTGAAGAGTGAGGCTCCAGGCAGGAGCTGAAGCATTGAAGACTTGTACTATATGTTGCTTTATGGTTTATGATGTAATAAACCTAAGGATTTTTGCATAAGATCGAGTCTCCTGATTACCTCTGAAGCAGCCGAGTGAGTGAAACCTTACAATATGTATTGCTGTCTATGATATCCACTAAAGCTCCCGTATCTATTGTAAAGTTGATATCCGTGTTGCAGATAGTAAGTGTGATACAGGGAGACCGCACTGAGTCAGAGACAGAGGTAGTGAACACATAGTTCTCAGCCACAGACATTTCTTTGGTATACTGGTTTACAATTTTTATGTTTGCGGGCTTTGTCATGGACAGAGGAGACTTGTTGGGCGCTGATTTGCAAACAGCTGCAAAATGGTTCCCTTTTCCTCATTTACTGCATGTTTGTCCAATAGCTGGACATTTGTTCAGGTGATGAGGAAAAATCTTGTCCACATCTATAGCAATTCTTCTGTTTCTGGGCTTGCTTGTCTTGTGCACTTTTATGTTTGAGATTATGCACATGTAAATTATCCCCCTTCTCCATTGCGGTGGCCTGATGATCTGCTATCTCTATAGCACGGGCCATCTTGAGTAAATCATGCAGAGAGAGATCCTGCTGCAGAGCTTTACGCCTTATGTTATTAGACGAGCAGGTTACAATTACTTGAGTTAGTATTTCATCATCTACATCCGTAAAAGCACATCCATGTGCTAGCTCTTTTAGTCTTGTGACATAGGTGTCTATGGATTCTTCTGGAAGCTGCTTAGCAATCCTAAACTTGTATCTTTCATATCTGATGTTCTGTTTGGGGTTGAAGTAGTCAGTGAGAGCTTTGGTGCAGTTACTGTACGTGTCGGCAGGGCCGGCTCCAGGTTTTTATGGGCCCCGGGCGAAAGAGTCTGAGTGGGCCCCTTTAACACAGAACACGATTCATGATGCACAGATACGGCAGAGAAATATGGGTATAGTACAATGCCAAGTACTTCACTTCTTACATTACATGAGTGATATCTATTGTAAATTCTACAATAGCTCAGAAACCGCCAAATCCTCACAGCGCACAGTACAGACTGGACAGTACAGTCCTCCATACAATATTATGGGCACCACATAGTCCTCCATACAGTATTATGGGCCAAATATAATGCTCCATAAAAAATATTGGACCCCAAATAATGCTCCATACAGGATACTGGTCCCCATATAATGCTCCATACAAAATATAGAGCTCTCCTCTGCACTATTCTGCGTTCTGCGCTGTTACGGCTCAGGAAAGGGCGCTATGGAAAGACTCCCCATCATCATTATTGTCTCCCCATCATCATCATCATTGCCTCCCCATCATCATCGCCTCCCCATCATCATCGCCTCCCCATCATCATCATCATTGCTTCCGGCTCCTCACCACCACCACTGCCTCCCCCCACCACCATCTACAGCACCACACACAGACAGCACCACAGCACTCTCTCACATACACACACACAAAGAACCACACTACATACACACACACTGATACACACAGACACCTCACATCTCACCTGTCCGGCGTCTGCGCTCTCTCTGCCACAGCCGGCCGCTGAATGATGACGTCATTCAGCGGCGCTGCTGAAAGAAAAAGCGCGGGCGCCCTGCAGGCGCCCCCTGGAGCCCGGAGCTGCGGTGGCGCGGGGAGAGGTAAGTATTGCGCCGGCTGCTGCCGGGGCCCTGAGCAAGCGGGGGGGCCCAGTGGCGGTGCTGGTACCGCTCTCATCCGCTAACGGGCGCTGGGGTGCCTGACGGCGAGTGGGCCCCCCCGCCTGCTCAGGGCCCCGGTACTTGCCCGGGTATGCCGGGTGCTGACGCCAGCCCTGCGTGTTGGTCTCTGCTGCAGGTAACGTGCTGTATATGTCATAGACTCCTGTGCCCATGCAGTGCAGGAACATGGCTCTCTTTCTTTTCTCCTCTCTTATGTCCATAGCTTCCAGGAAGTTCTCAAATCGGTTTAGATACAGTAAAGATGTATATCTTTGTACCGTGTTAGCCAGTAGATAGAAAAATATTTAGACTTGAGAGTCCTCAGTGGTTGATACCTTTTAATGGCTAACTGAAAAGATGGTAACAAATTGCAAACTTTCGAGACTACTCAGGTCTCTTCATCAGGCTAAGCTAATACAAAATCAGAAGAATCACATATTTATGCACAACTGAGTAGTCTCGAAAGCTTGCAATTTGTTACCATCTTTTCAGTTAGCCATTAAAAGGTATCAACCACTGAGGACTCTCAAGTCTAAATATTTTTCAAATCGGTTTAGCCACTTTCTCCAGTTATGAGAGATTAATGACATCAGTCATATCAAACTGTGGGAACGTATGCAAGTAATCAGCCATGATGTAGTCTCTCAGTGGCGCTGTGAAGCGGTAAAACAGGGGTTAGTACTCACAGCAGCAGGTGATCACATCCCATCCTTGTCGCCAGTTGTAATGTCCACACAGTATAATGAATTAGAGAGAGAGAATGCTTTAACTGTATTTTATTCTTCTCCTTCTTCCTCCAGCACACAGCATAACATTTCTCCTCATCAGGCTGAACTGAAACTGAAACTCTCCTAACCCACTTCCTGTCTATCCCTTTTCAGTCACAAGACTTCCTTTTCTTAAAGAGACAGGTCGCAACATTATACATTACACATGCTATGTTTAAACTTTATCCAGTGTCAACAAAGTAGAAGGTGGAAATATTATTTGGGCAATTCAGTGGAGCAGCTCCAAGAGAGGTAAAGTCCTGGCCCCATACTGAGAAAAGAACTGCTGAACAAATCTTTGAGAGACTGAGTGCTTGAAAACCACAAGCCTTATAGAAGAGGGGTCCCTGACTGCCTAGCCCAGTGTTGAAGAGTCTATTGTGGTTAAAATACCCTCCATTTTGATATATCACCCAAAATTATATCATGCTGCTCCTCACTGTTAATGTTGGCACATTGCTGTTCCCCTTTAGGGTTCTTTTACACTTGCCGTCTTTTTGCGGCCCGTGTTTGCGTCCCCAATAAATTTCTATGGGGCCGCAAAAAATCATAGGAGCACCATACCGTGAGGGCCATATTTACGGCCGTGAAAAAATATCGAGCTTGCTCGATATTTTTCACGGCTTACGGACACGGCCCCCATTGAAATTCAATGAGGCCACAAAAACAACAGACGCTTCCCCAGTGTGTTGATTTTGCGGTACACCGTGAAGACCGTATTTGCGGAACACCGTATATTAAATAGGACACTCCCATGTAATTCCTGTTTATCACTTTGAGAAGTTTATCACTCCATGCCTGTAGAGACACAATATACAAGATGGATCTGGAGAGAATCATCATTCTCGTTCAGGTATGTAGGAGTGCTGAAAAGCCACCCCGCCCCACCCCCCTTTGCTGTAGGGGAGGCTGCAGGTTATTATGGGGGACTGTGGGTACTGTTGTTTTTTGCTGTGGTGGGGACCATACAGAGATGGGAGGAGGTGTTAAAAGATAGAGGGGTTGCATAGAGTGCAAAAGAAGGGTTGGCAGAGTGTGCAAAATAGGGATGGCAGAGTGCAAAAGAGGGGTGGCGGATTAGTCATTTTATTTCAGTGCTGTTTGCTTTCTCAAAATATGCTATTGCTGATCACCCCCCTTTTTTGCTTCAGGAGTATCCCTATATTTGGGATTCCACACGTGAGAGCTCTCACTACCGGGACATGAAAGAGCGGACCTGGGTGTTAGAACCCTCTTGTTAGATTTTTTTTCAGTTTGCTGGTCACATGACCTTTTTTCCTTATTTAGTCTGGCTCCGCCCTTCTGACTTTGCTGGACTTCATTGTATTATCTACTCTTAAGCTAGCCGGATGCTTAGGTGCCTTACTCTGTCAGTTTTGCTTGATCTTAGGATCTCTTAGTATTTGTTTTCTGTTTTATATTCCCTGCTACACTTTCTGTTAGGAGGTGTTCACCTTTTCACCCAGTCCCTAGATCTTGTAGGGATTCCTCCCTCGCAACTATAGGTCTTAGTTCAGACTAGCTGAGGACTTTAGCGGGTCTGGTCGCAGGATCAGGTTCCCCGTTACATCGTAGGGTTCCAGCTCAGTCCTATTGTAGGGACAGAATTCCCACCTTTCCTTAGTGCTTGTAGCAGATCATAACACTGGGAGGATGTGGCCCAATCCCTCATCCCAAACCGCTGGCAGCGCACAGATTTCAAGGAGCAAGACTTGATATGTAAGTACTCAGCACATGACATGATATACTTGTTTACTATTTAAAAAGTGCTAAATTGAGTTATGTTTTCTCTTCCACTACAGTGAAATCCATTAAGACCAAGTGGGGATCTACAATGGACCAAATGAAGCGTGAAATAAAGGCCAAAGCGGAGAGAGATCTGGAGAGGCTTGTGGTAAAGAAAAGAAGCCCTACAGATTCACTAAACTGGTTCAGTTTCTGCTTCCTGTCCTTGGCATGCGCGAGTAAGTATATATACATATATATGCATCCTCCATGTTGATGTTAATTGTATAGCTACTTAAATTGTCTGTTTTCATTTGCAGAACTGAAGAAAGTCTACCTGCAGAGAACACACAATAACAGCAGCAGCAGTCAAGCAACAGTGGTGCTAGTACTTCTTTTGATGCAAGCGAACTAAGCATCATTGCAGAAGACAGTTCCGAATGTCCTGCAGAAAGGGTCACTGTAGACATTGCGTCGCAGCCAAGCACTAGTGAGGATAGCCGTGAGAAGCAGAGAGTTGCTGCTACTGCTTCTGCTGCCCTTGAAATGATGCCTCCCTCTGAGACATCACAAGAAATTCTTTAATTTTTGAAGGAAAAAAGAAACAGAAGGCCCAGAGGAGGAGCTATTAAGGAGCTTCAGCCCATATTTTCGCAATGTGCTCCCGGAAAACAAGCAGAGCTGCATTAGTATGATCAACAGTGTCATTTATATATGTTTTCACGAACCCCATCCGATTGATTTGGAGGAGGCTATTGTTTGGTTTAAGCAGTCAACGAGGCATAGAGTACGCAATTCTTTTATGCAGCGTCAGGCTGGTACAAATCGGCCACAGTCTTCCGGGGGCACATTGCAATTTCAGGGCTCATCTAGTCTTTTTAGCACTCCTAAATCTTCTGAGCATTCCCAGACGGGGATGCTTGACCATGACATCGCTATCTTCCTTAACATGTGAATTTTGAACATGACCTGTTCTTATGACAAATGCCAAATTCAATTGTTTATTTATTTATTTTTTTTAAGACCATGTAGGAAATGTTTTGTTTTTGGTATGTTCCAAAAATTTCTGAAAAACTTTGTGAAAATTTTTTTACTTTGTTATATAAAATTTTTAAAACTAACTTTGTGAGGTTTATTTATTTACCCAAAGTTTGCGACTAACAAAGGACACAGAGCTCTGTACACTGTGAAAACCAGAAGAAAATGCCACTGGAGAAAGGGCGGATTCTTTTTTTGAGGGTTTTTTTATTGTCAATTTTTTTGACAATTTCCTTTTTTTTTTTTTCCCGACTTCTCAAAAGCTATTCCAAACCAGAAAAACGGCGATCCAAGAAGATTTTTGCGGCCCATTTTTGCGGAAGACCGTGAAAAATACGGCAATACAGCCCGCAAAAAAGATCCGCAAAAACGGGCCGCAAAAAAACACGGCAAGTGTAAAAGAAGCCTTATTGGTCCACCCACCCGTCATCCTTGTATAGCCATGTGTGGTTCTTTGTTCTTCCTGTTCCACCCCCTTTCCCCTCTCTATTTAAACTACAGTGGTCGTGTCCCCCCTGTTATATACGGTCATTTTGGTTCTGTTCTTCTCTTTCCTGGTACCTTTTGAATGAGCTGGTTGTCACACCAGAAGTATGGCCGACGGAGATTTAGTGGCAGCCCTGAGGGCCTGCATACAGGCAGAAGGGCAGGGTTACTTACCGCGCCTTCTGGCCGAGCTTGCTGCTCCAGTTGCTGCTTACTAGTCAGCGTTGAGTACGCAGGTTAGTACGGTCGGCTGGTGGTCCGCTGCTTAGTCCCGGAACCCTTGCTTCTGCCCGGAGACTCGAGGTGCATGAGGTGAGCAGGAGATGGTCGGCGCAGACAATGTCTGACGCCTCCTCAGAGCCACTTCGCGCCCATAGTGCAGCTACACCTCCTTTTCTCCTGACGCCATTTCCTGCAGCGCTGTATTTACTTTGTTATATAAAATTTTTCAAACTAACTTTGTGAGGTTTATTTATTTATCCAAAGCTTGCGACTAACAAAGGACACAGAGCTCTGTACACTGTGAAGACCAGAAGAAAATTCCACTGGAGAAAGGGCGGATTCTTTTTTTGAGGGTTTTTTTTTTATTGTCAATTTTTTTGACAATTTCCTGTTTTTTTTTCCCGACTTCTCAAAAGCTATTCCAAACCAGAAAAACGGCGATCCAAGAAGATTTTTGCGGCCCATTTTTGCGGAAGACCGTGAAAAATACGGCAATACAGCCCGCAAAAAAGATCCGCAAAAACGGGCCGCAAAAAAAACACGACAAGTGTAAAAGAAGCCTTATTGGTCCACCCACCCGTCATCCTTGTATAGCCATGTGTGGTTCTTTGTTCTTCCTGTTCCACCCCCTTTCCCCTCTCTATTTAAACTACAGTGGTCTTGTCCCCCCTGTTATATATGGTCATTTTGGTTCTGTTCTTCCTCTTTCCTGGTACCTTTTGAATGAGCTGGTTGTGTCACACCAGAAGTATGGCCGACGGAGATTTAGTGGCAGCCCTGAGGGCCTGCATACAGGCAGAAGGGCAGGGTTACTTACCGCGCCTTCTGGCCGAGCTTGCTGCTCCAGTTGCTGCTTACTAGTCAGCGTTGAGTACGCAGGTTAGTACGGTCGGCTGGTGGTCCGCTGCTTAGTCCCGGAACCCTTGCTTCTGCCCGGAGACTCGAGGTGCATGAGGTGAGCAGGAGATGGTCGGCGCAGACAATGTCTGAAGCCTCCTCAGAGCCACTTTGCGCCCATAGTGCAGCTACACCTCCTTTTCTCCTGACGCCATTTCCTGCAGCGCTGTATTTACTTTGTTATATAAAATTTTTCAAACTAACTTTGTGAGGTTTATTTATTTATCCAAAGCTTGCGACTAACAAAGGACACAGAGCTCTGTACACTGTGAAGACCAGAAGAAAATTCCACTGGAGAAAGGGCGGATTCTTTTTTTGAGGGTTTTTTTTTATTGTCAATTTTTTTGACAATTTCCTGTTTTTTTTTCCCGACTTCTCAAAAGCTATTCCAAACCAGAAAAACGGCGATCCAAGAAGATTTTTGCGGCCCATTTTTGCGGAAGACCGTGAAAAATACGGCAATACAGCCCGCAAAAAAGATCCGCAAAAACGGGCCGCAAAAAAAACACGACAAGTGTAAAAGAAGCCTTATTGGTCCACCCACCCGTCATCCTTGTATAGCCATGTGTGGTTCTTTGTTCTTCCTGTTCCACCCCCTTTCCCCTCTCTATTTAAACTACAGTGGTCTTGTCCCCCCTGTTATATATGGTCATTTTGGTTCTGTTCTTCCTCTTTCCTGGTACCTTTTGAATGAGCTGGTTGTGTCACACCAGAAGTATGGCCGACGGAGATTTAGTGGCAGCCCTGAGGGCCTGCATACAGGCAGAAGGGCAGGGTTACTTACCGCGCCTTCTGGCCGAGCTTGCTGCTCCAGTTGCTGCTTCCTAGTCAGCGTTGAGTACGCAGATTAGTACGGTCGGCTGGTGGTCTGCTGCTTAGTCCCGAGGTGCATGGTAGAGAGATGGTCGGCGCAGACAATGTCTGAAGCCTCCTCAGAGCCACTTCGCGCCCATAGTGCTGCTACACCTTTTCTCCTGACGCCATTTCCTGCAGCGCTGTCCGCTGTGTGTGGCGCTGATGTGCCAGTAGCAATGGGCAATCAGAGAAGCACTTCATCTGCTGAGGAGCCTTTAATCCCTCCTGCTACACAGATTAATAAAGTGGTTACAAGCAGCACCTCTCATACAACCCCCCAGTTAGTGAGGAAGCTGAAAACTTTTATTTGATGCCCCTGAGCTACCTTTTAACAGCTCACCAGTGGCAAAATTTCCAGTTACTGTTGCTCCTGGCGCTGTATCATGTAGGTGCCACAGGAGGGCTCCCTCCCAGCAATCCCAATCCCAGTCCGGTTCCGAGAGGCATGGGCACAGCAGAGCCACTGGACACAGACGGCATGGACACAAACATTCCTCCAGATCATCCAGAAGCAGTTGGAGGTCGCACCTCTCCAGATCATCTAGCTGGCGTTTGCCATCGTTATCGTGTGATAGTTTCTTCAGTTTGGGCAGATCAAGCCAGTGTACAAGGCAAGAGCCTTCACTGTCAGCCGTGCCACGTAGCAAGTCATGCTTGCATTCCCGAATTCCCTGCAAGGGTCGTTGCAAGTTCCATCAGGTGGTGAATTTAACTTCACTGGGGCTTGGTGTTTCGGGTGTAAAGAAGGGGAATTAGCATCAGCCATTAGGGCTTTGCAGTTAAAATTAGAACTGTCAAATCCCTCACCCCAATCGATTCAACCACCTGTAGCAGCGCCCACAGATGATCTCTACAAGGAGACTTTTTTCTGCAGTATCCGCCCACTGTGGGCCCACCAAGCTGATAAGACCAAGCAAAAAATCTAGTCTAGCCAGATAGATAGGACAGAACTTTTGGCAGGCTTTCTAAGGTGGCCAGGACTATGGGTAATTGGACTCAAGCCTTCACAATGCTGGATTGCATAATGAGCCTGCAGCACCCTGAATGCTGCTCTGAACTGTTTATTTATATGGATTCAGTTTATAATGCGTTCTGTAGGCACTTATCTTTGCAGTCAGACATTGTGAGGGGGGTAAAAAGCCACAGACACGTGGCTTCAGCTTATGATGTCTCAAAGGACGCCCCCCCTTTCCATCCGCAGTCTCTGTTCCTTCCTTTCAGAGAGCAGTAGCCGTTCGAAGATTTTGGGGCACGTTGGCTCTTAAATGAGGATCACTGCAAGTTCCATGACTTGTTCAAATACAACACGAAGCCACTAAGGACATGACCCACACTGTCGCACCAGTAGCATCAGCCAGCAGCAGTCCCTATGAAGGGAAAGACTCCGGTGAGTGTGATTGATATGTCGACATGGCTAGAACGGTTCCCCAATAAATCAGCATGCGTGTCGGTTTTACTTTTGATTTTTTTAATTTCCTTGTTTTATTCCAGCGAGCCATTCTTTGCCTACAATTTAAAGTCAGTCGGTGAAAACCCAGCTATCATAAGAGAAAAAAAAGAAGTGTCTTTGGGCCATTTAGAAGGCCTTTTCTCGATTCCTCCTTTTCCCAACCTGAGGGTATCTCCACTTTGTATTGTCCTCAAAAGAGAGGTGATTAAGTTTTGTTTGATTCACCACCTATCTCATCCTAGAAGCAGCTTGGTAAAAGATGGCATATCCAAAGAGGATGCGTCGGTGACTTATGTTTCATTTGACAGGGCGTTTTTTTTTAGTCTATGAAGCTGACCCAGGGTGCTTATGGCAAAATCAGACATCGAGTCAGCTTTCTGCCTCCTCCTGGTACTTCCAGATTGTTACAACCTATTGGGATGCTGTTTAAACTGTTTTTTTCTGTTATGATACCTGCTTGCCAATGGGTTGCTCAGTATCATGTCATTAGTTCAAGTTGTTCAGCCCCTTTTTGGAATGGGTACAAAACTGGATCTGGAGCAGTCATACATTACCTGGATGACTTTTATTAGTTTCCCCTTGGAATACCTGTGGGTTTCAATTTCTCCTTGATTATTTCAGTCATTTAATGCAGCGTTTCGGTGTCCCACTTTCCGCCGAGAAAACAATTGGTTCTACATGTCATTTGTCCTTTCTGGACATAAAGTTAAATTCAAAGCAAAGGGTTTTCAGGCATCTGTCTGACAAGGTAGAAAAATTAGAGAGCTTGGTCCACAATTTTTACTCGATTTCACAGGTAACGTTAAAACAAATGCCCTCTTAGGCACCCTTGCTTTCGCATGCCGAGTTATGCTCATGGGTCGGGGGTTTTTGCTGTGGCTATCCCTATCAAAAAGGGTGTTATTAGGCTTGAGAATCACATTCGTGTCTCAAAGTCCATGAAGCGTGATCTTGATGTGTGGGGTTTCTTTTTGAGTGAGTATAACGGCTTTACTTGCTCTCAGGCAGCGGAAGTATCAAATAGCAAATTACCACTGTTCACTGACACTTCAGGATCGGTCAGCTTTGGGGATATCCATGGCTCTGAGTGGTGCTCCGTCAAGTGGCCAGATGAGTGGATTATTACTGGTCTGTGCAATAACATCATATACCTGGAGTTATTTTTGATTGTAGTGGCAGTTGAACTTTGAGGTCCTGAGCTTAAGAACAGAAAGGTATGTTTTGGACCGACAATTTGGGAGTGGTTCACAACATTAATAACACCACTTCATCTTCTCTTCCTGTACTTGCTTTGCTTAGTCATTTGGTTCTTCGTTGTTTGCAGTTTAATATATGGTTCCAAGCTCGTCATGTACAAGGAGTTAAAAATGTTTGTGCTGAATTAATTGTTTCTTTTTCCAAGTGCTTGACGTCCCACGGTGTGGTTGCTGGGGCATTCACAAATTTTTTGGGTCACTCAGAGAGTTGCATGCAGACCAGGAAGACTGCAGTATGTAGGCCGAAAGATACAAACTATGCATGCCCCTCTCAATAAACATCGTCATAATATTCGTAATGGATATCAATTACATAGTGTATCCAGTCATTTTAGTGCTGTGCATCAGAAAGATCCCCAATATTTAAGTCTTATTATAATAGATCAGGTTGCTGACAATGTTCCTGATGTTTGGGGAGTCTTATTAATAGAGAAGGTTATTGGATTTTTAAATTGAGCAATTTGGCCCCAGAAGGGTTAAATTTGACTATAGATATTGTTATTGGCTAGTGATCAATACTGTGTTTTTAGTTTTTAGTTTTCATATTATTATGGTATTTTTAATTGTAATGCATTTTTCTTGTATGTAATCTAATCTCCTCTGGCATTTTAATAGTGCTTTCTGGTCTTAATTGGTTACTGTTTCCCATTGGTGCAATTCCCCTTAAATATATAATTTCCCCTTACTTTCTTTGTATTGCCTGAGGAAGATAGCATGTCGCTATCGAAATGCGTTGTGGAGTGTAAAGTTTTTAATAAAGGTTTGTGCCTTCAACTTTTCTAATCTTTCCCCTTGTTTGTCTCAGCGCTGCTAAAGACCACGCCATCTATTGTTTCCTCATTTAGTAAGTATTGAGAGTGGTTCCAAATCGGTAAAAAGGGTTACAGTTATTTAGAAGTGGCCTGTCCTGAGTCCTGACTACTATTTAAGAGGTCAGACTTTTCTTAGTATTTACAGGGTAGTACCACTGATCATCAAAAATTTAACCCAAATTGCTGCACCCCTGCAAGAGCTATATAGAGCTGAGTCTGCACACAAGACAAGAAAGAGTCCATTGATCATCTGGACTGAGGCATAATATGTCTCGTTCAATCAACTGAAGAGAATGTTGACAGAGGCTCATATCCAGGCATATCCTGACTACAACTGTTCATTTAACCTCTATACTAATGTTAGCAATAGAGGCTAGGTGCTGTTCTTAAAAGATTGTAAGGAGAAGGTGATTGCTTATGCGAGTCATTCCCTCAATTCTTTCAACTTTGAGTTCCTTGCATTAGTATGGACAGTTATAGCGAAGTTCAAAGACTACTTGGCGGCTTAGCATTCACGGACAGCAACCTTGTTGTCACACCTGAACACAGCCCAACTGGGAGCCCTAGAGTAGAGACGGGCATCACAACTTGCAAATTATCAATTCACTATTAAATACAGAGTAGGAAAATCTAACACAAATGCTGATAAATTGTCTCAGTTTCCTACTGTAAAGAGCCTGAAGTTGATGAATGGGAAGAAGTGGAGATGCCATATTTCCACCTGTTGTTTGTGAACCAAGGTGACTGTGTGTTGAGATGTGATCCTCCGCCATTATCTGACCAGCAAGGTCAATGGTTACAAATAGACAAAATTCAATAGGTCTACATCCAGAAAGAGAGTAGAGTCCTGAATACTCTAATGAACCTTTTCACCGCAAGAAACGTACTGTATAGAGACCAGGGCAGCCATATGAACATTGAGCTAACAAAACTCTGGAGACAGATGAAATGCTTAAACTTTGAAAGAGGCCTGTTGGTTAGACGAACCATTGACTAAAATACGCATGAACCAGAAGTCCAAGCAATCCAGATTATCATACCTAGACAAGATGCCAATGTTGTCTTTGAAGCCTATGATGACCAATCTGGACATTTTGGTTGTTTCAATACTAAGAACAACATTTAAAAGAGATTCTATTGGATTGGGATGAGGGGCGTATAGGAAAATGCTCCCGTGAATGTACCACTTGTACCTTGAGAGAATGTTCTGACCAGAAATCACCTTTGTACCCAATAGTCACTCACAAGCCATTGGAGTTGGTTGCATTGAATCACATGAAACTACAGCCTAGTGATAGTGGAGTCTTCCATGCCCTGACTATCAACAACTATACAACATTTGCTATGGCAGTGACAGTCAAAAACCTTACGCCGAGAACAACTGCCAAAATTTTCTGGAGGACTTTTGTACAGCCTTATGAATATCCAGAAGAGATCCTTACTACAGTAGTGATGAGCAAATGTGCTCAAATAAGGTGATATCCGAGTATGCTCGGGTGCTAACCGAGTATCTTGGGCGTGTTCGAAAAATTTGTTTGAGACCCTGCAGCTGAATGTCTCGCAGCTGTTTGACAGCCGCAACATATGCAGGGATTGCCTGTTGGTTAGGCTATCTCTGAATGTGTTGTGGCTGTCGAACAGCTGCGAGACATGCAGCCGCATAGTCTCTCACATTTTTCGAGCACGCACATAATCCTCCTATAGCACCTGAGCATACTTGGATAACAGCTTATCCGAGCTCGTTCGCTCATTACTAATCTTGACTGATTAAAGTGCTGCATTTGAATCTGAATTGTTCCAAGAACTGTGTTTCCTCTATGCCCGTAAGAAAATGCTAACAACTGCATATCATTCATAGGGCAACGGCCTGAACCAGATTATAATTGACATGTTGTGTGCCATACCTGCTCAGCAGAGACTGATTGGCCAAATCTACTGTCAGAGCTGATCTATCTCTATAATAATAATGTCCATTGTTCTACCGGATATATGCCTTTGTGAGATACAGCAGATTGCAAGATGCAGTAACGGACCGAAGGCAGAGCAAGGGTTAATGTGGGGGTTTAATACAACAAAGGATACTCATGAGTAAGACTGCTTAGTGCAGTCAAAACGCATCGACTGGGTCATGTTGACCATGAAAATTTTCTTTTGTATGCACTATATTTTCGTTTGAAAAATAAAAAGAAAAGAAAAATCCAGCTCTGTTGAGCCGCACTCCAATTTTTCTATTATCCTTGACGGGAGGCAAGGGCGAGGCCGGTGTCTGAGCCCCAAATAGATGAGCATAGAGCAACTGGGTGAGCTGGAATCTAGTTTTTCCTATTATCAGCGAATCGTTCACAGCGGGTCACCCGGCTCTCCTGCCGGTGCGGGCGCGCATATTTGTCCTGACCACGGACCCTGTCACTCACGGTCAGCGGTATCAAAGGTGTCAGCAGTGTCGGCGGTGTCAGCGGACACGAGATGAGTCTTTGTCAATGGTCTGTGAATGTGGATCTAAGGCCCCCCAGACTTAGGCCTGCTTTGTACCGATACTCAGTTGTCGGAGCGCTGACACAGTCCTCCTGCTCACTACACATTCCTGCCAAGACTGACTGATTCCCATGTGCCGCGGCTTTTTATGCTTAGCCGTGCCCCTTATCACTGAGTGCAAAGGTCGGTCCGGGGCCTTAAGCTTTCCCCCGTGCAACCTAGGTGTGACAGCCCTGACCGTTCCGTCTCGGAGAAGGTACGCCTGAGTCGGTTCTTCTCCTTACACCTTATTATCTGATGTATGGTCAACAATGAAGACTATCAGCTGATGTTGCCTTGGAAGTACGAGTTTCATTTAATCCTCTGTCACGCCCAGATTGGATCTCAGAACATCAGACTTGAAGAAGCTAAAGTAGTTGTGGAAGAGCGAGTGAAAGTTGTAAGTCAGACACAAGAGGAGAACCACACAATTTGGATGCCAAATCAATACGCCTGATAGTTGGAGAATGAGTTTGGCTTAAGAAGTACCATTGAGCGAGCAAGATAGATGAGAAGTGGGAGGTTAGCCCATACATCATTCAAGCTATCCTTCTACTTGGATTAGAAATATGTACGATCTCTAGACAGAATGAAGAGACAACCAAGGAAGAGTCAGCTAAAGCTTTGCCTTACAGATGACATTCATAATCCCTCCTGAGATGACCACAGGAGATGACATCATTAACCATCAGTATGACGACTTCAGAGCTGATCCTAGGGAGAATCTATCAGAGGGTGCCATTCCAGATGAGGAACCCCTAACGAGAAGCTACAAGAGATGAAGATAATATACAGTGGCTTGCGAACGTATTCACCCCTTTGGCTTTTTACCTGTTTTGTTATATTACAACTGATGTTTACATATTTTTGTAGTCCGATTTTTGTGTGATGCATCAGCACTAAATAGTCTAAGTTGGTGAAGTGAAGTGAGAAAAGTGTAGACATTAATTAAATTTATGGGATCAAATAAAAATTGGCATGTGCATATGTATTCACCTCTTTTGCTATGAAGGCCTTACAAATTTCTGGTGCAAACAATTACCTTCATAAAGTAACATGATTAGTAAAAGAAAGTCCACCTGTGTGCAATCAAAGTGTCACATGGTCTATCAGTATACTGTGGCCTTTTCTGAAAGGCCACAGAGGCTGTGACACCATTAAGCAAGAGGCACCATGAGCCTAACAACATCATGAAGACCAAGGAGATCTCCAAACAAGTCAGGGACAAAGTTGTTGAGAAATACAAATCAGGGTTGGGTTATAAAAAATATCCCAATCTCTGATGATCCCCCGTAGCACCATAAAATCCATTATTATCAAATGGAAAGAACATGGTGCCACAACAAATCTGCCAAGATAAGGCCGCCTACCAAACTGTCAGCCCAGGCAAGGAGGGCATTTATCAGAGAGGCAGCACAAAGACCAAATGGAACCCCGAAGAAGCTTCAGAGTTCCCAAGCAGCGACTGGAGACACCTATACATGCGACTACAATAAGCAGTGCATACACTAGAGGTGTCATTTATGGAAGAGTAGGCAGAAAAAAGCCTTTACTTACACACAAAAATTGTAAGGCTCATTTTGAGTCTTCCAAAAGACATATGGGGACTCCCCAAATGTATGGAGAGAGGTGCTGTGGTCAGATGAGAGTAAGGCCTCTTTCACACTTCCGTTGTGTGACGTCCGCCCATCCGTGAAAATGGCGGATCCGTCAGAAAAGAAAAAAAAACGGATGCAGAAATGGTCAGTCTTTTGACGGATCCGCCAAGAAGATTTCACCCGAAATGAGGAAAATTTCGAGAGAGAGAGAGAGAGAGAGAGAGAGAGAGAGTTTCTGCATTTTAGTATGGTTTTCAATAGAGGCGACGGATCCGCAGGCGGATTCCGTCAAAAACGGATGCTGGCGGATCCGCCGCCCATAGGCGACCATTGTAAAAAATGGCGGATGCGGCGGATCCGCCGTTCTCCGCCATTTTGGCGGTCAAAAAAAACGTTGCATTGGACGTTTTTTGGAAATGACGGACGCCAATTTTTTGGCGGATCCGTCAAAAAACGGACCGAACGGACGACCATCCGTCAAAATCCGTCACTAATGCAAGTCTATGTGAAAAAAACGGATCCGCCAAAAAAAAATGGCGGATCCGTTTTTTTCACATTTTGACGGATTTTGACTGACGTCGCACGACTGAAGTGTGAAAGAGGCCTAAAATTGAACTTTTTGGCCACAAAGGTAAACCAAACCAACAGAGCTCATCACCCCAAGATCACCATCCCCACAGTGAAGCATGGTGGTGGCAGCATCATGCTGTGAGGATGTTTTTCTGCAGCAAGCAAAGGAAAAATGGTCCAATTCAAGGGGAAGATGGTGCAAAATACATGGATATTCTTGAGCAAAACCTATGTCTGTCTGTCATTATTTTGACACTGGGATGGAGGTTCACCTTTTAACAAGACAATGACCCAAAGCATACTGCTAAAACAACACTCGAGTGGTTTGATGTGGTCCATATCTCAACCTGTTTACCCTCAGTACCATCAGGTGTCACAAGTGACTCATTGAGAAGGTCAGAGAGAGTGACCCAGGGCTGTGTGCCAGCATGATGTCTTGAATGAGAGAGTTTTCTGCTTTACTCTAATTACTTTTACTGAGACTATTAAAAGAGAAATTTACCCAATATGAGAGACTGTTCTTCATTTCCTCATTTTATGCAACATTCAGGTGATGTGCCTCCAAAGACTTTTAGATGATGTTATATTTGTTCCAGGATACAGCACTTATCCAGAGACTCATGGACTCCTGATATGTCACTGTTTGCATTTTATGTGTCTGTCTTGTATAGGTTGTTCTAGACGCAGTAAGGCGTTGCAGATGCATGGGAACATGCATGTATTTAAAGTGGGTGAATTATGTAATGCACCAAAGTTGTACTGACTTTGCCTTTAAGATGTAGTAGAACTGTCAGCTACCTCATTATATTTGTACTGTGTTAATATCTCTCTTTGTAGGTAATGCACAAAGTGATGTACTTGTGTTCTGCCATTAGGTGGTAGTTAAGAGTTAATGAAGCAGCTCTGACTTTCATATATAAAAATAAGGTTACAGGGAAGAAGACATTATACAGGGAGTTGTCCTGGAGAAGCTGAGACAGCAGGTAGGAGAGCAGCCATAGCTCCCATATAGTGAGGAAGCAAGGTCTCCATCTCAGACAGTTGTGTGGCAAGTATTGTGCATAGAGTTTATGCCGATAAGAGGAGATGAGGAATCACTGCACCATAGATATAGTTGCATTAAGGCCTTGTCTGAGAACCGACACTTCACTGGATAGTAACTGTGTTTGCTGCATAAGAATTGAACCTCTATACAGTAATAGATAATCTGGATGTGCCTCTGTATTCTTACAATTAAATCTTTGCAAATGACCCTGTGTCATCCCTGTTTTCTGGACTAATTGGAGTTAACCACATGATGAAGAAGTAGGGATGTATACATGCTTGGTGAAATAGTAGTGCCACATACAGGTGATGGCACCAATTTCTATTGGAAATAGTCTTGTTAATACCCTGGCATTAACTGACACTTAATCAACTGAACTGTCCGCAGGTGCCCAAGCCCCTTGCCTAATGCTATCATCCAACATCAGTAATGGCAGAGCTAAGTGGAGCTTCGTAACTTCTAGGAGGTGGGAACAAGCACTAAACGTTTTAAGATGCCCATACTCCTTAGATGACTGGCAGCCAAAATCTTGTTCAGCTGACAGTTATTTCTACTAACCCCCTCACCCCCATACACATCCACGAGTGGTTGTGGAAGTAAGGTGCCTTATCTCCCCAAGAGCAAAACATCAGGTACTGAAATTTATCATACCCAATCCTTCATTCTCCCAACATCATCTGTTGGTGGAGAACTGGGACTCCCTCTTACATTACAGATGGTGGGCTCACCCTGCCAAGATGTATGTTTTCACTTAGTGTTAATCGAATGTGTATGGTGGTCTTTACAACTAATGCTTCTCTTCTCTATACAACAGCTTCTAGGTAATTATCAGGAGGAGATGTCTAAAGGACACTACTGATGAAGCAAGAGGTAATTGGAAAGTTTGGGGAATGGTTTAAAAGGTTTTTCTCAATAAAAAACAGGTTTTTTTTAATCTAATAGATAGGTCAAAAATGTATCTACTGTATATGATAGATGTATGATTTGTGGGGGATTATGAATGCAGTGTAGTCACACGTATGCACTGCCATTTCTTTCAAAGTCTATAAGACTGATGGAGAAGGCCAAGTTGCCGTGCTCGGTATTCTCCATCAGTCTCATAGACAATACATAAATTAGAGTAACTCACGTGTGATCAATAATCTATTCCTGTGCATAGGTGATAAATGTTTTTCATGGTATCATGACTATTAGCGCTCATTCAGACATCTGATTTTTCACGGATAGCCCTCGTACCTGTGATAGTCTATTCACATTTATTCCATCGAAAATCATTGCAATATGTCTAACTTAAATCCGAGTGTCAGATCAAAATCGGCAATGCAAGTCTATGGGTCCATGAAAAAGTGGGCCGTGCTGTGATAACAGCCGAAGTGCAGTCCGATATTCATTGATAGTCATGTAGGAGAAGGTGGAGAAACTTTTTTTTCTCCACATACGAAAAAAAAGTATGATGCTCTGACTGCACTCTAAATAATACATTTTTCTCATACATGAAAAAATCATACGTCTTGAATAAGGCCTTACTATAGATATTGTGAGATATGACTGGACTAGTGATTGGCAATTGTATGCACATTAGACTTCAGTATTCAGTGGGTACGGAAAGTATTCAGACCACTTTACATTTTTCACTCTTTGTTTCCCTGCAGCCATTTGGTAAATTCAAAAAAGTTCATTTTTTTCTAATTAATGTACACTCTGCACCCCATCTTGAATGAAAAAAACAGAAATGTAGAATTTTTGCAAATTTATTAAAAAAGAAAAACTGAAACCTCACATGGTCATACATATTCAGACTCTTTGCTCAGACACTCATATTTAAGTCACATGTCAGACCAAATGAGAATCATGAGGTCAAAGGAACTGGCCAAGGAGCTCAGAGACAGAATTGTAGCAAGGTACATATCTGGTCAAGGTTACAAAAGAATTTCTGCAGTACTCAAGGTTCCTAAGAGCACAGTGGCCTCCATAATCCTTAAATGGAAGAAGTTTGGGACCACTAGAAGTCTTCCTAGACCTGGCCGTCCAGCTAAACTGAGCAATCGTGGGAGAAGAGCCTTGGTGAGAGAGGTAAAGAAGAACCCCAAGATCACTGTGGCTGAGCACCACAGATGTGTGTAGCCCTGGTATTTAAGGTACACAGTGCCAGGAGGATGAGTGGAGAGGTAACGGTTAAGGGCTCCACATGACATCACATACACTTCGGACACACCCAGCAGGGGTGTAGAAGGGTGTGGTTTTTTAGCACAAGAGAGTCTGGTAGTGTCTCCTGAGGTGGAAGGAGAGAGAAGGAGTGCCTGTCTGGAGCACCAAGATTCCTGTCGATTCAGAGAGACAGTACAGTAGTGGAGGCTAGTACAGGTGAGCCAGTTCACCTTAGCCTAGTCAGTGCTGAGATTGAGAGTTTGAGCAAGTCGAAGGGCACAGTGGAAGGATTCTTAGAAGTGCTTAGGATTGGAGAAGTCCTGCACATTGTCACCGGTCACTGGAGACCGAAGCATCACTACAGCTTCACGCATAGTGGTAAAAGAACCAGAGGCTTACTGAACCTTAGGTTACAGAAAGCAGCCCTAGAAGTGTCGGTACGTAACAGGGGTCAGGGAGAGTGAGAACCTTGAGCCTGATCAGCAAAAACAGGAACTCAGCTCTCTCAAAAGAAGGCTCCAACCACAAAACTGACCGGGCAGTACAGCTTTGAAATAGCTGGAGTTTCAGGAGGGAACTACGCTTTACGCTGGTTGGACTCATCATCATTGGAAAGTTAAGGAGGCCCCTACCTTGCTCAGCCGTTGCCTCAAAACTCATCCTCCATCAACCCCATCAGCCTCCCTGGGACCTGTCTTACCATCTGACAAGTAAAAGGTATGGAAAGACGCTGACGGTGTGAGACTGAGTTATTTAATTGCATGCCTGCACAACCCCACCATAACTATCGACCTGAGGGAAGAGTCCCACCTGTAGGGGACCCGACATCTAGCTGCCTCACCATCCCCTCAGAGATCTACAGCAGCGCTGGTACAAATTACCAGAGAACTACAGGTGGCGTCACGAACTGTAAATATATCAAATCCCCTGTAAATATTCCCCCAAACATACGCCAGACCGCCAGGGCCACAGACCGAGCCACCGCTACCTGTGACAACCCCATAGACTTCCATGGGCTCGGCTCTGAGTACCCCCTAGCCCTGGTAATCCACAATTGTGGTGGCGGGTCGACACAGATGCAGTAGGGAGATAGGAGAAAGTTCCATAAAGTCAACTATCACTGCAGCCCTCCACCAGTCGGGCCTTTATGGCAGAGTGGCCCGATGGAAGCCTCTCCTCAGTGCCAGACATATGAAAGCCCGCATAGAGTTTGCTAAAAAACACATGAAGGACTCCCAGGCTATGAGAAATAAGATTCTCTAGTCTGATGAGACAAAGATAGAACTTTTTGGTGATAATTCTAAGTGGTATGTGTGTAGAAAACTAGGCACTGCTTATTACCTGCCCAATACAATCCTAACAGTGAAACATGGTGGCGGCAGCATCATGCTATGGGGGTGTTTTTCAGCTGCAGGGACAGGATGACTGGTTGCTATTGAAGGAAACATGAATGCGGCCAAATACAGAGATATCCTGGATGAAAACCTCTTCCAGAGTTCTCTGGACCTTAGACTTGGCCAAAGGTTCACCTTTCAACAAGACAATGACCCTAAGCACACAGCTAAAATAACAAAGGAATGGCTTCAGAACAACTCTGTGACCATTCTTGACTGGCCCAGCCAGAGCCCTGACCTAAACCCAACTGAGCATCTCTGGAGAGACCTGAAAATGGCTGTCCACCAACGTTCACCATCCAACCTGACGGAACTGGAGAGGATCTGCAATAAAGAATGGCAGAGGAGCCCCAAATCCAGGTGTGAAAAACTTGTTGCATTATTCCCAAGAAGACTCATGGCTATACCAGCTCAAAAGGGTGCTTCTACTTAATACTGAGCAAAGGGTCTAATACTTATGACCATGTGATATTTCAGTTTTTCTTTTTTAATAAATTTGCAAAAAATTTCAACATTTCAGTTATTTTTCAGTCAAGATGGGGTGCAGAATGTTCATTTATGAGAAAAAAAATGAACTGTTTTGAATTTATCAAATGACTGCAATGAAACAAAGAGTGAAAAATTTAAAGGGGTCTGAATACTTTCCGTACTCACTGTATATCTCATCCAGGAACACCTGCATGAAGCAGAAGGATTCCAGGAGGGGTGAATATCCCTAGCAAAGTACAGATTTCTAAGGGATTTGGTAAATCTTGTTTTTTTATGGAATGATATGTAGGTTTGATAGTAGGCCTGTCATTTTTCTTCCCTTTCTGGCCTGGTTTTCCCCTCAATCAGTCCAGAGGTTGTAAATCTAGTAATTGGTAGATCCAGAAGAGGCTTCATTCAGACATCCGTTTTTTGCATACGATTGCTGACTGTGTTTTTCATGGATAGCACCCGCACCTATAATAGTGAATGCTGTCATTCACATGTCTGTGATTTTCCATGGAAAATATAAAATTTGGCAATGCAAATCTTTGAGTCTGTGAAAATATTGGACCGCACTCAGATAGCATCTGACAGAGAGGCAAATAATAGAGAACATTTTTTTCATGTACAAGAAAAACGGATGAAACTCGGACCAAACTCAGACCATACCATGATAAAACTCAGATGCAACTCTGACCAAAATCACTTAAGAAACTTGGACAGTTTTTCTTGTATGTGAAAAAAGGACGTCTGATTGAGTCCTAAGAGGAGGAAAACTGGCTGAAGGAAGAGAAGACATCTGTTTAAGAGACCCTGTTTCGGTAACGGAGGACTACTGCTGTCCAGTTGGTGAAACCGGTGTGATGTAACACTAGACCTTTTTTTCTGGTTGTTGGTAGTAGGCCACCTGTATAGTCAGGGAAGCTAATGTCTAGTTATTGCTAAGCTAATCATGTGTTAAATTTTGTTTTGTGCCTGGATGTAAAGGTTTTACATTTATTTTGCACAAAGACAATAAAGAACAGGAAAAGCGCTGATTGAGCTGATCTTCTGTGTCATGGTCTCTGACTATTGATCCCTTGCATACCACTACGTAGCTAATCTTCTGCAACATGTGTCCATAGCTTTGGAGTTCCCACCTCTCACATTCTTGCATGTCCTCATGTCAAGATTTTATGCTTTGTATGAGGTAAGGTTTTTTTTATTCCCATCATGGAGTGCTTGGACCTTGTTAGAACAGGGTTATAGGTTATAGGAGTCATATTTTAGGTATCGCGTCTAAAAGCAAAGGAGGGAATGATGCTATCTAATGCCTTTCTTTGCTCAGGCATACAAAACATGTATTCAGGCATTAGCCTAGTGTCTGAGGGCCCATGGCCCAAAAAAGGACAATCACACATTGATAACACAGTCCCATTTCCATTAAACTTGCTTTTATTTCTGGACACAGTGGAATTCTCTGTCAAACATCACAGACTGCATATCATGGGAGAGGCAGCTCTGGTAGGATGGTGTACACACACAACACGCACACATGCGTGTTCTTGACACCACTGAAGGGTGGCACCGTCCGCTCTGCACACTCCCCGCTGGGCGGAGAGATGAGATACAGGAACCAGTCAAAATGCAATATGGCATAAAAATAATTGATACGTTAAAAAGAAGGGAAAGTGGGAAGCAATCACCCGGGAAAAGTACAGGGGAGAGGTAATGGTCCAAGGGTCACCAGTTGTAAGAGGAGTCCTCGTACCTAAGGATATAGAAAATAAAGCTTTAGATATTTTCCGAAATACAATCTCAAGTCTATTAATATTCTTAGAAATTTCTTGCTACATTGTAGATTATTGTTGACCCCCATCTCTGTGTTTTCTTGCATCCTGACGTTCTCAATGGTAGGAAGACAAAGCCCATAAGTGTGATTGAGATAGATGATGTTCTTTCAGTTGTTGCTCAGTCCTTGGTGCTCATTACTAGGACTAAGGGCCAAATAAAACAACTAATACAGTGATCTCTGGCCTGAGGGCTGCCATGGTGGTTTTACATGGTGGAAGGCCACATGTTTGAGACCACTGCCCAATCTTTGTCCAGGATTAGGAAAACATTGCATCTTTGTTACAAAAATCTGTCCGCATGTTATGCATGCTATTCCAGTTTAGTTATATTTACTTTGGTGGAGCCAAACTGCAACAGTTAGCAAAATCCACCAATGTGTTGCATTTGACTAAAACAGCCATGTTCTTCTAATTATGGACAGCCCCTTTAAAGTTTAATTGCACTTTAATAAAACTTTTGAAAAGTCATAGAAACATGTCAAAAGGCTTGAATGATGGGGGTCAGCATGCTGAGACATCCATTAATCACTGAAATGAAGGAGTAGCATTCAGCCCAGCGCTGCTCTCCTCTGATGCTATAAAAAGTAATCTGTGTCGGAAAAAACATTGCACAGCTGAGAGAGCATGATTCCACGGATGTGTCACTTACTATGCCATATGCTGTAGTTTCAATACAATCAGTGTTTTATCAGCAGGAGATTATCTTTGATAGTCAGGCTGATATGTGTAACCCCGCCCCACCACTGATTGGCAGCTTTCTGACAATGTATAGCTTACACCGGAATCTGCCAATCAGGGGATTGGGCGGGGCTATACAGGGCTTAGAATTCTGACCACTGTTACACCTACAACAGATAAAAAAAGGATTCTATAAAAAACTACATCAAGCAGATATATCATTGGATTCCGACTATTTTGCCCTATATTATGCTGCTCTTGGATTGCATAGCAAAAATCTGCTGACAGATTCCCTTTAAAAGCAATCCATTGAGATGAATGATTGTCCATGCTGTCCACTATATATACTGGCCAGCCTTGTAGTTTACAGTGCAGGTCAAGTGGAGATTGGGATACAAGATCCATGTAGTTTACCATATTGGGTTCCACTGATTTATCATGTGTTTGTATGTGCTTTATTTACTCACCGTGATCGGCTGTTGTGGTTTCCATTGTCTCCATAAAGTAGCTCAGAAATCAGACTGTCAGCAGGACTGTCCCTCTTCCCATATCTGCTCAAAACATAGTATTCATTAGGATTTGTTGTACTATGAAATAATGGTGAGAAAATGGTGTGGAAAGTAGACTGAAGCCCAAGTCTCTGTTTCCAATCGTTTTCTACTGTCACCTATGTAACCTTACTTTCCTATACTATTTACATGTTCTATTCTAATTTGTAACTTTGTTACATATGACTATGTCCTTTTAAAAAAAAGATTGCATTAAGCCCCCGTCACACACAGCGATCTCCCCAGCGAGATCGCTGCTGAGTCACTAGTTTTGTGACGCAGCAGCGATGTCCCCAGCGATATCGCTGTGTGTGACATTCAGCGACGATCAGCCCCCCTGCCGGGTATCGCTGATCGTCGCTGAATGTCCTGGACATTTTTTTGATCGTTGGTCTCCTGCTGGCCAGCACGCATCGCTGCGTGTGGCAGGCAGAAGACCAGCGATCAGCTGGTAACCAAGGTACACATCGGGTTTCCAGGCGGCGGGCGGCGCCTGGAAACCCGATGTGTATGTTGGATACCAGCGCGCTGCTGCAGGGGAGCTGGTAACCAAGGTACACATCGGGTTTCCAGGTGCCGCGCAGTGCCTAGAAACCTGATGTGTACCTTGGTTACCAGCTCCCTGCACCAGCGGGCTGGTATCCAATGTACACTGCGGGTAACTAAGCGATGTTACCCGCAGTGTCGCTGTCCTGATCGCTGCTGAGATTTGCCTGTTTGGCAGCTCACCAGCGATCATGTAGCGGCACACCAGCGATCCTGACAAGTGCATATCGTTGTCGGGATCGCTGGTGTGTCGCTATGTGTGACGGGGCCTTACTCATGCACGATGTAACAAATAGTAGTCACAGCAGTGGCAAGATGTTAGCTGCTACCGCCTGTGCAGTCTCTTATCTGTCTCCATTGCCTTCTCATGACTCACTAGTCTCCGTCTTTGTTGCTATCAAGATAGACAGAACATTGTACTTTCCCAAACTTAGGCCTATCAAGGTCCTGAATCTAATCATTAATTGAACCTTGGTTGGAGCCACAGAGAAACTGCCCTATAAGGACAGGTGCAGATAACCATATAGTCTCTCATCCGAGAGAATCAGGTCAATTATCCAAATCACTCTCTGATCACACTCTGACCAGTGTTTGATCAGAGTGTGATCATAGTGTGATCTGATTCTCTCGGATGAGGAGAAGATGGAGAAAAAAAAATTTTCTTCTTCTCTAGTCTGTCATTTTGTGGAAATCAGACTGCACTCAGATGCCATCCTAGTGCAGTTCAATAGTTTCCGTTCTGTAGGAGCCAGCAAGTCTATCATCCCATTAGTTTCAGTGAGAATTGTGTTAATGCTTCATCTTTAATGGTGTTGTGCATTAAAAGTTAATAGTTGCTGACTTTCTAAGCAAAAGTGATACTCTAAAGCAGACCAACCCTTTAAGTCATATAGACATACTGTAGAAGGAACCAGTCTTCTAAGGTAAAATCCAAAAATAAGGACCACTTTTTTGTTTATGATGATATCACGCACCTTTGCCTTGTCACCAGGTTGATATAATGCCTCAAAGCGGTCAGATATTTATTTATTTCCTCTGGGGAAGCATCTTCTCCAGGAGATTCTGGTTTTGGTGGATATCCCTCTACTATTGTCCCTAGACATATTAAGACACACACTGCAATAGCTACCATCATTGGCCACAGCTTCATAGAGGTTACCATCTGGAGGAACAAGAACACAGGCAGAAGTTACTTAAAAAGCTGGTCATGTACTTTTTAGCATGGCCAACTTGAGGTTCCCAATGCTATGTCTATGCAAAGTATGGCACAATAAAGGACGATGCACAGTCAAGAGCCTTATTTCCTTTATCGTGACCAAGACATTCATCTGGTGACCAAGACATATTAAGTGACCGACTGATATCAACCATAGGAAATTAGATAATTTATATGTTGGAATTATGAAGATGTATGAGTACTCAGAAGCCAAATAAAGGAAAACAGTAAATTCAGTGGGCACAAATGAGACTTCGGGAAAGAGATAATGGGCATTGACAAGTCTTCAATCCACATCATCCAAACTTCCAGGCATTGACGAGAAGTCCTCAAAATATCGATACAGAAGATTCTTTTAAGAAGTGCAGATTTGATTATAACAATGTTTTGCTCAGTTGATGATTGCTTACTCTTCATAAAGATCCATTGGTTTCTAATAAAACCTCTACTATGTTGTAACTAGTGAGGAAACCATAAAGTTAACTTTTATAAATTTATAGTAACATTAAAATATTTAACTACTAAATACGATTCTTTTATATTTGTGACTGATAATTCAAAATGTCTGAAAATTCTGCCAAATTTCTGGTTTTTCATTTTTTTTGCTAAATTTACAACTGAAACTATTAGATCAGTTCATAGTTTGTCCTGATGAAGAAGTTTTATACTTCAAAATGCGTTGACGAATAAAAACACATGAAATTGGATTGGCATCATTCATTTTATCTCCATGTCAGCCCAAAATAACCTATTTGTTTCCCCAGTTCTATGTACAGAGGAATTGAGGGCTCATTCACAGTAATTAATCAGGTGAAGAAATTTATGTTCTAACAACTAATTGATAAGTTTCCATTGGGCTGTACTCCACTGCTCTTGTTAATTTATATGATGCTCAACGTACTTCGTAAAGGATGAATGATAATTATGTGTCAATATTAGAGATATCGCTCCAATAAAAAGTTCTATTTAGTGAATCTAAGTAAACTTATAATGCTGAGATGAAATCACTATATGGTTTATAACAAATAATTCCACTGGGAAAAATCAATTTATTAGCATTCAATATCAAGCACTCAAATGACAGCGTGAGCGCTCAGCTGTAATAGGAGGTATAAACTTTACCTCCAGTCACTGGTGTCAGCTGATGGGACAACTGATCCCATTATCAGCGTCAGTGACTAGCGGTGACGTCACTGAGGCTGCGTTCTCAGCTGGGTTGACTTCGGTTACCTCGGTGAGATCCCCGCTAGCACCGTCAGAAAAACTCTGATGCTGCTAGCGGGGATCTCACCGAGGTCACTGCAGTTCAGCCTGGCTGGGAACGCAGCCTCAGTGACCGGATGTAACCTCGGTTTATTTAAATAATTAAAAAAACAGCGTGGGGACCATCTCTAGTCACTACTGCATTTAACAAATATCAAATGATTAAAGAAAAGTGGCTTATTACCACCGTCCGCCCCCTCCCCAGAACCCAGCATGTGCCCACCTGGGTATTCCTACCCTCGCTATGCTCTTGCCCTAGAGTAATCTACTGTTCCTAAATGTCCACCTATTATTCTGTAAAAAAAAAAACCTCATCCTATGTATTCTCCTATTACTCCATATAACCCCCCTATATCTCCTACTATTACTCCATATAACCTCCCCTATATCTCCTCCTATTAATCCATATAACTTCCCCTATATCTCCCCCTATTACTCCATATAACCCCCCTATATCTCCTCCTATTACTCCATATAACCCCCTATATCTCCTCCTATTACCCATATAACCTCCCCTATATCTCCCCCTATTACTCCATATAACCTCCTATATCTCCCCTAATACTCCATATAACCTCCCTATATCTCCTCCTATTACTCCATATAACCTCCCTATATCTCCTCCTATTACTCCATATAACCTCCCTATATCTCCTCCTATTACTCCATATAACCTCCCTATATCTCCTCCTATTACTCCATATAACCTCCCTATATCTCCTCCTATTACTCCATATAACCTCCCTATATCTCCTCCTATTACTCCATATAACCTCCTATATCTCCTCCTATTACTCCATATAACCTCCCTATATCTCCTCCTATTACTCCATATAACCTCCCTATATCTCCTCCTATTACTCCATATAACCTCCCTATATCTCCTCCTATTACTCCATATAACCTCCTATATCTCCTCCTATTACTCCATATAACCTCCTGTATCTCCTCCTATTACTCCATATAACCTCCCCTATATCTCCTCCTATTACTCCATATAACCTCCCTATATCTCCTCCTATTACTCCATATAACCTACCTTTATCTCCCCTATTACTCCATATAACCTCCCTATATCTCCTCCTATTACTCCATATAACCTCCTATATCTCCCCCTATTACTCCATATAACCTCCTTATCTCCCCTATTACTCCATATAACCTCCCTATATCTCCTCCTATTACTCCATATAACCTCCCTATATCTCCTCCTATTACTCCATATAACCTCCTATATCTCCTCCTATTACTCCATATAACCTCCCTATATCTCCTCCTATTACTCCATATAATCCTCCACTATATCTCCTCCTATTACTCCATATAACCTCCCTATATCTCCTCCTATTACTCCATATAACCTCCCTATATCTCCTCCTATTACTCCATATAACCTACCTTTACCCCTATATCTCCTCCTATTACTCCATATAACCTCCCTATATCTCCTCCTATTACTCCATATAATCTCCCTATATCTCCTCCTATTACTCCATATAAACCTCCTATACTCCTCCTATTACTCCATATAACCTCCCTATATCTCCTCCTATTACTCCATATAACCTCCTTATATCTCCTCCATTACTCCATATAACCTCCTATATCTCCTCCTATTACTCCATAAACCTCCCCTATATCTCCTCCTATTACTCCATATAACCTCCTATATCTCCTCCTATTACTCATATAACCTCTCTATATCTCCTCCTATTACTCCAATATAACCTCCTATATCTCCTCCTATTACTCCATATAACCTCCCTATATCTCTTACTCCATATAACCTCCCTATATCTCCTCCTATTACTCCATATAACCTCCTATATCTCCTTCTATTACTCCATATAACCTCCATATATCTCCTCCTATTACTCCATATAACCTCCCTATATCTCTATTACTCCATATAACCTCCCTATATCTCCTCCTATTACTCCATATAACCTCCTATATCTCCTTCTATTACTCCATATAACCTCTCTATATCTCCTCCTATTACTCCATATAACCTCCCTATATCTCCTCCTATTACTCCATATAACCTCCTATATCCTCCTATTACTCAAAATAACCTCCCTATATCTCCCCTATTACTCCATATAACCTCCTATATCTCCTCCTATTACTCCATATAACTCTCCTATTTCCTCCTATTACTCCATATAACTCCTTATCTCCTCCTATTACTCCATATAACCTCCCTATATCTCCTCCTATTACTCCATATAACCTCCCTATATCTCCTCCTATTACTCCATATAACCTCCCTATATCTCCTCCTATTACTCCATATAACCTCCCTATATCTCCTCCTATTACTCCATATAACCTCTATATCTCCTCCTATTACTCCATATAACCTCCCCTATATCTCCTCCTATTACTCCATATAACCTCCTATATCTCCTCCTATTACTCCATATAACCTCCCTATATCTCCTCCTATTACTCCATATAACCTCCCTATATCTCCTCCTATTACTCCATATAACCTCCTATATCTCCCCTATTACTCCATATAACCTCCTATATCTCCTCCTATTACTCCATATAACTCTCCTATATTCCTCCTATTACTCCTATATAACCTCCCTATATCTCCTCCTATTACTCCATATAACCTCCCTATATCTCCTCTATTACTCCATATAACCTCCCTATATCTCCCCTATTACTCCATATAACCTCCCTATATCTCCTCTATTACTCCATATAACCTCCCTATATCTCCTCCTATTACTCCATATAACCTCTCTATATCTCCTCCTATTACTCCATATAAACTCTCCTATATCTCCTCCTATTACTCCATATAACACTCCCTATATCTCCTCCTATTACTCCATATAACCTCCCTATATCTCCTCCTATTACTCCATATAACCCCTATATCTCCTCCTATTACTCCATATAACCTCCTATATCTCCTCCTATTACTCCATATAACCTCCTATATTCCTCCTATTACTCCATAAAACCTCCCCTATATCTCTCCTATTACTCCATATAATCCTCCTATCTCCTCCTATTACTCCATATAACCTCCTATATCTCCTCCTATTACTCCTATAATCCTCCCTATATCTCCTCTATTACTCCATATAACCTCCTATATCTCTCCTATTACTTCATATAACCTCCTTATATCTCCTCCTATTACTCCATATAACTCCCTATTTCCTCCTATTACTCCATATAACCTCCTACCCTATACTCCATATATCCTTCTATATTCCTCCTAATACTCCATATAACCTCTCTATATCTCCTCCTAATACCCATATACCTCCCTATATCTCCTCCTATTACTCCATATAACTCCCTCTCCATTATCATCCATCCATTTTCTCTATCACGTCTCCTATCTTCTCCTATACCTATATAACTTCCTATCCTCTCCTATTATCAATGGTAACTCCATATCTCCTGTATCACTCCATTAAATACTCTCCCATCTGGTATGATGCCCCTCCTCCTATCCTGTATGCATGCACCCCTCCATCCCTACCTTGTATGCATGGTACCCCTCACCCCTTTCTGGTATGTATGGTCCCATACCCCCCCAATCGGTATGCATGGTCCCCCTCATTCCTCATCCTAGGTATGCATGGTACCCTCATCCCCCAATCCATGGTACTCACTATATACCTCCCTATCCCTATTGGTATGCATGGTAACCTTCATCCACTTATCCTGGTATCATTCTATCCCTCCTATCCATGTATGCATGGTCCCTATCTCCCCAATCCTGATATGCATGTCCCCTATTCCCCCAATCCTGGATATGCATGGTCCCTCACCCCCAATTCTGGTATGATGGTCCCTCACCCCCATTCTGGTATGCATGGTCCTCCCCTACTCCTATACTAGTATATGGTACCTCTACACCCCAATCTGATATGCATGGTCCCTCATCCCAATCTGTATAATGGCTCCCCTTACCTCCCAATTCTGGTATGCATGGTCCCTCACCCCCAATCCTGGTATGCATGGTACCCCATCCCATCCTGGTATGCATGTACCCCTATTCCCCAATCTGTATGCATGTTACCCCTATCTCCCCCAATCCTGGTATGCATGGCCCCTCATACCCCAATCCTGGTATGCATGGTCCTCCTACCCCATCCTGGTATGCATGGTCCCTCACCCCTCATGTATGCATGGTTCCCTCACCCACTATCTGTATGCATGGTCCCCTCACCCCCTATCCTGAAATGCATGGTCCCCTCACCCCCAATCTGGAATGCATGGTCCCCTCACCCCCAATCCTGGTATGCATGGTCCCTCACCCCCAATTCTGGTATAGCATGGTCCCCCCTATCCTATCGTAGGATTATGGTACCCTCTACCCCCAATCCTGATATGCATGGCCCCTCATCCCCAATCCTGGTATACATGGCACCCCTTACCTCACCAATCTGGTATGCATGGTCCCCTCACCCCAATCCTGGTATGCATGGTTCCCATCTCACCCCCATCCTGGTATGAATGTATTACCCCTCATCCCCCATCCTGGTATGCATGGCCCCCTCACCCCCAATCTGGTATGCATGGTCCCTCACCCCCATCCTGGTATGCATGGTCCCCTCACCCCCCATCCTGGTATGCATGGTCTCACCCCCAATCCTGAATGCATGGTCCCCTCACCCCAATCCTGATATGCATGTCCCCTCACCCCCATCCTGGTATGCATGGTCCCCTCACCCTCAATCTTGGATGCATGGTCCCCTCACCCCCAATCCTGAATGCATGGTCCCCTCACCCCCAATCCTGATATGCACTGGTCCCTCACCCCCCATCTGGTATGCATGGTCCCCTCATCCCATCGATATGCATGGTCCCTCACCCCAATCCTGGTATGCATGGTCCCCACCCCAATCCTGGTGCATGGTCCCCTCATCCCCCCAATTACTGATGTGCATGGTCCCCTCACCCCTCAATCCTGATGTGCATGATCCCCTCACCCCCAATCCTGGTATGCATGGTCCCCTCACCCCCCAATGCTGGTATGCATGTTCCCCCCTCATCCCTATTGTAGGATGTATGGTACCTCCTAGCCCCCAATCCTGATATGCATGGTCCCCTCACCCTCCAATCCTGATATGCATGGTCCCCTCAACCCCCAATCCTGATATGCATGGTCCCTCACCCCCAATCCTGATATCATGGTCCCCTCACCCCCCAATCCTTGATGTGCATGGTCCCCTTACCCCTCAATTCTGATGTGCATGGTCCCCTCACCCTTCAATCCTGATGTGCATGATCCCCTCACCCCCAATCCTGGTATGCATGGTCCCCTCACCCCCTAATCCTAATATGCATGGTCCCTCACCCCCCAATCCTGATGTGCATGGTCCTCTCATCCCCCAATCCTGATATGCATGGTCCCCTCACCCCCCAATCCTTATGTGCATGGTCCCCTCACCCCCAATCCTGATGTGCATGGTCCTCTCACCCCCCCAGTTCTGATGTGCATGGTCCCCTCACCCCCCAATCCTGATGTGCATGGTCCCCTCACACCCCCATACTGATGTGCATGGTCCCCTCACCCCACAATCCTGATGTGCATGGTCCCCTCACCCCACAATCCTGATGTGCATGGTCCCCTCACCCCACAATCCTGATGTGCATGGTCCTCTCACCCCCTATACTGGTATGCATGGTCCTCTCACCCCCTCACCGCTATTAAACTGCACACATACCCAGAAAAAAACAAACATTTATACTCAGCTTTCTTCTCTTGCTCCATCGCTGTCCCGTTCTGCTGGACGCCGGGGAAGGAGAGCGGCGCCGGAGTACGCACATGCCCATACTGCGCTGTCCAGCGCCATATTGCTGAAGACACACAGTAAATGTGTCTTCAACAAAATGGCGCCGGATAGCGCTATGCGCATGCGCAATTCCGACGCGCACACCTGGTCTCCTGCCCCGGCGAGAAGAGAAGCGCCGCGGCAACGCTCCTCCTGGTCAGGTAAGTATGGTGCCGGAGCTCGCGGTATGCATCCAGTGTCTAACCATACAGCGATCTCCGGCGCCATACAGAGTACTCACTTCTGGATGCATCAATCTGTCTGGAGCCAGACTGCGCAGGCGTGTTGCGCTTGCGCAGTCTATAAAGGCTTTGGACAGAGTGACACTCCTAGTGTTATATTATAGATAACCTCCCTATACAGTGAAGGAAATGAATATTTGATCCCTTGCTGATTTTGTAAGTTTGCCCACTCACAAAGACATGAACAGTCTATAATTTTAAGGGTAGGTTAATTTTAACATTGAGAGATAGAATATCAAAGATAAAATCCAGAATATCACATTGTATAAATTATATAAATTCATTTGCATTTTGCAGTGAGAAATAAGTATTTGATCCCTCTGGCAAACAAGACTTAATGCTTGGTGGCAAAATCTTGTTGGCAAGCACAGCAGTCAGACATTTTTTGTAGTTGATGATGAGGTTTGCGCACATGTCAGGAGGAGTTTTGGTCCACTCCTCTTTGTAGATCATCTCTAAATCATTGAGATTTTGAGGCTGTCTCTTGGCAACTCGGAGCTTCAACTCCCTCCTTAAGTTTTCTATGGGATTAAGGTCTGGAAACTGGCTAGGCCACTTCATGAACTTAATGTGCTTTTTCTGAGCCCCTCGATTGTTGCCTTGGCTGTATGCTTTGGGTCATTATCTTGCTGTAAGACCCAGCCATGACCCATTTTTAATGTCCTGGCGGAGGGAAGGAGGTTGTCACTCAGGATTTTTCGGTACATGGCTCCATCCATTCTCCGATTTATGCGGTGAGGTTGTCCTGTGCACTTAGCAGAGAAACACCCCTAAAACATAATGTTTCCACCGCCATGCTTGACAGTGGGGACGGTGTTCTTTGGGTCATAGGCAGCATTTCCCTTCCTCCACACACTGTGATTTGAGTTAATGTCAATTTGTGTCTCATCTGACCACAGCACCTTCTCCCAGTCACTCACAAAATCATGCAGGTGTTCATTGTCAAACTTCAGACGGGCCTGCACATGTGCCTTCTTGAGTAGGGGGACCTTGCGGGCACTGCAGGATTTTAAACATTTACGGCGTAATGTGTTGCCAATGGTTTTCTTGGTGACTGTGGTCCCAACTGCCTTGAGATCATTAACAAGTTCCCCTGTGTAGTTTTAGGCTGATCTCTAATCTTCCTCATGATCAAGGATAGCCCACGAGGTGAGATTTTGCATGGTGCCCCAGATCGATGTCGATTGACAGTCATTTTGTATTTCTTCCATTTTCTTACTATTGCACCAACAGTTGTTCCTCTCACCCAGCGCCTTACGTATTGTTTTGTAGCCCATTCCAGCTTTGTGCGGGTCTACGATCTTGTCTTTGGCATCCTTATAAAGCTCTTTGGTCTTGCCCATGTTGTAGAGGTTAGAGTTTGACTGATTAATTGGGTCTGTGGACAGGAGTCTTTTATATATTTGACTATGTAAGACAGCTGTCTTTAATGCAGGTAATGAGTTGATTAGGAACGTCTAACTGGTCTGTAGGAGCCAGAACTCTTAATGGTTGGTAGGGGATCAAATACTTATTTCTCAATGCAAAATACAAATAAATTTATTTAATTTATACAATGTGACTTTCTGGATTTTATATTTGATATTAACCAACCCTTAAATTATAGACTGTTCATGTCTTTGTCAGTGGGCAAACTTGCAAAATCAGCAAGGGATGAAATAATTATTTCCCTCACTGTATTTCCTCCTATTACTCCATATAACCTCCCGTATATCTCCATATAACCTCGGCTATATCTCCTCCTATTACTCCATATAACCTCCCTATATCTCCTTCTATTACTCCATATAACCTCCCTATATCTCTTCCTGTTACTCCATATAACCTCTCCTATATCTCCTCCTATTACTGCATATAACCTCCCTATATCTCCTATTACTCCATATAACCTCCCTATATCTCCTCCTATTACTCCATATAACCTCCCTATATCTACTTCTATTACTCCATATAATATCCCCTATATCTCCTCCTATTACTCCATATAACCTCCCTATATCTCCCCGTTACTTCATATAACCTTTCATATGTCTCCTCCTATTACTCCATATAACCTCCCTATATCGCCTGCTATTACTCCATTAATCCTCACTATATCTCCTCCTATTACTTCATATAACCACCCTATATCTCCCCCTATTACTCCATATAACCTCCCTATATCATCTCCTATTACTTCATATAACCTCTCATTTGTCTCCTCCTATTACTCCATATAACCTCCCTATATCTCCTATTACTCCAGTGTTATGATTTGGTAGCTGAGGAGAGCAGGCAAAAACGGCAATACACCAGAGAGGTTGGAATCTACTGGATTGCAGTACCCTGACTAACCACCACAAACTAAAGGCAGCCGTGGAGCGTTCCTACGTTGGTCCTAGACGCCTTGTCACAGCCTGAGAGGTTAACTACACCTAAAGATAGAAAGAGGAAAGCTATCTGCCCCGGAGCAGATTGACAAAGAACATAGGAAGCCCCCAAACATGTAATGGCGGTTAGACAAGAGGAAATACAGACACAGACAGAAAATAGTATGAGCAATCGTTGGGGCCCAATCTGCCTAGACAGAAAAGGATAAGAAGAATACTCACTGCAATCCAAATTAACCCTAAAAAATGCCAACGCTACTAATTGCAAAAACACCTGAGATCACACGACCTCTACCACCTAAATTAGTTCTCTGGTGTAACAAAACTAAGCAGCAGCCATGAAAAAACTGGAAAAGGCAAATGAACAAATAACAGTGGCTCCAGAGGAACTGAAAGGAGCCCAAGCCCCCTGAGGGGGGGGGAACCTGGCTAACCTCACAGAAAAGCAGAGAAATATGCAAATTGTAAGCACAAAAACAAAAAAACAGAAAATATCTTATCTGAGAGCAGGAGAAGAGGCAAGACTCAGCAAGCTTCCAAGTGAACCAGGAAACAACGTTGAGACAAGAACAATTGATCACCGGCAACCATGATGGGAGGGAACCTCCCTTATATCCAGCCAGTCTGTGATTCCTGATTGCCAATCCTCATTGAATGGTTCAGTACTGTTTGTAACCACCAGAGGGAGCTTCTGCTCAGAATTTATTTCTAAAACATTCACAACATTCCAGCAGATATTTGTTAATATGTTGATTACACATTGTCCAGGCCAGCTAGTTTGTGGACTTTTAAACATTGAATGATAAACTATAAATAATCAAACAATGCGGGTTAACCTCATCACCCCTTCACGTTGACCTCTAGATGATGGCTTTAAGAACAATAGTTGTGAACTATATTAGTGGGATATGCCTCTGTAACAGGTTATCCAGAGATGCTTTACGAAACCACAGCCAGGAAGAATCTACAGGACAGCAGCCAGTGCATCATGGCTCCATCACGAGGGACACAGATTTGACATTTTACAGGATGCCAGCGTAGTAGAACACGGCCCCAGCTGAAAGAATACAGATCTGCTCCCTTGACCATCACTGAACCCATGGATATTTTTGGGGAAGCCAGGATTTGGACCCACCAGTCACCTGAGCCCGATATGTACATTTGGGAAAGCCAGGATTGGGACCCACCAGTCACTTGGCTCCAAGGCAATGTTCAGAGAAGCCAGGTTAGGATCCTACAGTCACTTGTACTTCAATGGACTTCAGATTCCTAAGCTTGTCATTACCTCCTCTCTATGCATGCCACAGGTGGGGGTAGTTGGCCCTGAAAGGTCTGAAGTCACAGCTGCTTTTAATCCCAGTGAGTCAGCTGAAGGGTGAGACTCTGAAATTTTGCACCATCTTGGGAATTTTGCTGGGACTTTTCTATGTGATATTTGCCTATTTTGTGGTTCCAAAAAGTATTGCCTCATTGTTTTACCCTTACCCTGCGTAGTCTGAGTAGTAATACCTCCAATGTAAAAAGAGAGTGAGCGTTCAGTGCGATGAGCCCTGGTCCATGCAGTTTCAGGCTAGCGGACTAGAGTGCTGACCCCTGTTTCTCCACAGGAGGTTATATGGAGTAATAGGAGGTATAGGGGAGGTTATATGTAGAAAAAAGAGAAGAAGATATAGGGAGGTTATATGGAGTAATAGGAGGAGATATAGGCGGGTTATATGAAGTAATAGGAGGAGATATAGGGAGGTTATATGGAGTAATAGGAGGAGATATAGGAGGTTATATGGAGTAATGAGGAGATATATGGAGGTTATATGGAGTAATAGGAGAATAGGGAGGTTATATGGAGTAATAGGAGGAGATGTAGGGAGGTTATATGGAGTAATATGAGGAGATATAGGGAGGTTATATGGAGTAATAGGAGGAGATATAGGGAGGTTATATGGAGTAATAGGAGAAGATGTAGGGAGGTTTTATGGAGTAATAGGAGGAGATGTAGGAAAGGTTATAAGGAGTAATAGAAGCAGATATAATGGAGGTTATATGGAGTAATAGGAGGAGATATAAGGAGGTTATATGGAGTAATAGGAGGAGATATAGGGAGGTTATATGGAGTAATAGGAGGAGATATAAGGAGGTTATATGGAGTAATAGGAGGAGATATAGGGAGGTTATATGGAGTAATAGGGGGAGATATAGGGAGGTTATATGGAGTAATAGGAGGAGATATAGGGAGGTAATAGGAGGAGATATAGGGAGGATATATGGAGTAATAGGAAGAGATATAGGGAGGTTATATGGAGTAATAGGAGGAGATGTAGGGAGGTTATATGGAGTAATAGGGGGAGATATAGGGAGATTATATGGAGTAATAGGGGGAGATATAGGGAGGTTATATGGAGTAATAGGAGGAGATATATGGAGGTTATATGGTGTAATAGGAGGACATATAGGGAGGTTATATGGAGTAATAAGAGGAGATATAGAGGAGGTTATATGGAGTAATAGGAGGAGATATAGGGGAGGTTATATGGAGTGATAGGAGGAGATATAGGGAGGTTATATGGAGTAATAGGAGGAGATGTAGGGAGGTTATATGGAGTAATAGGAGGAGATATAGGGAGGTTATATGGAGTAATAGGAAGAGATATAGGGAGGATATATGGAGTAATAGGAGGAGATATAGGGAGGATATATGGAGTAATAGGAGGAGATATAGGGAGGTTATATGGAGTAATAGGAGGAGATATAGGGAGGTCATATGGAGTAATAGGAGGAGATATAGGGAGGTCATATGGAGTAATAGGAAGAGATATACCGAGGATATATGGAGTAATAGGAGGAGATTTGGAGAGGTTATATGGAGTAATAGGAGGAGATATAGGGAGGTTATATGGACTAATAGGAGGATATATATATATAGAGGTTATATGGAGTAATAGGAGGAGATATAGGGAGGTTATATGGAGTAATAGGAGATATAGGGAGGTTATATGGAATAATAGGAGGAGATGTAGGGAGGTTACATGGAGTAATAGGAGGAGATATAGGGAGGTTATATGGAGTAATAGGAGGAGATATAGGGAGGTTATATGGAGTAATAGGAGGCGATATAGGGAGGTTATATGGAGTAATAGGAGGAGATGTAGGGAGGATATATGGAGTAATAGGAGGAGATATAGGGAGGATATATGGAGTAATAGGAGATATAGGGAGGTTATATGGAGTAATAGGAGGAGATATAGGGAGGTTATATGGAGTAATAGGAGGATATATAGGGAGGTTATATGGAATAATAGGAGGAGATGTAGGGAGATTATTGGAGTAATAGGAGGAGTTGTAGGGAGGATATATGGAGTAATAGGAGATATAGGGAGGTTATATGGAGTAAAGGAGGAGATATAGGGAGGTATATGGAGTAATAGGGGAGATATAGGGAAGTTATATGGAGTAATAGGAGGAGATATAGGGAGATTATATGGAGGAATAGAGGAGATTTAGGGAAGGTTTTATAGATTACTAGAAGAGAGGTATATGCAATAATGACTGAGAATTCTGCAAAAAAAATTAATAAATATTTCTACTACAGTATTTTTTTGAAATTTCTGTTGAAAATCTGAATTTTATAATATTTTCAATGACATGTATGACATCAATCATATATTCACTTTTAATTAATATATTTTTATCTGTTTCTATAAGATTGGCAATTGGGAAGTCAGGCTTTTACAGGTTAAATTCCATCTTTATTTAGCGTGCATTTCTCTGTCAGTAGGTAACCTATCCAGAAAATATTTCCTTAGGCTTCAGTAGACAATCCATCTGTTATCCTAGTTTCAGCGACTTATCTCGTCATCATTCAGCATCTTCAGGAGAAATATGGTCTATGTTCCCATTAGCAGCTTCCCTGAAGAACCAAGGAAGAATATAACAGGGACAGTGTGATTAAATAATCTCAGTTGGAACATACACAAATCATATTACCCATCCGCTCACCTTTACCCGTCTACACTTCTATGGATAAGGGATCTCGGCTGTCATCAGGAAAGGTTGACTGGAAGTGACAGGTGGTACCAGTCACCCTGTGGTTCAGGATCAATAGGTCACACAATGATTGTGGTATGACCTTAAACTGGTTCTTGCAATACAGATAATGGTTTCTCACAGTTCTCTGCTATGCCTGGATAAAATAAGGTAACAATAGTTATTTCAGTCATTATTCTTCAGTGTTGCGTAATGGCATGGGAGCAAAATGTGTACCAATGATATGGTACATCACAATCAGGTACTATCTGAGTATAGAGGTGTATATTGAGGAAAGGGGTATCAAGAGCATAAAACCCCTCTTTAATACTGGATATTACTCTAAAAAAGAACGGCCTGGCATCTGTTACATGATAATTTACCAGATTCCTCATTAATTTGTTCTTCTGAAGAGAAAAGTCCTGAACAGGTTTTAACAAAGAGGATGGACGAACTACAGCGGCACTTCCGTAAACAGCGTTTTTATACTATCTACAGTCATGACAAAAGTATTGAGACTGACACAAATTTAGTTTTTCACAAAGTTTCCTGCTTTAGCATTTTTCGATATTTCAATCAGATGTTTATATGGTTACTATGGTTATCATCATTTCATAAGGTTTTAAACTTTTTTGACAAACACATCAAGTTTATGCAAAGACTCAATATTTACAGTGTTGACCGTATTTTTCAAGACTTTTGCAATTCGCCTTGGCAGCTGGATATCAGCTTCAGGGCCAAATCCCAACTGATGATAATCCATACTTCCTTAATGAGTGACTGGAGTTTATCACAATTTCTGTACTTTTGTTTGTGTACCTACTTTTTTTTAATGATCAACCAGAGGTTCTCACACATCTGTGGTCTCAGGATGTTTTACTGTTGGCATGACACAGGCCTCATGGTAGCACTCATCTTTTCTTCTCCGGATGTTCTTTAAAATGTCTCAAACCGTCTGAAGAGGGCCTCAGCAGAGAAAATAACTTTATTCCAGTCCTCTGGAGTCTAATCCCTGAACTTCCCGCAAAGTTATTTCCTCTGATGAAGACCTCTTTCACCTCTTTTTACCTAAGAACACTGCCATGAATAAAGAATTGGATCTAGACATCCTCCATGAGCAACATCTCCCAACGATCCATATATCCAATGAAATATATATATATATATATAATATATACAGTACAGACCAAAAGTTTGGACACACCTGGTCATTTAAAGATTTTTCTGTATTTTCATGACTATGAAAATTGAAAATTTACACTGAAGGCATCAAAACTATGAATTAACACATGTGGAATTATACATTACACTTTACAAAAAAGTGTGAAACAACTGAAATTATGTCTTATATTCTAGGTTCTTCATAGTAGCCACCTTTTGCTTTGATGACTGCTTTGCACGCTCTTGGCATTCTCTTGATGAGCTTCAAGAGGTAGTCAGCGGAAATGGTCTTCCAACAATCTTGAAGGAGTTCCCAGAGATGCTTAGCACTTGTTGGCCCTTTTGCCTTCACTCTTGGTCCAGCTCACCCCAAACCATCTCGATTGGGTTCAGGTCTGGTGACTGTGGAGACCAGGTCATCTGGCGTAGCACCCCATCACTCTCCCTCTTGGTCAAATAGCCCTTACACAGCCTGGAGGTGTGTTTGGGGTCATTTTCCTGTTGAAAAATAAATGATGGTCCAACTAAACGCAAACCGGATGGAATAGCATGCCTAAGAATAGGCCATCAGTGTAAAAGTAGTGGACAACCACTTTAAAAAAAAAATGGATCCAGCAGAGACCAGTTTTTGAAAAACGGACTTAAAGGTTGTGTCTCCACAACTCTTTTGCTTGCAAATTGCAGCTGGATCCGTTCTTCTAACCGATCATTACTGGACATGTGAACATAGCCTAAGTCTATTTGGTAAAACCGTCAGTAAGGTGTTAACTATTGCTGGACCAGACTACAGACGCAAAGGAGTGGAGTAGAGGTTTCCTAGGAAGTATAATAAAAAGCAAACACTGAGTGCAAATAGCGAGGATTGTCCTGTGTTTAGTTTGAGTTACAGAACAATTATCTCTCGCCTGTTATATATTTGCATTGTTGTGCAATATAATATCTCAGCGCAGCTCCAAGCTGGAGGGACGTATGAGAGGAAGAACAGTGTAAGCAAACTGAAAGTTATTACCCAGTCAAGTGCTCGACTAACAGTATGGGTGACGCTATAATAACCTAGAGCACAGGTCTATTGTCTGTCAACTTGCTATTAGGCCATATAGCAGCACAATTAGACCTTTATCCACCTAAATAATTATTTTAGCGCACTAATGCATCAGTACATGAACCAACTTCACAGCAAACCCTCGTTTATATTAGTCTGCTGTTTAGTACTACAGCTCCTTTGCAAACCTTGGTGTATTGGTTACAGACTGCAATCAAGCTCTGTGAAATCTACTTCTCCAATCACATTGTCTTCCTCTTCTATCAATACATTCAGTGTGGTCCGAAAAAGGAAAAACAAAGGAAAGGGAGCATGACTACGGTAAGTATCATTTAACATACAGAGTTTGTATTTTGTTACCATGGAGACTAACTGGTTGGCATAGGAGCTGTATACTAAAAATGAGCTACTTGATTAGCATTGCCCGAATCATTTGAAGTATTTGCGTAACAGTCATTCTTCACTTCTACATCTGGGATTTTTTTGCTGGCATCCAGGGCACCTCTTGCGTTTACTAGGCCCCACAACGTAATGGCGCCGCATGCAACCAAGTCTCTCGGGCTCACACGAGATCATGGATGTCATGCTGCCTAGTAAGTGTCAGAGGACCCCGAATGGAATAAAAGTATGAACTATGGCAAACTATGACAATGACAGATCGCAGAAGGACAATATTTACAGAGTATTTGACAAGCAATTCTATAACAGAGATACAACAGGAATCTTCAATGTCAGCTCTGAGCCTGCAGTCCAACCTAAATCTTCTGGGGGGATAAGCCTAGTATTTGGTGAGAACAGTCTCTGGAAGTTTCTGCGGCCTTCTGGGACATGACGAGGGCCACTGATCTGCTGCTCTGTCTCACAAGCCGCACGTTTTTCTTACAAAGTCTATCAATGCTCTCTGAGCTGCTCTAGTCCTTCCTCTGCCTACGCCAGGTACAGTAAGTCAGTGCAGGAAGTGATAGCCCATCTCACTAGTCTCCTTTAATCACTGGCCCAGGCTGGAGTCTCTGGTCAGGTATTTTCAGGGCCTCTTGGAAGCTTTCCCGGTGGGGGCTTGCCCTCCTTTATGGACCGGTGTTGTCTAGGTCAGGAACCTTGATCAGTATTGTTCAGGAATTCGGTGCTTGATAATCGACGAGAGCAGTCTGGACCTTGACCGGTGTAGCTCTGGTCTTCAGTGCTTGACCTTTATCATCTCGGACTGGGCCTAGCTGGTACCCGCAACTACGGACTACTGTCTCAGCTGCTGGAGCTGCAGCAGAAGCATCTGCCACCTCTCTTGGCACTAAATCCCCTCCTTTTTTGGCGTGCTGACCTTTTATATTGGAGGCTGGTGTTGTCACGGTCACCTGATCAAGGGCACTGCCTAATTATGTCCCTTTTGCAACTCTTCTCTTTGAGAATAGTTCCACAGCGTTTTTTTTTAAGTCTGGAGGCTGCATGGCTTTTCAACTCTTTGTCTTCTATGCTCCTCTCTCCTATATTCCTCACCTCTTTTGGCACCAAATCTCCTCCTGTTTTTGCGCGCTGACCTTTTATATCGGAAGCTGCTTTAGTCACCTGATCCGGGGCACTGCCCAATTCTGTCCCTTCTGCAGTTCTTCTCCTTGAGAATAGTTCTGCAGGGTTTTGTTCAAGCCTGTAGGCCACACGGCTTTGCAGCCCTTTGTCTCCTATGTTCCTTTCTCCTACAATAAAACAAGTGAGACACAAATTTATTCTCTCAATTTTTCTTACTGTGGAACAAAAGTCACAACATTAATAATGGACTGCTCGTCAAGGAAATAATCTTTGAGCTTGGGTATACAGTAGCTATCCCAGGCAAGGTTTGTCTAAGCATTGCAGCAAGCCTGTTCTAATGCAAGACCCCTTGTGTATGGGATGACTCTTGTAGTATGGGTAATAATGCTCGAGCAGACTGCCACCCAAGGGCCTACATAAACTTGTATCCAACACAGACTGTAGGTGTTGTAACTTTAATGTTTTTGAGATTTCAGGATATTGGGGATATGGACAGTGTTACTCCTTGGTAAAGCACCTGGCATTGGAAGAGTTATCAGACACTCTCATACATATGATATAAAGTCAGGACATCTGGAATTGAGATATGTCTGAATTTATTTGGTTTTAATGATGTATCTGTCCAGGAAAAGCCTGAGTAATTGTCTTATTTGATGAGATTTGTCACTAACCCTGAGGGCAGAGAGCTGCTCTGTCAAAAATGGGATTTATAAATGAGTCCTGGATCCTTAACGTTTCCACTGCCAGTGCTGAGATTTATACAGATGGGGAGGAAAATACAATCAGTGCCTCTTACCGAAAATCATATACTTTGTCAAACTGAGGTAATACATGTCTAATACCCTGTTCTAATACCGAACGCTATATAGAGGAAAATAAAACTCTCAAATAAAAAGTCTGAATCTACAGGTGAAAGAAAAGTTATCAGGTCAACAATGTAGAAGAGATGAATTAAAAGTATAACACTATATAGGACTGTTGTTAATTATGGTATGTTGAATGTGTAATTTACAGATACAGCAATGTATAAGTAACATTGAAAGTCTCGTGAGTACATAGATAGATAGATAGATAGATAGAACTCCAAAAATCAGAGGCAGCACACTGTAGTGAAAAAAGAGCTATTTAATTAGCCAATATTGGCGACGTTTCGGTCCAAAAAGATGTGAACCTTTTTCAAGCTAGATAGATAGAAACAGTTGAAACCATAAATTTACACTATATAAAAAGGCACATATGCAGGTTTTTCTCAATATCTGCCATTAAATCAGAATAGAACATATCCGGGTGAAGTGTCACTGGATGTGCTGCTGATAATTGAATTAAACGAATATTATCCTTAGAAACTTTATTTTAACAGGTTTACAAAGTCAACTCGTTTCCAGGTCTGTGCAGGACTTCTTCATCAAGAAGGTTTTTGTCCTGATGAAGAGGTCCTGCGCTGACCTCAAAACGCGTTGACTTTGTAAACCTGTTAAAATAAAGTTTCTAAGGATAATATTCGTTTAATTCAGTTATCAGCAGTGCATCCAGTGACACTACACCTGGATATGTTCTATTCTGATTTAATGGCAGATATTGAGAAAAACCTGCATATGTGCCAGGAAGAAGCCATTACTCCAAAAGAAACATAAAAAAGCCAGATAAATGTTTGCAAATGCACACAGGAACAGCGACCCTAATTTTTGGAGACATGTCCTGTGGTCTGATGAAACTAAAATTGAACTTTTTGGGCATAATGACCATCGTTACATTTGGAGGAAAAAGGGAGAAGCTTGGAAGCCCAAGAACACCATCCCAACCATGAAACAGGGGGTGGCAGCATCATGTTGTGGGGTTGTTTTGCTGCAGGAGGGACTGGTGCCCTTCACAAAATAGATGACTTCATGAGAAAAGAAGATTATGTGGCAATACTGAAGCATCATCTCAAGACATCAGCCAGGAAGATAAAGCTAGATGGAATATGCATCTGGACTATGACCAGAAGCATACTGCCAAAATGGTAACAAAGTGGCTTAGGGATAAAAAGTCAATGTTTTGCAGTGGCCATCACAAAGCCCTGATCTCAATCCTACTGAAAATTCATGGGCAAAGCTGAAAAGGCAGGTGCGAGCAAGTCGACCTACAAACCTGGATCAGTTACACCAGTTTTGTCAGGAGGAATGAGCCCAAATTCCAACCAACTATTGTGAGAAGCTTGTGGAAGGATATCCCAAACGTTTGACCCAAGTCATTCAGTTTAAGGGCAATGGTACCAAATACTAATGAAATGTATGTAAACTTCTGACTTTGCAGTAAGTAATAAAAATGCCTTAAAACATTCTCTCTTCTCAGTATTCTAGCATTTGGCAAATATTAATAATTATGGTAATCCTAATTGACCTAAGACAGGAAAGGTTTATTGTGATTTCATGTCAGATATTGAGAAAAACATGCATATGTGTCTTTTTATATAAGTGTATGTAAACTCTTGGTTTCAACTGTAGATATGTAATATATAGTTACCAATAAATTCTGTCACACACTTCCGGCGCTGGCGTCGCTTCCACAATGCACCGCGACCGGAAGTACGCCGACCACCATATTGGAACACCCAAGTTATTCCGATATGGTGGCCGGGATTCATATCTCCCACCAAAGCCGCGCGTGCACCGCTCATTGGCTGAGCCGCCCGCCCGCTGATGAGCAGTGCCGCGTGGGATTCAAATCGCATGCGCCGTTGCCATCTCCTATACAGACTTGGATTTGTCTCGGCGCCTGCGTCCTTGTATGCTTGAATGAACTTTATTGCAATCACGATGTTGACAAAGATGGCTGCGGCCATGTACCCTCCATGTGCTCTCTCTTGTGGTCAGTATTCACTACTCATTATAGGTTAATTGGCTGATCAGAATATGGGTATTTATACCCCAGATATGTGTTAACATGGCGCATCATTTCCCCTGAGGAAGCCACCTTTTGGCGTGGTGATACGCGTGGGGTTTTAAACCCCCCTTCTTCTCCCTTCTTTCCCACAGCCCTAATGGGATCTTATGGCATATGGCTGTAGTCTTTGGCTTCTTTTTCCTTTACAATTTCTTTTCAGGAGCTGATACACCTTTCTGCTGCACCTCAGAGGAGCCCTTATTCTTCAAAGCATTTATAAGTATTTAGTTCTCTTCTTAGATATTGGATTCTAGTATTTCATATGGTGCAGTGAATTATTAGGTGTTGTCTGTACTAATGACAATCATATATTGCTCCCTTGTTTAGATATTTCATCTGCCATGACCTTCAGTGCTTTGGTTTGTGTTATTTATGCTGTGTGGGACTAGTTGCGGGGTGACATTGCTATTATTTTATGGCATTTCTGGATTATATCACTTCGGTTTTTAAATGTTTTTAAATGTCATTGTGTCTTTGTTCACACATGTTTGTTACTCATGAATAAAGTTATATATATTTTTGCATACGGGTGTTCCCATTTTTTGAGGCATACTTTTTTCTTCTCTCTCAATCAAGTGGTCCTATATATGCCTTTGGTGAACCACTTTTTATGATATTCTAAGTGGTGCCCTCCCGTTTGGTTGCTTTCTCCATTCAAACCCCTGCCATAGCCGGGCACGCTCATTGGCTGAGCGGTGCTGCACGGCTTTGGCTGGGGATTTGAATCCCGTGCTGCTCATTGGCTCAGCCGGCAGCAGCTCAGCCAATGAGCGGTGCGGGATTCAAATCTCCCGCCAAAGATTCAAATCTCCCGTGATTCAAATCCCCCGCCATATAAGATTAATAATGGATAGGCGTCTTATTGACGTTATTAACCGGCTTAAACTCACCTTACAATAGCAAGGTGATTTTAACCCCTTATTACCCCATATCCCATCGCTACAGGGAAGTGGGAAGAGAGGGGCTAAGTCCCGGAATTGGCGTATCGTACAGATGTGCCAATTCTGGGGCGGCTGGGTGCTGGTATTTTTAGCCAGGGGGGTGCGCCAATATCCATGGCCCCTTCCTAGGCTATGAATATCAGCCCACAGCTGTCTGCGTAGCCTTTCTGGCTATAAATTACTGGAGGACCCCACGTTATTTTTTTGGGGGTCCCCCTATTTTAATAGCCAGTAAAGGCTAGCTGCGGGCTGATATTCATAGCCTGGGAAGCTCCATGGTTATTAACCCCTTCCCAGGCTAGAAATATTGGCCCGAGCCGTCGGCTTTCCCCCTCTGGCGCAGAAAATTGCGCGGGAGCCCACACCATTTTTTTCCCTTTTTATTTAAATTAACGCTATTGCGTGAAGATTTTTAGATCTATTATCTGTCTATCTATTATCTATCTATCTATTATCTATCTTCTATCTATCTGTCTATCTATCATCTATTTATCTATCTTCTATTATTATCTATCTATCTATCTATCTGTCTATCTGTGTGTGTAATGGAGCATGGGTTGAACAAATGTAAAAGAGGAGGTTGGACAAGAAATACATCACAAACCTTTTTTTTGTTAAATTACATATCTTTATTTAGCTTACAAAAACGCATGAACAAAAAGCATGAAAAAATGCATCAAAAAAGCACTTGCGTTTTCTGCCAAGAGGTCCTATTTTTGTGCAGAAAATTCAGCTGTGAAATCTGCAACGTGTGCACATACCCTCAAATCCCCCGCCAAAGCTCATTGGCTGAGCAGCCCTGGCTGCGCGGCTTTGGCAGGGGATTCAAATCCCGCACTGCTCTTTGGGTCAGCCGGCGGGGCGGAGGATTTGCATCCCGAACCGCTCATTGGCTGAGCCGCCAATGAGCGGGGCCGCGTGGCTTGAATCCCGCGCCTCTCAAAGCCACGCGGTACCACTCATTGGCTGAGCTGCCGCTGGCAGAGCCAGTGAGCGATGCAGGATTCAAATCTCCCGCCAAAGCCGTGCGGCACCGCTCATTGGCTCAGCCACCGCAGCTCAGCCAATGAGCGGTGCTGCACGGGATTTGAATCCCCCGCTAAGGCTGGCGACCAATCAGCTGCTAGCGGTATTGGCGCTAGATTTGAATACCGCTAGCAGCTGATGTGATTGGTCGCCTGCTGCCGGGTTGCCGATCTATCAGCTGTTAGCAGTATTGCCGATCTCCCGGCGGTGTTAGCACCACTAAGGATACACAGATGTTCATTTCACCGCACTCCCGATGCAATAGCATCAGGCCTATTTCTAGTGTATATAATATATATATATATATATATGATCCAAAAAATGAAGGCAGCACTCCAAGATATAAGATATGGGTAGTTTATTAGCCCATGTGAGACGTTTCGGTCCTAGATGTGGACCTTTTTCAAGCTTAAAAGTGAAAACCATTTCCGGTGACTACCTCTTGAAGCTCATCAAGAGAATGCCAAGAGTGTGCAAAGCAGTAATCAAGGCAAAAGGTGGCTACTTTGAAGAACCTAGAATATAAGACATATTTTCAGTTGTTTCACACTTTTTTGTTAAGTATTTAATTCCACATGTGTTAATTCATAGTTTTGATGCCTTCAGTGTGAATGTACAATGTTCATAGTCATGAAAATACAAAAAAAATCTTTGAATGAGAAGGTGTGTCCAAACTTTTGGTCTGTACAGTATATATATATATATGTATATATATAATATATATATATATATATATTTATGGCTTAGTCAAAAATTATCAGCATTTTGGATGTATAATTTTTTTAATCAGCTTTTAGAAATTACAAATGCATCACTTTTCAACAAAATTTCTCTGCTTTTTAATTTGTCCATCTGAGCTGCGAGCCACAAATGTACCACTGTATTCAACTCTTCGCCAGACTTAGGGTTATTTTAATGAGACTAAACAGGTGATATTCAAATCTAACAAAATAACTTCATGCACACAATCAGTCTAAGGCCGGGATCACACATGCGACGAAAACGTCCGTCGCTCGCATGTGAAATCCCAGCTCTGGCGCCGGCACTCGTGAGTGGAGCGAGCGGCTGCATATAACTACATGCAGCCGCGCACTCCACTCCTGAGTGCCAGCGTCAGAACTAGGATTTCATATGCGAGCGACGGACATTTTCGTCGCATGTGTGATCCCGGCCTAATCATCAGATATGGACGTGGACCGGGGTCCGGCTCCTTCTCCATGGCTGACACTTGTGCGACCTTGCTTGAATTCCTCTATCCATTCATACACTCTTGTTTGCGACAATACACTTTCTCCACACTGTGCACAGGCTTTGATACATATTGGCACCAGACTAAAGCCCCCGTCACACTAAGCGAGATCGCTAGCGAGATCGCTGAAGCGTCACCGATTTTGTGACACAACAGTGACCTAGCCAGCAAACTCTCTATGTGTGACACGCAGCGACAATCAGCCCCCCTGCTGGGTATCGCTGATCGTCGCTGAATGTCCTGGACCATTTTTTCATCGTTGGTCTCCCGCTGGCCAGCGCGCATTGCTGCGTGTGACAGCGGGAGACCATCGATCAGCGAGCTGGGAGCTGGTATCCAATGTACATATCGGGTAACTAAGCGCTGCGCGGCACCTAGTTACCCGATATGTACCCTGGTTACCGGCTCTCAGCTTCTGCTGTAGAGCACTGAGAGCCGGTATCTAGGGTACATATCGGGTAACTAGGCGCCCCGCGGTGCTTAGTTACCCGATATTTACATTGGATACCGGCTCTCAGCGCCCTACAGCAGAAGCTAAGAGCCGGTATCTAGGGTACATATCGGGTAACTACGTGCCGCGCGGCGCTTAGTTACCCGCTGTTTACACTGGATATCAGCGTGCTCGCTGGTTCTGATCGCTGGTGAGTCTGTCCATGTGACCGCCCACCAGCTCACCAGCCACCACAAAGCGACCAGCAACGATCCCTGCCAGGTCGTATCGTTGTCGAGATCGCTGCTGCATCGCTGAGTGTGACGGGACCCTCACCCTCAAACCAGAAAAAATAAACACCTATCACTGCATGCAACTCTTCTTTCATGTAAATTAGAAGTAGGGAAGCCATTGTTTCTCACCCCACAGTTACAAATGAACTGACCTAAGGTTCAAACTTGCACAGCAATGACTGATGAGACAGTGACCTCGCATGGAAAGTGTTGATAAGTCAGTGCAGCCAACAGAAGTTTTAATATAACCAGAGTGTGAACATTTTTTCCCAATATCATTTATACATGGTGTATATACAGTACCATGTAGAAATTTTAGGCAGGTATTGAAACAATGGTGTAAAGTGAGAATGCTTTAAAAAATAGAAGTGTTAATAGTTCATATTCATGATTACGCAAAATGCAAAGTAAATTAACAAAAGTACAATTTAAATCTAAACAACATTGGATTGACCGCCCTTTACTTTTAAAACAGCATCAATTCTTTTAGGTACACAAAGCCAGGAATTTTGGAATTTATGGAATTATAGTCAGTTCCATGAGTAACCAGTCATATCAAACAGATGATAATGACCATCATTTTCATAAATAGGTTGAAATCCAGTCATTAACAGAAACAGTTGTGTAGGTGGCTTCAATTCAAACTGGATGAAGAACAGACAAAATCTGCTACAAAGGTGAGGCTGTGGAAGACATCTTCATGTCAGAGACACAGGTCGTACGTATCATGACTGAAAACAGAAACAAGACACAAGATAGTTATACTGCATTAAGAAGTCTCCCCCAGGCAAAGATTTCAGAGCAGATCGGGGATTCAAGAAGTGGGCAACGTTCAAAACAGTGCTTGGCCAAGGAAGCTTAGTGCAGCAGATGAAAATCACATGATTCTTCTGTTTGATATCAGAAGATAACCAACAGTGCCATCAACTTTGGCTGTAACTGAAGAGCAGCAAGGTGGCTCAGTGGTTAAAACTTCAGCCGTGCAACACTGAGGCCCTGGGTTCAAATCCCACCAAGGATTTGTTTGCGTTAGTTTCTTCCTTGTACTCCAGTTTCTTCCCACACTCCAAAAACATACTGTTAGGGAATCTACAACCCCTGGCAAAAATTATGGAATCACCGGCTTTGGAGGATGTTCATTCAGTTGTTCAATTTTGTTTAAAAAAAACAGATCACAGACATGACACAAAACTGAAGTAATTTCAAATGGCAACTTTCTGGCTTTAAGAAACGCTAAAAGAAATCAAGAACAAATAATGTGGTAGTCAGTAATGGTTATTTTTTTTAACCAAGCATAGGGGTAAAATTATGGAATCACTCAATTCTGAGGGAAAAAATTATGGAATCATGAAAATCAAACAAACAAAAAAAACACTCCAACACATCACTAGTATTTTATTGCACCACCTCTGGCTTTTACAACAGCTTGCAGTCTCTGAGGCATGGACTTAATGAGTGTAACACAGTACTCTTCATCAATCTGGCTCCAACCTTCTCTGATTGCTGTTGCCAGATCAGCTTTGCAGGTTGGAGCTTTGTCATGGACCATTTTCTTCAACTTCCACCTAAGATTTTCAATTGGATTGAGATCCGGACTATTTGCAGGCCATGACATTGACCCTATGTGCCTTTTTTTTTCAAGGAATGTTTTCACAGTTTTTGCTCTATGGCAGGATGCATTAGCATCTTGAAAAATGATTTCATCATCCCCAAACATCTTTTCAATTGATGGGATAAGAAAAGTGTCCAAAATATCAACATAAACTTGTGCATTTATTGAAGATGTAATGACAGCCATCTCCCCAGTGCCTTCACCTGACATGCAGCCCCATATCATCAATGACTGTGGAAATTTGCATGTTCTCTTCAGGCAGTCATCTTTATAAATCTCATTGGAACGGCACCAAACAAAAGTTCCAGCATCATCACCTTGCCCAAAGCAGATTCGCGATTCATTACTGAATATGACTTTCATCCAGTCATCCACATTCCACGATTGCTTTTCCTTAGCCCATTGTAACCTTATTTTTTTCTGTTTAGGTGTTAATGATGGCTTTCGTTTAGCTTTTCTGTATGTAAATCCCATTTCCTTTAGGCGGTTTCTTACAGTTCAGTCACAGACGTTGACCCCGGTTTCCACCTATTCGTTCCTTATTTGTTTTATTGGGCATTTCCTGTTCTGGAGACATATTGCTTTAAGTTTCCGGTCTTGACGCTTTAATATCTTCCTTGGTCTACCAGTATGTTTGCCTTTAACAACATTCCCATGTTGTTTGTATTTGGTCCAGATTTTAGACACAGCTGACTGTGAACAACCAACATCTTTTGCAACATTGCGTGATGATTTACCCTCTTTTAATAATAATAATAATAATAATCTTTATTTATATAGCGCCATCATATTCCGCAGCGCTTTACAGTTTAACAGTTTCAAAACACAAGTCATAAGTAACAACGTTAACAATACAGTAATTAAAGCAAAATAAGACGGCCCTGCTCGTGAGAGCTTACAATCTACAATGAGGTGGGGGAGATACAAAGTACAGGTGTGTATATACAATGGTGCATTTACAATGATGGTCCAGCCATCTTAAGGGAGTGAGGGATGGATGGAGATAGTGAATGGGCTACACACACACACACTTACACAGAGAATGACTTTGATTAGTGAATGTGATAGGCCGCTCTGAACAGATGTGTTTTGAGGGAGCGCCTGAAACCATGCAAATTGTGGATAGTCCTAATTTCTTGGGGTAGAGCATTCCAGAGGATTGGCGCAGTGCGGGAGAAGTCTTGGAGTCGGGAGTGGGAGGTACGGATTAGTGCAGAGGTTAGTCGAAAGTCGTTTGCAGAGCGCAGCAGTCGGTTAGGCCGATAGATAAAAATGAGGGAGGAGATGTAGGGGGGTGCTGCAGTGTGGAGAGCTTTGTGGTGAGAACAAGTACTTTGAATTGGATCCTATAATGAATGGGCAGCCAGTGTAAGGACTGGCGAAGAGCGGACGCGTCCGAGTACCGATTAGCCAGATGGATGACCCTGGCTGCTGCATTAAGGATGGACTGGAGAGGGGATAGTCGAGTAATGGGGAGGCCAAGTAATAGAGCGTTACAGTAGTCCAGGCGGGAGTGGATCAATGCTACAGTGAGGGTTTTTGTTGTTTCCATGGTGAGAAAAGGGCGGATTCTAGAGATGTTCTTTAGGTGTAGGCGGCAAGAGCGGGCAAGAGATTGTATATGGGAGGTGAAGGAGAGATTGGTGTCAAACATAACACCCAGACAGCGAGCCTGCTGCCGGGGTGTTATTATGGTGCCGCCCACTGAGAGGGAAGTGTCAGATTTAGGGAGGTTAGTAGACGGCGGGAGCAGAAGAAGTTCAGTTTTGGAGAGGTTAAGTTTCAGATAGAGAGCAGACATGATGTTGGAGACTGCGGACAGACAGTCGGTGGCGTTCTGTAGTACAGCGGGGGTAAGGTCGGGGGATGACGTGTATAATTGTGTGTCATCAGCATAAAGATGGTACTGAAAGCCAAATCTGCTGATGGTCTGTCCAATTGGGGCGGTGTAGAGAGAGAAGAGAAGGGGGCCAAGGACTGAGCCCTGGGGTACACCGACAGTGAGAGGAAGAGGAGATGAAGTGGAGCCAGAGAACGAAACACTGAAGGAGCGGTCAGAAAGATAGGAGGAGAACCAGGAGAGAACAGTGTCCTTAATACCTAGTGACTGGAGCCTAGACAGTAGGAGATGGTGGTCAACCGTGTCGAAAGCTGCAGAAAGGTCGAGTAGAATGAGCAGAGAGTGGTCGCCGTTACGTTTTGCTGTCAGAAGGTCATTGGTCACTTTGATGAGTGCAGTTTCTGTCGAATGTAGGGGTCGGAAGCCGGACTGTGAAGGGTCTAGGAGGGAGTGAGTGGAGAGGTAACGGGTGAGGCGAGAGTAGACTAGGCGCTCCAAAAGTTTGGAGATGAAGGGGAGATTGGAGACCGGTCTGTAGTTGTTTGTGCAGGAAGGGTCAAGAGCGGGTTTCTTTAGTAGTGGAGTAATGATGGAGTGTTTGAAGGAGGATGGGAAAATGCCAGAGGAGAGTGAGAGATTGAAGATTGTAGTTAGGTGAGTTGTGACAACAGGAGAGAGAGACTGGAGGAGATGTGAGGGGATGGGGTCGGTAGTGCATGTAGTCGGACGAGAGGAAGAGAGGAGTCTGGAGACTTCTTCTTCTGTGATGGGATCAAATGTGGAAATTGAGCCAGGGGAATTGCAGGGAGGGATGGGAGTCACAGCACTTGGTGGTTGAGAGCAGATTTCCTGACGGATAGTATCTATTTTTTCTATAAAGTGGGAGGCCAGGTCGTTAGCACAAATGTCAGTGATAGGGGCTTGTGCTTTTGGCCTGAGGAGGGTGTCATGTATAGTGTACAGTTCCTATAGCGTCTTATGCTTGGGTGTGAGGAAAACACAGGAGACATAGGTTGAAATGAAATGACTTGTATTACTTCATACAAGCATGCTGAAAAGTTCACACAGTTTGCAGGAACAGCGACAGGAGACACAGCAGGCCAGAGTAACTTCAAGCACTACAATAAATCTCCAAAGCAGGTTCAGGATCTCTTCTCTGTACCGTAATTCCTCTGCAAACATGGATTCACCAAACAGCAGGTTTCCAGAGTCCAAAAGTGTTCCAAGGTTCCTCAGTAGGGAATAGCTGGAGTACAAGTCCAAGGTTTCAGGAGTCAGGTCACAGACTGACTGAGGCTTGATTCAGGAGCACTGACTGTTCAGCTGAGGCTGCTTAAGAAGCAAGAGGGAAGAATCAGGGCGGGAACATGAAAACTGGAAACTCCATATTAACTGAGGGCAAGAGCTGCAGAAAGACAGAAAGCAAAATGGCCGACGGAAAACTGAGTTTCAAGGAACATGTCAACAGAGACAAAGAACCTTACATTACTCCCCCCTTAGGGACAACCTCCGGATGACCTCAGACCAGGCTTGTCAGGGTACCTCTGATGAAACTGGCGGAGCAGGCGAGGAGCATTTACATTATTGACTGGTTCCCATGAGTTGTCCTCCACTGGGTAGCCCTGCCATTTAATCAAATATTGCAACTGATTTCTGTACAACCTGGAATCTAGAATCCTTTCCACCATAAATTCTTCCTGACCATCGACCAGCACTGGGTCAGGGCAAGGAGAAGAACGTCCAGGAAACGTATTGGGTGTTGCAGCCTTTAGTAGGGATACATGAAAGATAGGGTGGATTCTCATAGTTCTGGGCAGTTGAAGACGACAAGCAACAGCACTTATAATCTTATTGATCTTATAAGGTCCAATGTACTTATGTCCCAATTTAGACGATGGAATCTTTAATTTAAGATTTCTGGTTGACAGCCAGACCAAATCTCCTACCTTGAAAGCTGGTGCAGGTTTACAAAATTTATCTGCTGCTTTCTTGTACCTTTCCTGAGCCAATTCTAGATTTTCCTTTAGAAGATCCATATTCTTTTGTAAAGAAGTGATTCTTTCAGCCACTGCCGGCAAGGGCGTATCTATGGGAAATCGAGGAAGAATGTTAGGATGATAACCTAGATTGGAGTAAAAAGGAGACTGCTTAGTGGAGGCGCTCTGAGAGTTGTTATAAGAGAACTCAGCCAGTGGAAGTAGATCCACCCAATCATCCTGTAGGTGGCAGATAAAACAGCGGAGATACTGCTCCAGGGTCTGATTGGTTCGTTCTGTCTGTCCATTAGTCTGGGGATGAAAAGCAGAAGAAAGGTTTACTTTAATGTCCAATGCTGCACAGAAATTTTGCCAAAACCTTGAAGTGAATTGCACCCCTCGATCCGAAATGACCTCATCCGGTACTCCATGTAAGCGAAACACATTCTTAATCATCAAGTCTGATGTCTGTTTTGCAGTGGGTAAGCCGACACAAGGGATAAAATGAGCTGCCTTTGTTAGACGGTCAACCACCACTAGAATGGTGTTCTTCCCTTGAGAGGTTGGTAACTCCACAATGAAGTCCATAGAAATGGATCCCCACGGGCGGGACGGGGTGGGAAGAGGTTGCAAGAGACCAGTTGGTGAGGAGCGAGGTGTTTTGAATCTTGCACAGACTTCACATGAAGTGACATAGTTTAAGACATCTTTCCTGTAAGTGGGCCACCAAAAGAAACGAGAAAGAAATTCTTGTGTCTTTAGAATTCCCCTATGCCCGGCTATCTTGGAATCGTGGATGAGTTGCAATACTCTCAATCTGACTGTTTCAGGTATATACAGACGTTGTCCCTGAATCCACACACCATTCTTAAAGACAAGACTTACGTCCCTTGGGGTTGAGCCAACAAAGAATCCGCATGGTATGCTTCCTTGATGTCCTTAAGTAGGTCTTGATTATGAATCACTCCCAGGAATCTAGAGTCAGGAAGAATAGTCTTAGGAGGAGTAAGTGGACGTGTCTCTGCTGAATGAATCCTAGAGAGTGCATCAGCCTTTCCATTGCGTGATCCTGGTCTATAAGAAATGACAAAATTAAATTGGTTTAGGAAAAGATTCCAGCGAGCCTGGCGAGGAGTCAGGCACTTAGCCGACCTGATAAATTCAAGGTTACGATGGTCTGTCAGGACGACTATTTGCTGTGCAGCTCCCTGAAGAAGGTGTCTCCATTCCTTGAAGGCGGCAATAATGGCCAACAATTCTCTATTGCCCACATCGTAGTTCCTCTCAGCCGAAGACAACTGCTGGGAAAAGAAGGCACAGGGATGCAAGACATTCTTCTCACCTGTTCTCTGAGAGAGTATAGCTCCAACGGCACAGTCTGAAGCATCCACCTCTATTATGAAGGCAAGCTCGGGGTTGGGATGTACTAAGATAGGTGCGGTGGTAAATTTATCCTTTAAACAGGAAAATGCTTCCTGAGCTTGCGGGGTCCAGGAGAACCTAGACTGTTTCCGGGTAAGTTGGGTGATAGGTGACACTACCTCAGAAAAATTCTTAATGAAACGTCTATAGAAGTTGGCAAACCCGATGAAACGCTGCACCTCCTTCACATTTCTAGGAATTGGCCAATCCTTGATGGCTTGGGTCTTGCTTCCATCCATACTAATCCCTTGCGTAGATAGTACATACCCCAGAAATTGAATTTCGGTCCTATGGAATTCACATTTTTCAAGTTTGATGTAGAGATGGTTTTGTCTTAGGCGTTCTAAGACCATTCTCACATGTCCATGATGTTCCTCTGTGGAGTTAGAAAAAATTAGAATATCATCCAGATAAATCACCACAAATGTATCTAGGAGATCCCTGAAGATATCATTCACGAAGTGTTGGAAAGTGGCTGGGGCGGTACTCAGACCAAAAGGCATAACTAGATATTCAAAGTGTCCATAGCGTGACCTGAAAGCAGTCTTCCATTCATCCCCAGGTCTAATACGGACCAAGTTATAGGCCCCACGGAGATCCAGTTTAGAGAAAATTTTGGCATGCCGCACTCTCTCCAACAACTCAGGGATTAAAGGCAATGGATAACGGTTTCTAATAGTAACCTTATTGAGTTCCCTATAGTCTATGCAGGGTCTCAGAGATCCATCTTTCTTCTTCACAAAGAAGATGGGTGCACCTGCGGGAGATGAAGAGGGGCGTATGAAGCCCTTGGCTAAATTTTCGTCTATATAATCCTTCAAAGTTTTTAGCTCGGGCCCCGCTAGGGGGTAGATCTTACCAAAAGGTATCTCGGCTCCAGGCAATAAATCAATTGGACAATCATATGGACGGTGAGGAGGAAGCTGATCAGCGTTCTTCTTGTCACATAAATCCACATAGTCCTGGTATACAGCTGGTAGTTCAGGGACTGACATGGTTCCTTTAGGAACAGAGCAAGCTGAAACTCCTTGACTCATCTGTTTCTCCGGAAAGTGTAATTCCTTGGTCTCCCAGTTAATCATAGGATTCTGCGCCTGCAGCCATGGTAGCCCTAGAATAATGGGAAAGTGGGGAGAAGAGATAAGCAAAAAAGACATTTTCTCCTGATGATCTTTACCCATAAGGACCCTCAAAGGCTCTGTTTCTTGATCCACTGGTCCAGAAGTCAGTAGAGAGCCATCCACAGTCTCCATCTGTACTGGAGTAGCCTTCTTCACTGAACGTATCCCCTGTTTCAGAGCAAAGGAGATATCCATAAAATTTCCACTTGCTCCTGAGTCGATCATAGCAGAGCTAGACACCCAGACTGAGTCAACCCAGAGTTTGATGGAAAGGAAGCAATGAGAATTGTTTCTTTTACAACTCAGCTGGGACACCGCTGAGGAAACTTGAAAAATTGCAGCGTTTATACCGTCATCGTCCCCAGAACTAACAGAGTTTAAGTCCGAGAAATCAAGATCTCTTGCAGCAGATCTCTCTGGAGCCTGAGGCTTGGACATGACAGAGCTCCTCTCGCAACACTCACAGTGAATGACTGCTGCAGTAGTCTTACGAGAACGGCTGGGGCAGTTTATAATGAAGTGCCCTGACTTACCACAGTAGAAACATAGATTTTCCTTTATACGATGTTCTTTGCGTGCATCACTAACCCGTCTTTGTAAAGAGTCCACCTGCATGGGTTCAGGTTCTGGTTCCCTTGTGATCCTACTCAAAGGTTCCTTAGCTGAGGAGGGAGGTAGTAAAAGGTTAGTGCGATTATTTTCGAACCATCTCTCTTGTCTGCGTTCAGTCAGACGAGCATCAATACGGATACAATAGTTAATAAAGTCACCTAACGCAGTGGGAGGGTCGGCACGAGCAAGTTCATCCTTAATCAGTGGAGACAACCCTTTCCGAAAAATAGATTTTTTAGCGGAAGTGTCCCAAGTGGTATCAAGAGCCCATCTCCTGAAATCCAGGGCATATTCGGCTACTGAACGCTTACCTTGGCGCAAAGTTAACATGGCTGCTTCAGCTGTTGCACCTCGATTGGGGTCATCAAACACCTGCCCCATGGCTGAAATAAAAGCATCAAGGTGATTCAAACAATCATCCTCAGTCTCAATCAGAGGGTTTGCCCACATCAAAGCCTTATTGGTAAGCAACATGATTATAGTAAGCACTTTGGATCGTTCAGTGGGAAATTGTGAAGCATGTGCAGAGAAAAATAAATTGCATTGATTAATAAATCCCCTGAATTTCTCACGTTCACCGCCAAAACGAAAAGGAGGTAATTTGGGGATCCCAGAACTCGGGGTTATGGCAGGAGCCTGGGCTCGTTCCTCTAGAGCCTCAATCCTGGCTCGCAATTCCTGGGTAGTCTGTCCAAACACTTGCAAATTATGATTAGTGAGGTCCTGTAGGCTTGCAAAACGGGTTTTTAAAGTCTGTACATCTGAAAGGATTGTATCAGTCACTCCGCAAAGTTCCTTTATGCGGGCCTCCATCTTCCAGATCTTTTAAGGCAGAAGTGCTGGAAGAGGAAAGGAAAAAAAAAAAACAATAGTGTTTACCTGTGGTAACACTCCAGAGTAAAATTTTAAGGGAATGCGCTCACCTGGAATGGTTGTGAGAAGTCACAACCACTGTCATCACATAAGGTATTAAACGGACATCTGATATCCACAGTCACAGCAGACACGGCTTTCCCAGACCCAGCAGACACTAAACATTGGCTCCTGAATCTTGTCATGTATAGTGTACAGTTCCTATAGCGTCTTGTGCTTGGGTGCGAGGAAAACACAGGAGACATAGGTTGAAATGAAATGACTTGTATTACTTCATACAAGCATGCTGAAAAGTTCACACAGTTTGCAGGAACAGCGACAGGAGACACAGCAGGCCAGAGTAACTTCAAACACTACAATAAATCTCCAAAGCAGGTTCAGGATCTCTTCTCTGTACCGTAATTCCTCTGCAAACATGGATTCACCAAACAGCAGGTTTCCAGAGTCCAAAAGTGTTCCAAGGTTCCTCAGTAGGGAATAGCTGGAGTACAAGTCCAAGGTTTCAGGAGTCAGGTCACAGACTGACTGAGGCTTGATTCAGGAGCACTGATTGTTCAGCTGAGGCTGCTTAAGAAGCAAGAGGGAAGAATCAGGGCGGGAACATGAAAACTGGAAACTCCATATTAACTGAGGGCAAGAGCTGCAGAAAGACAGAAAGCAAAATGGCCGACGGAAAACTGAGTTTCAAGGAACATGTCAACAGAGACAAAGAACCTTACAGAGGGAGTGAAAAGTGTCAAAAAGTTTCTTGGGGTTGTTGGCTAGTGAGGAGATCAGGGTGGTGAAGTAGGTCTGTTTAGCGAGGTGAAGGGCTGCATTATAAGTTCTTAACATGAATTTAAAGTGGATGAAGTCTTCTGGTGTGCGGGTTTTTCTCCATAGGCGTTCAGCACTCCTAGAGCATCGCTGGAGAAGGTGAGTTTGCGATGTGAGCCAGGGCTGTTTTACTGTGTGTTTGGAAGTTCTGAGGGTGAGCGGTGCTACTAAGAGTGTCATTGTAGTGATGAACAGCCAGATCAGGACAAGAAAAAGAGGAGATTGGGGACAGCGAAGAGTGTAGGGAGTCTGAAAGTGTCTGAGGGTTAATGGCTTGTAGATTTCTGAATGTGTGGTAGGTAGGAGTTCGCTGGGGTGGTGGAGGATTTGTGAGCGTGAAGGAGAGAATGTTGTGGTCAGAGAGTGGAAGCGGTGAGTTATTTAGGTGGGAGACTGAACAGAGGCGGACAAAGACCAGGTCAAGGGTGTTGCCATCCTTGTGTGTCTCAGAGGTTGAAAGCTGTGAGAGGCCTAGAGAAGTGGTTAGTGATAGAAGCTGAGATGCAGATGTGGAAGTAGGACTGTTAATGGGGATGTTGAAGTCTCCTAGGATAAGGGTTGGTAGTTCTGAGGACATGAAGTGCGGCAGCCAGGCTGAGAAGTGGTCAAGGAACTGGGTGGATGAGCCTGGGGGCCGATATATGACCGCTACTCTGAGGGAGAGGGGATGGAAGAGCCTGATGGTGTGGACCTCAAAAGAAGGGAATGAGAGTGATGGAATTGGGGGATGACCTGGAAAGTGCATTGTGGGGACAGGAGTATGCCAACTCCACCACCATGTCTGTTTGTGGGTCTCGGGAATGGGAGAACTGTAAGCCACCATAGGAAATGGCAGCAGGGGAGACCGTGTCAGAATCCTGAATCCAGGTTTCAGTGAGGGCCAACAGATGAAGAGAGTTGTTCAGAAAGTAGTTGTGCAGGAACGATAGTTTGTTGCATGCAGACCGTGGATTCTTTTAAGAGTTTGATAATCCTCTCCTTTGTTTTAATTGACATCTCTCTTGTTGGAGCCATGATTCATGTTAGTCCACTTGGTGCAACAGCTCTCCAATGTGTGACAATTCCTTTTTAGATGCAGACTAACGAGCAGATCTAATTTGATGCAGGTGTTAGTTTTGGGAATGAAAATTTACAGGGTGATTCTATAATTTTTTCCCTCAGAATTGAGTGATTCCATAATTTTTCCCCTATGCTTGGTTAAAAAAATAACCATTACTGACTACCACATTATTATTTCTTGATTTCTTTTAGTGTTTCTTAAAGCCAGAAAGTTGCCATTTGAAATGACTTCAGTTTTGTGCCATGTCAGTGATCTATTTTTTTTAAACAAAATTAAACAACTGAATGAACATCCTCCAAGGCCAGTGATTCCATAATTTTTGCCAGGGGTTGTAGATTGTGAGCCCCAATGGGGACAGTGGTGATAATGTCTGTAAAGCACTGTGGAATTAATGGCGCTACGTAAGTGAGCAAAAAATAAATAAATGGAGGGACCCAGATTTGTCCATTTACTGTTTTGAGAAGACTGCTAAGAAGTGATACTAATGGAAAAATTGTGGCCAAAAAGCCAAACCTTCAACAATGAAGCAAGACCAAGCGACTAAACTAAGTACGAAAACATAGAAACTTGGTGCAGAAAAATGTCAGCAGGTGCTCTGGACTGATGAGTCAAAAAGTGAAATATTTGGCTTAATAAAAAATTGCAGTTTGTTTGCCGAAGAGCTGGAGAGAGTTACGATTATGAGTGACTGCAGGCAATAGTAAACCATAATGGAGGGTCCTTGCAAACTTGGGATGCATTTCAACAAATGGAGTTGGACATTTGGTGAGGACTAATGGTGTCCTTAATGATGAGACATACAGGCAGATACTTATGCATCATGAATATCATCAGGGAGGCATCTCATTGACTCCACATTTTTTCTGCAGCAGAAAAACAAGCCAAACATACAAGCAATGTCTTAAGAACCACTTGCAGTTTAAAAAAGAGCAAGGATTCCTGGAAGTACTGATATAGCCCGCACGGAGCTCAAAGCTCAACATCGAGTCTGGGATTATAAGAGGTTGATGGACTTGTGCAAGCCTACATCCACAGAAGATCTGTGGTTAGTTCTGCAAGATGTTTTCAACAAGCTCCATGCTGAGTTCATTCAAAAAACTGTGTGCAGGTCTGCCTATTTGAAGGCAAACAGAAGTCATACCAAATAATGCTTTGATTAAGATTTCACGTTTGTTTATTCATTTTTCATTTTGTTAATTTATGAATATAAACTATTAACACTTCTATTTTTAACCCCTTCTGACATATGCCATACATGTACTGTTCTGCGATAGATGCGTTGCCACAAACAGCAGTACAGGTACGACGCACTGATCGCGCGGCCTCACGCTGATCACCGCGGCAATCTGGTGTTAGCTCTGTGTGAGAGCTGACACACTTCAGCAATGTCCACAATCGGTGCTAGCACCGATTGCGGGCATTTAATCCCTCTGATTCCTCTGTCAGTAGTGACAGAGACATAGAGGAGAATCGTGCAGGGAAGGGGCTCCCTGCGCGCTTCCATCAGGACAACACAATGCGATCAGAGGGAATAAATGACCGCAAACAGCAGTACAGCTACAGAGTACTGATCGCGCGGCCTCACGCTGAGCGCCATGGCGATCGGGTGCTGGTGTCAGCTCTGTGTGAGAGCTGACACCCCGCAGCAACACCCATGGTCGGTGCTAGCAACGATTGCAGGCATTTAATCCCTCTGATACCGCTGTCAGTAGTGACAGAGATATAGAGGAGAATCGCACAGGGAGGGGACTCCATGCGCGCTTCCATCAGGACAATGCAATGCGATCGCGTTGTCCTGATGGTTTCTATGGAGACCCCTGGCAGAAAAGATGGCTGCGGGGTCCTTCAGGGAAGGTGGCATCACAGTGCCTGCAGAGAGCAGGATCTGAGACGCCTCTCTCCCTGCCTGTCAGTCGCTGCTCTGATATTCTGCAGTGCAGATGCATTGCAGAACATCAGATCTGCGATCTGAAGTATTACAGTAATGTCCCATCCTGGTACAATGTAAAAAAGTAAAAAAGAAAAAAAATATTTGAAAGTATAAAAATATATATTTTTTTAAATCCCCAAATAATGAAAAAAATAGAAACAAATATTTTTCCAATAAATACATTTATTTATGTAAATAAAAAAATAAACAATAAAAGTACACATATTTGGTATCGTCGCTACTGTAACGACCTGCTCTATAAAACTGTCCTACTAGTTAACCTCTTTAGTGAACACCATAAAAAAAACAAGGCAAGAAACAATGCTTTATCATCATACCTCTGAACGAAAAATGCAATAAAATGCGATAAAAAAAATAATGTAAATAAAAATGGTACTGCTGAAAACGTCATCTTGTCCCGCAAAAAATAAGCCATCAAACAGCTCTATAAGCAGAAAAATAAAAAAGTTATAGCTCTCAGAATAAAGCGATGCAAAAGTAATTATTTTTTCTATAAAATAGTTTTTATTGTGTAAAAGTAACAAAACATTAAAAAAAATAAATTGGGTATCGCTGTAATCGAACTGACCCAAAAAATAAAGCTGCCTTACCAATTTTAACACATGCGGTATAAAAAAAAAAAAAAGCAATTCCTGAATTGTTGGTTTTTGTTCATTCTGTTTCCCAAAAATCAGAATTGAAATGTGCCCAAAAATGGTACCAATAAAAATATCAGCTCATCCCACGAAAAGCAAGCCATAATATGAATCTGTCAGTCGAAATATGGAAAAATTATAGCTCTCAAAATATGGTGGTGCAAAAACTAGTTTTCGCAATAAAAAGCGTCTTTCAGTGTATGACAGCAGCAAAACATAACCTGATGTAAATGTCGTATCGCTGTAATCACGCCGACCCGAAGAATAAAGTCGCCTAATCAGTTATACCGCATGAGATACGGCGTAAAAAATAAATCCAATTCTTCACATGCTGTTGAATTTTTTCATTCTGCCTCCCAAAGATCGCATTAAGGCTCGGTGCACATTTATCCTGTGCTCTGCACTGAGCACTTAAACTGGGGTTTCCGTGTAAATCTTTGACATACATGATTCAGACAGAACCCCCGGTGGAAGATTTCCTACAATGAGGCAAATGGAGGCACTGTGGATACGGTGGTGTCAGTCTTTTTAGGACTGCATAAAAGTGCCGTCGGTCACAGTGCTGTGAACTTCTGAAAAGAAGGACACCGCTGAACAGAGGCCAGGTGGAGTCCCTAGTAAGTCTGCTGCCTCATTATAGGGAATGGATCCTGTTCTGTCCTCACTGAATGAAGCAGACGTATTGAAGCTTATACAGACAGCGAAACCGCTATACCAGGGTCCAATAAGGAGACTTTAATGGGTCTGTGCTTTTATTGAACTTGATATATTGATGTGGTGAAACTATAATACAAACATAATATGCATACAATCAGTACAGGGGCATATTAGAAATACATATTATACATAGTACACTGTGAATGAACATTTGCACACTAATAGCTGACCAGGAGCAGGACTTATTAACACCTTCATCCCCAAGGATGGTTTGCACGTTAATGACCGGGCCAATTTTTACAATTCTGACCACTGTCTCTTTATGAGGCTATAACTCTGGAACGCTTCAACGGATCTTCACGATTCTAAGATTGTTTTCTCGTGAGTGACATATTGTACTTCACGTTAGTGGTAAAATTTCTTCGATATAACTTGCGCTTATTTTTGAAAAAAATGCAAATATGGCGAAAATTTTGAAAATTTTGCAATTTTCAAACTTTGAATTTTTATTCCCTTAAAACAGAGAATTATGTCACACAAAATAGTCAAGAAATAACATTTCCCACATGTCTACTTTACATCAGCACAATTTTGGAACCAAAATTTTTTTTTGTTAGGAAATTATAGTTGTTAAAAGTTGACCAGCGATTTCTCATTTTTACAGCAAAATTTACAAAGCCATTTTTTTTAGGGACCACCTCACATTTGAAGTCACTTTGAGGGGTCTATATGGCAGAAAATACCCAAAAGTGACACCATTCTAAAAACTGCACCCCTCAAGGTACTCAAAACCACATTCAAGAAGTTTATTAACCCTTCAGGTGCTTCACAGGAGCTGAAGCAATGTGGAAGGAAAAAATGAATATTTAACTTTTTAGTCACAAAAATGATCTTTTACAAACTTTTTTTTATTTTCACAAGGGTAAAAGGAGAAAATGGACAGATAAAGTTGTTTTGCAATTTCTCCTGAGTACGCCAATACCCCATATGTTGGGGAAAACCACTGTTTGGGCACAAGGCAGAGCTCGTAAGGGAAGGAGCGCCGTTTGACTTTTTCAAACCAAAATTGGCTGGAATTGAGATTGGACACCATGTCACATTTGGAGAGCCCTGATGTGCCTAAACAGTGGAAACCCCCACAAGTGACCCCATTTTGGAAACTAGACCCCCTATAGAACTTAGCTAGATCTGTTGTGAGCACTTTGAACCCCCAAGTGTTTCACAAAAGTTTATAATGCCTGGGTGTGAAAAAAAACAAAACAATTTTCCGCAAAAATGATTTTTTAGTCCCAAAATTTTATTTTTCCCAAGGAAATTTGTTGTTGTCCAATTTGTCCTGAAAACGCTGATACCCCATATGGGGGGAGAGAAACTCTTTGGGCGCACGGCAGGGCTTGGAAAGGAAGTAAGAACATTTTCGAATGCAGACATTGATGGGGGTCATGTTCCGTTTGCAGTGCCCCAGATGAGCCTAAACAGTGGAAACCCCCCACAAGAGAACCCATTTTGGAAACTAGACCACTTAAGGAACTTATCTAGATCTGTGGTGAGCACTTTGAACCCCCAAGTGCTTCACACAAGTTTATAATGACCGGGCATGAAAATAAAAAATCCTATTTTTTTCACAGAAAAATTATCTATTAGTCACCAATTTTTTTTTTCCCAAGGGTAACAGGAGAAATTGGACCACAAAAGTTGTTGTCAAATTTTTCCTGAGTACGCTGATACCCCATATGTGTGGGGAACCACTGTTTGGGCGCACGGGAGAGCTCTGAATGGAAGTAGCACCATTTGACTTTTTCCAACCAAAATTGGCTGGAATTGAGATTGGACGCCATGTTGCATTTGGAGAGCCCCTGATGTGCCTAAACAGTGGAAACCCCCCACAAGTGACCTCATTTTGGAAACTAGACCCCCTAAGGAACTTATCTAGATCTGTGGTGAGCAATTTGAACCCCTAAGTGCTTCACACAAGTTTATAACGTAGAGCCGTAAAATTAAAAAATCATATTTTTTCCACAAAAATGATCTTTTCACCCCAATTTTTATTTTCCCAAGGGTAACAAGACTCCAAAAGTTATTGTGCAATTTGTCCTGAGTACGCTGATACCCCATATGTGGGGATAAACCACTGTTTGGGTGCATGGCAGAGCTTGGAAGGAAAGGAGCGCCGTTTGACTTTTTCAACGCAGAATTGGCTGAACGCCATGTCGTGTTTGGAGAGCTCTTGATCTGCCTAAACAGTGGAAACCCCCGACAAATGACACCATTTTGGAAACTAGACCCCTCAAGGAACTTATCTAGATGTGTGGTGAGAACTTTGAAACCCCAGGTGTTTCACTAAAGTTTATAACACCCGAACATGAAAATAAAAAAATCATATTTTTTCCACAAACATGATCTTTTAGTCCCCAACTTTTTATTTTCCCAAGGGTAACAGGAGAAACTGGACCCCAAAAGTTGATGTCCAATTTGTCCTGAGTACACTGATACCCAATGTGTGGGAGAAAACTACTGTATGGGCACATGTCGGGGCTCGGAAGGAAGTAGTGACGTTTTGGATTGCAGACTTTGATGGAATGGTCTGCGGGCGTCATGTCACATTTGGAGAGCCCCTGATGTGCCTAAGCAGTGGAAACCCCCCACAAGTGACCCCATTTTGGAAAATAGACCCCACAAGGAACTTATCTAGATGTGTGGTGAGCGCTATGAAGCCCCAATCATTTTTTTTTTTACAAAAATTATATTTTCGCCCCCAATTTTTATTTTCCCAATGGTAACAGAAGAAATTGAACCCCAAGAGTTATTGTGCAATTTGTCCTGAGTATGCTGATACTCCATATGTAGGGGTAAACTACTGTTTGGGCGCATGGCAGAGCTCAGAAGTGAAGGAGCACCGTTTGACTTTTTCAACGCAGAATTGGCTGGAATTGAGATCAGATGCCATGTCACATTTGGAGAGCCCCTGATGTGCCTAAACAGCGGAAACCCCCCAATTCTAACTCCAACCCTAACCCCAACACACCCTTAACCCTAGTGCCAACCCTAACCATAACCCTAACCACAAACCTAACCCTAACACATCCCTAACCCTAATCCCAACCCTAACCCTAATCCTAACTTTAGGCGCAACTCTAACCCTAACTTTAGATGCAACCCAAACCCTAACCCTAATGGGAAAATGGAAATAAATACATTTTTTAATTTTTTTTTATTTTTCCCTAACTAAGGGTGTGATAAAGGGGGTTTGATTTACTATTTATAGCGGGTTTTTTTGATTGGCAGGTGTCACGCTAAAAGACGCTTTTTATTGCAAAAAATAGTTTTTGCATCACCACATTTTGAGAGCTATAATTTTTGCATATTTTGGCCCACAGAGTCATGTGAGGTCTTATTTTTTGCGGTACGAGTTATCGTTTTTATTGGTTCCATTATTGAGCATGTGACATTTTTTGATCGCTTTTTATTTAGATTTTTGGGAGGTTAGAATGAGCAAAAATCAGCAATTCATGAATTTCTTTTGGGGGGGGCGTTTATACCGTTCCGCGTATGGTAAAATTGATAAAGCAGTTTTATTCTTCCGGTCAGTACGATTACGGCGATACCTCATTTATATCATTTTTTTAGGTTTTGGCGCTTTTATACAATAAAAACCAATTTTAAATAAAAAATAATTATTTTTGCATCGCTTTAGTCTGCGAGCTATAACTTTTTTATTTTTTTTGCTGATGATGCTGTATGGTGACTCGTTTTTTTGCGGGACAAGATGTCTTTTTCAGCGGTACCATGTTTATGTATATCGGTCTTTTTGATCGTGTGTTATTCCACTTTTTGTTCGGCGGTATGATGATAAAGCATTAATTTTTTGTTTTGTTTTTTTTTAAGGGGTTCACTAAAGGGGTTAACTAGTGGGACAGTTTTATAGGGGGGTTGTTACGGACGCGGCGATACCAAATATGTGTACTTTTATTGTTTTGGTTTTTTTTTTATTTACAGGAAGAAAATAAATTTATTGGGGAACATTTTTTTTTACTTTATTTTGAAATTTTTTTTTACACTTGTGATTTTGATTTTTTTTAACTTTTTTACTTTGTCCCAGGGTGGGACGTCACTGTATTTTATCAGATCGCTGGCCTCACAGTGTGCACAGCACTCTGTGAGACCAGCGATCTCACAGGCAGTGCAGGACGCTTCCTCAGCGCCTGCTCTGAGCAGGCGCTGAGGAAGCCGCCTCCCTGCAGGACCCGGCGGCCATCTTGGATCCATGGTTCTGCAGGGAAGAGGCCTTCAGAACAGCGCGGTCACATCGCGCTGATCTGAGGGTCTCAGGGGAGCATGCAGGGAGCCCCCTCCCTGCGTGATGCTCCACTGTGCCCCTGCTACACCACGATCATGTTTGATCGCGGTGTGCCAGGGTGTTGTGAATGGGTTTGAGATGAGTTCTGAGCAGAGGCTCCCTCTGGTGGTTACAAGCGGTACTAGTGAAGATTGTGAGGACTGGGAATCAGGTGTTACTGACTGGTCTTATATAAGGGAGTCATTTTCCCATCAGGGTTGCCGGTGATCAATTGTTCTGGTCTGAATCCTTCATTCCAGTTTCCCTTGTAGCCTGCTGTGTCGTGTCTGCATCTCCTGCTACCAGATAAGAATTTTTCTTCTTTTGTGTTGTTGCTATATTTTTGCATTTTGTCCTGCACTTCTTTGGGGGCCTTCTGGGTCCCCTCCGGGGGCTTCTGCCTTCTCAGTTTAGTTCAGCCACTGAGTTTTGTTCTTTTGCTTTTTCCAGTTTTTTCAGTGGCTGCTGTTTTGATTTTGTTACACCAGAGAGCTAATTTAGGTGGTAGAGGTCGTGTGATCTCAGGTGATTTTGAAATTAGTAGAGTTGGTGTTTTTCAGGGTTTTCTGGGATTGCAGTAAGTACCCTTCCTGTCCTTTTCTATTTAGATAGTTTGGGCCCCAGCGTTTGCTCATTCTATTTTCTTTCTGTGTCAGTATTTCCTCTTGTCTAACCGCCATTACATGTTTGGGGGCTTTCTATTATCTTTGGGGTTCTGCTCCGGGCAGATAGCTTTCCTATTTCTATCTTTAGGTGTAGTTAGTTTCTCAGGCTGTGACGAGGCATCTAGGACCAACGTAGGAACGCTCCACGGCTGCCTCTAGTTGTGGTGGTTAGTCAGGGTACTGCAATCCCATAGATTCCAACTGCTCTGGTGTATTGCCTTTTTTACCTGCACTCCTCAGCTACCGAAACATAACAGTATCACCGGCCTAAAAATTGAAAATTGTATGGTACTCACAGAAGGGAAAAAATATTGTGATAGAAAAAAAGGTTGTCAGAGTTGTCAGAGATATTTTTCTGTTTGTTGCATTTTTTTTTTTTTCCCTCTGTATCTCTGGGTGCTGGGGAGGATCTTTTCTCCCAATGGAGTTTGCACAGTTGTCTGGCCGTGTGGATCAGCTTGCCACTGAGGTTCGGAGTATTGCTATCTATCTTGCTGGGTTGCCTGTTGTGGAACCTAGGATCCCCATGCCAGATTTGTTTTTAGGGGATCGAGCTAAGTTTCAGAATTTCAAAAATAATTGTAAATTGTTTTTTGCCTTAAAATCTAAGTCCTCAGGAAACGCAGCGCAGCAGGTTCAAATTTCATCTCTCTCCTGCGCGGCGATCCTCAGGATTGGGCTTTTTCCTGATACCTGGGGATCCTGTTTTGAGTGATGTTGATGCGTTTTTTCAGGCTTTGGGGTTATTGTACGATGAGCCTAATGTCACTGATCAAGCTGAAAAAGCCTTGTTGGCATTAAATCAGGGGCTTGATGACGCTGAGTTATACTGTCAGAGATTCCGTAGGTGGGCAGTCCTGACCAAATGGAATGACGACGCTTTGGCGGCCCTTTTCCGGAAGGGTCTGTCGGATAATGTAAAGGATGTTATGGTGGGATTCCCTGTCCCCTCTGGTCTCAATGATTCTATGTCATTAGCGATTCAAATTGACAGACGTTTGCGTGAGCGGAGAAATATGCGTGGAGTGGTGTTGCCTTGTGAGCCAGCTTCTGAGCCCATGCAGTGTTATGGAGTGGTGTCTGGGGCACAGCGTCATGAGTTTCAAAAGCGCAATAGGTTATGTTTCTACTGTGGTGATGCCTCTCATGCTATTTCAGTCTGCCCTAAGCGGGGAAGACGTTTTGCACGCTCAGTTGTCTTGGGTAGTGTTCAGACTAAGTTTTTATTAACTGTCACTCTGATATGCTCTCTGTCCTCATTTTCTACTCAGGTGATAATGAGGGTTGAACCTGATCACCAGGAGTGCTGCAAATTTTTGGTTCTATATAATCTGCATGACATTATCGTGCTGGGTTTCCCTTGGTTACAGTCTCATAATCCTGTTTTGGATTGGAAATCTGTGTCTGTAACCAGTTGGGGCTGCCAATGTGTTAATACCAACACTCCTGTTTTTTCTGCCTCCCCCCAAGCTCAGGATGTTCCTGACTTTTTGTTTGATTTTTCTGATGTGTTTAGCGAAAGTAAATCTGCATCCTTACCTCCCCATAGGAGCTATGACTGCGCTATTGAATTAGTGCCGGGTAGTAAATTCCCTAAAGGTCGCCTCTTTAACTTGTCTGTACCTGAACATGACGCTATGCGGTCTTATATCAAGGAATCATTGGAGAAGGGTCATATCAGACCATCCTCTTCACCCTTAGGTGCCGGTTTTTTCTTTGTGGCCAAAAAAGATGGTTCATTAAGGCCGTGTATTGATTATCGTCTCTTGAACAATATTACTGTGAAATATCAATACCCGTTACCCTTGATTTCTGACCTGTTTTCCAGGGTGAAAAACGCTACTTGGTTTACCAAGCTTGACCTCAGGGGGGCGTATAACCTTATTCGCATTAAGCACGGGGATGAATGGAAGACGGCATTCAATACCCCTGAAGGGCATTTTGAGTACCTAGTGATGCCCTTTGGGCTCACTAATGCCCCTTCCGTCTTCCAGTCCTTCATGAATGACATTTTCAGGGATTTTGTGGACAAATTTCTGATTGTTTATTTGGATGATATCTTGATTTTTTCTAATGACTGGGACTCTCATGTGAAACATGTTCGGACTGTGTTCCAGATTTTGAGGGATAATGCTCTGTATGTGAAGGGATCAAAGTGTCTTTTTGGCGTACAGAAGATCTCATTTCTGGGATTCATTTTGTCCCCATCTGTTATTGAAATGGACCCGGTCAAGGTTCAGGCCATCTGTGATTGGGTCCAACCTACTTCATTAAAGGCTCTTCAGAGATTTTTGGGTTTTGCCAATTTTTATCGTAAATTTATTGGTAATTTCTCGGTTATTGTTAAACCATTAACTGATTTGACCAGAAAGGGTTCTGATGTGGTGAATTGGCTTTCCTGAGGCAGTCTCTGCATTTCAGGAACTTAAGCAGAGATTCACTTCTGCTCCTGTTCTACGGCAGCCTGATGTTTCTCTGCCATTTCAGGTGGAGGTTGATGCCTCTGAAATTGGGGCAGGTGCCGTTTTGTCCCAAAAAGATCCAGAGACCTCTAAAAGTAACCCTTGTGCCTTTTTCTCTCGAAAATTTTCTCCTACTGAACGTAATTATGACGTGGGTAATCGGGAGTTATTGGCCATGAAGTGGGCTTTTGAAGAGTGGAGACATTGGCTGGAGGGAGCCAAACATCAGGTGGTGGTCCTTACGGACCATAAGAATCTGGTCTATCTGGAATCTGCCAAGCGACTCAATCCTAGACAGGCCAGGTGGGCCTTGTTTTTCACACGTTTTAATTTTGTGGTTTCCTTTCTTCCTGGCACTAAGAATGTTAAGGCGGATGCCCTCTCGAGGAGTTTCCTTGCGGACTCTCCTGAGTTATCTGATCCTTCTGTTATTTTGAAAGAGGGTGTAGTTCTTTCCGCCATCTCGCCCAATTTGAGACTTGCTCTGGAGGGGTGTCAGGAGGATAGGCCCGAGCGCTGCCCTGTTGGAAAATTGTTTGTCCCGGACCAATGGAAAAAGAGTGTGATGTCTGAGATTCATTGTTCCGCATTGGCTGGGCATCCCGGAATTTTTGGTACCAGAGACTTGGTTAGTCGGTCCTTTTGGTGGCCTACCTTGTCTCGCGATGTCAGGGAATTTGTGCAGTCCTGCGGGACTTGCTCTCGCTCCAAGCCTTGCTCTCGCTCTAGTGGTTTGTTGATGCCATTGCCTGTGCCCAAGAGACCATGGACCCATATCTCTATGGATTTCATTTCCGATCTTCCTGTTTCTCAGAGAATGACCACCATCTGGGTAATTTGTGATAGGTTTTCCAAAATGATACATCTTGTGCCATTACCTAAGTTGCCTTCCTCCTCTGAATTGGTGCCGTTGTTTCTTCAGCACGTAGTTCGTTTACACGGCATTCCTGAGAACATTGTGTCTGACAGAGGAGTCCAGTTTGTTTCCAGATTTTGGAGGACTTTTTGTTCTAAACTGGGTGTTCAATTGTCTTTCTCCTCGGCATTTCATCCTCAGACCAATGGTCAAACTGAGAGAACAAACCAGACATTAGAGACTTATCTAAGATGCTTTGTGTCTGCTGATCAGGATGACTGGGTCTCTTTTTTGCCTTTGGCTGAGTTTGCTCTTAATAATAGGGCTAGCTCTGCCACTTTGATGTCTCCGTTTTTCTGTAATTCTGGTTTTCACCCTCGATTTTCTTCAGGACAGACGGAAGCTTCTGTCTGTCCAGGTGTTGACTCTGTTGTTGAGCGTATGCAACAGATTTGGGACCAGGTAGTGGAGAGGTTGTCCCTCTCTCAGGAGAAGGCCCAGCGGTTTGCTAACCGGCATAGGACTGATGGTCCTCGGTTTAAAGTGGGGGACTTGGTCTGGTTGTCCTCAAAGAATATTCCTATGAGAGTAGCATCTCCTAAATTTAAGCCTAGGTTCATTGGACCTTATAAGATCATGGAGATTATTAATCCTGTTTCTTTTCGTTTGCTTCTTCCAGGGACATTTAAGATCCATAACGTGTTCCACAAGTCCTTGTTGAAGAGGTTTGTTGAGCCAGTGGTTCCTGCTACTGTGCCTCCTGACCCTGTTTTGGTTGAGGGCAATCTGGAGTATGTGGTTGAGAAAATATTGGATTCTCGTTTTTCTAGACGAAGACTCCAGTATTTGGTTAAATGGAGAGGTTATGGTCAGGAAGACAATTCTTGGGTGTTTGCTTCGGACATCCATGCTAGGAGACTTATCCGTGCGTATCATAGAACTCATCCTGACCGACCTGGTTGCTCAAATGAGGGTTCGGTGACCCCTCCTCAAGGGGGGGGTACTGTTGTGAATGGGTTTGAGATGAGTTCTGAGCAGAGGCTCCCTCTGGTGGTTACAAGCGGTACTAGTGAAGATTGTGAGGACTGGGAATCAGGTGTTACTGACTGGTCTTATATAAGGGAGTCATTTTCCCATCAGGGTTGCCGGTGATCAATTGTTCTGGTCTGAATCCTTCATTCCAGTTTCCCTTGTAGCCTGCTGTGTCGTGTCTGCATCTCCTGCTACCAGATAAGAATTTTTCTTCTTTTGTGTTGTTGCTATATTTTTGCATTTTGTCCTGCACTTCTTTGGGGGCCTTCTGGGTCCCCTCCGGGGGCTTCTGCCTTCTCAGTTTAGTTCAGCCACTGAGTTTTGTTCTTTTGCTTTTTCCAGTTTTTTCAGTGGCTGCTGTTTTGATTTTGTTACACCAGAGAGCTAATTTAGGTGGTAGAGGTCGTGTGATCTCAGGTGATTTTGAAATTAGTAGAGTTGGTGTTTTTCAGGGTTTTCTGGGATTGCAGTAAGTACCCTTCCTGTCCTTTTCTATTTAGATAGTTTGGGCCCCAGCGTTTGCTCATTCTATTTCTTTCTGTGTCAGTATTTCCTCTTGTCTAACCGCCATTACATGTTTGGGGGCTTTCTATTATCTTTGGGGTTCTGCTCCGGGGCAGATAGCTTTCCTATTTCTATCTTTAGGTGTAGTTAGTTTCTCAGGCTGTGACGAGGCGTCTAGGACCAACGTAGGAACGCTCCACGGCTGCCTCTAGTTGTGGTGGTTAGTCAGGGTACTGCAATCCCATAGATTCCAACTGCTCTGGTGTATTGCCTTTTTTACCTGCACTCCTCAGCTACCGAAACATAACACCAGGGGTTAATGTGCCAGGAGCGGTCCGTGACCACTCCTGGCACATAGTGCCGGGTGTCAGCTGTGATAATCAGCTAACACCCGGCGGTGATCAGCTGCGCTCCCCCCTTTCTGCCATTGGACGTACTATCCTGTCCATGGTCATATTGTCATGGGTTTTATGGACGGGATAGTACGTCCAATGGCAGAGAGGGGTTAAACCAAGCTAATATGGGACAGGAATTAGCTACAGAAAACATGAGTACTTACCGGCAATGCTATCACAAGGGGGAGAGGAAAAGATGAGATGCTTCCTGGATGCAGGCTGAAGGAAAATGGAGGAAAGTGAGGGAAAGCTACCACAATGCTTTGCAAAGCTACCATAATGCCTTGCAAAAGGAGGGAAAAGATTCACTGAAAGTGAAACACAAACAATATAAGACAGCGAATATGACACTGGTCACTAGAGGGAGCCAAAACACTGCAAAACAAACATCAGAAACAATTAGATGTTGGAGACAGAACAGATCCCTCGGGGGTTTCATCTAAACCACGTCAGTCAGAGATTTAGATGGAAACCCTGATGTAAGTGCTCAGCATAGCACACCGGATAAATGTGATCATAAATGTTATGCAAAATGTTCCCAATAACAGCTTCAACTCAATCCACAAAAAGCAAGCCCTCACTCAGGTCTGTCATCTGTTAACGTAAATATAGGGGCTTCCACGTTACTGGTAGCTCAAAGGCTCTGGAAAAGCAGAATGGCTCCTCACCCCCCAAAAGAAATTCAGCAAATTCTCCGCTCCCAAATGCAAATGCCACCCTCCCTTCTGAGCCCCAGTGTACCTACACCACATTTAGCACCCACATGGCATTTCTGTAGTGACAAAAGCCTAATTTACTGGTGCGTGTCACCAGAAGCACAGGCTGGGCATAATGTACTGGTCATTGTGTAAGGCGGCCAGGGTGGTAGTAGTGGCAACGGGCTGTACTGTTCCCACACCCTGGCACCCCACAGATAAAACACAATGTCCTTTCTGCTGTACATACAGTGCGTGCAGCAGAACACTCACAGTCACTGTCAGATTTACCATGGCTGCTGTCACGCCTGCTCCGCATCCATGAGCCCCATAAATCACTTCAGAGTCAAGGTCTTTTTCCAACAGATTAACTTTACTGGACAGTAGCGTATTCATCACATGGGCAGCACAGTTTAAACACAGAGACATCTTATCTTTCCCTGCCAACCGGGCTGCTCCTATTCTCTCCATCAGCTCTGTCTCCCTTTTCCTAGCAATCCCTGCCATATCTGTGGACAGTCCGTGTCCCATTAGTATCTTAGGCGTTGCCAGCTCCCTGTCAGCCCCTCATCCAGTTCCATTAGGGAAAGGTGCCAGGAATGCCATCTCAGCTGCTCCCACCCCGGTCTTAGACCCCGAATCCTTCTTGGGGATGGTCCTTTTGAGCTGGTGCCTGGCTGCACTATTTTCAGCCTGGAGCCCCTTACTGCCATCCGCAGCTTTATCCCCACAGCCTGTATCTATCTCCTTCACTACATGCACCCTGTCCTTGGTCAGGCTGCCCAGGCTCCTTCTGACTCTAATCAGGAAGTATCCTGACTATATGTCCCTGCTCTCTTGCTCTGTGCTGTTCCTCCCATTTATTTAACTCCTTTGCTGCCTGTACTCTATTATCACTATATGCTACTCTATCCCTTAACTCTATAATGCCCCCTTTACTCTAACCACTATGGCTCTATGCTATCTAAGATCCTATCTTAACCCTAATTCTTTGCAGTACACATTACATACGCAATACAGCAACACATAGTACATTTGCACCACAGTATATAAACATTAATAACCCAGGAGGTGCGCATTCGATCATGTGAACAGCGACCAAGAGAGAAAAGGCACGTGAGTTTCCTCACCACCTCCTTACAACTACAACTGCAGTTTGCAGTTTTCACTCAGCAACATCCACTGCTTCCTGTTTCTGGAAAACGCTCATAGATAAATTCCCAAAGGGTTATAATTTCCAAAATGGGGTCACTTGAGGGGGATTCTGCTTTTCTACCACGGAATCCGGGTAAAGTGTCAGTGGATGCGCTGCTGATGAATATAGTCGAATGATTGATATATTTTCAAAAGCTTTATTGAGCTGGTTTAAGGTCAACGCGTTTCGAAGTCATACACAGGACCTCTTCATCAGGACAAAACCTATAGCAACTGTCAGAGTTGGTTTGCTTATATGTGGTCTTTTTTTAAAAAATACCCGTCAAACAGGGCACATGTAAAGAACTTTGACACTATCATGTGCCCTGTTTGGCAGGTTTTTTTTTTTTAAAAAAACACCTCATATAAGTAAACCAACTCTACATGTATGTATGTATGTATTCAGGGGCCCTGTTCATCGACAGCAAAATCGAAGCGCTCTCCTTCGGCTAAACTGAATCGTCTCTGTGATAGGTCTAGTAAGTTCTCCTGTTAATCCCTTTTATTTTATGATTTTATGTAACTGTTTATGCTGTATTGTTTTGTCCCCCTTGTAAAATCTTTTGTATATTTTTCATAAACACTGCCTCCCTTTGGATTAAATTTAATAGTTCTGTTCCTTCTGTTCTGTAAACTACGCCTCGAAGTGATAGCTATCGTTAACAGTGTCTAATCGACTGAAACAGATTAGTGGTGGCGGCGAGTAGTCAGGTGTTATCTGAGAGTAGGCTGTGACCATACCGGGGTGTGTGTGTATATTTCATGTGTTGGAATCCGGAGGTGTATATGCCGTACACTCACCGTTAATTTCCCGATAGCCAGCCTAGTGGTGCGAACAGGCTGCGGCCTTCTTCGTTGATCGTCGTTCAATCGTGTAATTGTCCGGATGATAGGGGGCAGCAGAGAGCTGGGCACTCCAAAGATCACAGTGGGTGGTACTCGTGACCTTCCCGGCCTGTGATATCAGGGATTTGTGGGATTAGAAAAGTCGTGACAAATATCGCATCCCTGCCACTAGTAATTGTCAAATACTAGATTGAGACTTTTAAGGGTAAAGGGTATGCCACACTAAGCGAGATCGCTAGCAAGATCGCTAACGAGATCGCACCTGCGTCACCATTTATGATGCAGTAGCGATCTCGTTAGCGACTTAGCTGTGTGATTCCAAACACATCTCATCAGCGATCTGTATAATGACCTCTGCAGTCGTTGGGAAAACCTAGTCCCACCTGCGATGCTGGTGAAGTCGTTCATAAAGGGTGTCACACTCAGCGATTGAGGCTCACCAGCGGGACACCAACGACCAAAAAACGGCTCAGAACGTTCATGAGCGATCAACGACATCTCAGCAGGGGCCACATCGCTGCTACATGTCACACACAGCTAAGTCGCTAACGAGGTCGCTAGTGTGTCATAAATGGTGATGCAGGTGCGATCTCGTTAGCGATCTCGCTTAGTGTGGCATACCCTTTACTGCTAGACTTTGATCATTCACCACTGTAGATCTTTATGCTAGATAATTAGGCTGTTCCTCTCTCACACACATTAGCGAGGAAAATGTTTCCTTGTAAGTTTGTCTGGTCATCATCCTTTTACACTGAACGTTTAATCTATGAATCAGTCATTAATTACTAGCTAGCTAGGCACGATCATTCATATTGCAGCCCAAATCAAGGAAGAGCAAGGAAGCTTAATGGAATTGAGACATGGCTGTGGAGAAGCTAACTCGCTCATTTAGTAGACTAGAACACCTAAAAAGGAGCTCATAAACGCTGCATCCTCCACACATGACATGAATCTGTTCTTTGATCCCTGATAGCTAATCTGAGGTTACAAAGAATATATCTCATGCTAAACATGTCAGATCACTCCTGTCTGACAATGTCAGACAGGAGTGAAATCTGTTGCTATTTACATTAAGCCAATGTAGTACCATGAGTATCTATACTAAACGCTGTGGTACCATGGACAACCCAACGGCGACTCAGACCATGAAATATGCTTAAAACATAGGGCCTAGTTACTGCCAGTTATTTTCTTGGTCTCACAAAAAGCTCTCCCACTATTTAGCATAAAAAAGTCCATAATCATGCACAATTACTTGTGCTTATCCCTACTAACTTCTTTGGGCCATTAAAAACTCACCAATTTGACTAATGACTCGGTCACATTCATTTAACATAGGGTAATTGTCTACAGACCATTGGGTTTTGTTGCCCCTTTGATGTTAGACAGTTATGATCCATAGCATCAGTTTTAAGCTCCACCGCTGAGGCAATTGGGTAACTTAGAAGGACCAGAGGCCCAGGAGCTTCAAAACACTCCCCAACAGTGTACCTGCCATAGAGGTAGGGTACAAACTTCGTTTTGAGATCCTGATGACCACGAAGGACTGCTTCCTGACAAAAAAAAATTGGCATTCTTTTCCCTCATCTGAGTCTAGGACACTAGCTACATAGACATTTTTACAGTTTCCTATGGGATAGATTTATTGATGTATCCAAATGATATAGACATATCATAGAGGTATATGCATACATTTTTTGCCTAGAAACCATTTTTGCAATAGTGTTCAGTACATCCTCTATGTATCACAGAGCATACTAGACTGCAGACAGAGCTAACAGTAAACCCATCACTGAGCTCCTCTAAACAGGGTCTGTACCTTTTATCTCTCTTCTCATGGACTATCTTATAAGCTGATTTATTTACTGACTGAAGGTGTGTTTTTATTTGGTCATGAATCATCTTAGAAAATCGTTTGGAAATTAGCCCGATCATATAAATCTGGTAACTCAATGATAAATCAGTCTTTACATACTGTGATACAGGGAGGCTGTGTAAGCCAAAGTGTGCAAAATGTTAAAGTAAACCCAATCACAAATCCATTGTACACTCCTCAGGAGTTGACAGCGTTCTGACACAACTCTTGATCGATGGGTCAATATTATCAGACTTCCCTCTCTGTTTGAAAAGCAATATTCCAAATTTGTCATTGATTTCAGGTTGGAAAGAGTTGGTGTATAGTTAAGTTTTGTTATGGGGCCCTATGATTTTTTTGTATGCCCATAGTTACTTCTCTGGTATCACCATTAAATAAATGTATTGATATGCTCTATAAGCATTACGCCCCCTAATGACCGATTTGGTCAGTGACCAACTGGACCTTGGATTCTCTTGCATGGAAATGGGCACAACCAGGATATATATGGTCTCCACATCTGAGATGCTCACACATGATCAAGCCCAGTCTTAAGTATAGAAAATAAAGTCATGATTTTGTGAGTTATTTCGCACAGAAGATGCTGCCTGACGTCTGGTTCTTCTAGTCATGTCTTCTGTATTGACATCTTCCTTAGCTCATCTTGTGTCCTATATACGTCAAGCTGTGGAAAGGACCCCCGAGGGTCTTATGCGGAATTGAATTCGTTGTTTCGATAGTGGATAGCGTTATTGAGCGTGGGGTAAATCTCAGAGGACAAATGACGCGGGAACAAAACAAGATTTGTTTTTAAACACTCAATTTGCCATTAACCATGTTACTGTCAGTATTCTCCTAGGAGGAGACATGGAACAGCTGCTAAGTTTATCCATTATGGTGGCCATCTTGTTATCATCTAGATATGTCGATGACAAATGTCTCATGGCACCCATGGGTTTGTAGGAAGATTATAAGCAATGAAAAGGAAAAAAAAAAGGAAAAATTAGTAATACAGAGTTGTTACTTTATACATCCATTTCAATTAGAAATAACAATAGAGGTAACACACACAGTTCTAAGACATAAATAAGATTGCCCAGCTGATTATACATGAGATAAATAAATGTTTGTTTGGCTGACAGCTATTCTACCTGACTCCGACAGGCTCAATAAATTCCAGCACACGACTGCCTTTCATGTAATTTCAGAAAGCCTCTATACCCATTAGACAGCCAGCTGATCCCACTGGAGCTGGCCATTCAGACCTCATTCAGGCACCTGTGTTTACCCTCTTTCCGACATATGACGTTCTGGTACGTCATGTGCTGGCTCCCTGACTCTTCTTTCACATTTTGGCTGATTTAATCATCATCATCATCTTCCGCTAACAGCCGCGGGTGGAGCAACGCTCTGCCCGCTGCTATCAAACTGTTAAATCCTGCTGTCAATGTCTGACAGTGGCATTTAACAATCACCGGCAGGGGGCACATCATTCCACGCACCTATCAGCTTGCCCTGATGTGATCGCGATGCACTAATGGGTTGTCATCAGTGTCGGACTGGGATGATAAGGGCCCACCAGTAACGTTGACTTTGGGGGCCCACATTTCACCTGCATTTACCTATATCTTTATATAAAAATAAACTGGGTAGTTTGGTTAATGAATGATGAGATGCTGCTTTTTTTTGTACAGAGTGAATGAAGTGAATTATGCCAAGTACTGCCCATATACTGGGGTTGGGGGCCCAGATCTGCACAGGGGCCCACCGGGGAATTCACCTGTTACCCTATGGGCCAGTCCGAGCCTGGTTGTCATGATAGCCAGGGGTCTGCTACTGTCCTTTTCTATGCCTATCGTTATTATCCTCCTGTGAATGCCAGCACTTGGCTGGCACTCATAGGAGATCGTGATTTTAGCTATAGCTCTGCTATGTTTAGAGATCAGACAATCGTAGTTTCAAGCCGCCTAGGGGGACTATTAAATACAATAAAAAGTTAAAAAAGAAGTTTTTAAAAATATGAAGAAAAAACTCACAAAAGTTTAAATCTCAACCCACTTGCACCATTAAAATAAAACAATTACAAAAAAAATTACAAAAAAAAAAATATATATATATTTGGTATCGCTGCATTCGTAAAAATCTGATCTATCAAAATATAAAATTAATCCAATCGGTAAATTGCATAATGAGAAAATAGATCGAAACTCCAGAATTACCGTACATTTTTTTTGGCTGCTGTTACATTGCAATGAAATGCAATGAGGCAATCAAAACAACATACCTAACCTAAAATCATATCAGTGAAACCGTCAGCACAGGGCGCAAAAAAAGAAGTCATCACATAGCACAAAATAAAAAAGTTGCGGGTCTCTGAAAATGGCAACGCAAGGCTTTGACAAATATCGCTGAGGTGATATAAATGCATCGCTTTTCCTTTGTCTGTCAGAGTGCTGTCCCGGAGCATGAAATGTTCTAAATATGGACTAATTAAAGAATTTACAATTTTATTCTCAAGGATCTGGAGCATAAAAAATTCTTTACTGCTATTCATGTCTCATCAGGACGGAGTTCCGTGCACCTGTTTTCCAAGTGTCGGTGAGCTGGCTATTTCTCTCCTTTTTAGACACAAGAAAAGTTGTTTTTAAACGAATTTCGGATTTTTTTTCACCACTTTAATAAAAAAAAAAGCTATGCATATTTGGTATCTGTGTACTCGTACTGACGTTGAGAATCAGGGGGAAGACAGAAGAGAAGGCACATCCGAGGTATATAACAGTCAATAATTATTTAATCTGTATCCATGACACACAAGGGATTTAAAACGGACGCGTTTCTGGCGATTCACTCACCTGTAATCATAGTATGATCTTGAGAATCATATTGCCATGTACATTTTACCGTACAGTGAACATCATAAGTAAAAAACCCAAAACACATTGTGAAATTGCACTTTTTTTGCAATTTTATTGCATTTGGAATTTTTTGCCCACTTTCCAGTGCATCACTTGATAAAATAAATGGTGTCATTCAAAAGTGCAACCTGTTATGCAAAAGAAGAGGTTAAAGGGGTATTTCCATCTCCAACATCCTATCCCAATATGTAGTAGGTGTAATAATATTAGCAAATATCTCCAATTAGAAATGTAATATAATTCTTCTGATACCCTATGTCATTTACCCCATGTGCAAGGTATTGTATTAGCTTAGATATCCATAGTTGCAACCATTTATAACTACCTAAATGTCACTATATGAGTAGTCATAACCATGGATACCTAAGATTTTGCAATGCCTGCACATAGGGTAAGCGACATAGCAATCAGAAGAACTGTTCTACATTTCTAATTGGAGGTATTTGCTAATATTGTTATTACACCTACTACATATTGGGGTAGGATTTTGGAGCTGGGAATACAACTTTAAAGTACTTGATTTATCCATGATTTTTATAGATCTAATAAACCCCCATTTTAGTCTATAAGGCTGTTCACATGTACGTGTTTTTTCCTAAGCCCTGTGTCTGTGCAAAACTCATAGAGGCTGTGTAGACACGAAGGTTAGTGGGTGCTCTCGTCTGCTGGCCCAGCTGTCCTAATAAAGACTGCATGGACCACGGCTCATTCCACTGAGCGCCTGCACTCTTTTCCCATGGGAAGAATATCTCTCAGACAACTCAAGGGAGGGTAAAACAGTGTGGCAACACTTTATTGAACCACCAACAGACAATACCATATAGAACAGTCCTAGTAAATACCCAAGATGGTGCAAATCAGAGTCTCACCCTTCTGCTGGCTCACCGGGATTAAATCAGCTGTGACTTCGGGGCATCCAGGGCCAACTACCCCCACCAGTGGCACCAAGTTTTTGTCGGACACCCATAGAGAGGAGATAACGACAAGCTTAGGAAGCTGACAATCCATTGAAGTACGTGGTCAGGTGACATGATTGTCCCAACCTGGCTTCTCCGAACCTCTCCATGAGGCCTGGTGCCCGGAGGGTCCCAAACTGGCTTCTATGAATGTCTCCACGGTTTCTGCGATGGTCAATGGAGCATATTTGTATTCCTCCAGCTAAGAAAAGCTTTGTAACTTATTTATTTATCCATGCATGAAAATCACTGATGACACACTGATTGTAAAAACGGACACACTTACCAAAAAATGATGACACACTGTTTAATGGCTGTGTCTGACCGTGCAGGACCACATCTCTTGTGTAGGTGAGGAGGTAAAAGAATATTTAGACATTATAGTATGGGATCACAACTGATTCTTTTTTTGAGGTAAAACATTGCTTAACCCCTTCAACCCACAAGCCTGTTTTTGCCAAATTTTACAATTCTGACCATTGTGACTTTATGAGGTAATAACTCTAAAATGTTTCAACACTTCCCATTGATTCTGAAATTTTTTTTTTGTGACATAGTGTACTTCATGATAGCATTAACATTTGTTTGATATGATTTGCGTTTATATTTTTAAAAATCGGAAATTTGGGGAAAAATGAGAAAATTTAGCAATTTTAAAACTTTTAATTTTATGCCCTTAAACTACAGAGTTATATAACACAAAATAGTTAATAAATAACATTTTCCACATCACTCCTGTAATCAGCACAAATTTTGAAACATAAACTTTTTGTTAGGAAGTTAAAAGGGTTAAAAGTAGACTAGCGATTTCTCATTTTTTCCAACACAATTTACAAAACCATTTTTTTAGGGACCACATCACATTTGAAGTGACTTTTAGGGGCTTATGTGACAGAAAATAACCATTATAAAAACTGAACCCCTAAGGTGACGAGGGCAGGACCAAAACGCACATCTGGGTGGGCGCACAGTCTATGGGGACTCCTGTTGTTCTTTGCATAGGTATTAGTTTATTTACTACATTATTGAATATTTGTTTTAACATAAATTGCGATACCATTATTGCTTCCTATGCACAGGTTGATTTACCATGCATTTACATATATTATGGCAACATTTATGGGACTGTATGTACTTACCATTTAGTTTGTCACCATTTCTAGGATATACCGTATATACTTGAGTATAAGCCGACCGAGTATAAGCCGACCCCCCTTATTTTGCCACAATAAACTGGGAAAACTTACTGACTCGAGTATAAGCCTAGGGTGGAAAATGAGATTATGCCCTATATGCTGCCCCATGTATTATGCCCCCATAGATGCTCCATAGATTATGCCCCCATAGATGCTCCATAGATTATGCCCCCATAGATGCTCCATAGATTGTGCCCCCATAGATGATCCATAGATTGTGCCCCCATAGATTGTGCCCCCATTGATGCTCCATAGATTGTGCCCCCATAGATTATGCCCCCATAGATTGTGCCCCCATTGATGCTCCATAGATTGTGCCCCCATAGATTATGCCCCCATAGATGATCCATAGATTGTGCCCCCATAGATTATGCTCCATAGTATAGGCCTCAATTGCTGCCGCTGCAACCGAAAAAAAAAAAAAAAGACATACTCACCTCTCGTCGCTGGGGGCCAGGTGCCGGTGTCCTGAGCAGGCGGGGACACCGGCGCGCTATGGGGGACAGGTGCCGGTGTCACCGCTCGCTCAGGGCCCCGGCACCTGAGATATTTACCTGTCACCCGATGCACGCCGCTGTCTTCCGGGTCCTCCAGCAGTCAATGATCAGGCAGAGGGCGCTGCGCGCAGTAACTACGTCATCGCGCCCTGACCGCTCAACACAGGTGCCGGGACCGTGGGAGAAGAACAGGGGCTGCAGAGACCGCGCCGGCTGAGGGGTGAGTATATAGGACAGCTGCGCTCCCCCTCCCCCGCCGACCCCCTGGTATATGACTCGAATATAAGCCGAGAGGGGGACTTTCAGCCCTAAATAATGGGCTGAAAATCTCGGCTTATATTCGAGTATATACGGTACATCACGAGACGTGAGCAGTGTAGAGTGCATCAGGCTGGCATACATGAGTAGTGTAGAGTGCATCAGGTTGGCATATGTGAATAGTGTAGAGTGCATCAGGTTGGCATACGTGAGTTGTGTAGCGTGCATCAGGTTGTCATACGTGAGTTGTGTAAGTCAGAAATTAATTTAGTAGTCCGTGGATGTGTGGTACAGTTTGAAGCATTCTTTTATACACAGGCCAGGTTTGATGGGGCAGGTGTCACATTGATGAGTGCTGTCCTTTCTTATCCTCTTTCTGTAACACACTCATCACCTCTTTTCCTTCCTAACTTTCAATTATTAGGGCCTTGATCACTACCTCCTGGAACTGAAGGTATGTAGTGCTCTGGCCTGCACATCGTGATAACACGTAAGCGTTATACATTGCCATCTGTACGATGTGCACCTTCTTGTACCACACCTTAACTTTTCGAATGGCACTGTATGGCTGGAGGACTTGATCAGAACGATTAACACCCCCATGTTCTTGTTGTACCCCAGTGCACAGTCTGGTTTGGTTACCTGTAGAGAGGAACCTCAAACAGCAGTGGTGGTGCTGCCATCACTATGTATGATGGGAAAAGAAAGGACATTCTTCTTTACTTGACCACCAGCTTGTTGTTGCTACACTTAGCTCTGCTCTCACCCTTTCTGAGCAGCTGCCCAATTAGCGTCTTAGGGACGCCTTTCTGATTTTTGTGGACAGTACCACACGCTAAGGGACTTAAAAAGTGGGATGCTGGTATAAAAGGTGCCTACGTAGATGTGATATCCTTGATGCAGCAGTGGGTGCACCAAATCCAACACAATTTTCCCACTCACTTTCAGGACAGGGAGACATTGAGGGGGTTGAATACAGGTGTCCTTCCCTTCATAAACTCTGAATCTGTGGGTGTACCCTGAGGTACGCTCGCACAGCTGGTAAAGTTTAATTCCGCACCTGGCCCTCTTACATGGTTGGTATTGCTGGAATTCGTGCCTCCCTTTGAATGGTGGCTCAGTGGATAGCACTGCAGCCTTGCAGCGCTGGAGTCCTGGGTTCGAATCCCACCAAGGACAACATCTGCAAGGAGTTTGTATGTTCTCCCGTGTTTGCGTGGGTTTCCTCCGGGTTCTCCGGTTTCCTCCCACACTCCAAAAACATTCTGATAGGGAATCTAGATTGTGAGCCCCATCGGGTACAGCGACGATAATGTGTGCAAACTGTAAAGCGCTGCGGAATATGTTAGCGCTATATAAAAATAAAAATAAAGATTATTAAATGTATTAGGGACTCATCCAAGCTGATGTCCCTTTGGGGAACATGCACCTAACCAAACTTGTTGCTGAAGTGATAAATGATCAGCCGAACTTTGAAAAGTTGATCAAAATTGGGGTCATCTTGGGAAGGACACCATGCATTATCATTGTAATGCAAAAATTTGTGGATGGCCTCAAAACATTGGACTATTCTGAAGTGGCCTTCTATGAGCCCTGACCTAAATCCTATTGAGCATCTTTGGAAAAAGTTGGAAAGAACTGAAACATGCCGTCTGGAAAAGGCAACCTTCAAACACGAGACAACTGGAGAAGTTTGCTCTTGAGGAGTGGGCCAAAATACCTGTCGAGAGGTGTAGAAGTCTACAGGAGTCGTTTGATTGCAGTGATTGTCTCAAAAGGTTGTGCAACAAAATATTAAGTTAAGGGTACCATCATTTCTGTCCAGGCCTATTTCATGAGGTTTATTTTTTTTAAATTATGTGGAAGCATGGTTGAAAAGCAATGTTTGATTTTCATTTGTTCATTTTCATAGATTTTTGCTTTATTATTACTTTTGCCGGATTCAAGTTATTTCTGTGACCATTGTAGGTTTTTCCTATCATTAAACGAGGGGTACCAACAATTTTGACCTTGTGTGTATTTTTACTGTCCCTAATGTAGTCCTGTCAACTAATCTAAATATTTTTTTTATTCTGGTGTCACACAAAAAAAACAATTGGAAGCCGATCAGTGATGTGCGTCACCAACCAGCGTTGGACGGCTAAAGGACGCACGCATGCATGTGATGCAAAAAGGGAATAAAAAAAGACAGGTAAAAAAAAATTCTTGCCAAAAGTGAGCACAGATGATGCTCAGTGGTCTGCAGTACTGATCAGCCGGTCAGCGGCTGAAGGACACAGGCACCGAGAAGTTGCAAAGGGAGGGGGAATAGACAGGCAAAAAAAGTCCGGAAAACAGCAAGCATGGGTGCCGATCAGCGATTTGTGTCACTGATCAGCACTCAGTAGCTGCAGGATGCAAGCATGGAGGTGGTGCAAAGGGAGGGGTAAAGGACAGGGAACAAAAGGTCCTGGAAAACAGTGAGCACTGGTGACGATCAGTGAATTGCATCACTGATCAACTGATCAGCATTCGGCAGCTAAAGGACCCAAGAACAAAAAAAAATGAGCGATCAGGTATGGATCAGCACTCGTGGCAGAAGGGGTGGGGGAGGGGTTAGGGAGAGGGAAAAAAGGAATGGGATTGGGGTGGATTAGGAAAAAGCTAAGGACAGGAACAGGTCAGGAAAGGATCAAGAGCGTCTTCTTTCTTCTTACAGGAACAGCAGCAAAACCAGCAGCAGTGATGGCACAGGCAAAATTTGTCTGTGGCACCACAAATCCCAGCAGATCCAGCTCCAGAACAGCTAAATAACTACTCTGCACACATCTCGAAGCTAGAATGAAGAAGTGTAGATTGGTCATTTAGAGTTCAGACTGCATTTCTGCACTCTGATTAGTGCTGGGGCAGGTGACTCTGGCGTTACCTAGCACTAATCATAGTCTGGACATCAGAGTTTGAAGCTATTTCATTACCTGAAACACTGAAATCGCTCTGATTGGCTGTTCAGAATTGAATTCACTGTGACGATGATTACCAATGCCCTTCTGCAAGATTCAGCAGGTACTTTAATGCAATTACCACTCTTGTCGTGGTGACTAGTGTTGAGCGATACGATACTGCAAATATCGGGTATCGGCCGATATTAGCTCTATCGGCCTTTCGATAATTCGTTTCGATATTTTCGTCTTATCGAATACCGGAATCGGATTTGTCACTGTCACTGTCAGTGTCCGTCGGTCGGGTCTGTCACTGTCAGTGTCCGTCGGTCGGGTCTGTCAGGAGTCAGCGGCACTTACCTGGCAGAAGATCTCCGGCGGTCACGGCCTGGACTGCTTCATGGCCGCCATCCTCTTCTCCCCGGCGGTCACATGCAGTTTCTCGCGATAACTGCAGTGACTGCTGGGTAATCCCGGCCGTAAAGCAGTCAGTCCGATGACGTCACCGCCGGGGAAGCAGGTAATCAGCTGTGCTGCGTCGCGATGACAGGCTCTGCCTGTCATTGCGATGTAGCAGAGCTGGATCGTCGTGGGACTGTCGTTACTATGGACTGCGTCGGACAGGTGGTATACTGTTGGTTTGTTTTTTTTCTTTTTTTACAGGAGATCGATGGCGTCGCAGGAATGAGAGTACAATAAAAGAAATGAAAACTGTGTTGTCTCTTTTATTTCATTAAAATACTTTTTTCTTGCTTTGTCTTTTTTTTATGCATTTAATAACTTTGGGATTAATAATGGATCGGTGTCTTATTGACACCTCTCCATTATTAACCGGGCTTATTGTCACCGTGCAATCAACGGTGACATTAACCCCTTATTACCCCGCTTGCCACCGCTACAGGGCAAGTGGGAAGAGCCGGGTAAAGTGCCACAATTGGCACATCTTTTGATGCGCCAAATGTGGGGCTGCTGTAGCCTGGTATTATCAGGCTGTTGAGGACCAAAATCCATGGGCCTTGACAGTCTTTTAATACCAGGCCGCAGCAGTCTGCATTTTACTTGGCTGGTTAACAAAAATAGGGGGACCCCTACGCCGTTTTTTTTTTCAAGGGGATCCCCTATTTTTGTTAACCAGCCAAGCTAAGCAGACTGCTGTGGCCTGGTATTATCAGGCTTGCAAGGTCCATGGATATTGGATCCTTACCAGCCTGAAAAACCAGGCCTCAGCGGTCTGCTTCATCTGGCTGGTTAACAAAAATAGGGGGGACCCCACGCCAATTTTTTTCGAGGGGATCCCCTATTTTTGTTAATCAGCCAAGATATGCAGACTGCTGTGGCCTGGTATTATCAGGCTGGCAAGGTCCATGGATCTTGGCTCCTTAACAGCCTGAAAATCCAGGCCTCAGCGGTCTGCTTCATCTGGCTGGTTAACAAAAATAGGGGGGACCCCACGCCAATTTTTTTCGAGGGGATCCCCTATTTTTGTTAACCAGTTCCCTCTGACGTCACTGATTGTGTCCCTGGCTGACCTGAAGTGAAAGTGGAAAGCAATCAATTAAGCTTTCCACTTCCTCTCCTGTCAGCCAGGAGAGGAACTCATTCATTTGGGGGTTTACTGTGAGGCTGCAGCATTAGCTGCGGTCCCTGCAGTAAACATTAACCCTTTCTGAAGGATTACACCGTGGGACCTGACTGTACATCGGATTGGTAAGAATAATTTTGCTTTATTATTTTATTTTTATTACAGGAAATGGTTTTAGCAGGAAAATAAAATATGGTCAAAAACTGTGTGATTATTTCATTAAACTTCTTTTTTATTAAAGTGTGTGTGTTTGATTTTTCTTTCATACAATAGGATTAATAATTGATAGTTGTCTAACTGACAGCTCTCAATTATTAACCTGGCTTAAAGTGACCTTTCAATTGCAAGGTCATTTTAACCCCTTATTAACCCATTCGCCACCGCTACAGGGCAATGGGAATAGACGGGCAAAGTGCCAGAAAGGGCAAATCTAATTAGAGATTTGCCCTTTCTGGGGTGTCTGGGGGCAGATGTTAGTAGCCGGGGGGGGGGCAAAAATAAAGGTCCCTCTCTGGGCTATTATTATCTGCCCCCACTCACTGGCTTTGTCTGTCTGGTTGCGAAAATAGGGCGGGAGCCCACGCCTTTTTTTTCAGCAATTTTACACCGCATATATATATTGTGAGACAGTGAAGGAATATGTGTTGAATGGGGTGTACATTTCACCTAGGTATAAGGGAAATGTGTGGCTTTGTAAACCTGGTGGTAGAGAAAGGTCACTACACCTCACATTCAACACACAGTTGCAGCTCAGGCCTGAAATCACTCAGGTGGTAATTAGGAGACCAGAAGTAGGTGTCTGCAAACACAATCTGAGAGCTGTCTTTAGCCTGGACACAGGGAGGTGTCCTGGCACAAAGAAGAAGTCTCCAGGATTGCGAGCTGTCTTCAGTCTGGACACAGGGAGGTGTCCTGGCACAAAGAAGCAGTCTCCAGGATTGCGAGCTGTCTTTAGTCTGGACACAGGGAGGTGTCCTGGCACAAAGAAGCAGTCTCCAGGATTGGGAGTACGTCTCCAGGAGTGTGAGCTATCTCAGTCTGGGTGCAGGAGGTACCCCGGACACAGGAGTAGTCTCAGTGAGAATCCGTGCGAATAGTGGCTGAATAGGAGTGGATCTCTCTCAAGTCTGGACGTGGGATGTGCCTTCAGACACAAGGAGGAGTATCTGTGAAACTCCATACTGGTAACATATATGATATGTGTTGTGTTGGGCCAGGCTGGTAGAGCCGGGACCCGGGTAGACAGGGCAATCGATCTATGTGTAATTAGTGGCTAGACAAGCCCAGGTTTTCTGTTTATGATTTGTTTTATCTGTTTGCTGTGGACTTTAATAAAGCTGGTTGCGGCCAGTTTTACACCAGAACTGCTGTCTGAATGAACTGTTTTCATGCCATTCTGTCTACCCAGACAGCGATCCTAGAGCTAATACCCCTGGAAATGCTACAATTGGCAGAGAATGCTGGGGCTGATACAGTTAGTGCTGGAGTGTGCATGCAGCACAGAGGCTTAGAGACAGCAATAAAGGTGAAGTCTGTTGAAATAGCAGCAGAGAAAAAAAAAAGTGTGTCAGCAGAAACGTCTGTTTGGAGCAGTCTTGGAGAGACAGTGGCCCTGATAGGGTCTGCAGAGAGAAAATGTATGCACAGCAAAACTGAACTTGTTGTGAAAATGACTGTGGAATGTGCAGCAGCAAAAGAAAAGTCTGTGGAGCAGTCTTAAAGAGACAGTAGCCCTAATAGACTTTGCAAAGAAAAAAAAAAAAAAGTGTCTGCACAGCAGAGCTGAATTTTTCTATGGAAAAGACTGTAGAGTGTGTGTATGTCTTGAGTGACAGACTGCCGTTGTGAAGACAGAGAAGTCTGACAGCATGGATGACAGCATGGAGGCGCTGTGTGAACAAATGGCGCAAGTTAATGTGCAACATAAAACTGCCGTGGTTGAGATGGATAAGTCCGGCAGTATGGAGGAGCTTGTTAAGAAATACCTGCAGAGCATGCAGCAGGCCCAGCAGAGCTGGCAGCTGCAGCAGGAGTTTAACCGATTTCTGAGGGAGCAGATTGCAGCTCTCAGCACCTCGTACCCGAGTAATGGTGTAAAGGCACCTGCGTTGCCTGCAGTAAAGAAGCGGTTGGAGCCTGACGTCAGCCGTCGTGTCGGCATGGTTGAAGAGGTGATAGTGAACCGCTACACCCGAGCATGTCCTCCTGAGGTACAGCCAGAGGTCGGACAAGGAGACCACCAGGACGCCAATCGTCTGGTCAGCCTGATGGAGAAGGCCTTCGCCAGCAAAGACTGTCTCCGTGACCAGCCGTCTGAGAGGTCGTCACTTCAGAGTTCCCGGACGCTGAACTCTCGCGGTAAGAGCGTTCCAGCTGTTGGGGACATGGGGTATGCTGATAAGCGGGTTCAGGCCCTCTTGGACTCAGAGAGTCCAGTGACTTCCGTATGTGACTTTCCCCGATCTGAGGATCTCTGGGGGAGAAATGTTTCTGATGGACAGTGTGATGAAGCTCCTATTGAGGGTGCGCAGTCTCGAGGGGCGGAACACAATGCTAGTGGGACGTTAAATTTATGTGATAATGATGATGATGATGATGATCATGATAATGATGATGACCATGATAATGATGATGATAATGATGACCATGATGCTGATGCTGATGCTGATAATGATGATGATCATGGTAGTGATGATAATACTGATCATAGTCATGATAATGATGTTGATAATAATGATGACTGTGATAGTGATGAAATTCCTTTGCAGGTGATGTTGGGAGACGAGGATGGTGGTTCTCGGGAACCGAGTGTCCCTGACTTGCCTGGGTCCTGTGACAATTTTGAGAGTGAGCAGTGGCGAGACCCCTCTCTTAAAACGGCCCAGGAAAATAGGGATGTTCTAAATGAGGTTTCCCAAGAGCCTGGCTCTGAGGAGACGTTTCTTCATGTTGCCATAAACACTGAAGTCCAGGGAGAGGTAGTGAGCCAGCTCCTAGCACCTGAGCTATATGGAAGCATAGTGCTGGGTTGTCACATAGTCACATACTTGAGGGACCAGATGGTGAAGTTAATGTTGTGGATGACATGTTAACTAAGGTTCCAGATCAGGATGTGAATGAGAATGAATTGTATACTCCTGAAAGTGAGCGGGATGTGAATGAAAAATGAATTATATAACCCTGACAGTGAGCAGGATATGAATGAAAATGAAGGGTATAGCCCTGACAGTGAGCCAGATGTGACTGAAGAAGTGGAGTATGGGATGAACGGTGGGGCTTCTGGGCGTGTCTTGCCAGAAGAGCCTGAAAGTGGGGAACTGGAGAAAAGTGAAAAGCCCCCTATACCTTCTGTGATAGTTGGTGACACATGGTCAGTGCACCAGGGACAGGAGGTACGTGAGTTTCTGAGGAAGAGTCAGCAGAAGTGTTCTGATGTGTCGGGTCGTACTTCTCTGGCCAGGCACTATATCGAAAATGAGCCCGGCCCTAAGGTCAAGATGAAACCGTGTAGGATACCCGAGGCCCGCAGAGAGTATAGGCCTGGGAGGGTACAGGGTAGTGCGGATGCTTCAGATGAAGAGAAAGCTGATGTTGGCTATGACTCAGGTGATGATACAAATGACAGTGGTGAAGATGAAGCTGATGAGGACCATGACTGGTCCAGAGTTCACTGTCTCTGTTGGATTGTTAACCAGCCCTCCGGTCTGGATGACCAGCCCTCCGGTCTGGAGAAGAGGGAGGGGATATGTGAGACAGTGAAGGAATATGTGTTGAATGGGGTGTACATTTCACCTAGGTATAAGGGAAATGTGTGGCTTTGTAAACCTGGTGGTAGAGAAAGGTCACTACACCTCACATTCAACACACAGTTGCAGCTCAGGCCTGAAATCACTCAGGTGGTAATTAGGAGACCAGAAGTAGGTGTCTGCAAACACAATCTGAGAGCTGTCTTTAGCCTGGACACAGGGAGGTGTCCTGGCACAAAGAAGCAGTCTCCAGGATTGCGAGCTGTCTTCAGTCTGGACACAGGGAGGTGTCCTGGCACAAAGAAGCAGTCTCCAGGATTGCGAGCTGTCTTTAGTCTGCACACAGGGAGGTGTCCTGGCACAAAGAAGCAGTCTCCAGGATTGGGAGTACGTCTCCAGGAGTGTGAGCTATCTCAGTCTGGGTGCAGGAGGTACCCCGGACACAGGAGTAGTCTCAGTGAGAATCCGTGCGAATAGTGGCTGAATAGGAGTGGATCTCTCTCAAGTCTGGACGTGGGATGTGCCTTCAGACACAAGGAGGAGTATCTGTGAAACTCCATACTGGTAACATATATGATATGTGTTGTGTTGGGCCAGGCTGGTAGAGCCGGGACCCGGGTAGACAGGGCAATCGATCTATGTGTAATTAGTGGCTAGACAAGCCCAGGTTTTCTGTTTATGATTTGTTTTATCTGTTTGCTGTGGACTTTAATAAAGCTGGTTGCGGCCAGTTTTACACCAGAACTGCTGTCTGAATGAACTGTTTTCATGCCATTCTGTCTACCCAGACAGCGATCCTAGAGCTAATACCCCTGGAAATGCTACAATATATACATGTCATTAAATTTGTGACACATATATATATATATATATATTTATATTTATAGTTCATACACTTCTACATAGTATAATAGCCGCTAATTCAATTGCCGGCTTTTGTGAAAATGCAGAACCCGACATGAAATGACACTTGGTTTACATAGAGTTAACCATGTCTTTTCATGTAGTCTGATATCTGATTTGCACAAACAATTACATGAGTGTAAGCGTGCAAAATTTCACACCTGTAGGGGTTAATTAAAGGTGTAAATTCGTAGCAAAAAAGTCCATTTTTTTACAACGAATTTACACCTTTAATTAACCCCTACAGGTGTGAAATTTTGCACACATAGACTGATGTAATTGTTTGTGCAAATCAGATTGCAAACGACATGAAAAGACATGGTTAACCCTATGTACACCAAGTGTCATTTCATGTCGGGTGCTTCTGTCTTTTCACAGAAGCCGGCTTTACCCGGCAATTGAATCAGAGGATATTTTACTATGTAGAAGTGTATAAACTATACATATATGTATATATATATGTGTAACACCCCTTCAGGGCTACGACGGTACGCTGGGTGTTATGGGGGGTCTCACCTCTTTAGGGCGCAGTGCCTCCACCCGAATCTTGATTGGAGCTCTCTCTAGGACTGCAGAAGGACTGTTATCTTCTGCCAGGGACTGATTCGGGAAACCTCTGCCTATAGCTCAGTACACACTCACCCAAAACAGGAGTAAAACAGTTTAACTGGTTTATGGATATGCAGCAGAAATGAAGTGTATTTAAAGAAACAACATGCAATACAGGTAACGGTGCTCTATAAAAATCATATACACATCACAACCTAATTCTTTCCCCAACCCTGCAAATATAACGTAGCAGGGTTTCCCTTCTCTTGTATTAACCCTGTCCAAACGTTGGGGCCCAGTTGCCGCGGATGTTGGCGCGCAAATTTATAACCGTTGGTGCACTTAGATGCTCACGAAGGTAAATAGTCTGGGGCGTAGTGTACTCACTGTAACGGGCTGGTTGAACCACAAGTCTCGAAAAGGGGCACTCACGGTGCGTCTCCACCGGTGGTAGTTTTCCCTGGACCCCAACTGGGGGCGGCAGGATTCAGGCCTTTATACGGTGGGAGTGCCGGCAGAACTCTCCGAGTCCTTAATGTTGCTTGCTTCACCTGATGACCGGGCTGCGCTCTCTCCAGATTCGCAGGTATATCAGAGGGGACTGGAACGCTCCGCTCTTTAGAGGAATACAAGTCCACAGCGCTCCATCTTTTACATGAACTATATCCTCTCTCACTTTCTTTTTCTTCCCCTTCAGCTCCCTCCCCCAAGTTCCTCCTCCCTCCTAGCTGTGTCATCTGACTGAAACAAGGGTCCATGGGAATTGTAGTCCCCCGCAGCTCAGGGAAAAAACCATTAATGTCTGAAGGTCCCTGTTTAACAGCAGCTGCAAAACTCTTCTTAGTGTCTGTAAATCCCAGTATACCAGTAGCTGCTCTGACAGTTCCATGTGCAGGTGTTACATTCTCCCCCTGGTGAGTCATTGAAAGTGTCCCATCACGACATGAGGACTCACCACCTGAAACATGAATGGGGGTTAAGGCATCCTGACTAACACCAAATTTACATGCATACAAACCACCTCCTGGACACATGGAAGATACCGAGAAATAAGGCCAAACAGAATTTGAATTTGGGTGTATCAACCTGGGGACCTCAGTGGTATGTCCCATTCTGTCATAAGTCAACATCATGGGTGGCCTAATGTCCCGCTTGGGACGAGTGTGTACCGAGGGGCCCACCTCCTCAGTCCCCGACTCTTGTCTCTCAAGAACGGGCTCCACCAGGTGTATCTCTTCATTCAATAAATGTCCCTCTTCTGAACTTTCTACTTCAGGGGTCTGGTTTTCAGGGTCTACGCCCATGGGTCCTCGATCCACCTGAAGCTCCATTGACAGTCAGGTCCCCATTCATCCCCAGACTCGCTGTCACATCCTCCTGAGGCAACTCCAGTCTGGGGTGGGTTTTTACACCTTGGACTTCTCCTATTGCACTGAAGAGTTGTATGACCTCCTTGAGTTGGCAATGGGGTAAAGGGATGTTTTTTCCCACAGGCAACAGATGATGTCGATGATAGGTTTTAACAGCTCCACCCCCTTTTTCGGGCTTCACTCTGTAGGCCGGAACACCGGGCAACTTCTCCATCACCACGTAAGGGTCAGGACACCACCGATCAGCAAGCTTGTGCTTCCCAGGAAGGCCCAAAAGCTGAATAAGAACTCTGTCTCCAGGTAGTAAAACTTGTTCTAGAACCCTACAGTCGTAGCGAGTCTTATTGCGCTTCCCTGACCGACCAGAGGCCTGCTCTGCCAATTTGTAAGCTTTTGTCAAATCTTCTTTTAGCTGGGACACATATTTTAAGTAGGTCTTCCCATTAGAACGGTCAATGGATGTCCCAAAACTAATATCCACGGGTAGTCGGGCTTTTCTTCCAAACATGAGGAAATAAGGAGAATATCCAGTTGACTCATTTGTGGTGCAATTGTAGGCATGAACCAACTGGCTCACATGCCTGCTCCAGTGTCCCTTCTTCCTGGGATCTAAAGTGCCTAACATGTTCAGAAGGGTACGGTTGAATCTCTCAGGTTGAGGATCCCCTTGGGGGTGATATGGCGTGGTTCTGGATTTCTTGATCCCACAGAGAGCGCATAGCTCCTTGATTAGTCTACTTTCGAAATCTCTTCCTTGATCGGTATGGATGCGGGCAGGCAGCCCGTAATGTACAAAGAACTTCTCCCATAATGTTTTTGCCACAGTAATTGCCCTTTGATCTTTAGTGGGGTAGGCCTGGGCATATCGGGTGAAATGGTCAGTGACCACTAACACATTACTGACATTGCTTTCATCAGGCTTGATGGAGAGGAAATCAATGCACACTAGTTCAAGTGGGCCATCACTGGTAATGTTCACAAGGGGGGCTGTTCTCAAAGGCAAGGTTTTTCTCAACACACACCGGGAGCATGATTTGCAGTATTCTTCAATATCCGCTTCCATGCGAGGCCAATAGAATCGGTCGGCCACGAGACTCGTAGTCTTTTCGATACCAAGATGTCCATGGTCATCATGCAGGGACTTCATGACCATCTTCCGAAATCGGGTGGGTAACACCAGCTGCCTGCGGACTCCTCCCTTCTGGCCCCTTGTCTCTCGGTATAGTAGCCCATTTTTTACTACTAGCGACTCTAGCTGCCGAGTCAGCAGGACAGACTCCTCTGTTCTTAATGCATTCTTTTCGGGCCTCCAGCCCCTCTTCACCCACCATCGAACTACCCCCACTGACTGATCCTCCTGCTGCGCCGTCCTGACTTGATTATGAGTCAGTTGAGGGAGAGAGTCTGGGGTTACATTTGTCACTCGACAGTACGACAACGGGAGCGCTTCGCTAGATGCTCCTAAGAATTTAGCACAGCACTGCAGAGTGAGGGCATCAGTTCGATGTCTATGGCACAGAGTCTTCACCTCAGGGGCAGGGACCTCTATCCATCCTCCTTCTTCTTCCTCATTTAAAGGTTCACTAGGCAGGCGAGAGAGTGTGTCTGCATCAATGTTACTGATCCCTGGTCGATATTTTAAGCTGAAATCATACAGAGAGAGTGCGGCAAGCCACCGGTACCCCGTGGCATCCAGTTTTGCTGTGGTTCTCACGTAGGTTAATGGATTGTTGTCAGTATGAACCACGAAGCGTACCCCATAGAGGTAGTCATGCAGCATGTCCACTACAGCCCATTTCAAAGCCAGAAACTCCAGTTTGTGAGCTGGGTAGTTGCGTTCACTGGGAGTCAATCCTCGACTAATATAGTAAACGGGACGTAGACAGCCATCATGGTCCTGATAGAGAATCCCTCCTAGTCCGTCGAGAGAAGCATCTATATGTAACACATATGGTTTACTGGCGTCTGCATAGGCCAACACTGGAGTTTGGGTCAAACATGACTTCAGCTTCTCGAATGCCTCGTCGCATAAGGGTGTCCATCTTTCCCCAAAAGGTTCATTAACTCGGAAGTAGTCTCTTTTCCCTGACCTTGAGGGGCGGGCTGTCCCACCGGAAGGGGGATACCCCTGGGTAAGAGCAGTTAATGGCTTCGCAATCCGAGAGTACTGGGGTACAAATCTTCGGTAGTATCCACAGAATCCTAAAAAGGACCTAAGCTCCCCCAGCTTGGTGGGCTTAGGCCAGTTTACCACAGCCTCCACTTTGGCAGGGTCGGTGGAAATTCCTTCTCTGCTGACTATGTGCCCCACATATTTCACAGTCGTCTGGCAAATCCGGCACTTATCAAGGGACAACTTCAACCTAGCCTCCTTCAACCGATCCAGCACCTTGAACAACCGCTGGTTGTGTTCTTCCAGAGTCTTCCCAAAAACAATAAGATCATCGAGATAAACCAAGACCTCACGTAAGTGCATGTCCCCCACTACTTTGTCCATACATCTCTGAAAAGTGGCCGGAGCACCTGTCAGTCCTTGAGGCAGTCTTTGAAACTCGAAGAACCCAATGGGGCAGATAAAAGCGGTCTTCTCTTGATCTTCCTTTGACATGGGTATCTGATAGTAACCACTCCGGAGATCTAACACAGAAAACCATTGGCTCCCTTGCAGGCAATCTAAAGCTTCATCAATTCGGGGCACAGTGTACTGGTCAGGAACCGTACGTTTGTTCAAAGTACGATAATCCACACACATCCGAATAGCTCCATTTTTTTTTTCGAGCAATCACAATGGGGGAAGCATATGGGCTACTAGACTCTATGATGACTCCTGTGTCTAACATACCGCGTAGATGCTGCCTAACATCTTCGATATCCGCCGGGGCCAATCTTCGGGATCTCTCTCGGAAAGGCTTTTGATCTTTCAACCGAATGCGATGCTCTACTCCTTGGGCGAGGCCCATGTCCCATTCGCCCAAGGAGAAAGCTGCCCCCCGCATCATCATGCCGTCGATGACTAGCCTCCTCTCTTCTCCTTTCAGCTCACTTCCTTCAAAACAAGGGTCAAAACTTTCAGGCTGCAGTTCCCTCTTCTCCTCCTCCGTCCTCACATAGGCTTCCAGACAGACTGGGTGGATGGATAGGGTCTGCGAGTACTTTTCTCCCCCAGCTTCACGACACCACTGAGCTAACGTACGGAAAATGTTGGCATTTGTTCCCACTATGACAGGTGTGGGTCTCTCATCTGCCTCTGCCTCCGGGCAGATTAGCGCTATAATGGGTATCTCTTTATCCACTCCAACAACAGTCTCTGGGAATCGTAGTGTCACGGACACGTATCCTCGGTAGGGATAGCTGTGTTCACTCAGTCCCCACACCACGAGTCCAGACAGCGGTTTCAGAGGCACATTGGATAAATATCTCTTATACCATCCTTCAAAAATGATGGACACTTGAGATCCGCTATCCAGCAATACTGAACAAGATTTACCATTGATATATTCGGGGACATGCGGGGCTGGTCCCACTAACCCTTCAGGCAATGTTTTCGATGAGGCACTATTGGATGGAGAGGTAGAGTAGGTCTTAGTTGCTGATGGGGCTCAGTATGGGGTTCTACTGGCCCCCTTTCCCGTTTCCCGACTGCCTCGGAGGGAGGTGGGGAGAATGTGAAGAGTTCTTTGAGCTCCACCTCTTTGGACACTGACGAGCTATATGGCCCGGACTCCCACAGACAAAGCACCCTTCTGGTTTCCTACTTTCCACTCTACACAGGTCATCATTCTCTCTTCCTGAAGCCAGGGTCTGCTTCTCGGCTACCTCTGCAGCACTTTGTAACCGCTGTATGGTCTTGGCCTGAGCACTTAACAATTGAGTAATCTGCTCCCCCTGTTTCTCGATGACTTTCAGCAGTTCCCTCTCTCGGCAGTCGGCTGCTGGCTTCAAGGCAACAGTAGTCACCTGAGGGGAGGTCTTCTCTCTTGCGGCCAAAATAACCTCTTCCTTGCGAACTTCCTTAAGCAACTCATGAAAAGAACCAGGAATCTTCTCTTTATCACAAGACCTCATCCGCTGAGCAATTGGATCATGAGTGAGAGCTCCTCTGAGTACTTGGTCCAGACGACACTGATCAACTTCTTTAGGGCTGACTCCACCTTTAGATACTATTCTATGAACCATCTTATCCAATCGGTATAGATAGTCGGACATCTTCTCATCTGGTTGTTGGTAGGTGGTACGAAGTTTATAGAGTAGATCAGTAGCATCTTCAGGGGATCCAAAAGCATCTTCTAAAGCACTCATATAATCTTGATAAGTTGCTAGTGGCTTGCTCCGCCAAGCAGCCTGCACCACTTCCAAAGCAGTACCCTTCAAACTTTCTACTATTCTCTGCTTCTTCACGGCATCAGTGCACTGCCACTCTTCTAAGCACAGTAAAGTGACATCCCTCCAAGTATCATATTCTTCTTCTCCAGCAGGGGTGGGGAGGGCACCCGAGAAGGTTCTTAAACGACGGTAGTTCCCTTCTGGCTGCATCTTTGCAAACTGACTGACTAACTTTTCCATAGCTGTCATAAGCACATCAACAGGGGCCGCTGTCTCTTCAGGACTGGTTCTAAGGGGAGTAGAGGGCGGACGTATACTAGTCTTCCTAGACTGAGTGGTTGATTCCTGTTGCCGGGTCTCAACTTCGGACTCATTAGGCCAAGTGATCTTCCATTGTCGACCATACTCTGGGGACACGGCTATCATGGATGGGAAGTAATCTTTCCTCAAGATCTGCCGGTTGAGATCAGGGCTATGGGTAACTGTCCCCCCTTTTCCTTTCTGCGGTCGACCACTTCAGGGTGGGCAAGATCAGTGAGTCGGTTAACTATTTTCAATATCTCTTCATCAGATGCATCACAGAGCTCACCACTCACTGCAAAGCTTTGTCTAGCTGTAACATCCATCTCTTCACACCACAAATATACTTCTCGCTCTGTTAAAGTCTCCATAGTAAATACTCCTGTGTTAGTTCTGTATCTCAGCAGTGCCTCCACTGTAACACCCCTTCAGGGCTACCACGGTACGCTGGGTGTTATGGGGGGTCTCACCTCTTTAGGGCGCAGTGCCTCCACCCGAATCTTGATTGGAGCTCTCTCTAGGACTGCAGAAGGACTGTTATCTTCTGCCAGGGACTGATTCGGGAAACCCCTGCCTATAGCTCAGTACACACTCACCCAAAACAGGAGTAAAACAGTTTAACTGGTTTATGGATATGCAGCAGAAATGAAGTGTATTTAAAGAAACAACATGCAATACAGGTAACGGTGCTCTATAAAAATCATATACACATCACAACCTAATTCTTTCCCCAACCCTGCAAATATAACGTAGCAGGGTTTCCCTTCTCTTGTATTAACCCAGTCCAAACGTTGGGGCCCAGTTGCCGCGGATGTTGGCGCGCAAATTTATAACCGTTGGTGCACTTAGATGCTCACGAAGGTAAATAGTCTGGGGCGTAGTGTACTCACTGTAACGGGCTGGTTGAACCACAAGTCTCGAAAAGGGGCACTCACGGTGCGTCTCCACCGGTGGTAGTTTTCCCTGGACCCCAACTGGGGGCGGCAGGATTCAGGCCTTTATACGGTGGGAGTGCCGGCAGAACTCTCCGAGTCCTTAATGTTGCTTGCTTCACCTGATGACCGGGCTGCGCTCTCTCCAGATTCACAGGTATATCAGAGGGGACTGGAACGCTCCGCTCTTTAGAGGAATACAAGTCCACAGCGCTCCATCTTTTACATGAACTATATCCTCTCTCACTTTCTTTTTCTTCCCCTTCAGCTCCCTCCCCCAAGTTCCTCCTCCCTCCTAGCTGTGTCATCTGACTGAAACAAGGGTCCATGGGAATTGTAGTCCCCCGCAGCTCAGGGAAAAAACCATTAATGTCTGAAGGTCCCTGTTTAACAGCAGCTGCAAAACTCTTCTTAGTGTCTGTAAATCCCAGTATACCAGTAGCTGCTCTGACAGTTCCATGTGCAGGTGTTACATATGTCACAATGGCATGTATATATATATATATGTATTCTATGTGTGTATATTTAGTGTTTACAAGGAAATAAAGGTTTTTTTTAGTTGCGATATTTTGTTCCCATAGACTTACATTGGACTTCCGCAATCGGAATCGGATATCGACGATATTTAGTGATATCGGCGATACCATTTCGATACGATATTTTTAGATATCGAGCAGTATCGCTCAACACTAGTGGTGACACATTAAAGCTAGGACTTATCCATATATCCAAGGTCAGTAAGTACTTACCAACCAGGATTTATGGATACGTCTAAGGTTATGAAGGAGTAAAAACAGGCAGTGAAATGTTTTGCCTCAGGCCGGTGTCACACTTGCAAGTGTGATGCGAAAAACTCGCGCGGGTCTCTCGCATCAACACCCGGCACTACCGCTGGCACTCGGGACCGGAGTGTGCAGCTGCATAGAAATACATCCCATGCTGTCCTGTCTCCATATTCTCTTTTGCATCCTCCCCTGCCCAGGAGATGTGGTATGATCATACCATGTTCCTGCACGGTCAGACACAGCCATTACACAGTACACAGCAGGGGAACATTTATAAGGTTATCTCAACACAGGAACATTTTTTTCACACATCTAATTGTGGAAATTATTATTACTACAAGATCTATTGACTAAAATTAATTTTGTTTGTGGGAAATTGTTGCCTCATGGCAATATCTGGAAAGGTAACTGCTGTAGCCAGTGTGCTGGAAGTAGCACAGAAGAATTTTGCTAAAATGGATTCCTTTGACTGTGAGATCATATTGGAGAAGTGTAAACTACTACCATGTATTACCATCTGTATGAACACTCTGTCAAATCCAAGTGGGAATACCATTCAATATGATGCCAGTTATATCTGTTCAAGTTCATCTACCTCATTAAATGATTTTTTGTTCTTAACTATAATGGCCTCTCCTGCTTCCTTGTCCATCGCCTACACCACACTACAACACAGTCCGCTGCCACCGACCAGTACTGTTAGTGTAAGGGAAGATATTGTCACCATATCATGTGTTTCACTGATGTTAAGGGTTTCCAAATCACACGTGGACAAACAAAACCTTACAAAGGCACAAAAAGCATCAGCTTCAGTCTTGTCAATGTTAATTTCACAGAGAACACCATTCAAATTTGCAAGCAGACCACAGCAACTTGTCACCAACAAAGTGCGTCTTGAAATACTGATATTGGAGACCCTAAAGAGGACGGTCAATTGTGAAATATTTGGCTTTACCTCTAAGAGTCCATTGGACTTTCACTCCCCCACTAGAGCCCACCAGTGCACCACTTGTCACAAGGTCACTTTCAGGCCACAGAGTAGTCAATATTCCCTTTTGCCACAGGTTGCAGTTCCTCTCAAATTCCAGGTACAGCAATCTTCTGAACAGGTCTCACAAAGCCCTCCCGTTGTACAGGGCTGACATCTCATTGGGCTAAAGATGCCACATATCATATGTCATATCACAGTGTTCCCTCACAATAAAGCTGAATAAAAAGCAGTGACAAATGTTGCACAAATTAAAACTGTCGATTATCCAGAAAAATAACAGGACTGTAAACATAGCACCTTCAATGGAAATAATAAAAATGCTATGGGTCTCTGAGTATGGAAACACAAGTCAAATTATTATTTTTAAAACTTTATTATTTAAAAGAGAGAAAAACAAACAAAAAAGTTATATAAATTTCAGAAAAAATAAATACCATTTCATTTTGATCACACAGTGAAAGCTTGGAAAAGAAACCTGAGCAACCACGGACTATAGCCCAATATGGACAAAAGTATTGGGCCTCCTTCACATCATACCTACAGAACCTCTTTTGACATCATTCTAAATACATAGGCGTTAATCTGGAGCTGCCCCTCCAATCCACTCCCCCTCTGCAGATATAACACGTTCCACTCTTCTAAGATTTTCTACAAGGTTTTGGGAGTGTCTGTAAGAATTTTTGCCCAATTGTCTAGAAGAACATTTGTGAGGTCAGATACAGATGTTGGAGGGAAGGGCCAGGCTCACAATCTCTGTTTTAGTTTATCTAAAAGGTGTTGGATTGGGTTGAGGTTAAGACCTTGTGCAGTTAGTCAAGTGTTGTGCAGTTATTCAAGTTTGTCTCCAGTAAACTCGCCCAACCATGGCTTTATGGACTTTACTTTGTGCATAACAGAAAACTTCGAAACTGCTTTCACAAAGCTGGAAGCATACAATTGTCCAAAATGTCACTGATATGCCGAAGCATTAAGATTTCTTATCATCCACTGGACCTAAAAGATTTTGTCCAACAATTAAAAAAACTCCATAGCACTATCCAGAGGTGTATCTTGGTTTTCTGGAACCCGGGGCAAAAATTCAGTTTGGCGCACCCCCAAGCACATATGCGATTTGCACACTTAGTCACATGCTGACGAGCTGCTTGCCCTAATTCAATGTTCAGCAAAAAACTGAGACAAGCAGAAGAGAAGCTCGTTGTCACGTAACAGCGTAAGTATGAAAATCGTATATGAGTGAAGCAGCTTGTGATGTCTGCTTGAGCCAGCAATCAGAGCTGAATCCAGACGGTGAGTATTCTGTCCCCCGGGTCTGTAGCTGCAAATATGGCTCTGTGAGATGCTGGATCTCTTCACCTTACTTACAATTGGCGACGATCGCAGATAGCTTAACTCAGCTGCAGGCACACGTTATGAAGAATCCAGAAGAGACTTTGATTTCTTTAAGAATTCTTGTTGAATGCATACAAACAGCAGCAGGTAAAAAAGACTTTCTACAGACAGACTGAAAACACGTGTGATTCTGATAAAACCAAGATGGAGAATGAAACACAAGAGAAAGAAGGAAATGACATCATGCCCAGAAGAGGGAGACAGAGAGACAGAAGGGACAAACTTGATGTAAAGGGAGGATTTCAGCTATGCAAACACAGGGACACATAGCAACAGTAAACAATATGAGAGACTGCAATATAGCATGTAAAATACACAGGACAGTCTGTAAAATGTCTCATTCATGGGACATAACACTCCCCATCAGAAATCTATAGATTTCATAATTTTTATGATGTCCACTGGAGATGTCACTGTAGACCTGAAAGACATAAAGGAGAAACACAAAATGTGGAAATAAACTGTAACAGTTGTAAGTCCAATTCTTGGTTGATGACGTGAAGTCCTCAACGGTTGGATAGACCAAGTTATGGGAGAACCCATCTTCAGATTGGGGAAGCTGCAACATGCAAACACCTCCACCAACCCAAACAATCCAAAGATGAAAGTTCAAGTTCACAAGGGAAAGTTCAAAGTTCATTCGGATGCTGATAGTTCTGCATACTAGCGCGGCAGTAGTATGCAGAGACATGCTCCCTGCCGTGGCAGAGTCCAGAGACAAAGCTAAGATCATGTGACTCCTGCTCGAAGGAGCCAGCAGATGATTAACTTGAAATGGATGTCAGCAGATATGATGGCTGACCAACTGAAAAGATGTCCAAGGTAAAGAGATCTCAGCTTCTGTACCTTTTTGCCGGTTTCTGAAGCGCTATGAGAGGCTCCTGCAGCTGTAGTCCTCATAGACACGTCGTAGGAAAGGTAGACTTGTCTCTTGATGACGGTTGAAAGAATCTTTAAGAACTACGGGGCAGGACTTGTTGTAAGGCTTTTAGAGACTTCTTCGCCATCACCCATCTTTGCTGTCTCTGAGATGGTAACATAGTGTTCCCGTTGATATCCTGAGTAGCAAGCTGTCTCAGTGGTACCCTGCCTAGAACTGCGATGGGTGTCTTAAACCCGAGAGGACCGTGGATGCTGTTTTCAACAGGAGAGGCTCCTCGTTCGATAGCAAGTTCCTTACAGGGTGATGCTTGGGAAGTGAACGTGTCTTGTTCAACATCCGCCAGTGAGCTGAGGCTGAATTGCGTGGGGAAAACGCTGGCGCCATCGGTCAGAGGTAGGCTGTTGGAGAGGGGCTCTCACTCTGAGCACTGAAGTCTAGCACGGCTTCGGTTTGACCAGGCTTGTGATGGAGATGGGTATCAAAGGTTGGGAACTTAGCAGTTACTTGCTGCGGATCCCTTGGCAACTTAGTCTTTGCTGGAAGAGAAGGTGAGAGAGCTACCCAGCTGTTATAGTTGTCTTCGGTGGGTTTGATGCTCATGACCCGATGATCATCTTGTCTCCCTCTGTAGGTAGTGAGTTGTTGTCCTTGGTTAAAGGATCGAATGCTGTTATTTCGAGGTTGTAGTCTCGAGAATAAAGCGGACTTGAATTATCAGATGGTTGTCGCTGACACTTAGTGTCATTTGACTTCTTCTTCATCCATTGGTGACGTGAGTATGACAGGGGGAACGAGTCGTTGTCATCTGACATGATAACGGTTTTGTAAGAGGAGATGTCGTTCTGATTCTTTGTCTGGTCACTACAGACATTGCCAATGATGACCCAGCCTAGCTCGAGGCGCTGGGCGTACGGTTCATTGAGCTGTCCGTGGATTTGTCAACGCATCTTGTGCAGTCGTATAATGTCTCTGCCGAGAATTAGAATGTCTGCCTTGTCGTCCAGGGGTGGCATCTCTTTGGCTATCATTCTGAGATGAGGATGCTGAAGAGCGACTTCTGGTGTTGGGATTTCTTCCCCTCTTGAATGGTATTCGGTTACACTTTACAAGCGTAGGTAGTGGTATCTCTGTGGCGCCTTCCTCAAGAGAAGTTATTATGAGGCCACTGGCCCTTCTTCCAGAGGTTTGTAAAATGCTGCTGCAGGTGCCCAAGGTGTAGGGATAGACGTCTCCTTTTAAGTCAAACAAGTCAAAGAGTTCTGACCTGGCTAATGATTTGTTGCTCTGGTCATCCAGGCTAACGTACACCTTGACTGCTTTCTTTGGATGGTCCTTGGGATACACCCATGACAGGCAAATCTTCGCGCAGGACTTGTCTCGAAGACCTTCTCCACAGACGGTGCATGAGGAAGATGCCGCAACATGGCTTGTCGCTTGGTCTGTACTCTCCCTGCCATGGCTTGTGGTGTGAGAAGGTGAAGACGCAGAGTCAGGCTGTGATGGATGGAGCGCCTGTACGTGGTCTTCGCTGTCGCACTCTAGACACTTGATGGGGATGACACAGTCCTTAGCAAGATGTTCGGTAGAGGCGCAGAACCTGAAGCATACTCCAAACTTCTTCAAGAGCTCCTTTCGTTCTTGAAGGGGCATCTTCCTGAAGCTGATGCACTTCTTCAGGGGATGTGGCAGTTTGTGAATTGGACACTGGCGATTAGGATTCGCAACTTTCTCACCTTTGTCGCTCTTATCTTGTGATACTGAAGGTGCCGGAAGAACAACAGTCTTCTTGATGGACACTGGAGCTTGGTGGTTCCTGTAGTTAAGACGCGGACTGTCATGTTTAGTAGATGAAACAGGGTCGCTGTGTTCTCCATAGGAAAAACTTGGATCGGTCTTACACTCTGCAATATTTTCGATGAACTCGCAGAAGTAGGAAAATGAAGGGAAGGAGACTTGGTTTTCCCTTTTGTATTTTGATCCAAGCATGGCCCACTTATTTTGGATATTGGGCGGCAGCTTGACAACTATTGGGGTTACCCCATGAGCAGTGTCCAGGTAGCTGAGGCCAGGAAGGTACGGGTCTGCTTTGGCCAGCTGAAGCTCTAACAGGAGGTCACTGAGCTCTTGGAACCTTGTACTGTCCTTATTAGATACCTTTGGAAAATCCTCTAGTCGTTTGAACAGTGCCCTGTCTATGACCTCAGGACTGCCATAGCTTCTTTCTAGCCTCTTCCATGCAGCGGTGAGACCAGCGATGGGATTACTGATGCGGACAGATTTAAGTCTCTTGAACCGATCCGTGGATTGTGGCCCAAGCCACCTGATTAGCAGGTCTAGCTCTTCGGCGGCGGTGATGCCGAGGTCACTGATTGTGGTTTCAAAGGTACACTTCCAACCCCTGTAGTTCTCAAGTTTATCGTCAAACTCTGTAAGACCAATCTTAGTTAGATCACGCCGAATCATGTACCGTGCAAGGCCAGTCATATCAGCATTCTCCGATTTTGGAAGGACAGATGCTGGCTGGATAGCATTGCTCATACAGTCTGTGCTTTGACCTGGGAATGCAGGTACATATGGGGCAGCGTAGGTGTTCAGTCCATTAACTGGCTTAATGAGCTTAGTTTCTGCCACACATGGGACTGGAATTGTGTGATTGACCGGAGTGTGGTGACTTGCCTGCATATTGGCCTGCACGTAGGTTTCTGAGTATAAGATTTGGTGAGGTGCAGGTTTCTGGTACATTTCGGTGCACAGAGGAGGATCAGGATGCAAGGTTGGCAGCGTATTGTAATTGTACTGGCCTTGGGTGCAGTATGTGGATAAACACTGTGTCCTGTTGTCTCAGGGGAGCATCTGTGTGGTCAGGAAGGATTGCAGGAGCAGGGATAACGCTGTGTTGGCTTTGTACATAGTCTCTAGTACGCTTAAGAGGGTCTTCAGTATCAAAACTCTGTTGTCTCAGGGGAGCATCTGGGTGGTCTGGAAGGATTGCAGGAGCAGGGATAGCGCTGTGTTGGCTTTGTACATAGTCTCTAGTATGCTTAAGAGGGTCTTCAGTATCAAAACCACTTAAACTGATGCTGTCTCTTTGGCTCCCACGGATGGCTTGTTCCAGGACCTTTACCTTTGCCATGGCTATGGCATGTTGGCATTCCTTCTCTAGGGCCTCTAGGGCAGCTTGTATTTTAGTGGCCTCTAGGGCAGCTTGTATTTTAGTGGCCTCAGTTTTCATCTGTTTCCTTCTCTAGGGCCTTTAGGGCAGCTTGTATTTTAGTGGCCTCTAGGGCAGCTTGTATTTTAGTGGCCTCAGTTTTCATCTCATTTTCCTTTTGAGCGAAGGCAACTTGTATTTTAGTGGCCTCAGCTTCCGCACGTGCTTTTACGAGCTGTTCGCTGAGGGTTGAGGATTTTGAAGAAGCGTGACTTAGATGCTCGCTTTGACTGTCTGGCCGAGCCAGAAATGCAAGATGACATCTCGGCTATTAGCACGATTCTTGCCTCTGTTTTGGCTTTTATATCGCACACCATGCTTTCTCTCTCAGAGTTAAGTTTTTGGAAGGCTTGCAGCTCTTTGCAGGTAACTGATGTGTTAAGTCTCTTTAACACTGCGATATACTGATCTGTTATTTTTGCATAACATTGATAATCTGAACAAGTTGTGCAAGGGCTCGCTCTGGTGGTCGTTGGAGAGAAGCAGGCTGAGATAGGCTGTCTATGTGGCTTAACAGTTTTTGCCATAGCTCTGCTGTTGCACGGAGAAGATCATGTTTACTGGATTCTAGATTCTCCCTTTTTTTCCATGTTGGCTTTGTGAGACGTCTAGCCTTCTCACTAAATGGTGGATCAAGGTCTATGCACTCTTCCTCTGACAATGGGTCTGGTAGAGACCGTGTAGTCATTCCTTCAGCCATCCTGCTGCACAGGGAGAAGGAGAGCTGTATAGACTCTTATATGTTGAGAGCGGATGCTCTGCAGGAAGTTCTGTAGCTTTATAGAAGCTGTGGGTTTCACAGATGAATCTGATAAGTCTTTTTTACTATTCTGTCCCCGGGGCCTGTGGCTGTAAATATGGCTCTGTGAGATACTGGATCTCTTCATCTTACTTACAATTGGCGACGGTCGCAGATAGCTTAAGTCAGCTGCCGGCACACAGTTATGAAGAATCCAGAAGAGACTTTGATTTCTTTAAGAATTCTTGTTGAATGCATAGAAACAGCAGCAGGTAAAATTGACTTTCTTCAGACAGACTGAAAACACGTGTGATAAAACCAAGATGGAGAATGAAACACAAGAGAAAGAAGAAGGAAATTACATCATACCCAGAAGAGGGAGACAGAGAGACAGAAGGGACAAACTTGATGGAAAGGAAGGATTTCAGCTATGCAAACACAGGACACATAGCAACAGTAAACAATATGAGAGACTGCAATACAGCATGTAAAATACACAGGACAGTCTGTAAAATGTCTCCTTTGCACAAGTATGATTTGGATACTTCTGGCCACATTCTAGACGTGCCCGACCTTGCTCAATTCATTTTCATTAAGTGAGGTCACGCGTGTCTACTTAGCAAATTGCCAGCACCAGAGAATCCAGACAGCGTGCAGTGTGCACGGTAACAATTCAGAAGTCTGCAGTCACATAAACCCCTTTAATATGTCTAACATAAAAAAAAAAGAATTAGTCAGTCTCACAAAAAATATTTACATCCAGGTAAATCTTGGTCTCTTGTCCAAACTCCATGAGTTTTCTCATCTACAACCGTCTCTGAAGACTTCCATCTTCTCTGGTCTTATGCAGCACATCCCCACACGATGCCCTTTAAGATAGCAATGTCATTATAATGCTCCCAAATAAAAATATCTTTCCTACGCCAAGCCCCTGAATAAATAATTGCCCCTCACTATATTCCCTTCACAAAATATGACCCCACGCTGACCCTTTTATGGTACATGCTCTCAACACTGCCTCATCCTTTCCATACTGGGCCACCTCTTCACACTCTTCTCTCACACTGAGTCTCCCCTATAGGACCCAGTCTCTAAACTGTGCCCTCTCATCACACACACCCCCTTGTTATACTGTCACCTCCTGGCTGTGCCCTTACCTCGGTCTCCTCGCATGTATTCCCTCCCTCCTCTTACATTTACCCTCTCACTTTCCATACCGCCTCCTCACACATCCCTACGATTCCCATACTGTGTCTGCACCTATCCCATCACCCCGTTCTGTGTCCTCATACATTTTCTCCTCACTCCACATACTGTGTCCGCATCCATACCACCACTCACCATACTGTGTCTGCATACTTCCCACAATACATGCCCCCATCTCATACTTTCTTCCTCATATTTTGTCTTCAAATTTCTCCAGCTCCCCATATTGTGTCTTCACCAGTCCTATTAAACGAAATCTCACCCAGCCCCATTACACTAAATGTCCTATCACAGTAAATCTCCCCCAAACAGAAAATACCCCCACAGACAGTAAATACCCCTCTTACACACACAGTAGATACCCCTACACACAGTAAATACCCCACACACATAGTAAATACCCCCACACAGTAAATACTCCCCCCACAGTACAGTAAATACCCCCCTCACACACAGTAAATAACCCACACACACGCAGTAAATACCCCTCACACACAGTAAATACCCCCTCCACACACAGTAAATACCCCTCCACACACACACACACAGTAATTACCCCCTCCACACACACTCAGTAATTACCCCACACACACACAGTAAATCCTACCACCCCCACACACATCAAATACCCCCACACACACTAAATACACCACCCACCCAGTAAACACCACCCAGTAAACACCCCCCCTCCTATCTTGGATGTCTTTAGCTCCACTAACAAGGAGCACTTACCAGCCATCTGTGCCTCTGTAGTGCCGGCGAGTGATGTCAGCAGCATGATCACATGAACTGATCTGTTAGACGCGAGTACTATTGAATACTGGGAGCCAGCGCCCTGCAGTTTCTCTGTGCCGGTTGTCATATTGACAGCCGGCTAAGAAAACTGCCAATTCCCAGTCCGGGAGGCGGAAGAATGCAGTTGCCGGGGAAAACACTTTAGTCCACCGCATTAGGCGGCCCAACTGCGTCCCCCTTCTGGCTGCACCCCCTAGACTCATCTCTGGCATTATCACTTGTATACCAAATTTTACAGCAGGTACAATGCAGTCAGTTAGGCCACGCTCTATGACTGACAGATAGAAAAGTGTGCTTTGTCCCTCCAGAACACTGAATATGTTTCTATTGCTCGCGATACCAGTGTAGGTTTCTGTACACCACTATATTTAACGCTTGACATAGTGCTTGGTGATGTTAGGTATGCAGCTGCTTGGCCTCGGATATTTATGCCATGATATTCCAAGCATGTGTGCTGATGTTGAAGGCAGAGGTTTGGATTCTGCAGTTAGAGAGCCTGCAAAGCATTGCGTACTTTTATCAACTTTGCTACTCAGCAGTAGATGACTCCGCTACGTGACTTTATGTGGCCTCCACTTGGTGACTAAGTTGTGGTTCCAAAGTACTTACACTTTTTAATCATGCCTCTTACAGATGAGCTTGGAATATTTAGAAGGGAAGAAATTTCACAAACTAACTTTTCACAACGTTAGCATCCTATTACAGGATGGCACTCAAATTCAGTCAGCTCTTTCGAATGACTCATCTTATCACAAATGTTTATAAAGGCAGAATTTATGACGAGGGCCTGGATTTTAAACACCTATGGCAAAGGGGCTTGATGAAAAGCATACATTTATTGTTTTACATGCCACTATTTACTGTATATACAGTAGTGTGCAAAAGTTTTAGGCAGTTGTGGAAAAAGTGCTGCAGAGTAAGAATGCTGTCAAAGATAGAAGTGTTAAAAGGTTATTTTTATCTATTCACAAAATGCTAAATATATAAAAGAGAAATCTAAATCAAGTCAATATTAGGTGTGACCGGTCTTTGCCTTTAAAATAGCATCAAACCGTAATTTCTTCTAGATACAATTGCACAAAGTGATTGAAGGAGCTCAGCAGGGAGGTTGCTTCAAACATTTTGGAGAACTAACCACAGATTTGTGGATGCGCAAATCCTATATGAAGTCCCACACAGATTCGATGATGTTGAGATCAGGGCTCTGTGGGGGTCATATCATCACTTCAAGGACTCTTTGTACCTCTTTACTGTGAGGTCATTATCTTACTGAAGAACAAAATTAGAGACAATAAAACTCCTCCATGATGGTATTGAATGATGGATAAGTATCTGTGTTAAATTCTCAGCATTGAGGGCGCTATTAATTTTTTCAAAACTTACAACACCATTTGCTGAAATACAGGCCAAACTTGAAAGGAACCTCCGCCATGCTTCACTGTTGCCTGCAGACAGCCCTTTGGTGAATAAACTGTCTTTCTTTACTGCCAAATATTTCATATTTTGACTCATCATCAGTACAGAGCACCTGCTGCCATTTTCCTGCTGTTTCCTATATTTTATGTATAATTTAACCACTTTGACTTGTTGCAATGGAGAAAGAATGGTGTTTTGGACTAAATTTTTCCATGACAACTACTTCTGGTCAGACTTCTCCAAACAGTAGATGGTTGCAGCTGAGTCCCAGAAGTAATCATGACGTACAGTGATGTGAAAAAGTGTTTGTCCCCTTCCTGATTTCCTATTTTTTTGTATGTTTTATTACACTTAAATGCTTCAGATCACCAAAAAAATGTAAATATTAGATAACGATAACACAAGTAAGCACAAAAGGCAGTTTGTAAATGAAGGTCTTTATTATTAAGGGAAAAATAAATCCAAACCTACAGTGCCCTGTGTGAAAAAGTGTGCCAAACTGCAATGACTTCAGTGAGATCCCCGCTAGCACCGTGAGAAAATCTCACGGTGAAGAGGTGAGTTCCCCTCCACTTCACCAAGAGAATTTCACTGCGGTTTATTTGAACTGCGGTGAACTCGCCTCTGCACCGTGAGGCTTTCTAACGGTGCTAGTGGGGATCTCACTGAGGTCACTACAGTTCATTGGCCCAGCTGGGATCATAGCCTCAGTGACCAGAGGTAACCTTGATGATGTCACCGCTGGTCACTGATGCTGCACTCGCAGCAGCTCAATCACCAGTGGTTCTCAGTCTGGATGGTCGCATCCAGGTTTAAAACTGTTTATCTCCCAGACATGGATTATGACGTTGGACAGAAAGACGGAAAGGTGAAGGATATTGTTGCTTTTTTATTTTTGTTTTATTACAGGAGATGAGGGTTTCAGCGGAATTAGGCGTTAGGTGAGTATAACTGTGTCTGTTATTTTTAAATAAAAAAGTAACAGTGTTTTGTTTATTTTAAATAAAAGACTTTATTCTTGCTGTGTCTTCATTTACCATATAACTATAGGATTAGTAATGGATAGGTGTCTTACAGATGCCTCTCCATTACTAACGCGTAGGCTTGATTTCACTGGACAAAACAAAGGTGACATCAACCCAACAAATATTAACCACACTTGTCACTGCTACAGGGCAAGTGGGAAGAGCCTGGTAAAGCACCAGAATTGGCACATCTAACAGATGCGCCTTTTCTGGGCGGCTTCGGGATGTTCTTATTATTAGGCAGGGGGACCATGGTCCCTTACCAGCCTGAGAATACCAGCCCCCAGCTGTCTGCTTTAGCAAGGCTGGTTGTCAAAAATGGAGGGGACCCCACGCCATTTTTTTAATTATTTATTTAAATAAAAAAATACATCTTGGAGACCCCTCTATTCTTGATAACCAGCCTTTCTGAATCTGACAACTGAGGGTTGAAGCCCCCAGCTGTAAGTTTTGCCTTGCTGGTGATCAAAAATACATGGGAACACACATTTTTTAAAATTATTTACAGTGCAGGCGCCGGCTAATGAATACTCCCATCAGTCGCTCCTGCTCTTACTATTATTAGCTGCAGCAAGCGTCGGCTGATGGGAGCTGTAGTCCCATCAGCTGACACTGATGACTGGAGGTAAACTTTATACATCCAATCATTAGCTGTGGGCACATGCTGTCATTTGGCAGCGTGGGAACCGACGCTGTCTGATCAGCGGTGATGATTTTGCCACTGATTAGAAGTGGTGTTTGCTGCGCTGTCATCCACATGACAGTGCAACAAATACCTGGTGTTTGGGGGGGCCGAATCCGAACCGTAACAGAGACTTCCTGGTGAAGTCCGTGTTCAGTGTCCGTGCCCGAACAGTAGGTGTTCGGTACGGACACCACACTTTACTGTTCGGGTTCGCCCATCTCTATTCTTGAAGGTACCATGCTTGGAAAACTTCTTAACAACATTGTGCACTGTTGACTGGGATACCATGTGGCTTTTAAAAACACTCAAGTCATCCTTCATTGGCTAATTCATGTCACATGGTCACCGACAATTAATCACAGTGCACATCAAGCTTTCGATTTTTCTATTTTTCCCTCCCATTGTTTTTTTGTTATAAATTATTGTTTATCATTTGTTCTTTTGTATTTAATGAGCGTGCTCTATAGAGGAAAACTTTTTCACTTGATTCTTTTGTTTTCAGGAGATATTCCACATTATGTACTTAAACTTCATGGGCACCAATAATGACGAGCAAGACTGTTTCCCAACGAGTACATCTGCAATGTCATTCGTCAGCAACTGCAAATGGAACTGCCAGGGACGGAACTTCATAATATGCCATTATGCATTCAGCATGGCAGAACATTACTCAGACAGCCATTAATAACCCCACTGATAGCAGCCAAGGAGTGTATGTGCGGGAATTTCGGTGAGTGTCGCTCATACTCAATATTGAATAAATCGAGAAGTTTTAAAAAAGTTTCCATTTTTCATCATTTTCATATTACAAACATATCTGATGATCCTATAATTTATATAACTCCAAGACTTTTCTTTCATGATATTGCAATTAAAAGATAATACATTTATAGCTGTTGGAGGAAGGGAAGAGAAAAATGTAAGCAAAAAAAAAAAATTGGGAAGGTTAAATTGATCATAATCAACTTACAGTCCATTTTGGTCTAGTGTTGCAACTCATTCCAGTTGAATACCAGAAAGTCTACAGATAAAAGGGCACTGTTTCTGGAAAAATGCAGCCCTTTTATTCTACTTTCTTACAACCACTTGGTTTGCAGAGTTGGTTTTTCAGGTTTTACTGTATTCACAAGTGTTTATGAGTCTCTCATGATGAAATCCACTTCCTCTGCTTTATTCATGCAAACTATGAATAAAAACAAATTAGTAAATTAATAAGATTATTTGTCTTGACATTTATTTCCAGCTGATCCTTTTGGAGAACTAATTTTCTGAACACAGAACTCAAAACTAACAGAAAATGCCAAAACAATTAAAAGTGTCACTCAACCTAAATGTGAAAAATATTCAAAACCTCATATAGTCAGAATAGTGGCTAAAAAATGGTCAGTTGTCAATAATCCTCCAACAACAGTGTGTCCCCATAATTTAGGAGACATATCTGCATGATCTAGAAGTTTTCCGGCAATTCCCCATGTTTCCCAGAAGCTTGATGGTCTAAGTCCATTTTCTTCTCATTTATGAGAAGGTAAATTTTCAACCATCCTGCCTACAATCACAACTTAGTACCAGCTGTCTTCCACCTGTTCTTGAAGTTGAAGAAATACATTATGACAGCTGGTTTCTTGGGCCCCTCAGAGAAAATTATTTTGAGGCCCACCTATTAAAAAAAAAACCCTAATGAAATGTCATTATCTTCTACTGGACCAATTTGGCTATTATTATATCAGAATCTGGATCCATTTGAGGATTCTTTGATGGACTAGAGCAATCTTGGTTATGTTGACAGTCATATCTATTGTTATTCCACCCATGGGGTGTGAGAGCAGTTGGAGGAATGCAGAGACGGACAGAAGGCAGAGCACGGGTTAACAGTTTTATTTAACAGGGGAGTACTCCATGCAGTGAGGTAAAGGGTTAAACAGGGGGGTGAAACAGTAGAAATGGCAAAGGATATTGTGGGGTTCAGATAACAGCAGTTCTGATGAATGTAGCCAGAAAATCAGTAGTGCCGAAGTCTTTTCCAATGGGTTCCTGTGGGCAACAATGCCCCGTCTTCTGGCAGCAGCAGTCAGTCTCTGGTACCTTCTGCTGAGCCCTAGTCCATGTGCTGCAGTGGCTGACAAGGGTACGAGCCATAGTCCTGTATGAGCCCAACGTGGCTCGCTAAATATATACTGGTAAAGTCAGGGCGCAAGTGCCTGGGCAAATATTCACTGGCAAAGTCAGGGCGCAAGTGCCGGGCAAATATTCACTTGCAAAGTCAGGGTGCAAGTGTCTGCCCCGTTCCCAGTCACTCTTATATGGCATGAGTGCTGTACTCATGGACATGGAACGTTCGGTGCCTTGTCCTCTGGTAATCACCGGGCTCATACTGCACGTCTCTCTCTCTCTGGTCCCTGCGGCTGGCGGCGGGAGACAGCGGACGCTGGCCTGGACGGAACACTCCTCTCTGTGGTCTGGGGACACCTGGCTTCCCTGAACGTAGCAGTCCCTCTCTTTCTGGTCTGCTGCAGCATGCCTGGCCCTTCTCTCTGCTGCGGCCCCTCTGCAGGCGGTGGGGCCTGTCGCAGTGCCTGTACTATGTGTGGAGTGACGGGGCGCAGCGCTCCTCTGACTGCGTGCTACCCCAGGTTGGCACCAAAATCTCGCTGCTGCGCGCTCTGCTTTTTTATACCCCTGCCCCCCTCTGTCAGGAGGAAGGTCCGGCACACTATTGCTTCCCCACAGGAATAGGGGATGCAGCCTCAACAGTTCCGGACCCGGCATGCAGGTACCAGCGGGCCGGTCGTCCCCCTTACAGGAGAACAACTCAATGAACTACATGAACATGTTTGCCGGGTACGGGTCTTTTAACAAAGACAAAAATTGTCCTTAACTGTGTTTGTTTTCATATAAATCTCTTATTGTTTTAGTGCTTCTAATCACAGTTTAGGATGGATGAATGGTTGATCTTGTTTTCTTCCAACTCCTCCACTAGAATATTTATTAGGTCATTTCTTATTGTTGTTTCACTAATTGCTAAATGATGAGGTGTGAAGCTTCAATGCCTGAAGGTCGTTATGAAGAAGAAATGCTCTATCATGCTGCTGCTGCCAACTTTTCAGCAAAGGATATTGGGAACATTCATGGGAGGACATAGGGTCAGAATGACAACTCAATAAGTGTGACTCTTACTACAAATCAGTCACATCTGTAGTATTAGCAGGCCCTCTTCTGCTGAATATAGAGTATCACATTTCCTGTATAGAGTAAAGGCCCCCATACACATTAGACCAGGGGTATCCAACTTGTGGCTTGGTTCCATGATGTGTGGCACACACCTGTCTTCTAGCTTGGGTCATTAGGAAAAGATATAAAAGAAGTTCTCCAGACGGTGATTTTTGTGTGTTTACCTACACAGAAGAGCAGTTCTGGATGCGCATACACTAGAAGGTGGGTGATAAATATGGTACTGTAAACTGATGATACGATGAAACTGCTAGAGGATAGTTAAAACAGGATGCATCTGCTTCACTCCCATCCTGAGCTAAATAAATCACCACCCTGCAAGCTCTAATGATATAATATTCCACTGGTGGGTGCCAAAAAGAAAATGGAATCCCAGAGAACTGTACCTGCTGCTCCGCTGCTGTCTCTCCAAACCATTAAATGGTTCTTATCATGAGCTCCCCGTGAGGATCGCACGGTTGATGTGGTGGGCGTGCTGCCTCTGTCCTAAAATGATGCAGGGATGCCCCGAGAATGGAATGCTCAGCAGGTGGTGAGCCCAGAAGGAGATTAAGTAAAGGAGGGTTCATCTGAAAGTACCCCGGTAATTAGCAGGTGCGTCTTCTTCAGCGCTGAAAAATAAGATGGCACCAGGACTCGGGAAAATCAGATACATGCCATCATTAAACCTCAGGTACAGAGGAGAATGCGGGCTATAGAGGCACTGGGCTATCTGGAAGGCAGGGAAAAGACACATCTACATTTGCTTCTCATTCAGATTCAAAATGATAATAGACTCTTACCCAACATCTCCCAGCTTTGAAAGCTTCTAAGATTACAGAGTTTGACTTTTCCCCTATAGATTCAACTAGGGAGTGTGCTAAGTCCACATTATATCCTCACAATAGGCAAGAAAGAAAGAAAGAAAGAGGGGAAAGAACAAAGAGAGAAAAAAAAAGAAAGAGGGGAAAGAAAGAACAGGGAGATAGAGAAAAAGAAAGAAACAGAGAGAGAGAAAGAAAGAGAAAGGAAAGAAAGAACAGAGATAGAAAGAAAGAGGGGAAAGAAAGAACAGAGAGAAAGAAAGAAAAAGAACAGAGAGAAAGAAAGATGGGAAAGAAAGAAAGATGGGAAAGAAAGAACAGAGAGAAAGAACAGAGAGAGAGAAAGAAACAGAGAGAGAAAGAAATAAAGATTCTATAAAGATACTATAGCAGCCCGGCTCCCATTGTAGTGCCCACCTGAGCCTCCCGTTGCAGGACATATCATGATCTGCTGACATGGCCGACATCCCCGATTCCAAGGCGAGGACACGGTGATGGATCTGAAGCATTCTCTGAAGTGCCTCCATGGTTCCGTCACAATCTCCTCCCGAAATTACCTCATTTCCGGTCATCTTCCAGCACGTCACTTCTGATGGAACATCACGTGCGAGTTTTAAAGTGCTCTTCGGGGCTCCGGCATGTACTCCTGTGTCCACGGGAAAAGCTCCCGACCGGGACAGTGGGGCAGACTCTCAAAATCGTGAGTTTCCCGCTGAATTTGGGACGGTTGGGAGGTATGAATGTTCCCCACCATACACCTTGTACACGCACGGCTCTGCACACCTCATACACACACGGTTCCGCTTTGTATGCCTCGTACACACACGGCTCCGCTCTGTCCACCTCGCACACAAGGCCGGCGTCAGACACAACTACAAAAAATCGGACCGTTTTAGTCGGTCGATTATCGGAACAAAATGAAAACATCACACATCCGCCTGGCATCCGATTTTCCTTCAAAGATGCGATTTAGTCGCATGTGTGTGTACCTTGTAACATCCGATTTTCATCCGACTTGCGAGAATTTCTCGCAGGCTTGCAAAACTGACATATAATGGATCCAAAAGAATAGTATTTAAATCACAAAAGAAAGAATAGATATATACACATAGAACACATATATATATATATATATTGTGCGTACTGGACGGGGTGTATATCTCCCCCAGGTTTCTTAGCTGGGGCGCATAAAAAGTAGGTTGTCAGTGCGGTGTTCACTCCATTCCCATCTGGGACAGGTTTGCAGTTCAGCCCAGAGTAAACACAGCTGCTTAATTAGACAGCCAGAAGTGCCTGCTTGGGAGTTCAGAGGGGGCTCTCTCTCTCAGTCTGGATCTGACTTCAGACGCCATTGGAGCCTCATGTGAGCTGCACGCTGGTAACTACTGAACATATGTGTTGTTTTGGAACAGACTATTAGAGTCTGTACCCGGATAGAAAGGGAAATCTACCTAAGTGTAATTAGTGGCTGGAGTAGCCCAGGCTTTATGTTTATGATTTGGTTTTGATTATGTTCTGTTTACTGTGGACTTTAATAAAACTGGTTGCGGCCAGTTTTTAACAGACCTACTGTCTGTGAATGGTCTCTTTATGCCACTCCGTCTCCCCAAGACGGCGATCCCAGAGCTATATCCCCTGAAAAGCTTACAATTGGTGCTTGAATGCTGGGGCAGCACAGTGGCTGAAGACTTTGAAAAAAAAAAAAAGGTGTCTGCACCACAAAACTGAACTTATTGTGGAGAAGACTGTGGAGTGTATATGTCTTGGGTGAAGACTGTCAGCCAGCCCAAGATGTCCGGCAGTATGGAGGAGCTCGTTAAGCAGCTGGCCCAGAACCAGCAGGCCATGCAGCAGCAACATCAGCAGGCCATGCAGCAACAACAGCAGGCCATGCAGCAACAACACCTAGAGGCCCAGCGGAGCCAGCAGCAACAGCAGGAAACCAACCGGTTATTACTGGAGCAGGTTGCAGCACTAAAAAAACCTCCTAGCACCTCGTCCCCGAATGAAGACGCCGGGTTACCGGCATTATCCGCTGTAAAGAAGGCGGTAAAACAGACTCTGCAGAAGATGACGCCTCATGACGATGTGGAGGCATATCTGGCTATATTTGAGAGACTGGCAGAGAAGGAGAATCTGCCACAATCTGAATGGGCTATGGTGGTCGCGCCCTATTTGACTGGGGAACCTCAAAAAGCCTATTTTGACCTCAGCGAGCAGGACAGCAAAAACTATACTAAGTTGAAAGCGGAGATTCTTGCCCGCCTGGGTGTGACGAGGGCAGTCCGTGCCAGGAGAGTCCATAACTGGAGATACAGGCGAGACAAGCCTGCTCGCTCACAAATGTATGACTTGATTTCTTTGGTAAAGAAGTGGTTGGAACCTGACGTCAGCACCCCTGCCCAAATGGTTGAAAAGGTGGTTCTGGACCGGTACATCTGGGCCCTTCCCCCTGAGGTCCAGCTCTGGGTCGGACAGGGAGACCCCAAAGATGCCGATCAACTGGTCAGCCTGATAGAAAGGTATTTTGCCACCAAAGACTATTTACGTGACCAGCCGTCCGAGCGATCATCAGTTCGGAATACCCGGCCTCCGTCATCTCCCGGTAAGAGGGTTCCAGCTGTGGGGGCAAGGGGGGCTGTTGATAGTCCGGGTCAGCCCCGAGGGGACATGTATGAGCGAAAGGGTGATACTTACCTACCAGGAGACCCCAGGCCTAGGAAGGTCTCTCCGTCTGAACACCCTGACCTGAGACAGTGTTGGAGATGCCGTGAACAAGGTCATATTTCAGCCAATTGTCCACTAGTGGGGGAACCTATGGACTGTGATGCTGGACGGTCTCTCTCGTTCCTCGCCGAGCCCGTGTGCGTGGCCACCCTAGTCGAGGAGACTGGCCCACAGCTGTGTCAGGTCGTGATAAATGGGTGCCCAGTACAGGCCCTACTCGACTCAGGAAGTCGAGTGACTCTGATACATGCTAGTCTAGCTGATAGGGACTTCGTCACCGGTAGGCACCTAAGCGTGGTGTGCATACATGGAGACATCAAAGTCTACCCAGTAACCTCCGCAGACTTCGTCACAAAACTCGGGGAGATCTCGTATGAAGTGGGGGTAGTGAAGAACCTGATGCATCCCGCCATATTGGGTAGTGACTTTCCCCTGTTTTGGGGTCATTAGAAAAAAAATGTTTCTGCTGGACAGTGTGATGAAGCTCCTACTGAGGGTGCGCAGTCCCGAGGGGCGGAACACAATGCTAGTGGGCCGGTAAACTTATGTGATAATAATGATGATGATAATGATAATAATGGTGATGATGATGATCATGATAGTGATGATGACCATGATAATGATGATGACCATGATAATGATGATGATCATGATAATGATGATGACCATGATAATGATGCTGATGCTGATCGTAATCATGATAATGATATTGATAGTGAGGATGACTGTAAAAAAAATGAATTTCCATTTCAGGTGATGTTGGGGGGGGGGAGGATGTTTCTCTAGAACAGAATGTCCCTGACCTACTGGTGTCCCGTGGCAATTTTGGGAGTGAGCAATTGCAAGATCCCACTCTTAAACATGCCAGGGAGAATATAACTGTTCTGAATGAGATCCCACAAGAGCCCGACTCTGATGAAAAATTTCCCCATTTTGCCATGAACAATGACCTGCTATACAGGGTCACTAAAGTAAAGGGAGAGGCCGTGAGTCAGCTCCTAGTACCTAAGCCATATAGAAGTATGGTGTTAGGTTTGTCCCATAACCACGTGCTGGGTGGGCACCTGGGGATGGACAAAACCCAGGAAAGAATTCTTCAGAGGTTTTACTGGCCCGGGGTTTATCGAGATGTGGAGGATTAGTGCAAAACTTGCCCCTCGTGTCAGATAAATGCTCCGGTGTCTCACTTCCGGAGTCCATTAATCCCGCTGCCGGTTATAGAAATACCCTTTGAAAGGGTAGCAATGGACTTGGTAGGTCCTATTGTAAAATCAGCCAGGGGACAACAATACATCTTAGTAGTACTTGATTATGCAACCCGGTACCCCGAGGCGGTCCCTTTAAGAAATATGGCATCTAAAAATATTGCACGGGAACTCTTTCATATGTTTTCCAGGACAGGAATTCCTAAAGAGATCCTCACGGACCAAGGCACACCTTTTATGTCCAAAGTGATGAAGGAACTGTGTAAGTTGCTTAAAATCTCGCACATTCGGACATCTGTGTATCACCCCCAGACGGATGGGTTGGTTGAACGTTTTAATAAAACATTAAAACATATGTTAAAGAAAGCAGTAGAGAAAGATGGGAGGGATTGGGACTACCTGTTACCCTACTTATTGTTTTCAGTCAGAGAGGTTCCCCAGGCCTCTACGGGATTTTCTCCCTTTGAGTTGGTGTATGGTCGGCATCCACGGGGCTTGCTGGACATAGTCAAGGAGGTTTGGGAAACCGAGACAACTCCATACAAGAGTGTTATAGAGCATATTGCCCAGATGCAAGAGAGGATGGCTAAAATTATGCCATTGGTGAAAAATCATATGCAGAGAGCCCAAGAAGCTCAAAGCAGAGTTTATAATCGGTCAGCAAAAATTAGGTCTTTCAACCCCGGGGATCGAGTCCTAATTCTAATTCCCACTGTGGAAAGTAAGTTTTTGGCCAAGTGGCATGGTCCATACGAGATCGTACAAAAAGTGAGCGAGGTTACTTACAAAGTACACCAACCCGGGAGACGGAAGCCCTACCAGGTGTATCATATCAATCTGATCAAGCCCTGGAGGGACAGAGAGTCGTTGTTGGCCTCGGGTGAAGTAGAGAAAGGGGTAAAACCATCTCTACCTCCTGTGACCATGGGAGAGACGTTGTCCGTGCACCAAAAACAGGAAGTGTGGGAGTTTCTGCAGAAAAATCAGAAAAGGTTTTCTGACTTGCCCGGCCGGACTTCTCTAATAAAACACCATGTCGAGACCGAGCCCGGTACTAAGGTCAAGATAAAACCGTACAGAATTCCAGAAGCCCGCAGAAAGATAGTCTCTACTGAAATTAAACGCATGTTAGACCTCGGGGTCATTGAGGAGGCCCAAAGCGAGTGGTGTAGCCCGATTGTACTCATCCCAAAACCTAATGGAACCTGGAGGTTCTGTAATGATTTCAGAAGGTTGAACGAGGTGTCAAAGTTTGACGCATACCCAATGCCACGGGTAGACGAGCTAATAGAGAGGTTAGGGGGTGCCCGTTATATTACAACCCTCGATCTGACAAAAGGGTACTGGCAGATACCCCTGTCGGAGGAAGCGAAAGAAAAAACGGCCTTTGCAACCCCGGAGGGTTTGTTTCAGTATCTGGTGATGCCCTTCGGGTTGCATGGAGCCCCAGCTACCTTTCAGCGGCTTATGGACCAGATACTGCGCCCGCATCGAGCCTATGCGGCTGCCTACCTGGATGATGTGGTAATTTTCAGTTCAGATTGGGAGAGCCACCTCACTAGGGTGCAAGCCGTTGTAGACTCAATAGCCGGAGCTAGACTGAACATAAACCCAGAGAAATGTGCAATTGGCCTCGAAGAGGCCAAATATCTGGGCTATGTTATTGGCAGGGGGCTGATCAAGCCACAAATTGATAAGGTAGAAGCAATTCGGAACTGGCCGGTACCCCTCACAAAACGACAGGTCAAAGCATTTCTGGGCATCACTGGGTACTATCGCAGATTCGTACCAAATTATGCCTCCATTGCTGCCCCATTGACTGACCTAACAAAAGGGGGGAAGTCAAAAATGATAAATTGGAATCCGGAGGCAGAAAAAGCATTTCTGTCGTTAAAAATAGCTTTGTGTCAAAGACCAGTTCTGGTCACCCCTAATTTTAGAGAAGAGTTTTTGGTCCAAACTGATGCCTCTAATGTGGGGTTTGGGGCCGTGTTATCGCAGGTTGTGAAGGGTGAAGAACACCCAGTCCTGTATCTGAGTCGAAAAATGACACCGGCTGAACAAAATTATGCCATTGTGGAGCGAGAGTGCCTCGCAATCAAGTGGGCGCTGGACTCCCTACGTTATTACCTTTTGGGTAGAAAATTTAAATTACAATCAGACCATGCTCCTCTGGCATGGTTGAAGCAGAACAGGGAAAGGAATGCCAGGGTGACAAGGTGGTTCCTTTCACTTCAAGAGTTCAATTTCTCGGTGGAGCATAGACCTGGGAAGTTACAGGGTAATGCTGATGCCTTGTCCAGAGTTCACTGTCTCTTTGGAGTTGTTGACCAGCCCTCCGGTCTGGAGAAGAGGGGGGGGATATGTGAGACAGTGAAGGGGTGCGTACTGGACGGGTGTATATCTCCCCCAGGTTTCTTAGCTGGGGCGCATAAAAAGTAGGTTGTCAGTGCGGTGTTCACTCCATTCCCATCTGGGACAGGTTTGCAGTTCAGCCCAGAGTAAACACAGCTGCTTAATTAGACAGCCAGAAGTGCCTGCTTGGGAGTTCAGAGGGGGCTCTCTCTCAGTCTGGATCTGACTTCAGACGCCATTGGAGCCTCATGTGAGCTGCACGCTGGTAACTACTGAACATATGTGTTGTTTTGGAACAGACTATTAGAGTCTGTACCCGGATAGAAAGGGAAATCTATCTAAGTGTAATTAGTGACTGGAGAAGCCCAGGCTTTATGTTTATGATTTGGTTTTGATTATGTTCTGTTTACTGTGGACTTTAATAAAACTGGTTGCGGCCAGTTTTTAACAGAACTACTGTCTGTGAATGGTCTCTTTATGCCACTCCGTCTCCCCAAGACAGCGATCCCAGAGCTATATCCCCTGAAAAGCTTGTAATATATACATGTCATTGTGACATATATATTGTAACATTTCCAGGGGGGTTTAGCTCTAGGATCGCTGTCTGGGTAGACAGAATGGCATGAAAACAGTTCATACAGACAGCAGTTTGGTGAAAACTGGCCGCAACCAGTTTTATTAAAGTCCACAGCACACAGATAAAAACAAAGCATAAACAAAAGACCTAGGCTTGTCTAGCCACTAATTACACTTATGTAATGTCCCTTTCTATCAGGAACCCAGACTCTATCAGTCTGTGCCCAAAACAACACATATGATATATGTTACCAGTATGGAGTTTCCCAGATACTCCTCCTTATGTCTGAAGGTCCACCCGACGTCCAGACTTGAGAGAGATCCACTCCTATTCAGTAGTCATTATCCTGGAGGTTCACAGAGACACTCCTGTGTCCGGGGTACATCTAACCCAGACTGAGACGGCTCTCCTCCTCTTCAGTAGCTTATCCGCATGCATTCTCACAGAGACTGCTTCCTTGTGCCAGGACACCTCTCTGTGTCCAGGCTAAAGACAGCTCTAACACTCTTGGAGACTGTTTCTTGTGCCAGGACACCTCCCTGTGTCCAGGCTAAACTAGCTCTCTGACTGTGTCCGCAGACACCTATTTCTGGCTTCCTAATTAACAGCTGATTGGCTTCAGGTTTAAGCTGCAAGTGTGCAATGAATGCAAGGTGTAGTGACCTCTCTCTACCACCAGGTCTACAAAGCCACATATTTCCCTTATAGTTAGCAAAGAACCTAGGTGAAATGTACACCCCATTCACCACATATCCTCACTGTCTCACATATCCCCCCCCTCTTCTCCAGACCGGAGGGCTGGTCATCCAGACCGGAGGACTGGTCAACAAACCTAAAGAGACAGTGAACACAGCTCAAGTCATAGCCAACATCAGCTTCATCTTTACCTGAAGTATAACCATCATTAGCTTCATCTATATTTTCCATTAAGCAGGGTTTCTATACCCTTACACACACACACACACACACTGTGTGATGTCACAGTCATGTAACCAGTCAGCTTGAGGGGAAGGAACATGGACAGTCAAAACATACACACTGATCCATTAAATGGATGCCAGCCAGCGCTGCATTACCCATCCGTCCCCTCTGCATACAACTTTATCCTAGGTATTTAGACACATACCCCTTGGGTGGGTTTGTAGGTGACTGGACCCGCCCAGCTCTCCAAGTCACCTGGAAGCCTCCCAATGTATAGCACAAGTCTCAGCAGTAGATCTGCTGAACCAAAATATATCCAGGCTTCCATCACAGGGCCACCCACCTCTGCGATACATACCGTCCATCCATCACATGCCTCCATGCATATCCTGAGGGCCATACCCAGTGCCCCCTCTGTTCAAATTTGTGGGGTCGAACACCTGCCACCCGACCAGAGATCCCCCTCGGTCGCCTCTGCCAGTCACCCCGTCTCAGTTGATTTTGGGCACTATGCAATATCACCTCTTTGTTAGGCCTCTCCCGCCCCCAGCGGTCAGAACGTTGGCCTTGTCCTTGTGTCGGTGTCACCTCACCCGACCTTTCTTTCCCGAACTGACTCCTACCGTCGTTGCGGCCACGAGTCCATCGTCCAGTCAAGCTTACTGGTAGCTCTGAGTCTGACTCTCTGTCTTTTCGTCCGCCACCGGGTCTCACACTCAGCCGTGAGCTAATAGAAGCGTCATCTCTACCCCTCATTGTTTTAGCACGTCTACTGCCAATCCCCAGGGAAGCCTCTCGTCTCTCCCTTTCTTGGGCTGGAAGTAGTCGCTCTCTTTGTTCCAACTGTAAAACATCCTCAGATGGCATCTTCTGTCTGGCTGTAAGGTCAGCATCAGCCTTCTTCTCAGGACTCTCAACCTCTTCTGCTACCATGCCTTCCTCATTTGCACTGGTTGCTTTATTGTCATCAGATGATTCATTATCACTCCCACTATCCCTGTCTGACCCCTTTTTCTCAGCCACATCTGGCTCACCTTCAGGGCTAGACACTTCACTTTCATTCACGTCCGGCTCACCGTCAGGGTCATACAATTTATTCTCATTCTCATCCTGCTCACTTTCAGGAGTATACAATTTATTTTCATTCACATCTTGCTCACTGTCAGGGTTATACAACTCATTCCCATTCACATCTTGATCTGGAACCTTAGTTAACATGTTATCCTCAACATTAACTTCACCATCTGGTCCCTCAAGTATGTGACTATGTGACAACCCCAGCACTATACCTCCATATAGCTCAGGTACCAGGAGCTGACTCACGACCTCTCCCTGGACTTCAGTGTCCCTAAACAATAGGTTATTGTTCATGGCAGCATGAGGAAACCTCTCCTCAGAGCCAGGCTCTTGGGGAACCTCATTCAGAACAATTACATTTTCCTGTGCCGTTTTAAGAGTGGGGTCTCGCACCGGCTCTCTCCCAAATTGTCACAGGACACAGGCAGGTCAGGGACACTCGGTTCCCGAGAACCACCATCCTCGTCTCCCAACATCACCTGCAAAGAAATTTCATCTTTATCACGGTCATCATCAGTATCATCACTATTATGATTAGCATCATCATCATTATCAATATCATCATCACTATCACACAAGATAAATGGCCCACTAACATTGTGTTCCGCCCCTGGGACTGCGTACCCTCAGTAGGGGCTTCATCACACTGTCCATCAGAATCACCCTTCCCCAGAGATCCTTAGACGGGGAAAGTCATTACACAACACAACGGGGTGCACCAGGTTCTTCACTACCCCCACTTCACATGAAACCTCCCCGAGTTTAGGGACCAAGTCCACGGCAGTCTCTGGGTAGACTTTGGTGTCTCCATGGATGCACACCATACTCAAGTGCTTATCAGGGATGAAGTCCCTATCAATCAGGCTGTCACATACGGAAGTCACTGGACTCTCTGAGTCCAAGAGGGCCTGCGCTGAGCAACCATTTGTAACCACCGGGGACACCTGTGGTCCAGTCTCTTCGGTTGCGGTGGTCACACACACAGGTTCTGCGCAGAGAGAGAGGGATCTGCCAACATCACGGCACATAGGCTCCCCCTCTAGTGGACAGTTGGCTGCAATTTCACGACATCTCCAACACTGTCCATCACACTGTCCATCACACACGCAATAATTTTGCTTTTTTATTTTCTTTTTATTACAGGAAATGGTTTTAGCAGGAAAATAAAATATGGTCAAAAACTCATTATTATTTCATTAAACTTCTTTTTTATTAAACTGTGTGTGTTTGATTTTTCTTTCATACAATAGGATTAATAATTGATAGTTGTCTAATTGACAGCTCTCAATTATTAACCTGGCTTAAAGTGACCTTTCAATTGCAAGGTCATTTTAACCCCTTATTAACCCATTCGTCACCGCTACAGGGCAATGGGAATAGACAGGCAAAGTGCCAGAAAGGGCAAATCTAATTAGAGATTTGCCCTTTCTGGGGTGTCTTGGGGCAGATGTTAGTAGCCAGGGGGGGCACAAAAAAATGTACCCTCCCTAGGCTATTATTATCTACCCCCACTCGCTTGCTTTGTCTGTCTGGTGAGAAAATACAGCGGGAGCCCACACATTTTTTTTCAACGAATTTACACCTTTAATTAACCCCTACATGTCTCAAATTTTGCACACATATACTTATGTAATTGTAAGTTCAAACCATATATCAAAATACAGGAAATGACATGGTTAACTGTGTCTAAACAATGTATCATTTCATGTCGGCTTCTGTGATTTCACAAAAGCCGGCAATTGAATTAGCGCCTATTACAGTATGTATAAGTGTATGAACTATAAATATATATATATATACATGTCACAATTACATGTATATATAAAATATATATGTGTTCTATGTGTGTATATCTATTCTTTCTATTCTTTATTAAAGCTGTCAGTGTGATTTTACAGTATAGCCGGGGATGAATTGCCGGCTTTTCTAAAGGACACCGATGCGATTTCATCGCAAGTCACACGTGCGGTCCGTTTGTAATCCGATTTTTCATCGCTCCCATAGACTTGTATTGGCGATAGTCGACCCACAATCTGTGACAATCGCAGCATGCTGCGATTGCACTCGGACGTTTAAAACGGACCACAAAAAAGCGGATACTGGGAGCTGCTCCATAGATTAACATACGGCAGACTGCAATGCGATATTTCATCGTATTGCAGTCGTCCGATTCTGTCGCCAGTGTGACGCCGGCCCAAGGCTCCACTCAGTATATACATGGCTCCACTCCGTACACCTTGTACACACGCAACCACGCTTTGTACACCTTGTACACACATGACTCCACTCCGTAAACCTTGTACACATGTGGCTTTGCAGCATACACCTCGTACACGCGCGGTTCTGCTCCGTACACCTCGTACACACGCGGCTCCGCTACATACACACAAGGCTCCACTCCGTACACACATGGCTCTGCTCCGCTCTGTACACACACGGCTCAAGCACGGAGCCCTGGCCATGGTTCAGCTGCGTACACTTCGTACACGCAGGGCTCCGTTTCGTACACACACACAGCACTGCTACAGCCACATCGTACACACGGCTCCACTCCATAAACCTTGTACACGTGTGGCGCGGCTCCGTGCACCTCATGCACGCGCGGCTCTGCTCCGTGCACTTCGTACAGACACATGGCTCCGCTCCAGCCAACTTGTACAGACACACGGCTCCGCTCCATCCAACTCGTACACACAAGGCTCTACTACATCCAACTCGTACACACAAGGCTCCGCTCTGTACACCTCGTACACACAAGGCTCCGCTCCGTACACCTCGAACACACTACAGCAGTGCTACATCCACCTTGTACACACACGGCTCCTCTCCATACACCTCGTACAGACACACGGCTCCACTTCGTACACCTCGTACACACACGGTTCTGCTACATCCAACTCGTACACACAAGGCTCCGCTCCGTAAACCTCGTACACATTACAGTACTGCTACATCCACCTCGTACACACACGGCTCCACTCCGTACACCTCGTACACACACGGCTCCGCTCCATACACCTCGTACACACACGGCTCTACTCCGTACACCTTGTACACACACGGCTCTGCTACATCCAACTTGTACACACAAGGCTCCGCTCCGTACACCTCGTACACACTACATCACTGCTACATCCACCTCGTACACACACCGCTCCGTACACCTCGTACACATTCGGCTCCGCTCCGTACACCTCGTACACACACAGCTCCGCTCCGTATACCTCGCACACATGGCTTCGCTCCGTACACCTCGTACACACATGGCTCCGCTCCGTACACCTCGTACACACACGGCTCCGCTCCATATACCTCGCACACACGGCTCTGCTCTGTACACCTCATACACACACAGCACTGCTACATCCACCCTGTAAACCCCTCCTGACCTCACACATAGTAAACTTCACCTCATCCAGCACCATGACAACCAGCACAGAGTCCGAGAACCTGATAATGTGACCCCTGACTCCTCCCCTCCTGTGACCTCCTCACAGGTCCTGTGGGCACAGAAGAGTACAGCAAAGCAGCGTCATTGCTCTGCTGTGAGAGGCTGAGGTGTAGAGACAGGGAGGGCAGGAAGGGGTGCATGGGGGCGTGACAGCTTATCTCACTGCGGGACACATATCATCCCGGCCGGGAAAGCGGGTGGGAGGGTCTAAATCGGGACTGTGCCGCTCAATCCGGGACAGTTGGGAGGCATGTCCTCAGCGGGACAGGGGGGTCAGAATCGGGACTGTCCCACTCAATCCGGGACGGTTGGGAGGTATGCTATATCTACAGAATTTCCCTGATCCACCCAGTCAGATGCTACAATGTATGGGTTACTCGTAGGGGGGCAGATTCTAGAATGGATGGGCTACTGGTAGGCGTCAGATGCTAGAATGGATGGACTCCTGGAAGGAGGCAAATGCTAGAATGGATGGGTGCTGAAAGGGGGCAGATGCTAGAGTGGATGGGCTACTGGTAGGGGGCAGAGGTTAGAATGGATGGGCTACTGGTAGGGGGGAGATGCTAGAATGGATGGGCTGCTGGAAGGGGTCAGATGCTAGAATGGATGGGCTACTGGTAGTGGGGCAGATTCTAGAATGGATGGGCTACTGGTAGAGGGTAGATGCTAAAATGGAAGGGCTACTAGTACAGAGCAGATGTTAGAATGGATGGGCTACTTGTAGGGGGGGCAGATGTTAAAATGGAAGGGCTTCAGGTAGAGAACAGATGTTAGAATGGATGGGCTACTGGTAATGGGCAGATGCTAGAAAGGATGGGCTACTGGTAGGGGGGAAGATTCTAGAATGGATGGGCTCCTGGTAGGGGTAGAAGCTAGAATGTATGTGCTACTGGTAGGGGGGCAGATGCTAGAATGAATGGGCTACTGGTAGGCATCAGACGCTAGAATGGATTGGCTCCCGGTAGGGAAAAGATGCTAGAATGTATGGGCTACTGGTAGGAGGGAAGATGCTAGAATGGATGGGCTTCTGGTAGGGAATAGATGCTAGAATGTATGGGCTACGAGTAGGGGGGCAGATTCTTGAATGGATGGGTTCCTGTCAGGGGGCAGATGTTAGAATGGATGGGCTCCTGGTAGGGGGCAGATGCTAAAAAGGAAAGGCTCCTAGTAGGGGGAAGATGCTAGAATGGATGGGCTACTGGTAGTTGGCAGATGCTAAAATGGCTGGGCTCCTGGAAGGAGGCAGACACTAGAATGGATGGTCTCCTTGTAGGGGGCAGATGCTAGAATGGGTGGGCCCTAGGTAGGGGGTAGATTCTAGAATGGATGGGCTCTTGGTAGGGGGTAGATGCTAGAATGGATGGGCTACTGCTAGGTGGCAAATGCTAAAATTAGTGGGCTGCTGGTAGGGGGCAGATTCTACAATAGATGGGCTGCTGGAAGTGGGCAGATGCTAGAATGGATGAACTACTGATAGGGGGCAGATGCTAGAATGGATGGTCTCCTGGTCGGGGCAGATGCAAGAATGGGTGTGCCCTAGGTAGGGGGTAGATTCTAGAATGGATGGGCTCTTGGTAAGGTGCAGATGCTGGAAAGGATGGGCTACTGATAGGGAGCAGATGCTAGAATGGATGGGCTCTAGGTAGGGGGTAGATGCTGGAATGGATGGGCTCCTGGTAGGGGGCAGATTCTAGAATGGATGGGCTACTGGTTGGGGCAGATGTTGCAAAGGATGTGCTACTGATAGGGATCAGATGCTAGAAGGGATGGGCTCTAGGTAGGGGGAAGATGCTAAAATGTCTAGGCTTCTGGTAGGGGGCAGACGCTAGAATGGATGGGCTCCTGTTGGGGGGCAGATGCTAAAATGGAAGGGCTCCAGGTAAGGGCAGGTGCTAGAATGGATTTGGTACTGGTAGGTGGCAGATGCTTGAATGGCTGGGCTTCTGGTATTGTGCAGAAAATAAAATGGCTGGGCTCCTGGTAGGGGGCAGACGCTACAATGGATGGTCTCCTGGTGGTGGGCAGATGCTAGAAAATATGGGTTCCTCATAGAAAGGCACAAGCTATAATGGATGGGCTACTGGTAGGGGGCAGAAGCTAAAATGAATGGGCTACTGGTAGGGGGCAGAAGCTAAAATGAATGGGCTACTGGTAGGGGGCAGATGCTAGAATGGTTGGGCTGCTGGAAGGGGCAGATGCTAGAATGGATTGGCTACTGGTAGGGGGCAGATGTTAGAATGGATGGGCTCCTGGTAGGGGGCAAATGCTAAAATGTCTGGGCTCCTGGTAGGGGCAATGCTAGAATGTATGGGCTACTGCTAGGTAGCAAATGCTAAAATTAATGGGCTGCTGGTAGGGGGCAGATTTTAGAATGGATGGTCTGCTGGAATGAGGCAGATGCTAGAATGGATGGGCTACTGGTAGGGGGCAACAGATGCTAGACAATGCAATGGTCTCTGGTAGGGGCAATGCTAAATTGGTGGGCTGCTGTAGGGTGCAAATTCTAGAATGGATGGGCTGCTGGAAGGGGGCAGATGCTAGAATGGATAGGCTCCTCGTAGGGTACAGATGCTAAAATGGCTAGTCTCCTGGTAGGTGACAGACGCAAGAATGGATAGTCTGCTGGTAGGGGCAGATTCTAGAATGTATGGGTTCCTGGTAGGAAGGCAGATGGTAGAATGGATGGGCTACTGGTAGGGGGCAAATGCTAAAATGAATGGGCTACTTGTAGGGGCAGATGCTAGAATGGATGGGCTGCTGGAAGTGGGCAGATGCTAGAATGGATTTGCTACTGGTGGTGGGCAGATGCTAGAATGGACGCTCTCCAGGTAGGGGGCAAATGCTAGAATGGATGGGCTGCTGGTAGGGGGCAGATGCTAGAATGGATGGGCTCCTGTAGGGGGCAAATTCTAGAATGGATGGGTTATTGGTAGGGGCAGATACTAGAATGGATTGGCTACTGGTAGGGGCCAGATGCTTGAACAGATGGGCTGCTGGTAGGGGGCAGATTCTAGAATGGATGGGCTCCTGGTAGGGAGCAGATGGTAAAATGGCTGGACTCCCGGTAGGGGGCAGATGCTAGAATAGATGGGCTACTGCTTGGTGGCAAATGCAAAACTTAATGGGCTACTGGTAGGAGGTAGATTCTAGAATGGATGGGCTGCTGGAAGCGGGCAGATGCTAGAACTTATGGGCTACTGGTAGGGGGAAGATGCTAGAATGGATGGTCTCCTGGTAGGGGGCAGTGTCATGTGTGCATTGCCACGAAGATCGTCGCGGTTGCACATTTTGACTTCTCACAGCTGATCTGCTGTTTCTTTGTGTTTGGCAGCTAGGGAGTTAATTCTGTCTGTGCTCGGTGCTGGGACTGGGTGCAGTTTCTCCCGGCTGCAATTGATTATTTGTTGATTGGTTTCCTTTAAATTCCTGGTTGTCTGCTTGGGGAGTTGCCAGTGAAACCTTCATGCAGACCACAGATAGGAATGAATCTGTATAGACTTTAGTTGTGAGCTCCTTAGTTGTTCTAAGCTCAACTTGGTTAGAGTTTATTTCCCAGACCATTTATGTTCCTTTGGTGTTTGAGTGTGTATGCAAGCGAGTGTTATCCTGTCTGTCTTATATGTCTAATCTGTGTATTTAGCTGAGATCAGCCCATATCCCTTTGGTGGTAGTCAGGATCCTTCTTAGGACTGATTACAGGGTTCAGGGTCTGATAGGAGACAGGGTTAGGTTGGAGACTTGGACCTCTGAACCATTATCAGTACCTCCAAGGTGAGGGATTAGTTAGGACCCCAGTTTAGGGTCAGGTTAGATCCCGGTCCACCTCTTTCCTGTTTCAGCTCATCAAGTCCTCAAGATTAACCCTGAGTTCAGCAGATATCGTGTCAGGTAAATCTATTCTATACTTACATGCTGATGTTGCTATACTAGTTGTTGTATAGAGTGTTGTTCCTGTATTAATAGTTTACTGACATTGTATACATATCATTAGACAGCGTGACATTTTCACTGGCCATAAAAATTATCTCCAGTTACCATGGATCCAGTAGCCCAGCTGGCTCTGCAGTTGCAGGGATTATCCATGGAGCTGACGGACATTAAATCCAAAGTTTTGTCTCCCCTGGAGCAAACCAGAGTTGAACCTAAAGTAGCTCTCCCGGACAGGTTCACTGGTGGGCGAGACAAATTTTTCACCTTCCGGGAGGCATGTAAATTGTATTTTCGGCTTCGGCCTCGATCATCAGGGAGTGATGAGCAGAGAGTGGGAATTGTTATCTCACTTCTGCAAGGGGACCCTCAATCCTGGGCATTTTCCCTTCCTCCGGGATCCCGGCTCTACTGTCTGTAGATCAATTTTTTACTGCCCTGGGATTGGTATATGATGACCCAGATCGGGTCTCTCTTGCTGAGACAAAATTACGTAAGATACAGCAGGGAGATCGTCCTGCAGAGGAATTTGCTTCTGAGTTTCGTAGATGGGCCACAGATACTCAGTGGAATGACCCAGCTCTTAGGAGCCAGTTTTGTCATGGGCTTTCTGATAAATTAAAAGACGTTTTGGCTCAGTATGAGTCTCCTCATTCACTGTAGGCTGCTATGGCCTTAGCTATCCGTACTGATAGACGGCTTCGGGAGAGGGGTGAGGTAACCCCACTCCCTGTTGTTTCTCCACCTACCACTAAAGTCCCTTATGTTGAGGTTCCCTTGTCTGTTCGGATGAGCCTATGCAGTTGGGAGGGACATCATTTCGTAGGAGGGGATTGGCGGTACGCCGCAGGACTAGAAGATGTTTTTTCTGCGGGAAAGAGGGACATTTTGTTGGAGAATGTCCATCCCGTGCCTTGTTGAGCCAAAAGTCGCCGGAAAACTGTTAATCCCAGGTTGTGTGGTGGACGACAACCTGGGAGTATGTATTTCATCCGCCAGTTCTTCTCAGTTCCTTGTACCAGTGGAGGTGGTAGTTGGTACGAGAGTGGAGAGATTGTCTGTTCTTCTTGATAGTGGTTCCGGGGCTAATCTGGTTGACGCTCAGTTTGCTCAGGCTCAAGGTATGCATCTGAGTGTATTGGTCAAACCGATCCCTATATTCTCCATTGACGCCAGGCCTCTCGGCCAAGGTAGCTTTGTTCATGAGGTTCATAACATTGACCTTCGGGTAGGGGCAATACATAGGGAACAATTATCTTGTTATGTGTTGGAGGGTCTACCTACTCCCATTGTGTTGGGACTTCCTTGGTTGGTTAAACATAACCCTGTGATTAATTGGCAGTCCAGAGAAATAAGCCAATGGGGTGAGTTTTGCAAAAGCAACTGCATGAACACAGTCATCAGTGCGGTCGTGCCTAGTACATTGCCTCCTTTTTTGGAGGATTTTGGGGATGTTTTCTCTGAGGAGGGGTGTCAGGAGTTGCCTCCTCATCGCGTGTATGACTGCTCTATTAATCTCCTTCCTGATGCTAAGTTGCCTAAAGCTAGGTTGTATAATCTTTCTGGTCCTGAGAGGCAGGCTATGAAAGATTATATTTCTGAAAGTCTGGCCAAAGGGCATATTAGACCTTCATCTTCCCCAGTAGCCGCGGGGTTCTTCTTTGTGAAGAAGAAAGATGGAGGCCTACGCCCTTGCTTGGATTTCCGCGAACTTAATCGGATTACTGTTCGAGATCCGTATCCACTCCCTCTTATTCCTGATCTCTTCAATCAAATTGTTGGCGCCAAATGGTTCTCTAAATTGGATCTCAGGGGGGCGTATAATCTGATTAGGATAAAAGAGGGGGATAGTGGAAAACGGCGTTTAACACGCCGGAGGGACATTATGAGAACCTTGTCATGCCTTTTGGTCTGACTACTGCACCAGCAGTATTCCAAATTTTGTTAATGACATTTTTCGTCACCTTGTGGGGCTGTTTGTGGTTGTATATTTGGACGACATTTTAATTTACTCGCCAGATCTTGTGTCTCATCAGGAGCATGTGAGACAGGTGTTGCAGATCTTGCGAGACAATAAACTATACTCCAAACTGGAGAAGTGTGTATTTGCCGTACAGGAACTTCAGTTTTTGGGTTTTTTGGTGTCAGCCTCCGGTTTCTGTATGGACCCTGAAAAGGTGAGAGCAGTGCTTGAATGGGATCAGCCAGGGGATCTTAAGGCTCTGCAGCGTTTTTTGGGGTTTGCTAACTACTACCGGAAATTTATTTGTAATTTCTCATCTGTCGTCAAACCTCTCACTGACATGACAAGAAAAGGGACGGATTTTTCTAAATGGTCGGACAAAGCTTGCCAAGCCTTTTCCTCTTTGAAGAAATGTTTTGCTTCGGCACCCGTTCTCATCCAACCAGATGCATCTCAGCCGTTCATTGTGGAGGTGGATGCGTCTGACGTAGGGGTGGGTGCTATATTGTCCCAGGGTCCGTCCCTGGTAAATGGCATCCGTGCGCTTTCTTTTCTAAGAAATTGTCGTCCGCCGAAAGGAATTATGATATCGGCAATAGGGAACTTTTGGCCATTAAGTTAGCTTTTGAAGAATGGCGTCACTTTTTGGAGGGGGCAGTCCACCCGGTTACCGTTATTACTGATCACAAGAACCTGTTGTATTTGGAATCCGCTAAGCGTCTGAATTCCAGACAAGCTCGATGGTCGTTGTTTTTTACCAGGTTTAATTATGTTGTCACTTATCGCCCGGGGTCTAAGAATGTAAAGGCTGATGCCTTATCTCGCAGTTTCCCAGGGGCCGGGAAAACGGATGACCCGAGTCCTATCCTTCAGGAGGGGGTGGTAGTGTCGGCTGTATTTTCTGAGCTTGAGGAGGAGGTGTTAGAGGCTCAGGGGGACGCCCCTGCAGGACCTCCAGGGAGACTGTTTGTCCCAAATCTGTTGAGACAAAAGGTTATTGAGGCACATCATAATTCTGCTCTAGCAGGACATCCAGGGAGTAAGGCTACTTTAGATCTCCTTTCTCGCCGGTTTTGGTGGCCTAATGCTAATAAAGATGTTATAACTTTTGTCGCGTCATGTGGGGTGTGTGCTCGCTCTAAAACCCCTCATACCCGTCCGTCTGGGACCCTTTTACCCTTGAAACTTCAGGAGCGTCCATGAACTCATTTATCTATGGACTTCATTACGGACCTTCCTCCGTCGTCAGGGAATACTGTCATACTGGTGGTTGTTGACAGGTTCAGTAAGATGGCACATTTCGTTGCTCTTCCTGCACTCCCTAATGCTAAAACTCTGGCGCAGGTGTTCATTAGGGAGATCGTTAGACTTCATGGGTTGCCTTCTGATGTGGTGTCAGATAGGGGGTCTCAGTTTGTGTCCAAATTTTGGAGGGCATTTTGTTTACGTCGGGGGATGCAATTGTCATTTTCCTCGGCTTTTCATCCGCAGACCAATGGTCAGACAGAGCGTCTGAATCAGAGCTTAGAGACATATCTCCGGTGTTTTGTTTCAGAGAACCAAGAGGACTGGTCTTCTTTCTTGCCTCTGGCAGAGTTCGCTCTTAACAACAGGCGGAGCGAGTCCACTGGTAAGTCCCCGTTTTTTGGGGCATATGGTTTCCATCCCCAGTTTTAATGGGGGGGGCCCTTCTGGGGTTCCTGAGGAGGAGCGTTTCTCGTCGTCACTTGCTTCTGTGTGGAGAGGTGTATTGAATAATCTGAGTGTGATGGGGAACCGTTACAAACGTATGGCTGATAGGAGGAGAGTTTCTGGTCCAGATCTGAATGTGAACGATCTGGTATGGTTGTCTACCAGGAATATAAAACTTAAGGTGCCCTCCTGGAAACTGGGTCCCAGATTCATCGGGCCGTACAGGATCAGTTCCATAATTAATCCTGTGGCATTTCGTCTGGACCTCCCTCCTACGTTTAAAATTCATAATGTGTTCCACAAGTCATTACTTAAAAGGTATGTGGCACCAGTCATACCGTCACCTCTACCTCCTCCTCCTGTGTTGGTCAATGGTAACTTGGAATTTCAAGTATCAAAGATCATTGACTCACGTCTGAATCACCGGTTCCTTCAGTACTTGGTGCATTGGAAGGGGTATGGTCCAGAGGAGAGGACGTGGGTCCCTGCGTCTGATGTTAACGCAGATCGTTTGGTTCGGACCTTCCACAGAACTCACCCGGGCAGGCCTGGCCCTGAGGGTCCGGAGGCCCCTCGTAGAAGGGGGGGTACTGTCATGTGTGCATTGCCACGAAGATCGTCGCGGTTGCACATTTTGACTTCTCACAGCTGATCTGCTGTTTCTTTGTGTTTGGCAGCTAGGGAGTTAATTCTGTCTGTGCTCGGTGCTGGGACTGGGTGCAGTTTCTCCCGGCTGCAATTGATTATTTGTTGATTGGTTTCCTTTAAATTCCTGGTTGTCTGCTTGGGGAGTTGCCAGTGAAACCTTCATGCAGACCACAGATAGGAATGAATCTGTATAGACTTTAGTTGTGAGCTCCTTAGTTGTTCTAAGCTCAACTTGGTTAGAGTTTATTTCCCAGACCATTTATGTTCCTTTGGTGTTTGAGTGTGTATGCAAGCGAGTGTTATCCTGTCTGTCTTATATGTCTAATCTGTGTATTTAGCTGAGATCAGCCCATATCCCTTTGGTGGTAGTCAGGATCCTTCTTAGGACTGATTACAGGGTTCAGGGTCTGATAGGAGACAGGGTTAGGTTGGAGACTTGGACCTCTGAACCATTATCAGTACCTCCAAGGTGAGGGATTAGTTAGGACCCCAGTTTAGGGTCAGGTTAGATCCGGTCCACCTCTTTCCTGTTTCAGCTCATCAAGTCCTCAAGATTAACCCTGAGTTCAGCAGATATCGTGTCAGGTAAATCTATTCTATACTTACATGCTGATGTTGCTATACTAGTTGTTGTATAGAGTGTTGTTCCTGTATTAATAGTTTACTGACATTGTATACATATCATTAGACAGTGTGACAGGCAGATGCTAGAATGGTTAGGCTACTGCTAGGTGGCAAATGCTAAAATTAATAGGCTGCTGGTAGGGGCAGATTCTAAAATGGATGAGCTACTGGTAGAGGGCAGATGCTAGAATGGATGATCTCTTGGTAGGGGGCAGATGATGGAAAGGATGGGCTAATGATAGGGAGCAGATGCTAGAATTGATGGGATCTAGGTAGGGGGTAGATGCTAGAATGGATGGGCTCCTGGTAGGGGGCAGTTTCTAGAATGGATGGGTTACTAGTTGGGGGCAAATGCTAAAATGGCTGGGCTCCTGGAAGTGGGCAGATTCTAGAATGGATGGGTTCCTGGTAGGAGTCAGATGGTAGAATGGATGGGCTACTGGTAGGGGGCAGATTTTAGAATGAATGGGCTCCTGGTATGGGATAGATGCTAGAATGTCTGGGCTTATGGTAGGGGGCAGTTGCTAGAATGGATGAGCTACTTATAGGGGGCAGACACTAGAATGGATGGGCTCCTGGTAGGGGGCAGATGCTAAAAAGGAAGGGCTCCTGGTAGTGGCAGATGCTAGAATAGATGGGCTGCTGGTAGGAATCAGATGCTAGAATGGATGGTCTCCTGGTAGGGGGCAGATGCTAAAATGGGTGTGCTGCTGGTAGGGGGTAGATTCTAGAATGGATGGGTTACTGATGGGCAGATGCTAAAATGGCTGGGCTCCTTGTAGGGGTGATTCTAGAATGTATAGGCTACTGCTAGGTAGCAGATTCTAGAATGGATGGGCTGCTGGAAGTGGGGAAGAATCTAGAATGGATGGGCTACTGGTAGGGGGCAGATGCTGGAATGGATGCACTCCTAGTAGGGACAGATGCTAGAATGTAAGGGCTTCTGGTAGGGGGCAAATGCTAAAATGGAAGGGCTACTGGTACTGTGCAGAAGTTAGAATGGATAGGCTACTTGTAGGGGGCAGATTCAACAATGGATGGAATCCTGGTTGGGAGGCAGATGTTAAAATGGAAAGACTGCTGGTAGGGGCAGATGCTAGAATGGATGGGCTACTGGTAGGCCTCAGATGCTAGAATGGATGGGCTCCTGGTAGGGAGTAGATGCTAGAATGTATGGGCTACTGGTAGGGGGGGAAGATGCTAGAATGGATGGGCTTCTGGTAGGGAATAGATGCTACAATGGAAGGGCTCCTGGTAGGGGGCAGATGCTAGAATGGATGGGCTACTGATAGGGGGCAGATGCTAGAATGGATGGGCTCCTGGTAGGGGGCAGCTGCTAGAATGGAGTGGCTGCTGGTAAGGGGCAGATGCTAGGATGCATGGGCTCTTGGAAGGGGGCAGATGGTAGAATGGCTAGGCTCCTGGTATGGGGCAGATGCTAGAATGGATGAGCTACTGTTAGGGGGCAGATGCTAGAATGGATGGTCTCTGGTAGGGGGCAGATGTTATAATGTATGGGCTGCTGGTTGGGGGTAGATGCTAGAATGGATGGGCTGCTGGTAGGGGCATATGCTAGAATGAATGGGCTTTTGGTAGGAGGTAGAATCTAGAATGGATGGGCTACTGGTAGAGTGCAGATGCTAGAATGGTGGGGATACTGGTAGGAAGCAGATGCTAGAATGGCTGTGCTCCTGGTAGGGGGCAGATGCTTGAATTTATGGGCTACTGGTAGGGGGCAGATGCTAGAATGGCTGTGCTCCTGGTAGAGGGCAGATGCTAAAACGTCTGGGCTCCTGGTATGGGGCAGATGCTAGAATGCATAGGCTGCTGGTAGGGGGCAGATGCTCAAATGGCTTAGCTCCTGGTAGGGGCAGACGCTAGAATGGATGGGCTCATGGTCAGGGCCGCCATCAGGGCATTACAGCCCTGACTGGCGTATGGGGCCCGATCAGCACAGGGGGCCCGCACCGGGCCCTGTCACCTACCGATCGGGCCCCACTGCCCCGCCCCAGGATGCAGGTTCAGTTACTCTATTACCGTGCGGGCCCGCACGGTAATAGTTAACGCTGCCAGCCAATCGGAGGCTGGCAGCTGACGTCAGCGCGCACATCGCAAGCGCCTGACGTCATTGTCAGCTGCCGGCGAGTGCGCGCTTTCTGTGGAGTGTGGATCTCTCGCCGCTGGAACGCGGCAAGCAGGGCCGGCGTCAGCACCCGGCACACCTGGGCAAGTGCCGGGGCCCTGAGCAGGCGGGGGGGCCCACTCGCCGTCGGGCACCCCGGTGCCCATTAGCGGTGTCAGCGCCGCCACTGGGCCCCCCCGCTTGCTCAGGGCCTCGGCAGCAGCCGGCGCAATACTCACGGTACGCAGCTCCGAGCTTCAGGGAGCGCCTGCGCCGGTGCTTCCTCTCTCACAGCAGTGCCGCTGAATGACATCATCATTCAGCGGCCGTCTGTGGCAGAGAGCGCGCGGATGCCGGACAGGTGAGGCGTGTGTGTGTGTGTGGAGAGAGTGCTGCCTGCGGTGCTGTATGTGTGATGGTGGTGGGGGAGGCAGTGATGGTGGTGAGGAGGCGATGATGATGATGATGATGGGGAGGCAATGATAATGGGAAGGCGATGATGATATTAATGGGGAGGCAATGATGATGATGATATTAATGGGGAGGCAATGATAATGAGAAGGCAATGATGATGATGATATTAATGGGGAGGCAATGATAATGATGATGATGGGGAGGCAATGATAATGGGAAGGCAATGATGATGATGATATTAATGGGGAGGCAATGATGATGATAGGGAGGAAATGATGATGATGATGGGCAGGCAATGATGATAATGTGCAGGCAATGATGATGAGGGAAGGCAATGATGATGATAATGGGCAGGCAATGATGATGATAATGGGGAGTCTTTCCACAGCGCCCTTTCCTGAGCCGTAACAGTGCAGAACGCAGCACAGTGTAGAGGAGAGCTCCATATTTTGTATGGAGCATTATATGTGGTCCAGTATTCTATATGGAGCATTATATTGGGTCCAGTATTCTGTATGGAGCATTATATGGGGGTGACATCCTGCATGGGGTATTATATGGGTGATGAGGGGGAGACTATGTGGTGCCCATAATATTGTATGGAGGACTGTACTGTCCAGTCTGCACTGTGCGCTGTGAGGATTTGGCGGTTTTTGAGCTATTGTACAATTTACAATAGATATCACTCATGTAATGGAAGAAGAGAAGTGTTTGGCATTGTACTATACCCATATTTCTCTGCAGTATCTGTGCATCTTGAATCGTGGTCTGTGTTAAGGGGGCCCACTGAGACTCTTTCGGCCGGGGCCCATAAAAACCTGGAGCCGGCCCTGGCGGCAAGGTAAGGAGAAAGATTTTTTTTTAATATTGCAAGCCGGAGCCGCGGCAGAATGGGGAGTGGGCAGGACTGGGGGCAGAATGGAGAGTGGGCAAGACTGGGGGCAGAATGGAAATGGGGCAGGACTGGGGGCAGAATGGAGATGGGGCAGGACTGGGGGCAGAATGGAGAGTGGGCAGGACTGGGGGAAGAATGGAGAGTGGGCAGGACTGGGGGCAGAATGGAGAGTGGGCAGGACTGGGGGCAGAATGGAGATGGGGCAGGACTGGGGGCAGAATGGAGAGTGGGCAGGACTGGGGGCAGAATGGAGATGGGGCAGGACTGGGGGCAGAATGGAGACTGGGCAGGACTGGGGGCAGAATGGAGACTGGGCAGGACTTTGGGCAGAATGGAGATGGGGCAGGATGGGGCAGAATGGAGACTGGGCAGGACTTTGGGCAGAATGGAGAAGGCGGCAGGACTTTGGGCAGAATGGAGAAGGCGGCAGGACTGGGGGTAAAATGGAGATGGGGCAGGACTGAGGGCAGAATGGAGAGTGGGCAGGACTGGGGCAGAATGGAGATGGGGCAGGACTGGGGGCAGAATGGAGATCGGGCAGGACTGGGGGCAGAATGGAGACTGGGTAGGACTGGGGGCAGAATGGAGATGGGGCAGGACTGGGGGTAGAATGGAGACGGGGCAGGACTGGGGGCAGAATGGAGATGGGGCAGGACTGGGGGCAGAATGGAGACGGGGCAGGACTGGGGGCAGAATGGAGACTGGGCAGGACTGGGGGCAGAATGGAGATGGGGCAGGACTGGGGGCAGAATGGAGACGGGGCAGGACTGGGGGCAGAATGGAGACTGGGAAGGACTGTGGGCAGAATGGAGACAGGGCAGGACTGGGGGCAGAATTGAGATGGGGCAGGACTGGGGGCAGAATGAAGACTGGACGGGGAAGGATGGAGATGGGGCAGAATGGAGACTGGGCAGGAATCTGGATGGAGACGGGGCAGGATGGAGACTGGGCAGGACTGAGGCAGAATGGAGATGGGGCAGGACTGGGGGCAGAATGAAGACTGGACGGGGAAGGATGGAGACGGGGCAGAATGGGAGACACTGGGGCAGAATGGAGACGGAGCAGGATTGGAGACACTGGGGGCAGGATTGACCATACAGACAGGGGGCAGAATGAAAGACATGGAGGCATTATTGGAGACACTGGGGGCAGAATGGAGAAGGGGCAGGATTGGAGACAGGGCAGGATGGAGAAGGGGCAGGATTGGAGACACTGGGGGCAGGGTTGGAGACACTGGGGGCATGATTGGAGGCACTGGAAGCAGGATTGGAGGCACTGGGGGCAGGATTGGAGACACTGTGGCAAAATGGAGACGGAGCAGGATTGGAGACACTGGGGGCAGGATTGGCCATACAGACAGGGGGCAGAATGAAAGACATGGAGGCGTTATTGGAGACACTGGGGGCAGAATGGAGAAGGGGCAGGATTGGAGACAGGGCAGGATGGAGAAGGGGCAGGATTGGAGACACTGGGGGCAGGATTGGAGACACTGGGGGCATGATTGGAGGCACTGGAAGCAGGATTGGAGGCACTGGGGGCAGGATTGGAGACACTGTGGCAGAATGGAGACGGAGCAGGATTGGAGACACTGGGGGCAGGATTGGCCATACAGACGGGGGCAGAATGAAAGACATGGAGGCATTATTGGAGACGCTGGGGGCAGGATGGAGAAGGGGCAGGATTGGAGACAGGGCAGGATTGGAGACACTGGGGGCAGGATTGGAGACATTAGGGGCAGGATTGGAGACACTAGGGGCATGATTGGAGGCACTGGGGGCAGGATCGGAGGCACTGGAGGCAGGATTGGAGGCATTAGGGGCAGGATTGGAGACACTGGGGGCAGTATTGGAGGCACTGGGGGCAGGATTGGAGGCACTGGGGGCAGGATAAAAGACATGGGGCAGGGTTGGAGACAGATGGGGCAGGATGGGGAGATCATATAGGGCAGAATGGATACTCATGATGGCGGGATGGGAGAACATATGGCTGAAGCCAGGAATGAGACACACGGGGCCAGGATGAGGGATATTATTACCATAGGGGCTAATTAAGGGATATTATTACTGCAGTGATGTATTTTATTTTTTTGAGAATACTGTTTTAAATGGGGAGGCGGTCCTGTTACTGTGCAGAGCGACACTATGTTGCCTTTTTTTCTTCATCTGGTGTAGTTTAGAAGTTGGGAAAAAAATAAGTAATGTGTTCTGCATGTGGAGCTCTAGATAGCTGTGCTATTTCCTGCAGAGACGAACCCTGACTGGAAGACGTGATGGCGGTCTGTGCTGGATGAAAGATGAAAAGCAAAGATGAAGGACTTCACCTAGAGACGTCACTGGTGAGTCAGTGTTACCTGTACACTACACTATACACTGTATACAGAGCTCCTGTGTACAATGTCACCGGTGATTACTGTATTACCTGTACACAGACAATGCATACTAAGTACAGATCTCCTGTGTATAATGGCACTTATGGTGATAGTATTGTGTTTTTTTTTTATTACTGATCAGTATTGTAGTATTCAGTCACTATGTGGTGGTAATTTGTGGTCTGGACATGGTGCGGTGGCATTTGTCCCTTGTATGTGGTATTATAGGTCACTATGTGGTGGTAATATGGTGTCTGGTCATGGTGCAGCGGTATTTGTTCCTTGTACAGTCATGGCCAAAAGTTTTGAGAATGACACAAATATTAATTTTTACAAAGTCTACAGCTTCATTTTTTCTAATGGCAATTTGCATATACTCCAGAATGTTATAAAGAGTGATCAGCTTAACAGCAATTACTTGCAAAGTCAATATTTGGCTAGAAAATGAACTTTATCCCCCAAAACACATTTCAACATCATTGCAACCCTGCCTTAAAAGGACCAGCTAACCTCTTTTCAGTGATTGCTCCATTAACACAGGTGTGGGTGTTGATGAGGACATGGCTGGAGATCAATCTGTCATGATTAAGTAAGAATGACACCACTGGACACTTTAAAAGGAGGCTGGTGCTTGGCATCATTGTTTCTCTTCTGTTAACCATGGTTATCTCTAAAGAAACATGTGCAGTCATCATTGCAATGCACAAAAATGGCCTAACAGGGAAGAGTATCGCAGCTAGAAAGATTGCACCTCAGTCAACAATCTATCGCATCATCAAGAACTTCAAGGAGAGAGGTTCCATTGTTGCCAAAAAGGCTCCAGGGTGCCCAAGAAAGACCAGCAAGCGCCAGGACCGTCACGTAAAAGTGTTTCAGCTGCGGGATCGGGCTACCAGCAGTGCAGAGCTTGCTCAGGAATGGCAGCAGGCAGGTGTGAGTGCATCTGCACGCACTGTGAGGCGGAGACTCTTGGAGCAAGGCCTGGTCTCAAGGAGGGCAGCAAAGAAGCCACTTCTCTCCAGAAAAAACATCATGGACAGACTGATATTCTGCAAAAGGTACAGGCAGTGGACTGCTGAGGACTGGGGTAAAGTTATTTACTCTGATGAATTCCCTTTTCGATTGTTTGGAACATCAGGAAAACGCCTCATTCGGAGAAGACAAGGTGAGCGCTACCACCAGTCTTGTCTCCTGCTAACTGTTAAGCATCCTGAAACCATTCATGTGTGGGGTTGCTTCTCAGCCAAGGGAATCGGCTCTCTCACAGTCTTGCCTAAAAACACAGCCATAAATAAAGAATGGTACCAGAATGTCCTCCAAGAGCAACTTCTCCCAACCCTCCAAGAGCAGTTTGGCGATCAACAATGCCTTTTCCAGCATGAGGGGGGAGCACCTTGCCATAAAGCAAAGGTGATAACTAAATGGCTCAGGGAACAAAACATAGAGATTTTGGGTCCATGGCCTGGAAACTCCCCAGATCTTAATCCCATTGAGAACTTGTGGTCAATCATCAAGAGACGGGTGGACAAACAAAAACCTAAAAATTCTGACAAAATGAAAGCATTGATTGTGCAAGAATGGACTGCTATCAGTCAGGATTTGGTCCAGAAGTTGATTGAGAGCATGCCAGGGAGAATTGCAGAGGTCCTGAAGAAGAAGGGTCAACACTGCAAATATTGACTTGCTGCATTAACTCATTCTAACTGTCAATATAAGCTTTTGTTACTCATATGTTTGCAATGATTATATTTCTGTCTGTGATAAAAACATCTGTCAAACACACATAAAAACCAGAAGGCAGCAGATCATGTGAAAATATAATATTTGTGTCATTCTCAAAACTTTTGGCCATGACTGTATGTGATATTATTTTGGTCACTGTGGTGGTAATATGTGGTCTGGTCATGGTGCGGTTGTATTTGTTCCTTGAAGCTAAAATGGCCCGCGGCTTCAGTAGGCCGCGAGGCGCTCAGGAGTCTCAGGGCCGGCATAGATGCACAATACGTTCCTTAAGTGCTGCGCTGCTGCAGCATGGCTCAACGGCGCTCGTCTCACAGCGGCAGATGAATGGGCTGCTGGAAAGGGGCAGATGCTAGAATGTATGGTCTCCTGGTAGGGGGCAGATGCTAGAACGGCTAGGCTCCTGGTAGGGTGCAGATGCTAAAATGGCTAGGCTCCTGGTAGGGACAGACGCAAGAAAGGATGGTCTCCGGGTAGGGGGCAGATTCTAGAACAGACCCGGGCAAGGGGCGGCCCGCGGCCGCATCCGGCCCGCCGGCTGTCAGTGACCAGCCCGCGGAGGCGCTCCGGCAGTCTCAGGGCCCCGGCATCAGCTGGCACAATACTTACCTCTCCCGTGCCTCCGCTGCTGCAGCTCCGGGCTCCACCGGCGCTTCCTCTCACAGCCGGCCGCTGAATGACGTCATCATTCAGCGGCCGGCTGTGTCAGAGAGCGGGGACGCTGGACAGGTAAGACGTGTCTCTGTGTGTGCCTGTGTCTATGTAGTGCGGTGCTTTGTGTGTGTGTGTGTGTGTGTGTGTATGTATGTGAGAGAGTGCTTGTGTGCTGTCTGTGTGTGATGATGGGCAGGCATTGCTGATAATGGGGAGGCATTGATGATGATGGGGAGAAGATGATGATAATGGGCAGGTATTGATGATAATGGGCAGGCATTGATGATGGGGAGAAGATGATGATGATGGGCAGGCATTGATGATGATGGGGAGAAGATGATGATAATGGGCAGGTATTGATGATAATGGGCAGGCATTGATGATGGGGAGAAGATGATGATGATGATGGGCAGGCATTGATGATGATGGGGAGAAGATGATGATAATGGGCAGGTATTGATGATAATGGGCAGGCATTGATGATGGGGAGAAGATTATGAAGTGCAGGCATTGCTGATAATGGGGAGGCATTGATGATGATGGGGAGAAGATGATGATAATGGGCAGGCATTGATGATAATGGGCAGGCATTGATGATGGGGAGAAGATGATGATGGGCAGGCATTGCTGATAATGGGGAGGCATTGATGATGATGGGGAGAAGATGATGATAATGGGCAGGTATGTATATATACAGTATACAGTATATATATATATATATATATATATATATATATATGTATATATACAGTATTGGGTAGAATGGAGTTAATTATATTAGTTCGGCCCTCTAAAACCATCCCAATTTCTCATGCGGCCCCCTGGCAAAATTAATTGCCCACCCCTGTTCTAGAATGTATGGGTTCCTGGTAGGAAGGCAGATGCTAGAATGGATGGGCTACTGGTAGGGGGCAAATGCTAAAATGGATGGGCTACTTGTAGGGTCAGATGCTAGAATGGATGGGCTGCTGGAAGTGGGTAGATGCTAGAATGGATTTGCTACTGGTAGGGGGAGATGCTAGAATGGATGGTCTCCTGGTAGGAGGCAAATGCTAGAATGGATGTGCTGCTGGTAGGGAGCAGATGCTAGAATGGATGGGCTCCTGGTAGGGGGCAGATTCTAGAATGGATGGGTTACTAGTATGGGCAGATGCTAGAATGGAATAGCTACTGGTAGGGGCCAGATGCTTGAACAGATGGGCTGCTAGTAGGGGGCAGATTCTAGAATGGATGGGCTCCTGGTAGGGAGCAGATGGTAAAATGACTGGGCTCCTGGTAGGGGGCAGATGCTAAAATGGATGGGCTACTGCTAGGTGGTAAATGCTAAAATTAAAGGGCTACTGGTAGGGGGCAGATTCTAGAATGGATGGGCTGCTGGAAGGGGCAGATGCTAGAATGGATGAGCTACTGGTAGGGGGCAGATGCTAGAATGGATGGTCTCCTTGTAGGGGGCAGATGCTAGAATGGGTGAACCCTAGGTAGGGGTAGATTCTAAAATGGATGGGCTCTTGGTAGGGGGGCAGATGCTGGAAAGGATGGGCTACTGATAAGGAGCAGATGCAAGAATTGATGGGCTCTTGGCAGGGGGTAGATGCTAGAATGGATGGGCTCCTGGTAGGGGGCAGATTCTAGAATGGATGGGTTACTGGTTGGGAGCAGATGGTAGAATGGATGGGCTCCTGGTAGGAGGCAAATGCTAAAATGGCTGGGCTCCTGGTAGTGGGCAGATTCTAGAATGGATGGGTCCCTGATGGGAGTTAGATGCTATAATGGATGGGCTACTGGTAGGGGGCAGATTTTAGAATGGATGGACTCCTGGCAAGGAGTAGATGCTAGAATGTATGGGCTACTGGTAGGGGGGCAGTTGCTAGAATGGATGGGCTACTTATAGTGGGCAGACACTAGAATGGATGGGCTCCTGGTAGGGAGTAGATGCTAGAATGGATGGCCTCCTGCTAGGGGGCAGATGCTAAAAAGGAAGGGCTCCTGGTAGGGAACAGATGCTAGAATAGATGGGCTGCTGGTAGGAAGCAGATGCTAGAATGGATGTTCTCCTGGTAGGAGGCAGATGCTAGAATGGATGGGCTGCTGGTAGGAGGCAGATGCTAAAATGGCTGGGCTCCTGGTAGGGTGCAGATGCTAGAATAGATGGGCTGCTGGTAGGAAGCAGATGCTAGAATGGATGTTCTCCTGATAGGAGGCAGATGCTAGAATGGATGGGCTGCTGGTAGGAGGCAGATGCTAAAATGGCTGGGCTCCTGGTAGGGTGCAGATGCTAGAATGGATGGGCTACTGCTAGGTGGCAAGTGCTAAAATTAGTGGGCTGCTGGTAGGGGGCAGATTCTACAATGGATGGGCTGCTGGAAGGGGGCAGATGCTAGAATGGATGAACTACTAGTAGGGGCAGATGCTAGAATGGATGGTCTCCTGGTAGGGGCAGATGCAAGAATGGGTGTGCCCTAGGTAGGGGGTAGATTCTAGAATGGATGAGCTCTTGGTAGGGAGCAATGCTAGAATGGATGGGCTCTAGGTACGGAGTAGATGCTAGAATGGATGAGCTACTGCTAGGTGGCAAATGCTAAAATTAGTGGGCTGCTGGTAGGGGCAGATTCTACAATAGATGGGCTGCTGGAAGGGGGCAGATGCTAGAATGGATGAACTACTGGTAAAGGGCCGATGCTAGAATGGATGGTCTGCTGGTAGGGGCAGATGCAAGAATGGGTGTGCCCTAGGTAGGGGGTAGATTCTAGAATGGATGGGCTCTTGGTAGGGTGCAGATGCTGGAAAGGATGGGCTACTGATAGGGAGCAGATGCTAGAATGGATGGGCTCTAGGTACGGGGTAGATGCTGGAATGGATGGGCTCCTGGTAGGGGGCAAATTCTAGAATGGATGGGTTACTGGTTGGGGGCATATTCCGCAAAGGATGTGCTACTGATAAGGAGCAGATGTTAGAATAGATGGGCTCTAGGTAGGGGGAAGATGCTAAAATGTCTAGGCTCCTGGTAGGGGGCAGACGCTAGAATGGATGGGCTCCTTTTAGGGGCAGATGCTAAAATGGAAGGGCTCCAGGTAGGGGCAGGTGCTAGAATGGATTTGCTACTGGTAGGTGGCAGATGCTAGAATGGCTGGGCTTCTGGTATTGTGCAGAAGCTAAAATGGCTGGGCTCCTGGTAGGGGGCAGACGCTACAATGGATGGTCTCCTCGTGGTGGGCAGATGCTAGAAAGTATAGGTTCCTCATAGGAAAGCACATGCTAGAATGGATGGGCTACTGGTAGGGGGCAGAAGCTAAAAGGAATGTGCTACTGGTAGGGGCAGATGCTAGAATGGATGGGCTGCTGGAAGGGGCAGGTGCTAGAATGGATTGGCTACTGGTAGGGGGCAGATGCTAGAATGTATGGTCTCCTGGTAGGGGGCAGATTCTAGAATGGATGGGATCCTGGTAGGGGGCAAATGCAAAAATGGCTGGGCTCCTGGTAGGGGAGATGTTAGAATGTATGGGCTACTGCTATGTGGCAAATGCTAAAATTAATGGTCTGCTGGTGGAGGGCAGATTTTAGAATGGATGGTCTGCAGGAAGGGGGCAGATGCTAGAATGGATGGGCTACTGGTAGGGGGCAGATGCTAAAATGGGTGGGCTGCTGGTAGGGGGCAAATGCTAGAATTGATGGGCTACTGTTAGGGTGCAGATTCTGGAATGGATGGGCTGATGGAAGGGGGCAGATGCTAGAATGGATGGGCTACTGGCAGGTCTCAGATGCTAGAATGGCTAGGCTCCTGGTAGGGTACAGATGCTAAAATGGCTAGTCTCCTGGTAGGTGACAGACGCAAGAATGTATGGTCTCCTGGTAGGGGGCAGATTCTAGGATGTATGGGTTCCTGGTAGGGGGCAAATGTTAAAATGAATGGGCTACTTGTAGGGGCAGATGCTAGAATGGATGGGCTGCTGGAAGTGGGCAGATGCTAGAATGGATCTGCTACTAGTAGGGGGCAGATGCTAGAATGGATGGTCTCCAGTAGGGGGCAAATGCTAGAATGGATGGGCTGCTGGTAGGGGGCAGATGCTAGAATGGATGGGCTCCTGGTAGGGGGCAGATTCTAGAATGGATGGGTTACTGGTAGGGGCAGATACTAGAATGGATTGGCTACTGGTAGGGGCCAGATGCTTGAACAGATGGGCTGCTGGTAAGGGGCAGATTCTAGAATGGATGGGCTCCTGGTTGGGAGCAGATGGTAAAATGGCTGGGCTCCCGGTAGGGGCAGATTCTAGAATGGATGGGCTCCTGGTAGGGGGTAGATGCTAGAAAGTATGGCTTCCTGGTAGGAAGGCAAATGCTAGAATGGATGGGCTACTGGTAGGGGGCAGATGCTAGAATGGATGGGCTGCAGGTAAGGGGCAGATGCTAGAATGGAAGGTTTCCAAATAGGGGTCAGATTCTAGAATGGATGGGCTCCTGGTAGGGGGCAAATGCTGAAATGGCTGGGCTCCTGGTAGGGGGCAGATGCTAGAATGAATGGGCTACTAGTAGGGGCAGATTCTAGAATGGATGGGCTCCTGGTAGGGGTAGATGCTAGAAAGTATGGCTTCCTTGTAGGAAGGCAAATGCTAGAATGGATGGGCTACTGGTAGGGGGCAGATGCTAGAATGGATGGGCTGCAGGTAGGGGGCAGATGCTAGAATGGAAGGTTTCCAAATAGGGGTCAGATTCTAGAATGGATGGGCTCCTGGTAGGGGGCAAATGCTGAAATGGCTGGGCTCCTGGTAGGGGGCAGATGCTAGAATGGATGGTCTCCTGGTAGGGGCAGATGCAAGAATGGGTGTGCCCTAGGTAGGGGGTAGATTCTAGAATGGATGAGCTCTTGGTAGGGAACAGATGCTAGAATGGATGGGCTACTGCTAGGTGGCAAATGCTAAAATTAATGAGCTGCTGGTAGGGGACAGATTCTACAATGGATGGGCTGCTGGAAGGGGGCAGATGCTAGAATAGATGGGCTGCTGGTAGGGGGCAAATGCTAGAATCGAAGGGCTACTGCTCGGGGCAGATTCTAGAATGGATGGGCTGCTGGAAGGGGGCAGATGCTAGAATGGATGGGCTCCTGTTAGGGGGTAGATGCTAAAATGGAAGGGCTCGTGGTAGGGGGCACGTGCTTGAATGGATGGGCTACTAGTGGGTAGCAGATGCTATTGTGCAGAAGCTAAAATGGCTGGGCTCCTGGTAGGGGCAGACACTACAATGGATGATCTCCTGGTGGTGGGCAGATGCTAGAAAGTATGGGTTCCTGGTAGGAAGGCACATGCTAGAATGGATGGGCTACTGGTAGGGGGCAGAAGCTAAAATGAATGGGCTACTGGTAGGGGGCAGATGCTAGAATGAATGGGCTGCTGGAAGGGGCAGATGCTAGAATGGATTGGCTACTGGTAGGGGGCAGATGCTAGAATGGAAGGGCTCCAGGTAGGGGGCAGGTGCTAGAATGGATTTGCTACTGGTAGGTGGCAGATGCTAGAATGGCTGGGCTTCTGGTATTGTGCAGAAACTAAAATGGCTGGGCTCCTGGTAGGGGGCAGACGCTACAATGGATGGTCTCCTGGTGGTGGGCAGATGCTAGAAAGTATGGGTTCCTGGTAGGAAGGCACATGCTAGAATGGATGGGCTACTGGTAGGAGGCAAATGCTAAAATGGATGGCTACTTGTAGGGTCAGATGCTAGAATAGATGGGCTGCTGGAAGGGGCAGATGCTAGAATGCATTGGCTACTGGTAGGGGGCAAATGCTAGAATGTATGGTCTCCTGGTAGGGGGCAGATGCTAGAACGGCTAGGCTCCTGGTAGGGTGCGGATGATAAAATGGCTAGGCTCCTGGTAGGGGACAGACGCATGAAAGGATGGTCTCCTGGTAGGGGGCAGATTCTAGAATGTATAGGTTCCTGGTAGGAAGGCTGATGCTAGAATGGATGGGCTACTGGTAGGGGGCAAATGCTAAAATGGATGGGCTACTTGTAGGGGGCAAATGCTATAATGGATGGGCTGCTGGTAGGGGCAGAAGCTAAAATGGCTGGGCTCCTGGTAGGGGGCAGAAACTACAATGGATGGTCTCCTGGTGGTGGGCAGATGCTATAAAGTATGGTTTCCTGGTAGGAAGGAATGGATGGGCTACTGTTAGGGGGCAAATGCTAAAATGGATGGGCTACTTGTAGGGTCAGATGCTAGAATAGATGGGCTGCTGGAAAGGGGCAGATGCTAGAATGGATTGGCTACTGGTAGGGGCAGATGCTAGAATGTATGGTCTCCTGGTAGGGGGCAGATGCTAGAACGGCTAGGCTCCTGGTAGGGTGCAGATGCTAAAATGGCTATGCTCCTGGTAGGGGACAGACGCAAGAAAGGATGGTCTCCTGGTAGGGGGCAGATTCTAGAATGTATGGGTTCCTGGTAGGAAGGCAGATGCTAGAATGGATGGGCTACTGGTAGGGGGCAAATGCTAAAATGGATGGGCTACTTGTAGGGTCAGATGCTAGAATGGATGGGCTGCTGGAAGTGGGTAGATGCTAGAATGGATTTGCTACTGGTAGGGGAGATGCTAGAATGGATGGTCTCCTGGTAGGGGGCAAATGCTAGAATGGATGTGCTGCTGGTAGGGGGCAGATGCTAGAATGGATGGGCTCCTGGTAGGGGGCAGATTCTAGAATGGATGGGTTACTAGTATGGGCAGATGCTAGAATGGAATAGCTACTGGTAGGGGCCAGATGCTTGAACAGATGGGCTGCTAGTAGGGGGCAGATTCTAGAATGGATGGGCTCCTGGTAGGGAGCAGATGGTAAAATGGCTGGGCTCCTGGTAGGGGGCAGATGCTAAAATGGATGGGCTACTGCTAGGTGGCAAATGCTAAAATTAAAGGGCTACTGGTAGGGGGCAGATTCTAGAATGGATGGGCTGCTGGAAGGGGGCAGATGCTAGAATGGATGAGCTACTGGTAGGGGGCAGATGCTAGAATGGATGGTCTCCTTGTAGGGGGCAGATGCTAGAATGGGTGAACCCTAGGTAGGGGGTAGATTCTAAAATGGATGGGCTCTTGGTAGGGGGGCAGATGCTGGAAAGGATGGGCTACTGATAAGGGGCAGATGCAAGAATTGATGGGCTTTGGCAGGGGGTAGATGCTAGAATGGATGGGCTCCTGGTAGGGGGCAGATTCTAGAATGGATGGGTTACTGGTTGGGAGCAGATGGTAGAATGGATGGGCTCCTGGTAGGAGGCAAATGCTAAAATGGCTGGGCTCCTGGTAGTGGGCAGATTCTAGAATGGATGGGTCCCTGGTGGGAGTTAGATGCTATAATGGATGGGCTACTGGTAGGGGGGCAGATTTTAGAATGGATGGGCTCCTGGCAAGGAATAGATGCTAGAATGTATGGGCTACTGGTAGGGGGGCAGTTGCTAGAATGGATGGGCTACTTATAGTGGGCAGACACTAGAATGGATGGGCTCCTGGTAGGGAGTAGATGCTAGAATGGATGGCCTCCTGCTAGGGGGCAGATGCTAAAAAGGAAGAGCTCCTGGTAGGGAACAGATGCTAGAATAGATGGGCTGCTGGTAGGAAGCAGATGCTAGAATGGATGTTCTCCTGGTAGGAGGCAGATGCTAGAATGGATGGGCTGCTGGTAGGAGGCAGATGCTAAAATGGCTGGGCTCCTGGTAGGGTGCAGATGCTAGAATAGATGGGCTGCTGGTAGGAAGCAGATGCTAGAATGGATGTTCTCCTGATAGGAGGCAGATGCTAGAATGGATGGGCTGCTGGTAGGAGGCAGATGCTAAAATGGCTGGGCTCCTGGTAGGGTGCTGATGCTAGAATGGATGGGCTACTGCTAGGTGGCAAGTGCTAAAATTAGTGGGCTGCTGGTAGGGGGCAGATTCTACAATGGATGGGCTGCTGGAAGGGGGCAGATGCTAGAATGGATGAACTACTAGTAGGGGGCAGATGCTAGAATGGATGGTCTCCTGGTAGGGGCAGATGCAAGAATGGGTGTGCCCTAGGCAGGGGATAGATTCTAGAATGGATGAGCTCTTGGTAGGGAGCAGATGCTAGAATGGATGGGCTCTAGGTACGGAGTAGATGCTAGAATGGATGAGCTACTGCTAAGTGGCAAATGCTAAAATTAGTGGGCTGCTGGTAGGGGGCAGATTCTACAATAGATGGGCTGCTGGAAGGGGGCAGATGCTAGAATGGATGAACTACTGGTAGAGAGCAGATGCTAGAATGGATGGTCTCCTGGTAGGGGCAGATGCAAGAATGGGTGTGCCCTAGGTAGGGGGTAGATTCTAGAATGGATGGGCTCTTGGTAGGGTGCAGATGCTGGAAAGGATGGGCTACTGATAGGGAGCAGATGCTAGAATGGATGGGCTCTAGGTACGGGGTAGATGCTGGAATGGATGGGCTCCTGGTAGGGGGCAAATTCTAGAATGGATGGGTTACTGGTTGGGGGCATATTCCGCAAAGGATGTGCTACTGATAAGGAGCAGATGTTAGAATAGATGGGCTCTAGGTAGGGGGAAGATGCTAAAATGTCTAGGCTCCTGGTAGGGGGCAGACGCTAGAATGGATGGGCTCCTTTTAGGGGGCAGATGCTAAAATGGAAGGGCTCCAGGTAGGGGCAGGTGCTAGAATGGATTTGCTACTGGTAGGTGGCAGATGCTAGAATGGCTGGGCTTCTGGTATTGTGCAGAAGCTAAAATGGCTGGGCTCCTGGTAAGGGGCAGACGCTACAATGGATGGTCTCCTCGTGGTGGGCAGATGCTAGAAAGTATAGGTTCCTCATAGGAAAGCACATGCTAGAATGGATGGGCTACTGGTAGGGGGCAGAAGCTAAAAGGAATGTGCTACTGGTAGGGGGCAGATGCTAGAATGGATGGGCTGCTGGAAGGGGCAGGTGCTAGAATGGATTGGCTACTGGTAGGGGGCAGATGCTAGAATGTATGGTCTCCTGGTAGGGGGCAGATTCTAGAATGGATGGGATCCTGGTAGGGGGCAAATGCAAAAATGGCTGGGCTCCTGGTAGGGGGAGATGTTAGAATGTATGGGCTACTGCTATGTGGCAAATGCTAAAATTAATGGTCTGCTGGTGGAGGGCAGATTTTAGAATGGATGGTCTGCAGGAAGGGGGCAGATGCTAGAATGGATGGGCTACTGGTAGGGGGCAGATGCTAAAATGGATGGTCTCCTGGTAGGCGGCATATGCTAAAATGGGTGGGCTGCTGGTAGGGGGCAAATGCTAGAATTGATGGGCTACTGTTAGGGTGCAGATTCTGGAATGGATGGGCTGATGGAAGGGGGCAGATGCTAGAATGGATGGGCTACTGGCAGGTCTCAGATGCTAGAATGGCTAGGCTCCTGGTAGGGTACAGATGCTAAAATGGCTAGTCTCCTGGTAGGTGACAGACGCAAGAATGTATGGTCTCCTGGTAGGGGGCAGATTCTAGAATGTATGGGTTCCTGGTAGGGGGCAAATGTTAAAATGAAGTGGCTACTTGTAGGGGCAGATGCTAGAATGGATGGGCTGCTGGAAGTGGGCAGATGCTAGAATGGATCTGCTACTAGTAGGGGGCAGATGCTAGAATGGATGGTCTCCAGTAGGGGGCAAATGCTAGAATGGATGGGCTGCTGGTAGGGGACAGATGCTAGAATGGATGGGCTCCTGGTAGGGGGCAGATTCTAGAATGGATGGGTTACTGGTAGGGGCAGATACTAGAATGGATTGGCTACTGGTAGGGGCCAGATGCTTGAACAGATGGGCTGCTGGTAAGGGGCAGATTCTAGAATGGATGGGCTCCTGGTTGGGAGCAGATGGTAAAATGGCTGGGCTCCCGGTAGGGGGCAGATGCTAGAATAGATGGGCTACTGCTTGGTGGCAAATGCAAAAATTAATGGCCTGCTGGTAGGAGGTAGATTCTAGAATGGATGGGCTGCTGGAAGGGGGCAGATGCTAGAACTTATGGGCTACTGGTAGGGGGCAGATGCTAAAATGGATGGGCTGCTGGTAGGGGTCAGATTCTAGAATGGATGGGCTTCTGGAAGGGGCAGTTGCTTTAATGGATGGGCTAATGGTACGAGATAGATTCTAGAATGGATGGTCTCCTGGTTGGGGTCAGATGCTAGAATGGATGGGCTGCTGGTAGGGGTCAGATGCTAGAATGGATGGGCTACTGGTAGTGGGGCAGATTCTAGAATGGATGGGCTACTGGTAGGGAGCAGATGCTAGAATGCGCAGTCTCCTGGTAGGGGGCAAATCCTAGAATGGACAGGCTGCTGGTAGGGGGCAGATGCTCAAATGGCTGGGCTCCTGGTAGGGGCAGACGTTAGAATGGATGGGCTCATGGTAGTGGGCGGATGCTAAAATGGATGGTATCCTGGTAGGCGGCAGATGCTAAAATGGATGGGTTCCTGGTAGGAAGGCGGATGCTAGAATGGATGGGCTACTGCTTGGTGGCAAATGCAAAAATTAATGGCCTGCTGGTAGGAGGTAGATTCTAGAATGGATGGGCTGCTGGAAGGGGGCAGATGCTAGAACTTATGGGCTACTGGTAGGGGGCAGATGCTAAAATGGATGGGCTGCTGGTAGGGGTCAGATTCTAGAATGGATGGGCTTCTGGAAGGGGCAGTTGCTTTAATGGATGGGCTAATGGTACGAGATAGATTCTAGAATGGATGGTCTCCTGGTTGGGGTCAGATGCTAGAATGGATGGGCTGCTGGTAGGGGTCAGATGCTAGAATGGATGGGCTACTGGTAGTGGGGCAGATTCTAGAATGGATGGGCTACTGGTAGGGAGCAGATGCTAGAATGCGCAGTCTCCTGGTAGGGGGCAAATCCTAGAATGGACAGGCTGCTGGTAGGGGGCAGATGCTCAAATGGCTGGGCTCCTGGTAGGGGCAGACGTTAGAATGGATGGGCTCATGGTAGTGGGCGGATGCTAAAATGGATGGTATCCTGGTAGGCGGCAGATGCTAAAATGGATGGGTTCCTGGTAGGAAGGCGGATGCTAGAATGGATGGGCTATTATAGTGAGCAGATGCTAAAATGGATGGGCTGCTGGTAGGGGTCAGATTATAGAATGAATGGGCTGCTGGAAGGGGTAGTTGCTTGAATGGATGGACTACTGGTAGGGGACAGATGCAAGAATGGATTGTCTCTGGTAGGGGTCAGATGCTAGAATGGATGGGCTACTGGTAGGGGGGCAGATTGTAGTATGGATGGGCTACTGGTAGGAGCAGATGCTAGAATGCGCAGTCTCCTGATATTGGGCAAATGCTAGAATGGATGGGCTCTGGTAGGGGGCAGATGCTAGAATGGATATGCTGCTGGTAGGGGTAGATGCTAAAATGAAGGGCTACTGGTAGGGGCAGATGTTAGAATGGATGGGCTACTGTTATGGGGCAGATTCTAGAATGAATGGGTATTGGTAGGGCAGCTTCTAGAATGAATGGGCTACTAGTAGGGGGCAGATTCTAGAATGGATGGGCTCTTGGTAGGGGGTAGATGCTAGAAAGTATGGCTTCCTGGTAGGAAGGCAAATGCTAGAATGGATGGGATATGGTAGGAGGCAGATGCTAGAATGGATTGGCTACTGGTAGGGGCAGATGCTAGAATGGATGGTCTCTATAGGGGTCAGATTCTAGAATGGATGGGCTCCTGGTAGGGGCAAATGCTGAAATGGCTGGGCTCCTGGTAGGGGCAGATGCTAGAGTGGATGGGCTACTGCTGGTGGCAAATGCTAAAATTAATGGGCTGCTGGTAGGGTGCAGATTCTACAGTGGATGGGCTGCTGGAAGGGGGCAGATGCTAGAATAATGGGCTCCTGTTAGGGGTAGATGCTAAAATGGAAGGTCTCCTGGTAGGGGCACGTGCTAGAATGGATGGGCTACTAGTGGTGGCAGATGCTAGAACGGCTAGGCTCCTGGTAGGGTGCAGATGCTAAAATGGCTAGGCTCCTGGTAGGGGACAGACGCAAGAATGGATGGTCTCCTGGTAGGGGGCAGATTCTAGAATGTATGGGTTCCTGGTAGGAAGGCAGATGCTAGAATGGATGGGCTACTGGTAGGGGGCAAATGCTAAAATGGATGGGCTACTTGTAGGGTCAGATGCTAGAATGGACGGGCTGCTGGAAGTGGGTAGATGCTAGAATGGATTTGCTACTGGTAGGGGGCAGATGCTAGAATGGATGGTCTCCTGGTAGGGGGCAAATGCTAGAATGGATGGGCTGCTGGTAGGGGGCAGATGCTAGAATGGATGGGCTCCTGGTAGGTGGCAGATTCTAGAATAGATGGGTTACTGGTAAGGGCAATGCTAGAATGGAATGGCTACTAGTAGGGGCCAGATGCTTGAACAGATGGGCTGCTGGTAGGGGGCAGATTCTAGAATGGATGTGCTCCTGGTAGGGGGCAGATGCTAGAATAGATGGGCTACTGCTAGGTGGTAAATGCTAAAATTAATGGGCTGCTGGTAGGGAGTAGATTCTAGAATGGATGAGCTGCTGAAAGGGGGCAGATGCTAGAACGGATGGGCTACTGGTAGGGGGCAGATGCTAGAATGGATGGTCTCCTGATAGGGGGCAGATGCTAGAATGGGTGGGCTGCTGGTAAGGGGCAGATGCTAAAATGGCTGGGCTCCTGGTAGGGGGCAGATCCTTAAATGGATGGGCTACTGCTAGGTGGCAAATGCTAAAAATAAAGGGCTACTGGTAGGGGGCAGATTCTAGAATGGATAGGCTGCTGGAAGGGGGCAGATGCTAGAATGGATGAGCTACTGGTAGGGGCAGATGCTAGAATGGATGGTCTCCTTGTAGGGGACAGATGCTAAAATGGGTGGGCTGCTGGTAAGGGGCAGATGCTAAAATGGCTGGGCTCCTGGTAGTGGGCAGATTCTAGAATGGATGGGTTCATGGTAGGAGTCAGATGCTAAAATAAATGGGCTACTGGTAGGGGGGGCAGATTTTAGAATGGATGGGCACCTGGCAGGGTGTAGATGCTAGAATGTATGGGCTACTGGTAGGGGGGCAGTTTCTAGAATGGATGGGCTACTCATAGTGGGCAGACACTAGAATGGATGGGCTCCTGGTAGGGAGTAGATGCTAGAATGGATGGCCTCCTGGTAGGGGGCAGATGCTAGAATGGATGGTCTCCTGGTAGGGGCAGATGCAAGAATGGGTGTGCGCTAGATAGGGTGTAGATTCTAGAATGGATGGGCTCTTGGCAGGATGCAGATGCTGGAAAGGATGGGCTACTGATAAAGAGCAGGAGCTAGAATGAATGGGCTCTAGGTAGGGGGTAGATGCTAGAATGGATGGGCTCCTGGTATGGGGCAGATTCTAGAATGGATGGTGTCATGGAAATATATATGTATTCCCTATATTCAAAGTATATTCACATATATGTATTCACAGTTCACAGTTAGATAGATCTCACTTGCTAAAAAACCCTGTGCTCAGATATTTCTAGGCCAGCTATAATCAGTCGTTTTAAAGAAATCTGGCCTTCATAAGGCCTTCGTAAAGGAACAAATGCATAAAGTACAAAAAGTCCTATTAGATATCTGTTGTTTACATTATAGTTATGCAAGATAACTAGGTCACAAGAATATAAAACAATAATTCTGCAACTTCAGCTCTTTTATCATGATTATCATAATTATCATATTTAAACTAGAACAGCCAATAATCTAGCAGCTTTTAATTGTATGTTAATTGACTAACCAGCCCCTTTTTGTAAACGTATAAAACCTTGAATGAATAATAAATGTATGTCTTTGACGAACTGTTATACTGACACTTGCGTTGTGGACAGTTTTCATTTCGTTCTGAGCGCTCAAAGAAGACATTATATAGAGATTTGGACATGGCAAGCAGCAAACACTGAAGGATATTTTTATCCTAATTAAATTTCCATATCAGTTGGCGCCTGCACGCGGGGCATTGGACGAAACGCACGAGGACCCGGCCGACCGGAGAGACGGGGGTGTTGGCCTGGCCTTGGCACACGGGACGGAGACTGCAGCTCCATCAGTAAGGTAAGAAAACTCTGTCATCTTACCTGAATGTTCCCTGTGCCTAGTCCTAGCCTACACTTCCAGCCGGTCGGACGTGGTCATCACCGCATTCCCAAGTTGTGTAAAAAGTCCATACCCTTATCCAAAAGCCCTGGGATATAAGCCGAGTTGTTTGCTGCTGTGCTGTATATGTTTCATGTTTTATGTGAACCGGGAGAAAGTTGGAACGGTGACTGTGTTTTTGCTTGCTGATTTCTGGGGGCTGTATAGCAAAAGACAAATTGCTGCATAAGTTCCTGCAGTAAACTTTCACGCACCGGGAGCTTTGTTTTGGATAAGTCCACGCAGATATTCTTCACATATTGGAGGGAAGTTATCCCAAAAAATCCAGTTGTGAGAAGCGAGGGCTTTGTTCGGTTAAGTTTCTGCAGTAAACTTTCACGCACCGGGAGGCCATCCCAGTCAAATCAGACGTGAAGGGCAGAAGCTTTGTTTGGATAAGTTCTCACAATAATCGTCCACGCACCGGGAGGCCATCCCAGTCAAATCAGACGTGGATTCGTCCACGCACCGGGAGGCCATCCCAGTCAAATCAGACGTGGATAGTGAGAATTTTGATGAAGGCTATTGCAGATTATTGTGACCGGCGCACCGGCCAGGGCGTACGGTACAGAGAGCGATAAAACCTTGAGCCTCACCGCGCTCAGTGCAATTGGTGAGTTATCAGTTACCAGAGCAGCTTGTATGTGTCACAGATCATCAAAAGAGGGATTCGTATTCTCCCGGGTGTCTGTCTCATTTGTACGTGTCAACTGTCTGTATCAGGTACTGTCGCTTTAAATCACATCTCCGTGCGCTCGGTCAGTATCTCATTCACTGCTGGCTGTAGCAGCGAGAAAAACCCCTTTGACCCCCCCTCCTCTGCTAATCACGTTGTTACATCTGTTTCCTGGTTTTTGATCTTTTTTAAGCTAGTTTTTTTTTTTTTGTCTACAGGTTTTAACGTGAAAATTCTCAGGCATTCAGACTGAACTATATTCATTTTTTGCTATTCTGAGGAATAATAATTTTTTTTTTTTTTACGTGATTTCAGTGTCTGGAGAGACAGCAAGCAGAGGTATAAGGGAGGGGGGAAGTGCTGGCAGCAGCCAGCTGACATTCCAGAAGGCGGTAGGAAAGAAGCCTACGCTACCAGACAAAACCTTTGTTTTTTATAATTTTACAATCAGTTTTTTCCACCTCTTTTCTGTTTTTTTTTAATTAGCTGTTTTAGTAACAAGGGTTGTTTTTCAGAGTTTTATGATTAATACGGTTTTTCTTTTCTCCCTTTTTGGTGAATTTATTTTTTTCTTTTTCTAGAGTTTTTTACTAAATCTAACTTTTGTTTTTAAAAAGTTTTTCTTTTAAGTACATTTTTAAATGATTTTGGAGAGATTTTTTCTCTAAGCAATTTATTTTAGAGTTTTATTTCTCCAGCCATTTTTTTTTTTTTTCTACAAGCTTGCTTTAGAACAAGGTCACATAGATAAGGAGAATTACAGGCTGAGAGAGAGAGCAGACACAAACTACACAGCGGTTTGAGTAGCCCCTCCCGTCGGGCATTCGGCGTTGACAAACAGAACCAGAGTGCAGCAGTTTTCAGATTTTTAAATCACCTTTGTTGAATAGGTTTTTGGAATAGACACAGTACGTGAGAAGCAAATAGACAGGCAGCCTTTACGTTGCATAATGAAATGTATTTTTTCTTGTTTTTTGTTATTTGAAAGGTAACGGGAAAATTTGTTAATAGATTACCATCTGCTATAAAAGAGCAGCGGTGCATCGTGTAAAAGATACAGCAAGTTAATTTGAACGGACCAGGAAATGATTTTTTTTTATATGAATAAGTTTGAAAAGGTGTTAAATCATCTGTGAGAAAAAAATCACTGACATGTCACAAGAGCAGAATTCAGAGTCACACACATCACATGTCCATCATGTAGAGACACGGGACAGGTGTAGGCTGCTCTCATTGAGTAAGTAGCCTCGTACAGGGAAAAACGCTCCCCGCCTCTCTCCACAGGGAGAAGGCATTTTTGTTTCAACCATCCCCTCTCAAGAGTCACAGGGGGGACACCCTCTCCTTTCTCTTCTCCCAGTCCCTTTCTCCTTCTTCTTCAGACTTTTCTCTCTCTCTGTGTCTCCAGCACAGGGCACCCTGTCTATCCCAAGCACAGTACAAACATTGCCAGTCATTATATCAGGAGAAGAAAGTGCAAATCTCCCTACACAAAACGCTACATGTAGCCCCCAGACACAACAGCTCACAGCTAGGGCTTCACAGGGGGGTGGTATAGCTACAGGGCTGCTAGCATGGAACCATGACACTGATCCACCGCAGCCTCAGCAAGGAAGTGGGAAATCCCCATGCAGCAAGACAACTTTAAAGCCCAAATCTCACCCAGTGTATGCACCAAGTACACCATGTCACTTCTTATCTGATGAAGATGCAACGTCACACATGCTGCCCAATACTAGGGAAGAAAACACACAAGCACCAATAGAGCAGGGGACAGGTAGAGGCACCATCCTATGAGCCTTTCATCCCAAGCCAGGTGATCAGTATGCTGCCAGACCCAGGGATACACCCCATGCTATTTTGCCAAAAAATGCAGCAGATCCAGCAAACGTATACAGCAGCCTGGATTGATCTCTGGACCGAAATGGAAATAAAAGCAGGTGATGCATTCTGGCCAATTATGAGAGAACACTTCAAGCTTCCAACAGAGTTAGATGCGTATGCCTGGGAGACAGGACCAAAGCTAATTGAGCAACTCAGAGAATGGGCCAAAAGCAGACTGACAGGACAAGCTCTCAGCCTACATGTCACGAGTCAAGACAAGACAGAGTCTGTGGAGAAGTTCCATGACAGAGTAATGCAAGTGTTTCAAGATTTGGGCCTCATTACCCATGATCAGACACACAGACGGATGTTGGCACAGGCTTTTGTGCATGGACTGAGAGAACCAATCAGGAAACCACTGGTAGCAGCCAGGCCTGAGTACACGTCAATAGCAATGGATACCCTGCTCACAGTAGCAAAAAGGATTGAGTCCCGCCGGGACAGAAGGAATTTCAAGTGTTACAACTGTGGCGAGTTTGGTCATTTCCGGAACCGGTGCAGAACACTGACTTCACCCAGAAAAAGAAGAAACACAGAAAGCAGTGAAGAACCCCGTCCATAGGACAAGAGCACACCAAGTCCACAGGGAACACCACCAGTGGGACCAATATCCTGAGAGTGGATGGCTTAGCCAGTTCTTTTCTTGTGGAACTCCGCAACCTCACCTATCTATCAGAATTTTCTGCTTCCTGCATGGGAATTGATGGTCAAGTCAGATATTTCCAGATTATGAAGCCCCTGAGCGTGTGGACTCAGCCAGAACACTCCATCATGTCCCAGTTTGTTGTGTCAAAAAACCTGCACCCTCAACCTATTGGGAGTGGACCTACTGCAGAAGCTGAAAGCGACCAGAGTGTTCCAGGAAGATGGGACCATGACACTTTCTTCACCCCTGACCCAAGAAGAAACAGGAACCTCAAACAACCACACTGCAGACCTATCACAGGAGGTGCTGGACATAGTACCAGAAAAGCCACTCCATCACCCAGAGTCAAGATGTCTCTGACCAACTGAAGGTCTAAGTGAGCTCGCCTAAGAAGACGGCCTGAGAACTTTGACATTGGCCAGGATATTCAACTCAAGAAGGACCCTACTCGCTTCATGGAATGGCAACACCTCATCCAGCTCCAACGCCAGAGGTTCATCTTTTGCAAGCACCAGGAGGTGCCCCCTGCAATCAACCAGTTCACCCAGGCCCTAGACCGGCAAAAGGCCACTCAGCTCTTCAAACTTGTGCACAAATACTGACCTGAGACCGAGCTGGAGAAAAAGAAACCACTGATGGCCCGTGCTGAGAAAAAAGCAGCCGTTTAAGGAAACGTCCCAACAAGAAGACCCTTGTGACCAGAGCAGGTGCTAACACAGTAACTGTCTTGGTGGAGAACAAGAAAGCCAGCTGGTCGTCATCTCTCATGATGTGGATCCTAGTAGACGGCTTGTTTTCCCGCCAGCTCTGCACCAGCAGATGGGAGTCCCCTGCCGCATACTGAAGGACAAGGTCAAACTGGGCTGCCTCGCCCATCGGAATCAATCCCAGCTTTCCACAGTGAAGAAAAAGACTGTAAACTCCACTGAGTTCAGAATGGTGCAAGGCCTGGAGGCCGCGAAAGAGGCTACGATATTTGAAACCCCAACAGTGCTGAACCATCACACTCTGCTCTCAAGAGTCCCAGTCACCGCAACGGTATTCACGGTGATCAACCTGGCCAGTACCTTCTTCAGTGTTTCCCCTCCACCTGGAGGCCTGCTTTCACGCACCAGTGCAGTGCATATGGACAATGTTGCCTCAAGGTGCTCAAAACAAGCCCTTTAAGTTTCACCAAGACAATGTCCTCCATCCTCGTCAACTGGATTGCAGAATATGCAAGAGTCACTCTTCTACAACACGTGGATGACTTTCTCTTTTGTGTGGTTGACATCGACACCTGCACAGTCTATTCCTTATCTCTCCTACTCTACCTGGAAGAACAGCAACGCAAGGTCTGGAAGAACAAAGTCCAGTGATGCCAGAAGCAAGTTACATCCCTGGGACACTGTATTGCCCACAAGACGAAACACATGTCAAAAGACTGGAAGACCACTGTGGAGAAGATGGCTCCCCCAACAACTCCAAGAATGCTGCAGGCCTTCCCTGGTCTAGTGTCGTATTGCAGAACCTGGATCCCTGATGTCTCAGTCCTAATGCAGCCTCTGTGCGCTTGCATCAACGCAACCCCGCTCCTTCTATCAGACGCAGCCTTCAACCATTCAGGAGATTGGAAGAACTCCACAGTCTCAGCGCCAATACCAGGCCTACCTGACTATGAAAAGTCTTTCCGTCTACCTGATGGAAGAAAGAAGGTCATGCTACTGGAGTCCTGGCACGGATTCACGGGGGAAAACAGAGACTTTTAGGCTGCCTCTCAGCCCGCTTGGATCCAGTTGCAAGAAGAGCACCCTCCTGCCTGATGGCAGTATCCGCAGCACACACCCTCCTGGACAAGGTTGCTGACATCACTCTTGGACAGCCAGTGGAAACTCTCACTCCGCATGACATCTTGGCAATCTTCAATCAAGCTCAACCAACAGTAATCTCCCCACCGCCAAGCATCTTTGTGGCACCTCTATTGCCTTTGTCTCATAATGTCACCGTCTCCAGACCTACAGTCCTCAGCCCGGCCACTCTACTCCCACTCCCAAGGGGGGATACTTGGATGGCTCCAGAAGAAGTTTCAACACAGGAAGTGCAGTGACCAGCAATCAAGAAATCCTGTGGTCCAGAAGTCTGTCACCTAGCCTGTCAGCCCAGGAAGCAGAATTGATAGCGCTGACGAAGGCCTGCCAGATGGCAGAAGGCAAGACTGCAAACATCTACATGGACTACAGGTACTCGCATGGCATAGCACACGACTTTAGACCCATCTGGGCTACAAGGGACTTCATCACAGCAAACGGGACAACCGTGAAACATCATGGAGCCTTCAGGGACATGCTGGGTGTACTCCAACTTCCAAAATGGTGGCAATTTGAAAAATCAAAAGTGCATGGAAAACTGAAAACAGAAGAGACGTGAGGCAATAACATGGCGGACATGACAGCCAAAGAAGCAGCCAAAGGAAGACAACATGGAGAAGTGGGAGAGGTCGTAGAGCCGGACGGCTACTACATGACGACTGAAGACAAGAAACCTGACAAAGAGACGTCCTGGAATCTGCTCAAGAAGTTACAAGACCAAGCTCCAAAAGGAGAAGAAGAGCTTAATGGGAAAAAAGCAACACGTGAAGAAGGAAGGCTATCAATAATAGACTTCAAACTCTGCCCACCACAAAGTATGCACCCTATGGTGGTCCAATGGGTACATGGACCCACATCCACATATCAAAGACACAGATGAATGATCTGATTGGTGCTTACTGGTTCGCTTCAGGGATCTCCACCCTAACAGCCAAATTCACCAGCAGCTGTCCGACCTTGCAGCAAATGCAAGCCTGGACGTATGGAAGAAAGTCCCCCTCACCTCATCTGGAAAGACCACTCTACCAGCTTCAAAGGATCCAGATAGACCACATCCAGATATCGCCAAGTGAAGGATTCAAATACGCCATTGTGGTCAAAAGAAGTATTTTCAAGATGAACAGAAGCCTTCCAAGTCAGCAAAGACTACTGCAACGAAGCTACTTTCGGAAAATAGTGTGCAGATACGGGGTTCCAGAAATGATAGAAAGTGATCAGGGACCCGCATTCACAGCAAATCTGACACACAAGACCCGATTAGCAGTAGGGTCAGATTTAGGCCTACACACTCCTTACCACACCCAGAGCAGCAGGAAGGTAGAAAAACTGAACAAACACTTAAGAATAGAATGCTGAAAAATTGCCCAAGAGACACGCAAACCATGGCATGACACACTCCCAATTGCACTGTTTAGCGTAAGGCACACTCCCAGAGACCCAGAAAAGCTGTTTCGTGCCTGCATCTTCTGCTAACAGATAAGACATTTTCTTCTTTAGTTTTTTGGTGCTTGCAGTTTAGTTCAGCCACTGTTGTTTGTTCATTTGCCTTTTCCAGTTTTTTCAGTGGTTGCTGTTTAGTTTTTGTTACACCAGAGAACTAATTTAGGTGGTAGAGGTCGTGTGATCTCAGGTGTTTTTGTAATTAGTAGAGTTGGTACTTTTCAGGGTTTTTTGGGATTGTAGTAAGTGCCTTTCCTATCCTTTTCTATCTAGACAGATTGGGCCCCAGCGTTTGCTTATTCTATTTTCTGTCTGTGTCTGTATTTCCTCTTGTCTAACCGCCATTACATGTTTGGGGGCTTCCTATGTTCTTTGGGGATCTGCTCCGGGGCAGATAGCTTTCCTTTTTCTATCTTTAGGTGTAGTTATCTTCTCAGGCTGTGACGAGGCGTCTAGGACCAACGTAGGAACGCTCCACGGCTGCCTTTAGTTGTGGTGGTTAGTCAGGGTACTGCAATCCCATAGATTCCAACCTCTCTGGTGTATTGCCTTTTTTGCCTGCTCTCCTCAGCTACCAAATCATAACACTTATGTAATTGAATTGGTCAAAAACTAATGTCCATTCTCGAGTTTTTCTCTTCACTGCCAGATTTGATGATCCTGTCCAAGAGCCCCAGATGACATCAACCTCTGTGTAACTAGAAGGAAAGCCTGTTTGGATCCACGTATCGCATTGCAAGGAAGCTCCCGTACCAGGAGAGACACCTAAGCCATGAAGGATGTCGTGGATGCTCTGACTGACCAGACAGATGACCTACTTGATGAGTTCAAGGCCAGAGACCAAGTTAAAGCAGGATTTGAGTCACTATTGCCACTAGTAACTATAAACAAAAAAAATGTTGATTGGATAAATTACATCTATTATAACCAGCAGAGATTTTGTTAACTTCACCATAGATGCTGTAAAAGGTTTGGCAGCACAGTTAGGCCCCACTTCCATTATGGCATTCCAGAATAGAATGGCTTTGGATATGATTCTAGCTGAGAAAGGAGGTGTTTGCAAAATGATCAAAGACACCTGTTGCACCTACATCCCAGACAACACTGGCCCAAATGGTAAAGTCACAATGGCAATACAGAAACTTACTGAGTTATCAGAGGAACTGAAACAGAACTCAGGTGTCACTGACCCATGGGATCGATACTTTGGGTGGATGAGTGGGTGGCAGAAAATGTTGGCACAGGTTGGGACAGCCATTATGGGGTTTTCTCATTTTTGCATTAATTACTGGTTGCTGTGTAATTCCTTGTATCCGCAGGATAATGGAAAAAACTGTTCAGGAGACAACCAATTTGATGCCACTCACCATCTTGGACCTCGCACCAGTCCGGATGGAACTGCCTGGCTTGACCAGATCTCCGAACTACCTCCAGACTGAGAATACACATCCTTGATGAAACATCCTATCAACTATGAGATTATGATTGCAAACACAAACCCCCGACAGGGACAGTCCTCCTGACCGCCCATTTGCGAAAAGTCTGTATTCGGTGGGGGAGACATGCGCTAGGCATATTCTCAACCCGCCGGCAGCACAAAAGAGTTGCAGCGCTTTGGGCCAGGAGCAGGTTTTTAGGGCAAGTGGTATCTAAGGGGGGACTGTCATGGAAATATATATGTATTCCATATATTCAAAGTATATTCACATATATGTATTCACAGTTCACAGTTAGATAGATCTCACTTGCTAAAAAACCCTGTGCTCACATATTTCTAGGCCAGCTATAATCAGTCGTTTTAAAGAAATCTGGCCTTCATAAGGCCTTCGTAAAGGAACAAATGCATGAAGTACAAAAAGTCCTATTAGATATCTGTTGTTTACATTATAGTTATGCAAGACAACTAGGTCACAAGAATATAAAACAATAATTCTGCAACTTCAGCTCTTTTATCATGATTCTCATAATTATCATATTTAAACTAGAACAGCCAATAATCTAGCAGCTTTTAATTGTATGTTAATTGACTAACCAGCCCCTTTTTGTAAACGTATAAAACCTTGAATGAATAATAAATGTATGTCTTTGACGAACTGTTATACTGACACTTGCGTTGTGGACAGTTTTCATTTCGTTCTGAGCGCTCAAAGAAGACATTATATATAGATTTGGACATGGCAAGAAGCAAACACTGAAGGATATTTTTATCCTAATTAAATTTCCATATCAATCGGTTACTGGTTGGGGGCAGATGCCGCAAAGGATGTGCTACTGATAGGGAGCAGATGCTAGAATGGATGGGCTCCTGTTAGGGGGTAGATGCTAAAATGGAATGGCTCCTGGTAGGGGGCACGTGCTAGAATGGATGGGCTACTTGTGGGTGGCAGATGCTAGAACGGCTAGGCTCCTGGTAGGGTGCAGATGCTAAAATGGCAAGGCTACTGGTAGGGGACAGAGGCAAGAATGGATGGTCTCCTGGTAGGGGGCAGATTATAGAATGTATGGGTTCCTGGTAGGAAGGCAGATGCTAGAATGGATGGGCTACTGGTAGGGGGCAAATGCTAAAATGGATGGGCTACTTGTAGGGTCAGATGCTAGAATGGATGGGCTGCTGGAAGTAGGTAGATGCTAGAATGGATTTGCTACTGGTAGGGGGAGATGCTAGAATTGATGGTCTCCTGCTAGGGGGCAAATGCTAGAATGGATGGGCTGCTGGTAGGGGGCAGATGCTAGAATGGATGTGCTCCTGGTAGGGGCAGATGCTAGAATGGATGGTCTCCTGGTAGGGGGCAAATGCTAGAATGGATGGTCTCCTTGTAGGGGACAGATGCTAGAATGGGTGGGCTGCTGGTAAGGGGCAGATGCTAAAATGGCTGAGCTCCTGGTAGTGGGCAGATTCTGGAATGGATGGGTTCCTGGTAGGAGTCAGATGCTAAAATGGATGGGCTACTGGTAGGGGGGCAGATTTTTGAATGGATGGGCTCCTGGCAGGGAGTAGATGCTAGAATGTATGGGCTACTGGTAGGGGGGCAGTTGCTAGAATGGATGGGCTAGTCATAGTGGGCAGACACTAGAATGGATGGGCTCCTGGTAGGGAGTAGATGCTAGAATGGATGGCCTCCTGGTAGGGGGCAGATGCTAGAATGGATGGTCTCCTGGTAGGGGCAGATGCAAGAATGGGTGTGCGCTAGATAGGGTGTAGATTCTAGAATGGATGGGCTCTTGGTAGGATGCAGATGCTGGAAAGGATGGGCTACTGATAAGGAGCAGGAGCTAGAATGGATGGGCTCTAGGTAGGGGGCAGATTCTAGAATGGATGGGTTACTGGTTGGTGGCAGATGCCGCAAAGGATGTGCTACTGATAGGGAGCAGATGCTAGAATGGATGGGCTCCTGTTAGGGGGTAGATGCTAAAATGGAATGGCTCCTGGTAGGGGGCACGTGCTAGAATTAATGGGCTACTTGTGGGTGGCAGATGCTAGAACGACTAGGCTCCTGGTAGAGTGCAGATGCTAAAATGGCAAGGCTACTGGTAGGGGACAGAGGCAAGAATGGATGGTCTCCTGGTAGGGGGCAGATTATAGAATGTATGGGTTCCTGGTAGGAAGGCAAGTAGTATAGGAACTGTACCTTTCGTCAAACTCAAATCTGACAGGTCGACACGCCCCCTATCATTTAATCAGTCTTCCTGGGATTTGATCTGTCTGGACTTTGATCAGGCTGGGAAATCTGAGCTGCTGGATTTGTGAATTTCAATCAAAGTGATTTATTCGTCTCTATTGATATTTTATCCAGTGGTTTTGATTAGTCTGTGGTGTTTTAGTGAAATACAGACTCTTAGTGAAATACAGACACCAGTATAAAAGGCTTGTTTTATATGTATGTAAAAGTTTGGAGATGTATATTTTAGTAGGACTGACACATGGTGACATCTCAGCTACAGGGTTTGTTAAAGATGGCTTACTTATTAGCAGCAGTGTTGACATGAAGTGTCATGGTTGTATTGTGTATAGAGGTTTGTACAGAGATCACTCTATTGTGAATCTTGATTTATAAGACTCTTTTAAGGCCAGGAGTAAACATAGTGATTGTTTCATGTGAGAATACAGGCATAGGATGGTCGCTTTTTCAAGAAAACTGTCCCTACAATTCATCCCTATAGTGTAGTTTAATGTATGGGAGTGTGCAAGTCATATCTGTGTACTGCTAGTCTGTAATTAAAATAAAACTATTTCACAAACTTTTTAACATACCTGTGTTTCGCACCATTATGCCATACCAGAAGCACACGGTGCCATGTACTCTAGTCCATAATATTCGATTTTGAGCACATTATAGCTTAGCAGCCTATGTACAGACTAAAGATAGGGTACGTATCTTTTTAGCAGGAGTGCAGCAGTGATATGTTTCTGAGTCTCATGGAGTTTATTCTACAGTATTATCCAGGATATAGGAACATAGTGATTAAAAACAGGCTACATATCTTTTTAGCAGGAGTGCAGCAGTGTTATGTTTGGAGTTTATTCTATAGTATTATTCAGGAGTTTATTTGTGGGGAAATGTATATGGCCAATTGTGCATATGGGATTTTATATTCTAGTTTATATTGTGTCATTGTGACTCTCATCTTATAGTTTTATTCAGAGTTTATATATATTTATTGGCTAGTGAGTGTCTGTTTCTGCAGTGATTACGGGTCATATTATGTATAAGTGGTATGAGACTTTTTCTGTGTGAGGTTTCAGTAGAATAGCCTGGGATGAGCAGCGTTCTTGCAGCACAGGCCTATTTTTAAAGATGCTATGCCATGCTTGTGAACCGCTGAATCATTTTTAAACATTTCACGCCACTCATGCACCCATAGCACACTTATGGTGTACCCGCACCGCTGCAGCTAGTGCTTTTTAGCTAAAAAGGCGTGATATAACTGTCCGCAGGTGATGTTTGTGCCCTTATTTGCATCATTTTCATTATAACCCGACGGGGATCCGTGGAAAAAAACCCTGAAATTCAAAAAGTGCTGTCCGTTAACATTTATGACGCTCAACTTATAGTTTTATTCAGAGTTTATATATTCATTTGCTAGAAGTCTTATGAAATAGCCTGCCACTGTATCTACACTTATCTCAGCAATTCATTGTATACTAAGAAGAATCTTGGCAGGGATTGTTAGAGATAGCTAACTTATTAACAGGTGACCCTCACTGCTACTTTTCCTCTTGTCTAACATCACAATACAACCAGGTGGCTCTTCAAAACTATTTGTAAGTCTTCCGGCACAAAGCACATGTGAACAGTTGATGGTAATATTTTGGCACATGACAAATGTTTCTGACTCTCAGTTGCTATTTTATTAGTTACCATACGAATATTGTAGCGAATCAATGTGTATTAAATTGATTACTAACACGATTACGGCAACTTGATAACAAATTCACAACAAATTCGTTATTTTGGGACTATTTTTAACTGTTTCATGTGAGAATACAGGCATAGGATGGGGCCATTACTTATTGTATACTATTTATGTACAAAGATGATACGGAAAATATATGTTTCCAAAGTTTACTGACAGGGAGTACATAGTGGGGAGAGCCCTCTTGCAGTGCTAACCTGACTACAAGCCCTCACTGCTACTTTTCCTCTTGTCTAACATCACAATACAACCAAGTTGTTCTTCAAAACTATTTGTAAGTCTTCCGGCACAAAGCACATGTGAACAGTTGATGGTAATATTTTGGCACATGACAAATGTTTCTGACTCTCAGTTGCTAATACTGATAGACATATTGTGAAGTGACATATAGGGTCCATGTGAGACACCATATTTTTCAACATTTTTGCTCCTTCACAGATTTATTTTGCATTATATTTTTTTATTTTGCTTAAGGATCATGTACAGAGGCGTTTTTATGGTTTAATACTGATAGACATATTGGGAACCGCCATATAGGGTCCATGTGAGACACCATATTTTTCAAATATTAGTTGTGCGTTCGCTACCACTGTCAACCATAGCATCTCTCATGATGCTAGCTATTCTGATCAACTTATCATATCAACCATGAAGCCTCTTTTAACCCCTTCACAATAATGTACAGAGGAGTTTTTATGGTTTAATACTGATAGACATATTGTGAAGTGACATATAGGGTCCATGTGAGACACCATATTTTTCAACATTTTTGCTCCTTCACAGATTTATTTTGCATTATATTTTTTATTTTGCTTAAGGATCATGTACAGAGGAGTTTTTATGGTTTAATACTGATAGACATATTGGCCCGGGCATGCCTGGACAAGTCCGGGCATGCCTGGACAAGTCCTGGTCACGGGACTGCCGTGGAAAAAAACAATACTGAAATTCAAAAACTATGTGCTGGTCGTTAACACACGCATAGTCATCTAGAAAATATTGAGCGAGTTGCTTCACAAACCCTCTCAAGGCATGCTGAATGTCAACGTTCCCGCTATGAGCTACACACATGACCAATTGTATAGCCTGGGCTGCGTAGCGTTCTTGTTGCACAGGGCTATTTTTAAAGATGCTATGCCCCTCAGATATAAAAGACCGACATGTTGGAACGTGTCCCGGCCTATTTTGGCACATGCCCACTCCTATGCATCGATATTGAGCATCCTTCAACAAAAATCAGGTACATAGTTTTTACCATAGCTGTGTTTCTGACTCTCATGCCATGCCAGAAAGGCCTATTTTGGCACAGGCCCCCACCTATGCAACGATTTTGACCAGCATTCAACAAAAAATCGAGTACAAATTTTTTAACATACCAGTGTTTCGGACCCTCAGACCATGCCAGAAGCACTCTGTGCCATGTACTCTAACTCATAATATTCGATTTTGATCAGCATTCAACAAAAAATTGGGTGCTAACTTTTTAGCATACCTGTGTTTCTGTAGCGGATACACGGACCCCTACAGCGCATACCTATAGTGTAGTAGTTTAATGTAGGGGGCAAACAGATTATCGCTGGTGCTTGGAAAATACCACATTTCATAGATGGTGGTGATCCGCTGAATCATTTTTAAACATTTCACGCCACTCATGCACCCACAGCACACTTATGGTGTATCCGCACCGCTGCAGCTAGCGCTTTTTAGTTAAAAAGGCCCTTATTTGCATCATTTTCATTATAGTACGACTGGTACATACCCACTCCTATGCAGCGATATTGAGTACCGTTCAACAAAAATCAGGTACAAACTTTTTAACATACCTGTGTTTCGGGCGCTCATGCCATACCAGAAGCACTCTGTGCCATGTACCATAGCCCATAATAATCGATTTTGATCAGTATTCAACAAAAAATTGGCTGCAAACTTTTTAGCATACCTCTGTTTCTGACTCCCATGTCGTACCAGAAAGACCTATTTTGGCACAGGCCTACACCTATGCAACGGTTTTGACCACTACTCAACAAAAATTGGGTACAAACTTTTAACATATCTGTGTTTCGGACTATCATGTCATAGCAGAAGCACCCTGTGCCATGTACTCTAGACCATAATATTCGTTTTTGATCACCATTCAGCAAAAAATTGAGGCATGTTGAGACGTGTCCCGGCCTATTTTGGCACATGACAAATGTTTCTGACTCTCATGTCATACCAGAAGCACCTGTGCCATGTACTCTAGACCATAATATTTCACAGCGGGTATTGGACCTACATAGCTTTGTTTTCTCAGCTATTAAAAAAAGTGTGGAAAACTGAAAATCCCGCGGTCTGTGGTAATTTAGTGAGAACCATATAGACAAATCGGGTATCGTCACACACGAGACCACGACACCTCGGGCTATCACATTTACCACTAGTTTTCAAAAACCACTGCCTTAACAATAAAGTAAGAATCGTGGTGACATGCATTGCGGTCTATAAATGTATAGTCTGAAAATTTACCGCTGGTAAAGAACAGTAAAAAGTCGTGCGTACAACTATCAGCCCCAAAACTCTCACCACTATCACAAACACTATTACCTACAGAGGCGCCCCGCGAGAATTTCTGTATGTGTGTATCAAGATGATCGATGCTTTGACCGATTGTTTGCTCGTGAATGCTGCCATTTCCAGTGACATCATAGTTGTGTAAATGCGCTGGGGCACGTGTATCGACCCCTAGGTTGTAATGCGTGAGCACTTTAATTATTTTTTCAATTCATAACCATACGTTCTCAGGCAGACAGGTTTATTTCACAGAAGTTGACTGTACAGTTGTATAATTTTTGTTTAAAAGCATACATTTACATAATTTTGTTTAAAATCGCACAGTTCTGCGATAATGTCGGGTGTTGGACACGCACTTATCAGTCTTTCATACGTGTCGCAGAAAGATTTTAGTCTGTTCTGCGTGAGTTTATTGTGCACGTACTGTGCAGACATGTCAAGAAACATTTTGGCGTGTTCAGCAGTCCATGCGGGTGTTGGCTTGTAAGGCGATCGACCATCAACCTTCTGTTTTTTACTTACACGACGGCGCGATACAGCGCGTTTCTTTGACGCTAATGCATCGACTGAATTGGCATCTGCAGCTTCCGCGTTGTTATTTGCAGATTCTGTAGCTTGACACAAACGTATATTCTTACGCCTACTACTCGCCGTATTCCCGGGGTGTGCGATTGGCGCGGCGCTTTCTTCACGATCCACGACACACCTGAGTGAAAGAGGTTCCGTTCTCACATCCGCTCTGTTCCCAAATCCATAATTGGATTGTTGCAAAACTCGCGAATGACGCTCCTCCGTAACTAAAGAAAAGACACGTGGTGTAGTTAACCGCTAAGCGGGCGAGATATAGGAAAAGCTACAGGCCCCACTTTACTCTGATTCAACGCGACATTTGTAAAGCGGTCCGTGTAGATATCATTTCTGAGGCGATTATATTTTATTTACAGCTGTTAAACTAGCGTGCAGGAGTCTGCAGCTTGAAAAAGAAAACAGCCCCATACGACAACTACCGAACAACTCCACACCGTTTAATTCACCAAACTCTGAAGTACACTACACGTCTCATGCTTGTGAGCATATATGTCTACGCAACTCTATAGTGTTCTTATACATGCAGATAAAAATTTCTGCGGTAGCTAGTTTTATTTACGTGTGTCAAGTTAGCTTTGTGTGTGCTTTGCCATTCATGTATGCTATATTTTATGTACAGCGGCTAAAGTATCGCCCGCCAGGTTGCAGTTTGATGGAGAAATCAGCCCCATACGGGCGCGAACGAGCAGCGTGATGTCTGTTAATTCAGCATTCTCTGTAGACCAGCACCCGGGGGATACTTGTAAGTATATATGTCTAGGCCTCTCTATCTCTATAGTGTACTTATACAAACAATTATGCATCGGTTTCACAGATAATCGGTGTTGGTAGCTTTACAAATGTCGCGTTGAATCAGAGTAAAGTGGGGCCTGTAGCTTTTCCTATATCTCGCCCGCTTAGCGGTTAACTACACCACGTGTCTTTTCTTTAGTTACGGAGGAGCGTCATTCGCGAGTTTTGCAACAATCCAATTATGGATTTGAGAACAGAGCGGATGTGAGAACGGAACCTCTTTCACTCAGGTGTGTCGTGGATCGTGAAGAAAGCGCCGCGCCAATCGCACACCCCGGGAATACGGCGAGTAGTAGGCGTAAGAATATACGTCTGTGTCAAGCTACAGAATCTGCAAATAACAACGCGGAAGCTGCAGATGCCAATTGAGCCGATGCATTAGCGTCAAAGAAACGCGCTGTATCGCGCCGTCGTGTAAATAAAAAACAGAAGGTTGATGGACGATCGCCTTACAAGCCAACACCCGCATGGACTGCTGAACACGCCAAAATGTTTCTTGACATGTCTGCACAGTACGTGCACAATAAACTCACGCAGAACAGACTAAAATCTTTCTGCGACACGTATGAAAGACTGATAAGTGCGTGTCCAACACCCGACATTATCGCAGAACTGTGCGATTTTAAACAAAATTATGCAAATGTATGCTTTTAAACAAAAATTATACAACTGTACAGTCAACTTCTGTGAAATAAACCTGTCTGCCTGAGAACGTATGGTTATGAATTGAAAAAATAATTAAAGTGCTCACGCATTACAACCTAGGGGTCGATACACGTGCCCCAGCGCATTTACACAACTATGATGTCACTGGAAATGGCAGCATTCACGAGCAAACAATCCGTCAAAGCATCGATCATCTTGATACACACATACAGAAATTCTCGCGGGGCGCCTCTGTAGGTAATAGTGTTTGTGATAGTGGTGAGAGTTTTGGGGCTGATAGTTGTACGCGCGACTTTTTACTGTTCTTTACCAGCGGTAAATTTTCAGACTATACATTTATAGACCGCAATGCATGTCACCACGATTCTTACTTTATTGTTAAGGCAGTGGTTTTTGAAAACTAGTGGTAAATGTAATAGCCCGAGGTGTCGTGGTCTCGTGTGTGACGATACCCGATTTGTCTATATGGTTCTCACTAAATTACCACAGACCGCGGGATTTTCAGTTTTCCACACTTTTTTTAATAGCTGAGAAAACAAAGCTATGTAGGTCCAATACCCGCTGTGAAATATTATGGTCTAGAGTACATGGCACAAGGTGCTTCTGGTATGACATGAGAGTCAGAAACATTTGTCATGTGCCAAAATAGGCCGGGACACGTCTCAACATGCCTCAATTTTTTGCTGAATGGTGATCAAAAACGAATATTATGGTCTAGAGTACATGGCACAGGGTGCTTCTGGCTATGACATGATGTCCGAAACACAGATATGTTAAAAGTTTGTACCCAATTTTTGTTGAGTAGTGGTCAAAACCGTTGCATAGGTGTAGGCCTGTGCCAAAATAGGTCTTTCTGGTACGACATGGGAGTCAGAAACAGAGGTATGCTAAAAAGTTTGCAGCCAATTTTTTGTTGAATACTGATCAAAATCGATTATTATGGGCTATGGTACATGGCACAGAGTGCTTCTGGTATGGCATGAGCGCCCGAAACACAGGTATGTTAAAAAGTTTGTACCTGATTTTTGTTGAACGGTACTCAATATCGCTGCATAGGAGTGGGTATGTACCAGTCGTACTATAATGAAAATGATGCAAATAAGGGCCTTTTTAACTAAAAAGCGCTAGCTGCAGCGGTGCGGATACACCATAAGTGTGCTGTGGGTGCATGAGTGGCGTGAAATGTTTAAAAATGATTCAGCGGATCACCACCATCTATGAAATGTGGTATTTTCCAAGCACCAGCGATAATCTGTTTGCCCCTACATTAAACTACACTATAGGTATGCGCTGTAGGGGTCCGTGTATCCGCTACAGAAACACAGGTATGCTAAAAAGTTAGCACCCAATTTTTTGTTGAATGCTGATCAAAATCGAATATTATGAGTTAGAGTACATGGCACAGAGTGCTTCTGGCATGGTCTGAGGGTCCGAAACACTGGTATGTTAAAAAATTTGTACTCGATTTTTTGTTGAATGCTGGTCAAAATCGTTGCATAGGTGGGGGCCTGTGCCAAAATAGGCCTTTCTGGCATGGCATGAGAGTCAGAAACACAGCTATGGTAAAAACTATGTACCTGATTTTTGTTGAAGGATGCTCAATATCGATGCATAGGAGTGGGCATGTGCCAAAATAGGCCGGGACACGTTCCAACATGTCGGTCTTTTATATCTGAGGGGCATAGCATCTTTAAAAATAGCCCTGTGCAACAAGAACGCTACGCAGCCCAGGCTATACAATTGGTCATGTGTGTAGCTCATAGCGGGAACGTTGACATTCAGCATGCCTTGAGAGGGTTTGTGAAGCAACTCGCTCAATATTTTCTAGATGACTATGCGTGTGTTAACGGCCAGCACATAGTTTTTGAATTTCAGTATTGTTTTTTCCACGGCTGTCCCGTGACCAGGACTTGTCCAGGCATGCCCGGACTTGTCCAGGCATGCCCGGGCCAATATGTCTATCAGTATTAAACCATAAAAACTCCTCTGTACATGATCCTTAAGCAAAATAAAAAATATAATGCAAAATAAATCTGTGAAGGAGCAAAAATGTTGAAAAATATGGTGTCTCACATGGACCCTATATGTCAGTTCACAATATGTCTATCAGTATTAAACCATAAAAACTCCTCTGTACATTATTGTGAAGGGGTTAAAAGAGGCTTCATGGTTGATATGATAAGCTGATCAGAATAGCTAGCATCATGAGAGATGCTATGGTTGACAGTGGTAGCGAACGCACAACTAATATTTGAAAAATATGGTGTCTCACATGGACCCTATATGGCGGTTCCCAATATGTCTATCAGTATTAAACCATAAAAACGCCTCTGTACATGATCCTTAAGCAAAATAAAAAAATATAATGCAAAATAAATCTGTGAAGGAGCAAAAATGTTGAAAAATATGGTGTCTCACATGGACCCTATATGTCACTTCACAATATGTCTATCAGTATTAGCAACTGAGAGTCAGAAACATTTGTCATGTGCCAAAATATTACCATCAACTGTTCACATGTGCTTTGTGCCGGAAGACTTACAAATAGTTTTGAAGAACCACTTGGTTGTATTGTGATGTTAGACAAGAGGAAAAGTAGCAGTGAGGGCTTGTAGTCAGGTTAGCACTGCAAGAGGGCTCTCCCCACTATGTACTCCTGTCAGTAAACTTTGGAAACATATATTTTCCGTATCATCTTTGTACATAAATAGTATACAATAAGTAATGGCCCCATCCTATGCCTGTATTCTCACATGAAACAGTTAAAAATAGTCCCAAAATAACGAATTTGTTGTGAATTTGTTATCAAGTTGCCGTAATCGTGTTAGTAATCAATTTAATACACATTGATTCGCTACAATATTCGTATGGTAACTAATAAAATAGCAACTGAGAGTCAGAAACATTTGTCATGTGCCAAAATATTACCATCAACTGTTCACATGTGCTTTGTGCCGGAAGACTTACAAATAGTTTTGAAGAGCCACCTGGTTGTATTGTGATGTTAGACAAGAGGAAAAGTAGCAGTGAGGGTCACCTGTTAATAAGTTAGCTATCTCTAACAATCCCTGCCAAGATTCTTCTTAGTATACAATGAATTGCTGAGATAAGTGTAGATACAGTGGCAGGCTATTTCATAAGACTTCTAGCAAATGAATATATAAACTCTGAATAAAACTATAAGTTGAGCGTCATAAATGTTAACGGACAGCACTTTTTGAATTTCAGGTTTTTTTTTCCACGGATCCCGTCGGGTTATAATGAAAATGATGCAAATAAGGGCACAAACATCACCTGCGGACAGTTATATCACGCCTTTTTAGCTAAAAAGCACTAGCTGCAGCGGTGCGGGTACACCATAAGTGTGCTATGGGTGCATGAGTGGCGTGAAATGTTTAAAAATGATTCAGCGGTTCACAAGCATGGCATAGCATCTTTAAAAATAGGCCTGTGCTGCAAGAACGCTGCTCATCCCAGGCTATTCTACTGAAACCTCACACAGAAAAAGTCTCATACCACTTATACATAATATGACCCGTAATCACTGCAGAAACAGACACTCACTAGCCAATAAATATATATAAACTCTGAATAAAACTATAAGATGAGAGTCACAATGACACAATATAAACTAGAATATAAAATCCCATATGCACAATTGGCCATATACATTTCCCCACAAATAAACTCCTGAATAATACTATAGAATAAACTCCAAACATAACACTGCTGCACTCCTGCTAAAAAGATACGTAGCCTGTTTTTAATCACTATGTTCCTATATCCTGGATAATACTGTAGAATAAACTCCATGAGACTCAGAAACATATCACTGCTGCACTCCTGCTAAAAAGATACGTACCCTATCTTTAGTCTGTACATAGGCTGCTAAGCTATAATGTGCTCAAAATCGAATATTATGGACTAGAGTACATGGCACCGTGTGCTTCTGGTATGGCATAATGGTGCGAAACACAGGTATGTTAAAAAGTTTGTGAAATAGTTTTATTTTAATTACAGACTAGCAGTACACAGATATGACTTGCACACTCCCATACATTAAACTACACTATAGGGATGAATTGTAGGGACAGTTTTCTTGAAAAAGCGACCATCCTATGCCTGTATTCTCACATGAAACAATCACTATGTTTACTCCTGGCCTTAAAAGAGTCTTATAAATCAAGATTCACAATAGAGTGATCTCTGTACAAACCTCTATACACAATACAACCATGACACTTCATGTCAACACTGCTGCTAATAAGTAAGCCATCTTTAACAAACCCTGTAGCTGAGATGTCACCATGTGTCAGTCCTACTAAAATATACATCTCCAAACTTTTACATACATATAAAACAAGCCTTTTATACTGGTGTCTGTATTTCACTAAGAGTCTGTATTTCACTAAAACACCACAGACTAATCAAAACCACTGGATAAAATATCAATAGAGACGAATAAATCACTTTGATTGAAATTCACAAATCCAGCAGCTCAGATTTCCCAGCCTGATCAAAGTCCAGACAGATCAAATCCAGGAAGACTGATTAAATGATAGGGGGCGTGTCGACCTGTCAGATTTGAGTTTGACGAAAGGTACAGTTCCTATACTACTAAGGCAGATGCTAGAATGGATGGGCTACTGGTAGGGGGCAAATGCTAAAATGGATGGGCTACTTGTAGGGTCAGATGCTAGAATGGATGGGCTGCTGGAAGTAGGTAGATGCTAGAATGGATTTGCTACTGGTAGGGGGCAAATGCCAGAATGGATGGGCTCCTGGTAGGGGGCAGATGCTAGAATGGATAGGCTGCTGGTAGGGGGCAGATGCTCAAATGGCTGGGCTTCTGGTAGGGGCAGACTCTAGAATGGAAGGGCTCATGGTAGTGGGTGGATGCTAAAATGGATGGTATCCTGGTAGGCGGCAGATGCTAGAATGGATGGGCTGCTGGTAGGGGTCAGATTCTAGAATGGATGGGCTGCTGGAAGCGGCAGTTGCTTGAATGGATGGATTACTGGTAGGGGACAGATGCAAGAATGCATTGTCTCCTGGTAGGGGGCAGATGCTAGAATGGATGGGCTGATGGTAGGGGTCAAATGCTAGAATGGATGGGCTACTGGCAGGGGGGCAGATTCTAGAATGGATGGGCTACTGGTAGGGAGCAGATGCTAGAATGCGCAGTCTCCTGGTAGGGTACAAATGCTAGAATGGATGGGCTCCTGGTAGGGGGCAGATGCTAGAATGGATATGCTGCTGGTAGGGGTAGATGCTAAAATGAAGGACTATTGGTAGGGGGCAGATTCTAGAATGAATGGGCTATTGGTAGGGGGCAGCTTCTAGAATGAATGGGCTACTAGTAGGGGCAGATTCTAGAATGGATGGGCTCCTGGTAGGGGGTAGATGCTAGAAAGTATGGCTTCCTGGTAGGAAGGCAAATGCTAGAATGGATGGGCTACTGGTAGGGGGCAGATGCTAGAATGGATGGGCTGCAGGTAGGGGCAGATGCTAGAATGGAAGGTTTCAAAATAGGGGTCAGATTCTAGAATGGATGGGCTCCTGGTAGGGGGCAAATGCTGAAATGGCTGGGCTCCTGGTAGGGGGCAGATGCTACAATGGATGGGCTACTGCTAGGTGGCAAATGCTAAAATTAATGAGCTGCTGGTAGGGGACAGATTTTACAATGGATGGGCTGCTGGAAGGGGGCAGATGCTAGAATGGATGGGCTGCTGGTAGGGGGCAAATGCTAGAATTGAAGGGCTACTGCTAGGGGGCAGATTCTAGAATGGATGGGCTGCTGGAAGGGGGCAGATGCTAGAATGGATGGGCTCCTGTTAGGGGGTAGATGCTAAAATGGAAGGGCTCGTGGTAGGGGGCACGGGCTTGAATGGATGGGCTACTAGTGCGTGGCAGATGCTATTGTGCAGAAGCTAAAATGGCTGGGCTCCTGGTTGGGGGCAGACGCTACAATGGATGGTCTCCTGGTGGTGGGCAGATGCTAGAAAGTATGGGTTCCTGGTAGGAAGGCACATGCTAGAATGGATGGGCTACTGGTAGGGGGCAGAAGCTAAAATGAATGGGCTACTGGTAGGGGGCAGATGCTAGAATGAATGGGCTGCTGGAAGGGGCAGATGCTAGAATGGATTGGCTACTGGTAGGGGGCAGATGCTAGAATGGAAGGGCTCCAGGTAGGGGGCAGGTGCTAGAATGGATTTGCTACTGGTAGGTGGCAGATGCTAGAATGGCTGGGCTTCTGGTAGGGGGCAGACGCTACAATGGATGGTCTTCTGGTGGTGGGCAGATGCTAGAAAGTATGGGTTCCTGGTAGGAAGGCTGATGCTAGAATGGATGGGCTACTGGTAGGGGGAAAATGCTAAAATGGATGGGCTACTTGTAGGGGGCAAATGCTATAATGGATGAGCTGCTGGTAGGGGGCAGAAGCTAAAAATGGCTGGGCTCCTTGTAGGGGGCAGACGCTACAATTGATGGTCTCCTGGTGGTGGGCAGATGCTATAAAGTATGGTTTCCTGGTAGGAAGGCACATGCTAGAATGGATGGGCTACTGGTAGGGGGCAAATGCTAAAATGGATGGGCTACTTGTAGGGTCAGATGCTAGAATAGATGGGCTGCTGGAAAGGGGCAGATGCTAGAATGGATTGGCTACTGGTAGGGGGCAGATGCTAGAATGTATGGTCTCCTGGTAGGGGGCAGATTCTAGAATGGATGGGATCCTGGTAGGGGGCAAATGCAAAAATGGCTGGGCTCCTGGTAGGGTGCAGATGCTAAAATGGCTAGGCTCCTGGTAGGGGACAGATGCAAGAAAGGATGGTCTCCTGGTAGGGGGCAGATTCTAGAATGTATGGGTTCCTGGTAGGAAGGCAGATGCTAGAATGGATGGGCTACTGGTAGGGGGCAAATGCTAAAATGGATGGGCTACTTGTAGGGTCAGATGCTAGAATGTATGGGCTGCTGGAAGTGGGTAGATGCTAGAATGGATTTGCTACTGGTAGGGGGAGATGCTAGAATGGATGGTCTCCTGGTAGGGGCAAATGCTAGAATGGATATGCTGCTGGTAGGGGGCAGATGCTAGAATGGATGGGCTCCTGGTAGGGGGCAGATTCTAGAATGGATGGGTTATTGGTATGGTCAGATGCTAGAATGGAATAGCTACTGGTAGGGGCCAGATGCTTGAACAGATGGGCTGCTAGTAGGGGGCAGATTCTAGAATGGATGGGCTCCTGGTAGGGAGCAGATGGTAAAATGGCTGGGCTCCTGGTAGGGGGCAGGTGCTAAAATGGATGGGCTACTGCTAGGTGGCAAATGCTAAAATTAAAGGGCTACTGGTAGGGAGCAGATTCTAGAATGGATGGGCTGCTGGAAGGGGGCAGATGCTAGAATGGATGAGCTACTGGTAGGGGGCAGATGCTAGAATGGATGGTCTCCTTGTAGGGGGCAGATGCTAGAATGGGTGGACCCTAGGTAGGGGGTAGATTCTAAAATGGATGGGCTCTTGGTAGGGGGGCAGATGCTGGAAAGGATGGGCTACTGGTAAGGAGCAGATGCTAGAATTGATGAGCTCTTGGTAGGGGGTAGATGCTAGAATGGATGGGCTACTGCTAGGTGGCAAATGCTAAAATTAGTGGGCTGCTGGTAGGGGGCAGATTCTACAATAGATGGGCTGCTGGAAGGGGGCAGATGCTAGAATGGATGAACTACTGGTAGAGGGCAGACACTAGAATGGATGGGCTCCTGGTAGGGAGTAGATGCTAGAATGGATGGCCTCCTGCTAGGGGGCAGATGCTAAAAAGGAAGGGCTCCTGGTAGGGAACAGATGCTAGAATAGATGGGCTGCTGGCAGGAAGCAGATGCTAGAATGGATGTTCTCCTGGTAGGAGGCAGATGCTAGAATGGATGGGCTACTGGTAGGAGGCAGATGCTAAAATTAGTGGGCTGCTGGTAGGGGGCAGATTCTACAATAGATGGGCTGCTGGAAGGGGGCAGATGCTAGAATGGATGAACTACTGGTAGAGGGCAGATACTAGAATGGATGGGCTCCTGGTAGGGGGCAGATTCTAGAATGGATGGGTTACTGGTTGGGGGCAGATGGTAGAATGGATGGGCTCCTTGTAGGAGGCAAATGCTAAAATGGCTGGGCTCCTGGTAGTGGGCAGATTCTAGAATGGATGGGTCCCTGGTGAGAGTTAGATGCTATAATGGATGGGCTACTGGTAGGGGGGCAGATTTTAGAATGGATGGGCTCCTGGCAGGGAGTAGATGCTAGAATGTATGGGCTACTGGTGGGGGGGGCAGTTGCTAGAATGGATGGGCTACTTATAGTGGGCAGACACTAGAATGGATGGGCTCCTGGTAGGGAGTAGATGCTAGAATGGATGGCCTCCTGCTAGGGGGCAGATGCTAAAAAGGAAGGGCTCCTGGTAGGGAACAGATGCTAGAATAGATGGGCTGCTGGCAGGAAGCAGATGCTAGAATGGATGTTCTCCTGGTAGGAGGCAGATGCTAGAATGGATGGGCTACTGGTAGGAGGCAGATGCTAAAATGGCTGGGCTCCTGGTAGGGTGCAGATGCTAGAATAGATGGGCTGCTGGTAGGAAGCAGATGCTAGAATGGATGTTGTTATGTTACGGTAGCTGAGGAGTGCAGGTAAAAAAGGAAATACACCAGAGCAGTTGGAATCTATGAGATTGCAGTACCCTGACTAACCACCACAACTAGAGGCAGCCGTGGAGCGTTCCTACGATGGTCCTAGACGCCTCGTCACAGCCTGAGAAACTAACTACACCTAAAGATAGAAATAGGAAAGCTATCTGCCCCGGAGCAGAACCCCAAAGATAATAGAAAGCCCCCAAACATGTAATGGCGGTTAGACAAGAGGAAATACTGACACAGAAAGAAAATAGTATGAGCAAACGCTGGGGCCCAAACTATCTAAATAGAAAAGGACAGGAAGGGTACTTACTGCAATCCAGAAAACCCTGAAAAACACCAACATACTAATTTCAAAATCACCTGAGATCACACGACCTCTACCACCTAAATTAGTTCTCTGGTGTAACAAAAACAGCAGCCACTGAAAAAACTGCAAAAAGCAAAAGTACAAAACACAGTGGCTGGACTAAACTGAGAGGGCAAAAGCCCCGGAGGGGACCCAGAAGGCCCCCACAGAAGTGCAGGACAAAATGCAAAAATATAGCAAAAACACAAAATAAGAAATTGTCTTATCTGACAGCAGGAGATGCAGACACGACACAGCAGGCTACAAGGGAAACTGGAAAGAAGGATTCAGACCAGAACAATTGATCACCGGCAACCCTGATGGGAAAATGATTCCCTTAAATAAGACCAATCAGTAACACCTGATTCCCAATCCTCACTAGTACCGCTTGTAACCACCAGAGGGAACCTCTGCTCAGAACTCATCTCAAACCCATTCACAACAGTACCCCCCCCTTGAGGAGGGGTCACCGAACCCTCATTTGAGCAACCAGGTCGGTCAGGATGAGTTCTATGATACGCACGGATAAGTCTCCTAGCATGGATGTCCGAAGCAAACACCCAAGAATTATCTTCCTGACCATAACCTCTCCATTTAACCAAATACTGGAGTCTTCGTCTAGAAAAACGAGAATCCAATATTTTCTCAACCACATACTCCAGATTGCCCTCAACCAAAACAGGGTCAGGAGGCACAGCAGCAGGAACCACTGGCTCAACAAACCTCTTCAACAAGGACTTGTGGAACACGTTATGGATCTTAAATGTCCCTGGAAGAAGCAAACGAAAAGAAACAGGATTAATAATCTCCATGATCTTATAAGGTCCAATGAACCTAGGCTTAAATTTAGGAGATGCTACTCTCATAGGAATATTCTTTGAGGACAACCAGACCAAGTCCCCACTTTAAACCGAGGACCATCAGTCCTATGCCGGTTAGCAAACCGCTGGGCCTTCTCCTGAGAGAGGGACAACCTCTCCACTACCTGGTCCCAAATCTGCTGCATACGCTCAACAACAGAGTCAACACCTGGACAGACAGAAGCCTCCGTCTGTCCTGAAGAAAATCGAGGGTGAAACCCAGAATTACAGAAAAACGGAGACATCAAAGTGGCAGAGCTAGCCCTATTATTAAGAGCAAACTCAGCCAAAGGCAAAAAAGAGACCCAGTCATCCTGATCAGCAGACACAAAGCATCTTAGATAAGTCTCCAATGTCTGGTTTGTTCTCTCAGTTTGACCATTGGTCTGAGGATGAAATGCCGAGGAGAAAGACAATTGAACACCCAGTTTAGAACAAAAAGTCCTCCAAAATCTGGAAACAAACTGGACTCCTCTGTCAGACACAATGTTCTCAGGAATGCCGTGTAAACGAACCACGTGCTGAAGGAACAACGGCACCAATTCAGAGGAGGAAGGCAACTTAGGTAATGGCACAAGATGTATCATTTTGGAAAACCTATCACAAATTACCCAGATGGTGGTCATTCTCTGAGAAACAGGAAGATCGGAAATGAAATCCATAGAGATATGGGTCCATGGTCTCTTGGGCACAGGCAATGGCATCAACAAACCACTAGAGCGAGAGCAAGGCTTGGAGCGAGAGCAAGTCCCGCAGGACTGCACAAATTCCCTGACATCGCGAGACAAGGTAGGCCACCAAAAGGACCGACTAACCAAGTCTCTGGTACCAAAAATTCCGGGATGCCCAGCCAATGCGGAACAATGAATCTCAGACATCACATTCTTTTTCCATTGGTCCGGGACAAACAATTTTCCAACAGGGCAGCGCTCGGGCCTATCCTCCTGACACCCCTCCAGAGCAAGTCTCAAATTAGGCGAGATGGCGGAAAGAACTACACCCTCCTTCAAAATAACAGAGGGATCAGATAGCTCAGGAGAGTCCGCAAGGAAACTCCTCGAGAGGGCATCCGCCTTAACATTCTTAGTGCCAGGAAGAAAGGAAACCACAAAATTAAAACGTGTGAAAAACAAGGCCCACCTGGCCTGTCTAGGATTGAGTCGCTTGGCAGATTCCAGATAGACCAGATTCTTATGGTCCGTAAGGACCACCACCTGATGTTTGGCTCCCTCCAGCCAATGTCTCCACTCTTCAAAAGCCCACTTCATGGCCAATAACTCCCGATTACCCACGTCATAATTACGTTCAGTAGGAGAAAATTTTCGAGAGAAAAAGGCACAAGGGTTACTTTTAGAGGTCTCTGGATCTTTTTGGGACAAAACGGCACCTGCCCCAATTTCAGAGGCATCAACCTCCACCTGAAATGGCAGAGAAACATCAGGCTGCCGTAGAACAGGAGCAGAAGTGAATCTCTGCTTAAGTTCCTGAAACGCAGAGACTGCCTCAGGAGGCCAATTCACCACATCAGAACCCTTTCTGGTCAAATCAGTTAATGGTTTAACAATAACAGAGAAATTACCAATAAATTTACGATAAAAATTGGCAAAACCCAAAAATCTCTGAAGAGCCTTTAATGAAGTAGGTTGGACCCAATCACAGATGGCCTGAACCTTGACCGGGTCCATTTCAATAACAGATGGGGACAAAATGAATCCCAGAAATGAGATCTTCTGTACGCCAAAAAGACACTTTGATCCCTTCACATACAGAGCATTCTCTCTCAAAATCTGGAATACAGTTCGAACATGTTTCACATGAGAGTCCCAGTCATTAGAAAAAATCAAGATATCATCCAAATAAACAATCAGAAACTTGTCCACAAAATCCCTGAAAATGTCATTCATGAAGGACTGGAAGACGGAAGGAGCATTAGTGAGCCCAAAGGGCATCACAAGGTACTCAAAATGCCCTTCAGGGGTGTTAAATGCCGTCTTCCATTCATCCCCGTGCTTAATGCGAATAAGGTTATACGCCCCCTGAGGTCAAGCTTGGTAAACCAAGTAGCGTTTTTCACCCTGGAAAACAGGTCAGAAATCAAGGGTAACGGGTATTGATATTTCACAGTAATATTGTTCAAGAGACGATAATCAATACACGGCCTTAATGAACCATCTTTTTTGGCCACAAAGAAAAAACCGGCACCTAAGGGTGAAGAGGATGGTCTGATATGACCCTTCTCCAATGATTCCTTGATATAAGACCGCATAGCGTCATGTTCAGGTACAGACAAGTTAAAGAGGCGACCCTTAGGGAATTTACTACCTGGCACTAATTCAATAGCGCAGTCATAGCTCCTATGGGGAGGTAAGGATGCAGATTTACTTTCGCTAAACACATCAGAAAAATCAAACAAAAAGTCAGGAACATCCTCAGCCTGGGGGGAGGCAGAAAAAACAGGAGTGTTGGTATTAACACATTGGCAGCCCCAACTGGTTACAGACACAGATTTCCAATCCAAAACAGGATTATGAGACTGTAACCAAGGGAAACCCAGCACGATAATGTCATGCAGATTATATAGAACCAAAAATTTGCAGCACTCCTGGTGATCAGGTTCAACCCTCATTATCACCTGAGTAGAAAACTGGGGTTTATTCTCAGCCAAAGGGGTAGAATCGATCCCCAGTAGGGGAATAGACTTCTGTAGGGGTATCAAGGGAAATCCACAACGTTTAGCAAAATCATAATCCATCAGGTTAATAGCTGCTCCAGAATCAACGAAAGCCTGAGCAGAAAATGAGGACAGAGAGCATATCAGAGTGACAGTTAATAAAAACTTAGTCTGAACACTACCCAAGACAACTGAGCGTGCAAAACGTCTTCCCGCTTAGGGCAGACTGAAATAGCATGAGAGGCATCACCACAGTAGAAACATAACCCATTGCGCTTTCGAAACTCATGACGCTGTGCCCCAGACACCACTCCATCACACTGCATGGGCTCAGCAGCTGGCTCACAAGGCAACACCACTCCACGCATACTTCTCCGCTCACGCAAACGTCTGTCAATTTGAATCGCTAATGACATAGAATCATTGAGACCAGAGGGGACAGGGAATCCCACCATAACATCCTTTACATTATCCGACAGACCCTTCCGGAAAAGGGCCGCCAAAGCGTCGTCATTCCATTTGGTCAGGACTGCCCACCTACGGAATCTCTGACAGTATAACTCAGCGTCATCAAGCCCTGATTTAATGCCAACAAGGCTTTTTCAGCTTGATCAGTGATATTAGGCTCATCGTACAATAACCCAAAGCCTGAAAAAATACATCAACATCACTCAAAACAGGATCCCCAGGTGTCAGGGAAAAAGCCCAATCCTGAGGATCGCCGCGCAGGAGAGAGATGACAATTTGAACCTGCTGCGCTGCGTTTCCTGAGGACTTAGATTTTAAGGCAAGAAACAATTTACAATTATTTTTGAAATTCTGAAACTTAGCTCGATCCCCTGAAAACAAATCTGGCATGGGGATCCTAGGTTCCACAACAGGCAACCTAGCAAGATATGCAGCAATACTCTGAACCTCAGTGGCAAGCTGATCCACACGGCCAGACAACTGTGCAAACTCCATTGGGAGAAAAGATCCTCCCCAGCACCAGAGATACAGAGGAAAAAAAAAAAAATGCAACAAACAGAAAAATATCTCTGACAACTTTTCTTCCTTCAAAATATTTCTTTTTTTTCCTTCTGTGATACCATACAATTTTTATGGCCGGTGATACTGTTATGTTACGGTAGCTGAGGAGTGCAGGTAAAAAAGGAAATACACCAGAGCAGTTGGAATCTATGAGATTGCAGTACCCTGACTAACCACCACAACTAGAGGCAGCCGTGGAGCGTTCCTACGATGGTCCTAGACGCCTCGTCACAGCCTGGAAAACTAACTACACCTAAAGATAGAAATAGGAAAGCTATCTGCCCCGGAGCAGAACCCCAAAGATAATAGAAAGCCCCCAAACATGTAATGGCGGTTAGACAAGAGGAAATACTGACACAGAAAGAAAATAGTATGAGCAAACGCTGGGGCCCAAACTATCTAAATAGAAAAGGACAGGAAGGGTACTTACTGCAATCCCAGAAAACCCTGAAAAACACCAACATACTAATTTCAAAATCACCTGAGATCACACGACCTCTACCACCTAAATTAGTTCTCTGGTGTAACAAAAACAGCAGCCACTGAAAAAACTGCAAAAAGCAAAAGTACAAAACACAGTGGCTGGACTAAACTGAGAGGGCAAAAGCCCCCGGAGGGGACCCAGAAGGCCCCCACAGAAGTGCAGGACAAAATGCAAAAATATAGCAAAAACACAAAAATAAGAAATTGTCTTATCTGACAGCAGGAGATGCAGACACGACACAGCAGGCTACAAGGGAAACTGGAAAGAAGGATTCAGACCAGAACAATTGATCACCGGCAACCCTGATGGGAAAATGATTCCCTTAAATAAGACCAATCAGTAACACCTGATTCCCAATCCTCACTAGTACCGCTTGTAACCACCAGAGGGAACCTCTGCTCAGAACTCATCTCAAACCCATTCACAACAGGATGTTCTCCTGGTAGGAGGCAGATGCTAGAATGGATGGGCTGCTGGTAGGAGGCAGATGCTAAAATGGCTGGGCTCCTGGTAGGGTGCAGATGCTAGAATGGATGGGCTACTGCTAGGTGGCAAGTGCTAAAATTAGTGGGCTGCTGGTATGGGGCAGAATCTACAATGGATGGGCTGCTGGAAGGGGGCAGATGCTAGAATGGATGAACTACTAGTAGGGGGCAGATGCTAGAATGGATGGTCTCCTGGTAGGGGCAGATGCAAGAATGGGTGTGCCCTAGGTAGGGGGTAGATTCTAGAATGGATGAGCTCTTGGTAGGGAGCAGATGCTAGAACGGATGGGCTCTAGGTACGGGGTAGATGCTAGAATGGATGGGCTACTGCTAGGTGGCAAATGCTAAAATTAGTGGGCTGCTGGTAGGGGGCAGATTTTACAGTAGATGAGCTGCTGGAAGGGGGCAGATGCTAGAATAGATGAACTACTGGTAGAGGGCAGATGCTAGAATGGATGGTCTCCTGGTAGGGGCAGATGCAAGAATGGGTGTGCCCTATGTAGGGGGTAGATTCTAGAATGGATGAGCTCTTGGTAGGGTGCAGATGCTGGAAAGGATGGGCTACTGATAGGGAGCAGATGCTAGAATGGATGGGCTCTAGGTACGGGGTAGATGCTGGAATGGATGGGCTCCTGGTAGGGGGCAAATTCTAGAATGGATGGGTTACTGGTTGGGGGCATATTCCGCAAAGGATGTGCTACTGATAAGGAGCAGATGTTAGAATAGATGGGCTCTAGGTAGGGGGAAGATGCTAAAATGTCTAGGCTCCTGGTAGGGGGCAGAGCTAGAATGGATGGGCTCCTTTTAGGGGCAGATGCTAAAATGGAAGGGCTCCAGGTAGGGGCAGGTGCTAGAATGGATTTGCTATGGTAGGTAGCAGATGCTAGAATGGCTGGGCTTCTGGTATTGTACAGAAGCTAAAATGGCTGGGCTCCTGGTAGGGGGCAGACGCTACAATGGATGGTCTCCTCGTGGTGGGCAGATGCTAGAAAGTATAGGTTCCTCATAGGAAAGCACATGCTAGAATTGATGGGCTACTGGTAGGGGGGCAGAAGCTAAAAGGAATGTGCTACTGGTAGGGGGCAGATGCTAGAATGGATGGGCTGCTGGAAGGGGCAGATGCTAGAATGGATGGGCTGCTGGAAGGGGCAGATGCTAGAATGGATTGGCTACTGGTAGGGGGCAGATGGTAGAATGTATGGTCTCCTGGTAGGGGGCAGATTCTAGAATGGATGGGATCCTGGTATGGGGAAGATGCTAAAATGTCTAGGCTCCTGGTAGGGGGCAGACGCTAGAATGGATGGGCTCCTTTTAGGGGGCAGATGCTAAAATGGAAGGGCTCCAGGTAGGGGCAGGTGCTAGAATGGATTTGCTACTGGTAGGTGGCAGATGCTAGAATGGCTGGGCTTCTGGTATTGTGCAGAAGCTAAAATGGCTGGGCTCCTGGTAGGGGGCAGACGCTACAATGGATGGTCTCCTCGTGGTGGGCAGATGCTAGAAAGTATAGGTTCCTCATAGGAAAGCACATGCTAGAATGGATGGGCTACTGGTAGGGGGCAGAAGCTAAAAGGAATGTGCTACTGGTAGGGGGCAGATGCTAGAATGGATGGGCTGCTGGAAGGGGCAGATGCTAGAATGGATTGGCTACTGGTAGGGGGCAGATGCTAGAATGTATGGTCTCCTGGTAGGGGGCAGATTCTAGAATGGATGGGATCCTGGTAGGGGGCAAATGCAAAAATGGCTGGGCTCCTGGTAGGGGGAGATGTTAGAATGTATGGGCTACTGCTATGTGGCAAATGCTAAAATTAATGGGCTGCTGGTGGGGGGCAGATTTTTAGAATGGATGGTCTGCAGGAAGGGGGCAGATGCTAGAATGGATGGGCTACTGGTAGGGGGCAGATGCTAAAATGGATGGTCTACTGGTAGGCGGCATATGCTAAAATGGGTGGGCTGCTGGTAGGGGGCAAATGCTAGAATTGATGGGCTACTGTTAGGGTGCAGATTCTGGAATGGATGGGCTGATGGAAGTGGGTAGATGCTAGAATGGATTTGCTACTGGTAGGGGGAGATGCTAGAATGGATGGTCTCCTGGTAGGGGGCAAAGGCTAGAATGGATATGCTGCTGGTAGGGGGCAGATGCTAAAAAGGAAGGGCTCCTGGTAGGGAACAGATGCTAGAATAGATGGGCTGCTGGCAGGAAGCAGATGCTAGAATGGATGTTCTCCTGGTAGGAGGCAGATGCTAGAATGGATGGGCTACTGGTAGGAGGCAGATGCTAAAATTAGTGGGCTGCTGGTAGGGGGCAGATTCTACAATAGATGGGCTGCTGGAAGGGGGCAGATGCTAGAATGGATGAACTACTGGTAGAGGGCAGATACTAGAATGGATGGGCTCCTGGTAGGGGGCAGATTCTAGAATGGATGGGTTACTGGTTGGGGGCAGATGGTAGAATGGATGGGCTCCTTGTAGGAGGCAAATGCTAAAATGGCTGGGCTCCTGGTAGTGGGCAGATTCTAGAATGGATGGGTCCCTGGTGAGAGTTAGATGCTATAATGGATGGGCTACTGGTAGGGGGGCAGATTTTAGAATGGATGGGCTCCTGGCAGGGAGTAGATGCTAGAATGTATGGGCTACTGGTGGGGGGGCAGTTGCTAGAATGGATGGGCTACTTATAGTGGGCAGACACTAGAATGGATGGGCTCCTGGTAGGGAGTAGATGCTAGAATGGATGGCCTCCTGCTAGGGGGCAGATGCTAAAAAGGAAGGGCTCCTGGTAGGGAACAGATGCTAGAATAGATGGGCTGCTGGCAGGAAGCAGATGCTAGAATGGATGTTCTCCTGGTAGGAGGCAGATGCTAGAATGGATGGGCTACTGGTAGGAGGCAGATGCTAAAATGGCTGGGCTCCTGGTAGGGTGCAGATGCTAGAATAGAGGGGCTGCTGGTAGGAAGCAGATGCTAGAATGGATGTTCTCCTGGTAGGAGGCAGATGCTAGAATGGATGGGCTGCTGGTAGGAGGCAGATGCTAAAATGGCTGGGCTCCTGGTAGGGTGCAGATGCTAGAATAGATGGGCTGCTGGTAGGAAGCAGATGCTAGAATGGATGTTCTCCTGGTAGGAAGCAGATGCTAGAATGGATGTTCTCCTGGTAGGAGGCAGATGCTAGAATGGATGGGCTCCTGGTAGGGTGCAGATGCTAGAATGGATGGGCTACTGCTAGGTGGCAAGTGCTAAAATTAGTGGGCTGTGGTATGGGGCAGAATCTACAATGGATGGGCTGCTGGAAGGGGGCAGATGCTAGAATGGATGAACTACTAGTAGGGGGCAGATGCTAGAATGGATGGTCTCCTGGTAGGGGCAGATGCAAGAATGGGTGTGCCCTAGGTAGGGGGTAGATTCTAGAATGGATGAGCTCTTGGTAGGGAGCAGATGCTAGAACGGATGGGCTCTAGGTACGGGGTAGATGCTAGAATGGATGGGCTACTGCTAGGTGGCAAATGCTAAAATTAGTGGGCTGCTGGTAGGGGGCAGATTCTACAGTAGATGAGCTGCTGGAAGGGGGCAGATGCTAGAATAGATGAACTACTGGTAGAGGGCAGATGCTAGAATGGATGGTCTCCTGGTAGGGGCAGATGCAAGAATGGGTGTGCCTATGTAGGGGGTAGATTCTAGAATGGATGAGCTCTTGGTAGGGTGCAGATGCTGGAAAGGATGGGCTACTGATAGGGAGCAGATGCTAGAATGGATGGGCTCTAGGTACGGGGTAGATGCTGGAATGGATGGGCTCCTGGTAGGGGGCAAATTCTAGAATGGATGGATTACTGGTTGGGGGCATATTCCGCAAAGGATGTGCTACTGATAAGGAGCAGATGTTAGAATAGATGGGCTCTAGGTAGGGGGAAGATGCTAAAATGTCTAGGCTCCTGGTAGGGGGCAGACGCTAGAATGGATGGGCTCCTTTTAGGGGGCAGATGCTAAAATGGAAGGGCTCCAGGTAGGGGCAGGTGCTAGAATGGATTTGCTACTAGTAGGTAGCAGATGCTAGAATGGCTGGGCTTCTGGTATTGTGCAGAAGCTAAAATGGCTGGGCTCCTGGTAGGGGGCAGACGCTACAATGGATGGTCTCCTCGTGGTGGGCAGATGCTAGAAAGTATAGGTTCCTCATAGGAAAGCACATGCTAGAATTGATGGGCTACTGGTAGGGGGCAGAAGCTAAAAGGAATGTGCTACTGGTAGGGGGCAGATGCTAGAATGGATGGGCTGCTGGAAGGGGCAGATGCTAGAATGGATGGGCTGCTGGAAGGGGCAGATGCTAGAATGGATTGGCTACTGGTAGGGGGCAGATGGTAGAATGTATGGTCTCCTGGTAGGGGGCAGATTCTAGAATGGATGGGATCCTGGTATGGGGGAAGATGCTAAAATGTCTAGGCTCCTGGTAGGGGGCAGACGCTTAGAATGGATGGGCTCCTTGTTAGGAGGCAGATGCTAAAATGGAAGGGCTCCAGGTAGGGGCAGGTGCTAGAATGGATTTGCTACTGGTAGGTGGCAGATGCTAGAATGGCTGGGCTCTGGTATTGTGCAGAGCTAAAATGGCTGGCTCCTGGTAGGGGCAGATGCTACAATGGATGGTCTCCTCGTGGTGGGCAGATGCTAGAAATATAGGTCCTATAGGAAAGCACATGCTAGAATGGATGGGCTACTGGTAGGGGGCAGAAGCTAAAAGGAATGTGCTACTGGTAGGGGGCAGATGCTAGAATGGATGGCTGCTGGAAGGGGCAGATGCTAGAATGGATTGGCTACTGGTAGGGGGCAGATGCTAGAATGTATGGTCTCTGGTAGGGGCAGATTCTAGAATGGATGGGATCCTGGTAGGGGGCAAATGCAAAAATGGCTGGGCTCCTGGTAGGGGGAGATGTTAGAATGTATGGGCTACTGCTATGTGGCAAATGCTAAAATTAATGGGCTGCTGGTGGGGGGCAGATTTTAGAATGGATGGTCTGCAGGAAGGGGGCAGATGCTAGAATGGATGGGCTACTGGTAGGGGGCAGATGCTAAAATGGATGGTCTCTGGTAGGCGGCATATGCTAAAATGGGTGGGCTGCTGGTAGGGGGCAAATGCTAGAATTGATGGGCTACTGTTAGGGTGCAGATTCTGGAATGGATGGGCTGCTGGAAGGGGCAGATGCTAGAATGGATTGGCTACTGGTAGGGGGCAGATGCTAGAATGTATGGTCTCCTGGTAAGGGGCAGATTCTAGAATGGATGGGATCTTGGTAGGGGGCAAATGCAAAAAATGGCTGGGCTCCTGGTAGGGGGAGATGTTAGAATGTATGGGCTACTGCTATGTGGCAAATGCTAAAATTAATGGGCTGCTGGTGGGGGGCAGATTTTAGAATGGATGGTCTGCAGGAAGGGGGCAGATGCTAGAATGGATGGGCTACTGGTAGGGGGCAGATGCTAAAATGGATGGTCTCCTGGTAGGCGGCATATGCTAAAATGGGTGGGCTGCTGGTAGGGGGCAATGCTAGAATTGATGGGCTACTGTTAGGGTGCAGATTCTGGAATGGATGGGCTGATGGAAGTGGGTAGATGCTAGAATGGATTTGCTATGGTAGGGGGAGATGCTAGAATGGATGGTCTCCTGGTAGGGGCAAATGCTAGAATGGATATGCTGCTGGTAGGGGGCAGATGCTAGAATGGATGGGCTCCTGGTAGGGGGCAGATTCTAGAATGGATGGGTTATTGGTATGGGCAGATGCTAGAATGAAATAGCTACTGGTAGGGGCCAGATGCTTGAACAGATGTGCTGCTATTAGGGGGCAGATTCTAGAATTTGGATGGGCTCCTGGTAGGGAGCAGATGGTAAAATGGCTGGGCTCCTGGTAGGGGGCAGGTGCTAAAATGGATGGGCTACTGCTAGGTGGCAAATGTTAAAATTAAAGGGCTACTGGTAGGGGGCAGATTCTAGAATGGATGGGCTGCTGGAAGGGGGCAGATGCTAGAATGGATGAGCTACTGGTAGGGGGCAGATGCTAGAATGGATGGTCTCCTTGTAGGGGGCAGATGATAGAATGGGTGGACTGTAGGTAGGGGGTAGATTCTAAAATGGATGGGCTCTTGGTAGGGGGGCAGATGCTGGAAAGGATGGGCTAC
>JARQOD010000003.1:137211854-137272920 GCA_033576555.1 Oophaga sylvatica
GGGGTGACATTAAAATTGGTTGTCTACTTAAAAAATGTAATTTTAGATGCACTTCTAATGAATATATAGTTTCCTAAAGTATTTTTATTTTCAAATATACATTTATCTTTAATAGACCCGAGGCTATGCATCTCCACTTCCAGCCCTTCCAGCCATCAGTACATCCCCAATAATATGCATGTGAAAACATCTGACTGCTGATTTCAATAACCATGCTAGTGCTTTTCACTATCTATTCTCTGCATTGGCTATAACAGAAAATGTGTTGGATTTGCTATTAAATTTGGTATGGAAGACAGAAAAACTAACAGTGAGCCTCAAGCTCATTGAATATCTACCACCTAAAATCCTTGATAGTATTATTTTTTAGTGCAGATTTTTTTTTTATAAGGTGACCATTATGATGATGCAAAAAAAATAACAAGAAACATTTATGTAAAAAAAACTTTTTAAACCATTTAGTGACCGAGACAATTTTGACCTAATGACCAGCCAATTTTTACAATTCTGACCACTGTCACTTTATTTTATGAGGTTATAGCTCAAGAATGCTTCAACGGATTCCAATGATTCTGAGAATATTTTTTCATGACATATTGAACTTTATGTTAGTAGTAAAATCTCTTTGATATGACTTGCGTTTATTTATGAGGAAAAAACAGAAATTTGGCAAAAATTTAGCAATTTTCAAACTTTTAATTTTTTTTCCCTTAAATCATGTCGTGTCAGACAAAATAGTTAATAAATAACGTTTCCCACATGTCTACTTTACAGCAGCACAATTTTGGAAACAAAATTTGTTTTTGTTAGGAAGCTATAAGGATTAAAATTTGACCAGCGATTTCTCATTTTTCCAACACAATTTATAAAACAATTTTTTTTAGTGACCACCTCACTTTTGAAGTGACTTTGGGGGGTCAATATGACATAAAATACCCAAAAGTGACACTATTCTAAAAACTGCACCAATCAAGGTGCGCAAAACCACATTCAAGAAGTTTATAAACCCTTCAGGTGCTTCACGAGAACTAAAGCAGTGTAGAAGAAAAAATTTACATTTAACATTTTCACAAAAAAAATTTTTTAGACCCCAAATTTCTTTTATTTTCACAAGGGTATCAAGAGAAAATAGACCTTAAAATTTGTTAAGCAATTTCTCCTCAGTACGCCGATACCCCGTATTTGGGGGAAAGTCACTGTTTGTACACATGGCAAGGCTCAGAACGGAGGGAGCACCATTTGACTTTTTGAACTCAAAATTGGCTAGAATCAATGGAAACCCCCCAATTCTAACTCCAACCCTAACACAGCCCTAACCCCAACCCTAACCCAACACACCCCTTACCCTAACCTTAACTCTAACCACCACAACTCCAACACCACAACCCTAACCCCAACACTACCCTAACCCCAACACCACAACTGTAACCCCAACACAACCCTAACCCCAACCCTAACCCTAGCCCCAACCCTAACCCTAACTGCAAAGAATAGAAAAATATACTTTTTTATTTTATTATTTTTACCTAATTAGGGGGGTGACAAAGGGGGTTGTAATTACTTTTTTATTTTGATCACTGTGATAGGGTCTATTACAGTGATCAAAATGAACCAATAGGAAACATTTCCTATTGTTGCAGGATACCGGCCGGTAGATCTCTGCGGGCACACTAGCCATTTTCTTCCAGGAAGAAGACATGGAGGGCTAAGGGATGGAGCTGGAGGATCCGTGGGTGGCGGAGGTACCAGGGGGTTCAGGGACCCCATTTCTCTCTCCTCTGGTATGCTAGATCATATCAGAAGAGAGAGAAATGAATGGGAAATCTGACTTTATTTGGTGAATAGCGGCAGTCGCAACTGGGGACGGTAAAAACCGACCAGAATCATGTTCTCCGGGGTCTCAGCTACCCCCGTAGCAGAGACCTTGGAGATTTTCCAATGCTGGGGGCGCTATACACTTATTTCTCAGCGCTGTTAAAGGTCTCTTAACTGCCGCCGTTAAAAGGTTAAATAAACCTCATAAACAAGTAATGACATACAAACAGTTAGAATCATAGAATCAAAGAATAGTAAAGTTGGAAGGGACCTCCTGGGCCATCTGGTCCAACCCCCTGCTCAAAGCAGGATTCTCTAAATCATCCCAGACAGATGTCTGTCCAGCCTCTGTTTCCTGTAGTAAAGCCAGGTAGGCTAGGGGTTAAATCCTAACACTACAGGCCCTGATTAGGTGCACATGGCTAGCTGGGACTACAACCAGGCCATGCGTTCACTGTTGTAAGTCAGCTGGGGAAGCAGAGCAGAGTGAGTTGTATTGGTGCTGGAGAGAGACAAGTCAGAATATCTATAAAGAGACTGCATAGACCAGGCGCACGAAACTGCAAGTGTCACTGGTTGCTATGGACGATATCTATTTTGCATGGCCGAACTGGGACTAGCTCAGCCATGTGTTAGTAGCCATGGTCCATATTGTTTAATTAGCTCTTGGACAAGGCGAGGGATTTTATATTTATGGTTTTGTTTTCATTACTGTACAACCAGTGGAAAAAAAACATTATTCCTTTTATGATATACAAATCCTGTGTTTTTGTGTTCCAAGTGGCTACCTGAGAGAGTGAACCCCTATACCTATAATCTAAAAATCTGTACAATATACTGAAGACCTTTTTTGTATGGTGACCTGTAAATGGCATAAATAAAATTGACCCATAATAAGTTTAATAGAAATGTAACACTTATTTGTGATGAAAAGATAAAATTACAGCTCATCTCTCACAAAATCAAGACATCATATAGTGAAGTTGACATAAAAATAAAGAATATAGTTATGAATGAGGGACTTCTTCTGGCCATCTAAACAAATGGATCATTAAAATTTCTTATAGTAAAGGGAATAAATTGCAAATTCAGTGTCGTAAAGCTGCCTCTGTTCTATTAGGGTGTGTTCAAAGGTGTTTAGTTTTGGCTGTTCTTTGGTAGAAATTATATTTATGCTATTTTTACATATATGCGTAATGTATATAAGAATGTGAATGTTTATATTTCATATATGCTTGCATCTATACACAGAATGGATACGGTGTGGGGGTAACAGACATGCTCTGCACAGGACCTGAAAGGTCAGTGCCTGATAGGCTAGACCCTGACCTCTAGGTTTCCCACCTATTGTGAAAAGTGGGATTTAAAGTTATTATACCCCTTCCATAAAGAACTATATTCTTGAAGGTAGTAGTTCCACAACTCAGTCAGTTGTCGTATTTTTTTTCACTACCTCTGTATGGGATTGCGTAAACAAAATAGTTTATAAAATGTCTGTTTTTTATCTATTATAGTTGTGTTCCCTTAAAATAACAGTTCTGGAGCATCTTATGTTAGTCAGCATTGAGACATTCATCTAAAATTGCTCTTGAAAATGTATGAACAAGCTTTGAGTTCTGTGTTGCCAATTCTCTCGTCAGTATGGTGTGGGACTCATTCAGACAAGCATATTATATGGGAATGTGTTGTCCTTGTGCGCCATGGACCACATATTGAGAGCACATGCTCCCATTATAGCTAATGTGCCAGTACACATGGCCGATTTTTGGCACAGACCAACGTAGAAAAATTGTAGCATGTACTATTTTGGTCCATTTAACAGACCAGACTAGTGCATATACCAGGGCCAGTTAAATTGCCTAAGGGTGCTTTCACATTGCAATCTGTGTCCTCATCGGGGAATACGTCTGAAATCCCACCAAAATAGGGTCTGGATGCATGCGCCAACAGGGCTATAGACCGTAATGGTGATGGAAGAGCGAACATGCTCTCTGCCATGCACTTTTTTGGAGACTGTACGCCTACAGGAGGCGAATACTAAGACGCAGTCTACTACGATGATTCACGGCAGAGATCATGTTTGCTCTGCCGTCACCATTACAGTCTATGGCCCCGTTGGCGTGTGTGTAAGGACCCTGTTTTGCTGGGATTTCGAATGCATTCCCCGACAGGGACACAGAACGCAATGTGAAAGCACCCTTAGGCCAACTACTACATTTTACAGTCTATATATTGACGATATTGTCCTCCCTGACCGTGGGTCTCCAGACCTGAACTAGAAGACTGAGGCTATGGCTGTCAGTTTGGGTCAGGAGACCCTCATTCCGTCTGTATAGGAACAGTGAAATACGGCTGTCTGAACACCGGCCTATCACCGTCAGCTCTGATTAAATGATATATTAGGACTTAAGAGTGACAACTACCAGTTGTCACTTATTCATACATTTCCACGAGGAACAACAGAAGAATGCAAAGGTTGAAGCAAGATGCTTCAGAATGAAATACAAGTATCTACTAAATAAGAATCTTCAGGACGTTCGGTCCGTCACCAATTGAAGGACATCACAATTAGATTCTGTCTAGCAATGAAGTGGCTGATAGCAGGAAAAAACAGATTATATTAAACTGCACAGGAAATGTGGATCAGATAGACTTTAGATTTACAGTCCATTTAACCTCTCAGATTTTAAGATGCATGATAACCGAATACATTGATGCAATGTTAATCGTGAGATTAGTGAATAATGACTGGTATCGCCTCGTACCAGCATAAAAGCCTACACTTACTACTCACTATGTGTCTTTATGAATACAACATTACAATGTATTAATAACAGGTGACACTAAAGAAACAAATACATTTTATATAGATATATCTGATAAATTTACATATAAGATATTACACAAGCACACAGGATTATACACTGTGTCTATCTATGGCCATTAGACATTTATTGGAATGGAAGCAGAATTATATACACACATATAAATGTATATACATAAATATGCACACATACACATACAGATGCAGACTTACATGGTCACATATAAACACACAAATATAAATATACACACATAATAACACAGATATAAAACACATAGACACATATGTACACACACATTGTATGGTTATTCCTGTGTGCGTAGCTCTAGATACACCTAAACATACACACACACATTTAGAAAATCCTACATTCATATGGTCCATGTAAACAAGAAAGTATACATACCCGTATTAACGTGGACTCATTTGCAAATATATCAAGCATATATATGCATATAAACATACATAAATAAATACACACATATGTATACACGCAGATTACAGATGCACAGTCAAACATATATACACAAAAAAGAAAGCCTTAATATGAGCTTACATACAGTTACATACTAACATGTATACATGCATATAAACATGCACACATACATATACACCACATACACATGTAACTAACACACATGAATTAAATGCACTCCCAATAACAAACACAAAGATACACATACACACACACTTTCACACATGCAAGACGATGCACACACATTAATATGCACTTACACACCCACATAAAGAAAACAAACTCATACAAATACATATACAGAAACACACACACATATAAGCACAGACATACATAGAAACACCTGTACTAACATGGAAGCATGCACTTATACACATAAATATATACATACACATACGGTACACACATAAACCATCCACATAGATACACATACATCGATATAAAACATATAGACTCAGAAAAACAAATTCATGCACAACCAGATGAACATTTGGAAGCCATTTGTCTATGCTGAACGTAGTATACCCACCTTCCCCTGATAAGGATGTCAGAATATAGATTTTTTGGGGTCCAATGTTGTGATCTATCTTTGGTATATCTCATATCACCCAGATGTAGCTTAGCTTAGAATCTGCTGGTTCTTAAAAGGTAATGCCAGCAACAGTGCAAGCAAATGCAAGGGTGGTTCTACAAGGGGTACTGTGACATACAACAGAGGGATTGTGTGATAATTATCAAATGGTTTAATATTCTATTCACATGATTATGAATGTCTAAGACTATAATCTGATGATACTGTAATTATTTAAAGCACTTTCCTTGCTGTGTATTTCAATACAAAATGACTAGACATTGCTGCAACCACTAGAAAAATCTAATTTTGAGAAATCTGTTGCCTTCCCTTTATTCTTCAAAGAGATTTGGCAATATAAAAGATATAAATATCTGGCCGCCAAGATTTTCTGATATTTCTTAAGTTGGTTTGTTTCCAGGATAGCTCAAGTGGTGCTTGAAAGTTTGTGGACACTCCAGAATTTTTCATATTTCTGCATAAATTTGACCTAAAACGACATCAGATTTTCACAAAAGTCCTAAAATAAGATAAAGCAAACCAAAGAAATGAGTCAAAAACTTTAGACTGTAATTTTTTTTATTGAACAAAATTTTCCAATATCACATGTCTGCCAGTGCCAAATGCATGTCAGCTCCTTGCTCTCCGTATCTACTGTCATACCCTTGCTCAGTAGGTACTGCAACTTAACATTTCCAGTAATTGTTGATCAGTCCTGCACATTGACTTGTAGGAATTTTAGCCCATTCCTCCCTACAAAACAGCTTCAAATCTGTTCTGTTCGTGGGTTTTCTCCGATGAACTGCTCACTTTAGGTCCTTCCACATTTCTATAGTAATAAGGTTAGAACTTTGACATGGCTAGTTTACTTTGTTCTTCTTTAACCCCTTAACGACCGCCGATACGCCTTTTAACGGCGGCAGTTAAGGGTACTTAAACCACAGCGCCGTTAATTAAACGGCGCTGTGGAGAAAGTATATAGCGCCCCCCAGAGTCGGATTTTCTCCGGGGTTTCGGCAGAGAACATGATTAGGGTCCTGTTTTGCATTTAATTTCACTCTCCTCTGATGTGATCGCACATCAGAGGGGAGAGAAATAGGGTCCCCTGATCTGTACCCTGTATCTCCCAGTGTCCCCCTTGTCCTCCCATGGCTCCCACAGCTCCCGACGTCTTCTTCCTGTAAAGAAAATGTCAGGCGCATGCGCAGAGCGCCCGCCGAATCTGCCGGCCGGCAGATTCATTCATTCAGTACAGGTACATTTTGATCACTGTGATAAACCCTATCACAGTGATCAAAATAAAAAAATAGTAAATAAGCCAACCCTTTATCACCCCCTTAGTTAGGGAAATATAATAAAATAGAGAAAATATATTTATTTTTATTTTTCCATTAGGGTTTGGGTTAGGGTTATAATTAGGGTTTGGTTGGAATTAGGGTTAGAATTAGGGTTAGGGTTACAATTAGGGTTGGAATTAAGGTTGGGATGAGGGTTAGGATTAGAGTTAGGGTTGGGATTAGGGTTACGGTTGGGATTAGGGTTAGGGGTGTGTTGGGGTTAGGGTTGGAGCTAGAATTGAGGAGTTTCCACTATTTAGGCACATCAGGGGGTCTCCAAACACGACATGGCATTCAAAAAGTCAAATGGTGCTCCCTCCCTTCCGAGCCCTGCCATGCGCCCAAACAGTGGTTTACCCCAATATATGGGGTATCAGCGTACTCAGGACAAATTGAACACCAATTGGGAAAATAAAAAATAGCTGGCTAAAAAATCATTTTTGAGGAAAAAAATGATTTTTTTTTTCACGACTGCGTTTATAAACTTCTGTGAAGCACTTGGGAATTCAAAGTGCTCACCGCACTAGATAAGCTCCTTGGGGGGTCTAGTTTCCAAAATGGTGTCACTTGCGGGGGGGGGGGGGTTTCTACTGTTTAGGCACATCAAGGCTCTGCAAACACAACATGACGCCTGCAGAACATTCCATCAAAGTCTGCATTACAAAATGGTGTTCCTTCCTTTCCAAGCTCTCCCATGCGCCCAAACAGTGGTTCCCCCTCACATATGGGGTATCAGCGTTGCACAACTTTTATGGTCCAATTTCTCCTGTTACCCTTGGGAAAATAAAAAATAACGGGCTAAAAAATAATTTTTGATGAAAAAAATGATTTTTTATTTTCACGGCTCTACGTTATAAACTTCTGTGAAGCACTTGGAGGTTCAAAGTGCTCACCACACATCTAGATAAGTTCCTTAAGGGGTCTAGTTTTCAAAATGGGGTCACTTGTTGGGGGTTTCCACTGTTTATGCACATCAGGTGCTCTTCAAACATGACATGGCGTCCAGCCAATTCTGTGTTGAAAAAGTCAAACGGCGCTCCTTCCCTTGCGACCTCTGCCGTGCGCCCAAAAAGTGGTTTACACCCACATATGGGATATCGGCGTATTCATGAGAAATTGCACAACAAATTTTGTGGTTCATTTTCTCTTTTAACACTTGTGAAAATAAAAAAAATTGGATCTAAAGTAAATTTTTGACAAAAAAAGTTAATGTTAATTTTTTCCTTCCACATTGCTTCAGTTCCTGTGAAGCACATAAAGGGTTAATAAACTTCTTGAATGTGATTTTGAGCACCTTGAGGGGTGCAGTTTTTAGAATGGTGTCACTTTTGGGTATTTTCTATCATATAGACCCCTGAAAATGACTTCAAATGTGATGTGGTCCCTAAAAAAAATGGTGTTGAAAAAATGAGAAATCGCTGGTCAACTTTTAACCCTTATAACTTCGTAACAAAAAAAAATTTTGTTTCTAAAATTGTGTTGATGTAAAGTAGACATGTGGGAAATGTTATTTATTAAAAAAATTGTGTGACATATCTCTCTGATTTAAGGGCACAAAAATTTAAAGTTTGAAAATTGCTAAATTTTCAAATTTTTGCCATATTTCCGCTTTTTTCATAAATAAACACAAGTCATATAAAAATTTTTTACCACTAACGTGAAGTACAATATGTCACGAAAAAAAACAATGTCAAAATCAGCGGGATCCGTTAAAGCGTTCCAGAGTTATAGCCTCATAAAGTGACAGTGGTCAGAATTATAAAAATTGACCTCGTCATTAAGCTGCAAATTGGCTCTGTCACTAAGGGGTTAATCATTCTTTTGTAGAATGACTTATGAGTTTTGGGTCATTGTCTTGCTCCATGACCCACATTCTCTTGAGTTTGAGCTCATACAGACAGCTATCTTTTACATTTTCCTTTAGAATTTGCTGATATAATTCAAAGTGTTTCATCAATGATGACAAGCCATTCTGGCCTAGATACAGGTCTAATCCTTGATACTGCTATCTTCACTGTGCTTTTGTTCACATCCATCCCCAAAACATTGCAGTAACGTTCTGGATTCTCCAGGTGATATTTAGTAAACTGCCGACAGGTAACAATGTTATTTTTTGAAGACCAGTGGCTTTCTCCTTGCAATCCTGCCATACACACCATTATTATTCAGTGACCTGCAGATGGTGGACTCATGGGCATTAATATTAGCTAATGTAAGAGAGGCCTTTAGCTGCTTAGAGTTCACCAAGGATTTCTTTGGGATCTTGAGATTACTTATGGTCTTAAATTTCATCCATTTGTACAGTCTGTTTGACTGTGGATTGGTGGAGTCCAAACTTTTTAGAGTTGATTTTGCAACCTTAAACCTTCTAGAATACTGTATATATGTCCCTAATGCATTCAGCATAAAACAAAAATAGGTTTTATTACACTCAATTAGGGGGTGGTCCGGTCTGATGATGGGCGTCACTGGTCTTGATCTGGTCAAACATCACAAACAGAGTAGAGACAGCGATTCACAGGTTGGTGGATTTTACATCTCCTTTATTCTGCCTTCTGTGGCAACGTTTCGATCACACAAGATCTTTTTCAAACCGGTGTCTCATTTCTTCATGGAGTACACTGTGTTGATAACGTAAGACGAGTCATCCACACAAAGCAAGAAATAGGACGGTGATTGCAAGTAAAGAGGAGGTGCTGGATCAAGACCAGAGACGCCCATCGGACTGGGCCAACCCGTAGGTGAGTGTAATTAAAGCTTTTTTCTGTAGTATGCCAAGCGCATTGCAGACTTATATACAGCATTCTTGAATGCTGTCAAATAGGGCTTACCGGTGCCTGCCCTACTTTCTATGGGAAAAACCTGGTAACAGGTTCCCTTTAACTGCCTGATGAGCATCAACAATTCTTCTTCACAGATCCTCACATATTGTATTTACTTTTATTCTTGCCATGATAAAATTCTAAAAACATGTTATGAAGATCAGACATTGAAAAATCCATGTTCTTTAAATAAAATAGGTCGCTCATTCACACCTGATTATCATCCCATTGAATGAAAACACCTGACTCTAAATTCACCTTTAAATTATTTGCTAATCTTAAAGTTTCACATACTTTTGTCACACACAGATATGAGCTATTGGATAATTTTCCTCAATAAAAATAGAACAATTCTAATATTTTTTGACTCATTTGTTTTATACAGGTCTCTTTATCTACTTTTAGTACTTGTGTGAAAATTTGATGTAGGTTTAGGTCAAATTTAAGAAGAAATCTGGAAAATTCTGAAGGGTTCACATGTTCAAGAACCTCTGTATGTTTCCACGAAGATGACTGGTTTTATGGCTCCATAGTGGTTATCAGAAGTCAGGGGTACACAACCATTTTTGGTCTGAGGGCCACATTGTCAGATAGATCCAACCCTTAGGGCCGCAATATTAGTACAGTATTAACTTCTGAGCCATTTATTAAATATTGCAATTACTTACCATAAATATCTAATTGGTGCTGGTTCCATTTTTAGGGCTCCCACCTAACAGGAAGGTAAATGTATCCTTCTCATGGGTTTGGAGTCCAAGAAGAAGGAGACCATGCATTTAGCTTTCGCTATTGTAGAATATATGCCAGATGCTGAAACAGTCGAGTGTTTCCCTTCTCTTGTAGACTACAATGAATAAAAGAGCAGTGTGCATGGCCACTTGTTCACCTAATCTACTTGTTTCTCTACTAGAGGAGTCATGACTCACCTGTTCTGCCAAAATATAACATCTCAAAAATGAGCACACAACACAAATAAATACTTGTCACTTTGGTTCTACACAGCGCTTGTCTTTTCCATGTCATGGAAAACACCTGTGACCAGACATTATCATGTCTGTTAGCTGATGGTTGAGGGTCACACACAGGGGCTTCGCGGGCCACATGTGGCCTTTGGGCAACAGGCTGTGCACCCCTGTCATTTGTAGTTGTAGTTTTACAACAGCTGGACCCCATGTAAAGGAATGGGTCAGAGACTAGGGTAACAGGACCCTTAACAACCACCCTCCTCCTCTGATGGGTCAGGTAACTAGCTCTGACGACCACTTCCACTAGCATTATTACAGGTTTTACCAAAAAATGCCAGCAAAAGTAAAAAAAAGCGGTGTACTCTAGAGGGGAAGCTCAATACGGAATGTGTTTTTATAATTAGATATGGAATCCTTAATTGCTTGCAGACCATTTACGCAATACCAGGAAAAATAGCAATATATTTTAAATGTCAAACTCAAGAACAGTTATAGAAACTAATATTGCTTAACTAAAATGGGGGCTGTTTGGTTTCAATTGAGATGTGCAGCATTTGGTGGACACCCAAAGAAAGCTAATGAGACCCTATTATAAATGGATATGTATGATGGTTTTTATATCCATCATGGCATTTATACAGTCTGCAACAAAACTGATTGTGGTTCTGGTTCCATACTCCTGCACGGATAGTGGTCTTGGTGACATATTCATGTACTGAGGTTCTGGCATCATATTCCTGTATTGATGGTGATTGTGGTGATATCTTCATGTAGTGATAGTTGTTCTGGTGCTGTATTCATGTACTATTGATGGCTCTGTTGATGTATTCACATAATGATGATGGCTCTGGTGCTGTATTCATAACCAGTACATGAATACATCACCAGAGCCATCGACAGTATATAACAACGGCACCAGAACCATCATCAGTAAATTAATAGGTAACTAGAACCACCATCAGTACATGAATACGTCACCACAACCACCAATATTAGATAAATTCATCACCAGAAGCTCCATCTGTACATAAATACATCACAAAAACCACTGTCAGTAAATAGATACAACACCAGTATCATTATCAGTACATGAATATGTCACTAGAACCAACATTAGATTAGTACATGACTACTTCACAAGAATCACCATTAGTACATGAATACATCGCCAAGCTTAGTACAGCAATCAATTGTAAAGTCAAGTCAGGCGCAAATACATTTGTATCTCATGAACCTGCAACTCCCAGTATGTCCTTAGCAATAGTAAGGAGATGCTAGGAGTAGTTATTATTAGTCATTACATTATTAAACAGTGGACCATACAGGAGCCACAGTACTGATGAGAAATAGGCTACTTTCACACATCCGTTTTTTTGCCAACAGGCGCGATCCGGCTTTGTTTTGAAAAAACGGATCAGTTTTTTTCTACTGCTGATCCGTTTTTTTCTCATTGACTTGTATTAGCGCCGGATCCCGCCGCTTGGCCTTCCCTTTCTTCCGTTTTTTTCTGGATCCGGCCAAAATGTTCATTCTGGGGTCTGGAAAAAACGCCTCTATGAACGTTTTTTGCATCCGGCACAAAACCGGACAGCGCCTGCAGCGGTGCATCAGGCTTTTTGCTACAATTGAACTCTATGGGTGCCGGATCAGCAAAAGACAGTTTTCCCCCTCTGCACATCTCTCTCTCTCTCATCTTCTCATATTGAGTAGTTTCTTTCTTTTTGTCTCCATCTTGTCCAGGTGCTATGGTAAATCTTCACATTCACAGCTCTTTTCTGCAGACCTCCCTTTTTTCCGATCTTCTGCAGCACATTCTGACACGATGCCCTTAAAAATAAGAGTGTTATGAAAATTCACTCTGCATAAAAATATCTGCCTGTATTAGGACCTAAAAAACCCTCCAATGGTATATGGCCTCCTCACTGTCTGCCTTTATGAGCTACACCCACCACACTGTCCACCTTAATGAGGTGTAACCGTCCCACTCTCTGGCATTATCAGCTATAACAGCCCCACTGTATGCCATTATTAGATGCAACTGCAACCCATTCTACACCTATGAATCATGGCCAATATCATGGCTGTCCCCTCTTCACTGTTTTGTTTTCCCTTACACTCTCTATAGCGTCACACTATCCCCCTGCCATACTAACTTCTTCATGCTGTGCCCTTATTTCACTCTGCCCTCTTTCCATATTCATACTATGCCCCTTTTTTGCCCAATGATCTCAACCTGCCCACCTCGTTGTCTCTCCAAACTGTACCCCCTACTCACTCTGTCCTCCTACACAGTGTGATTGTCACCACAGCGCCCGTACAGTATAATATCCACAACAAACCCTAGTATACACTATGATGTCCATCACAGCCCCCATTATATACTATGATGACCCCCACAGCACCCCATACAGTACTATGGCCCCTCCGAGATACCAATACATTATAATAGCCACACAGATCCTTATATACAATATAAGGTCCCCACAGCACCTCACACAGTATGATATCCACCACAGCCCCAATATACAATATGATGTTCTGCACAGCCACCTATATAGTATAGTCACTGCAACCCCTAATATAAGGTCCCCAACAGCACCCAGTACAGTATGGTCACCTTCTTGTAATGTCCCTACAGCCAGCCCCTATTGTAATGTCCCAATAGCCAGCTTCTTATATCCCCATAACCAGCCCTCTTGTAATATCCCCATAGCCATCGCCTTATGTCCCCATAGTCAACCCCTTTTGTGATGTCCCCACCTCCCCTCTTATGTCCCAATAAAAAGCACCTTATATCTCCATAGCCAGCACCTCTTGTGATGTCCCCATAGCCAGCCTCTTATGTTACCATAGCCAGCCCCTTATATCCTCATAGCCAGCCCCTCTTATGATTTCCCCACAGCTGCTCTCCCCATAGTGAGTTCCTTATTTTAGTATAGCCAGCCTCTTTTGGAATGTCCTCACAGGCCCTAGGTACAATAGCCTCTTTTCATTAGGAAAATAATAGAATACAAATAAAAATAACTTATACTCCCCTGATCCAGGCTCTCTGTCCAGCACAACTCCATCTCCTCTTACATCTGGTGCATAAATGGGCGCTCGACGGCACAATGAGTGCATCACGAAGTACAACATCCTCTGTGTGCATCGAAAGTTCCCGGCAGAGCAGGCTCCTCTGCTCCTGTCCAGGGGCAGCGCCGACATCAATTATATTAAGGGTGGGGAAGGAGTGACAGCCTGGCGGTGGCAGAGAGAGGTGTGAGCAGTATCAGTGACTGAAACTGCTCCTCTGTGTGCCAGCCATGACTGTGCAGAATGCTTGTGGCCTCAAGCATTCAGCACTATCAGGGTTTTTTTTTTCCAAAATCGTCCCCCCTTGGGTAGACAGGAGGTAGCGCACCCTAGGCAGGTGCCTACCCTGACTAACCCTCGTCACAGCCCGGCTTGTGCCTGTGAATATACACATTGAGCTAGGCCACAACCATTAGACGGGTTCTGGCCTGGAGTATGCATATCACATACTTGACCGCCGTTCCCGGCACGGACACCTGTGATTCCTCAAAGAACACATTGCATGTGCTGAGAGGATTTACAAGTCTGCAGTCACAGAGAGTGACACTAGTAATACACTCACCTACGCTGCTCTCTGATGATCAACTCTATTCTCCTTCGCTTTTCAGTGACGTAATCGCAATTGAGACTAACCAGCTCACTCTATGCTCTATGCATCATTTATATTACACTTTTTTATGGATTAAACGAAAAAAGAAATATAATTGTACCTTTTTTATTTATGCCATTTACTAATCACCATAAATTAAGTGTTAACCTGTGTATATAAAAAATGCTGTTAGAGTAGTTGATTTTTGCGACACCTGATTTTTTAATAACTTTATGGTAACAAAAAACTTTTTTTTCCTTTTCTTATAATGTAGCAGTAAATACAGATACATCTGTACCTAATAGTACAATATGACTGTAAAGAAAAAGAACATTTAGAAATTTCTGTCACACACAACAATGCAGCCTGTCTTTGGCTCACTGTTAGAGTTTCTGACTTCCATACTGCAGTTCCTGAGTTTGATTTCTGTCAAAGACCAGATTAAAAAAAGAAAAACATTGATTAATTTTATAAAAGCATCAACTGAACACTATCAAAAATGGAAGGCCTTTTAACCTTACAGATCAAATGAGAAGCTTCACTGGTGACATCAGAGAGGAGCTCTTGTGTAAGGCCTCTTTCACACATCCGTTGTGCGCCTGACGGCGCCCGCAGCATTTTTCCGCAGCGCCGCATCCGGCATCCAGTATGAAAACCGGATGCGCCGCATCCGGTTTTTCTCTGGATCCGTTTTACGGATCCGTTCAAAAACCGATCCGTCTCATCCGGTGTATCCGGTTTTGCATCCGTTGACGCCGTAATGCGCCGGATCCAGTTTTTAAAAACGCCCTTTTTTGGGGTTCCAAACATGATTGGCTACTGTAATCCTATATATACACTGCTCCTACAGCCCATCTTTGACAGGTTGTAGAGGAGCAAGTGCAGGTTGGAGAGAAGAGCAAGTAGCAAGTGATTGGCGAACATGGATGTGATTATCGGCAATATCTTCAGGAATCTTGTTGATTTTACTGCGGAGATGAATCGATTGAGGTTTATAGTTCTGGAGAAGGAGCGAAAGTTTGAGCAGCAGCGCATTATGCGTCAGCGCCAGCGAAGACGACGACGTATGTGGATCCACCCCATCACGGCACAGAGATTAACTCGTGGTGTCTATTCAACACTGAACATAGAGCTGCGACAAAATCCAGAGAAGTTTTTTTGCCTATCTGCGGATGAACAAAGAAAACTTTGACGATTTGCTGGAGCGTGTTGGAGACCAAATTAAAAAATCGGACACCTACTGTCGGTTCTCGATATCTCCGGTGGAGCGTCTCATGGTCACTATAAGGTAAGCTATATGGATTGTATCTGTTTGCTTGAGCACACTTGTAATTTTATCATTAATTTAACATCACAACCCAACTAAGAAACCATATCAGTAGGCCAAAATTTAGTTATAAAACAGTGTTTTTCATTGATGTTATTATTTTTGGTATCTCCAATAGTTATAGCTGAGTTCTGGTATGTAATGCTGTGTTTCTGAAATAATTTTTTTTTTTTTTTTCAGATTTCTGGCAACTGGCGAAACTCTGTCATCGCTCCATTTTCTATATCGGCTGGGAATCTCCACACTATCCGGGATAATAAAGTACACTTGTCGTGCTCTGTGGGATAGTTTGGTTGGAGAATTTATTCCAGAGCCAACTACAGAGAGGTGGCTTCAAATAGCAGACCAGTTTTTATGCATCTGCCAGTTCCCCAATTGCCTGGGTGCCGTTGATGGAAAGCACATCCACATTCAAAAGCCTTCAGGAACTGGATCAGAATTCTTTAACTATAAAAAATATTTCTCAGTCGTCCTGATGGCTATTGCAGATGCGGACTACAAGTTTATTGGGTGGACATTGGGTTTACGGACGGTCAAATGACTCCCAAGTCTTTAAACTATCTGCCATGGGCCGTAAACTGTATGGAAACAGTTTTGAGTTTCCCCCCCCTAGGCCACTGCCTCAAACCTCAGGCCCACCGATGTCATTCGTTTGTGTAGGTGATGAGGCATTCCAGCTGTCAGAACACCTATTGAAGCCGTATGCCAGCAGAGGATTGACACATACAAAGCGGATATTTAACTACCGCCTCACAAGAGCCAGATGGATGGTGGAGTGTGCCTTTGGCATTATGACAGCAAAATGGCGTGTCCTTTTGACTGCAATTAACTTGAAGACCGAGACTGTTGATGATGTAGTAAAAGCGTGCGTGGTCCTACATAATTTTGTCCTAACCAAGGAACCAATTTCTATGGAGGACCACAATCAAGAAACAACTTTGCACGACTACAGCAACATTACCACTCGCAGTACAGTCGCGGTTTCAAGAATGAGGGACCAGTTTGCTCAATACTTTGTGTCACCGGAAGGTAGTGTTGACTGGCAGGATGACAGAGTGTGATAAATGTATTGTTTCTTTTAAAAATTTTCTTTACCCACAATAAACCTTTAAAAGTTTACTTGTCTACCTTCTTGTGTGTTTTCTACTGTAACCTTTTTGCCATTGTTGTGTCCATGGCTGTTTGTTTTAACAAAAGTATTTCACATTTTCTCCCAAAAAAGTGTACATTGTAGGCCATGGCAGGGCCGGCTCCAGGTTTTTATGGGCCCCGGGCGAAAGAGCCTCAGTGGGCCCCTTTAACACAGACCACGATTCATGATGCACAGATACAGCAGAGAAATATGGGTACAGTACAATGCCAAATACTTCTCTTCTTACATTACATGAGTGATATCTATTGTAAATTGTACAATAGCTCAAAAACCGCCAAATCGTCACAGCGCACAGTACAGACTGGACAGTACAGTCCTCCATACAATATTATGGGCACCACAGTCTCCCCCTCATCACCCATATAATACCCCATGCAGGATGTCACCCCCCATATAATGCTCCATACAGAATACTGGACCCAATATAATGCTCCATACAGGATACTGGACCCAATATAATGCTCCATACAGGATACTGGTCCCCATATAATGCTCCATACAGGATACTGGTCCCCATATAATGCTCCATACAAAATATGGAGCTCTCCTCTGCACTGTACTGCGTTCTGCACTGTTACAGCTCAGGAAAGGGCGCTGTGGAAAGACTCCCCATTAACATCATCATTGCCTCCCCATCATCATCATGGCCTCCTCATTATCATCAATGCCTGCCCATCATTATCATCTCCTCCCCATCATCATCAATGCCTGCCCATCATCATCTTCTCCCCATCATCAATGCCTGCCCATTATCATCAATGCCTGCCCATTATCATCATCTTCTCCCCATCATCATCAATGCCTCCCCATTATCAGCAATGCCTGCCCATTATCATCTTCTCCCCATCATCATAATCAATGCCTCCCCATTATCAGCAATGACTGCCCATTATCATCATCTTCTCCCCATCATCACCAATGCCTCCCCATTATCAGCAATGCCTGCCCATTATCATCTTCTCCCCATCATCATCAATGCCTCCCCATTATCAGCAATGCCTGCCCATTATCATCTTCTCCCCATCATCATCATCGATGCCTCCCCATTATCAGCAATGCCTGCCCATCATCACACACAGACAGCACACAAGCACTCTCTCACATACTTATACACACACACACACACACACACCACACACACACACAAGCACCGCACTACATACACACAGACACACACAGAGACATACACACACACGTCTTACCTGTCCGACGTCCGCGTGCTCTGTGCCACAGCCGGCCGCTGAATGATGACGTCATTCAGCGGCCTGCTGTGAGAGGAAGCGCCGGCGCCCCCTGGAGCCCGGAGCTGCGGCAGCGGAGGCACGGGAGAGGTAAGTATTGTGCCAGCTGATGCCGGGGCCCTGAGCAAGCGGGGGGGGGCCCAGTGGCGGCGCTGACACCGCTCTCCTCCGCAAACGGGCGGGGGGGTGCCAGACTGTGAGTGGGCCCCCCCGCCTGCTCAGGGCCCCGGCACTTGCCCGGGTGTGCCGGGTGCTGACGCCGGCCCTGGGCCATGGTTCCCCAAATCCAGTCCTCAAGGCCCACCAACAGGTCTTGTTTTCAGTATTTCCTTTGTATTGCTCAGGTGATAATTGCCTCACCTGTGCAATACAAAGGAAATCCTGAAAACCCCATATGTTGGTGGGCCATGAGTACTGGAGTGGGTGAACCCAGGTCTACAATGTACACTTTTTTGGACAAAAGGCGACATTTTTTTAACAAAAAAAATTTCACCTTTTGTCCAAAAAAGTGTACATTGTAGGCCATGGTTCCCCAAATCCAGTCCTCAAGGCCCACCAACAGGTATTGTTTTCAGTATTTCCTTTGTATTGCTCAGGTGATAATTGCCTCACCTGTGCAATACAAAGGAAATCCTGAAAACCTGATATGTTTTTGGTGGGCCTTGAGGACTGGAGTAGGGGAACTCTGTTGTAGGGGATAACCTAACAAAGTTCACAATTTTGTGTAAAATATAACATACTTTGCATACTACACAACCCGGGACACAACTTTGGTAAAAAGGTTGCATTTATGAACCTTTTAGCCAAAGTTAGGTGTACCTGTATAACAAATGTAAAACTTAAAATCCTATAAATAAAAGACAGACAACAATGTTCCAAAAATTAACAATTTATTGAAGCAATTTTTTTTTATATAAATACTATCAAATGAGGCATTTGTTGCCCAATTTTTCACGATTTTTAATAAACTTTATTTATTGTAAAAATAATTTTAATAAGTTTTTAAAAAATTTTTTTTTTCTCAAACTTTATTTTTTAAACAAAAACATATATTTAGATACAACCTACAGGTCAGTGTAGTGTAGGGTGGAAATAATGCTGGAGGGGCTGCGGGACACTTCGACCGTGGGAGTGTGGAGTGACGACCGGGATGGTGGTGTGGAAGGAACAGGAAGAGGTGAAGGGGTGGAAAGAGTAAAAGAATGGGAAGACAAGGCAGAAGAGGTGGGTGGTGGTGGAGTGGAGGGTTGGGCAGGAGGAGCAGGTGACATGGTAAGCAATTGGAAGGGGGAAGGAGATTGGTACGAGGTAGGAGTGTGGTAAGGAGTAGGTGGCTGGTAGTGGGTAGGTTGCTGGTACTGGGGAGGTGACTGCAGTTGGGGAGGTGGTTGGTACTGGGGAGGTGGTTGGAATTGGGGAGGTTGATGGACCTGGGGAGGTGGGTGGTTTTGAATAGGAGGGGGAGGAGGTATGGGAGGTGGAGGGGGGGGAAGATGTACGGCGGCTGTAGGGGGGGGAGGTGGAGGAACAACTGGGGTGGATTGAGGATGGGAGAGAACCTGCACTAGAGCAGCGTGACACGTGTGCATCACATACATCTACTGGTCATAAGATAGCGGATCTATGCGCTCCGCAACCGACCTAAAAAAGCTGTGGTTCGGGGATGCTCTTACCTCTGAACGCACAGTTTCCAGAAGTGTCTTCACCTCACCAACTAGGGAGGTTATCTGACTAATGCCTGCGGCAACTTGTTCAGATAGCACCTTAAGACAGTTCTGGAAAGATGCGTTCATATGTAAGAACTCGGGCGCATAGTTCTTTTCCTGACCCCTCTGACGCTGACGCCCAGTAACCGCAGCTGTACTAGAGGTGGCAGGGTCAGAAGGGTGGGGTAAAGGGAAAGCTATATCCTCACCAGCAGATTCATGTAATGCAGCCGGCCATGATGCTCCAGCACTGGTGGAGGGGACAGCGGGATCAAGTGTGTGGGAAGGTGCAGATGTGGAGGGTTGGTCGAAGTGTCCCGCGGTGTCGGTCTCCTGAGGGATCGCTCTAGAAAGCGCCAACTCTGCGGGCGCCCGAGTGCTGGTCACCGTGCTGTGGAAGAAAGAAAAACATAAAATTAATATACAGATGTGGAATGGCCCTGGCTGCAAAAAAAAAATAAAAAAAAGATAACATTTGATGGTAATATTTACCTTCTGGTGACCATGGTTTCACGCAGGAACGCCAGAGCTCGTGCGTACTTGTACTTGCTCTGGCGTCCTGAAGAACCACTCGGGGCCCGCACCTCCTTATTAAACTCCTTCTTAAAGCGATCCCTCACAGACCGCCACCGCTTCACAATTCTGTCTCCTGAAACGAGAAAGCACACATATTATACAACATCAGTGTTTCCCAAACTTCATTCCTCGTGTCCCCTAGAGTTCATGTTTTCATTATTTCCATAGTGTTTCACAAAAGGAAATCATGAAAACAAGAACGGTGGGTAACACTAGGACAGAAGTTTTGGAAACACACCTTTACAGTGAGCAACATGAACTATACTTAGGAATTTAGTCTGGGACCTAGGATCGAGGTCCTCCCAGCGTTGCAACATTCCCGCTGCTACTTCCTCCCAGAGCCGTTGTGTAACAATTTGATCAGAATGCCGGCGGTCCCCCATGTTCCACAGCGGCTCCCTTTCTCGGACCAGATCGATCATTAGCTCTATATCCAGGCCCTCCTCTGAGTCCGAGTCGGGAGCATGCTGTGAAGCCTGTGAAATTAAAAAAGACAAAAAAGAAAATTAGCATACACATTTTTGGAAAATGTCAAAATTATACATGTTAAAATGGAAAAATGAATTGCCCAAAATTTATAGATAACCCGTTTTGTAAAAATTTAAAATGATATAAAATGATACCAAAAAAGGTAGATAGTTAAAAAAAATTTTTTTTGTTTTTTCAAAATGTAAGAAATAACCAAAAAAAAATTAAGTTTCCCAAAAAAAAAATATGAAGTTAAATAAAAAACAAACAAAAAAAGAACTTACACGTTGAGAACCGCCGACAGTCTCACGACGACTGAGAAGCGCTGGGAGGAACCCTCTGTTGGCTCCCAGATCCGAGAGACTAAAATGAAAATAAAAATTAGGATATTGCCAGGTGTTGCCCGCTGTGTCAAGTATGTATTACATGGTTTTCTATGTGTTGTGTGTTGTGTGATGTTGTGCTTCTGCGATTGATGCAGGATACTTACGAATTGTGAGCCCACTCCGGGTATCTCTCCACCCCGTCCTTCTTCCTCTGGGAGCTCCTCGTCATCTTCCGATTCCTGTTTTTAAAAAAAGACAATCAAGACATCTAGCCCACAGATGGATTGTGGATAGAAAAAAAAATAGATATTTTTACCGGCAATTGCTGACGATGGCTAGGAGGGCTCCCAGAAGAAGACGTGTCACGCTCTGGCTCGGAGGGAGGAGATGGCGATGCCACCATTGCGGCAGCTGCAGCAGCTGTTTGACGGTCTCTGCTGTGGAAGAAACAAAAAGGGACAGTGAATATATTTCTAGATTCCTTGTCCCTGGCTGAAAGAGAAAAACAAACATGTAATTTTTTCGTGAAATGGGGGATGTAATATTTACTTTCTGCTGGCTTCCCTCCTAGCCCGCCTCTCCTCCTCTCGTCTCTCTGCCGCCGCCTCCGCCTCCACCTCTTGTTGCCGTCTTCTGCTGTTGAGTAAAAAGGGACTATGAATTTACTATTCCTTGTCCATGGCTGAAAGAAAAACAAACATGTAATTTAGAGCAAAATGGGGGATGTAATAGTTACTTTCTGCTGGCTATCCTCCTAGCTTGGAGGTCCTCTCCTCCCCTCTGTGGAGTACTGCTTCAGCCGCCGCTGCCTCTCGTTGACGTCTTCTGCTGTTGAATAAGGACACAAAAAGGGACAGTGAATATATGTGGATTCCTTGTCCCTGGCTGAAAGAGAAAAACAAACATGTAATTTTTAGGGAAATGGGGGATGTCATATTTACTTTCTACTGGCTTGCCTCCTAGCATCCAGGATCTCCTGCGCCCTTTCATCTGCAGCATCAATTCTTCTGCTGTGGAATTAACAGACAAAAAGGAATTGTGTTTATATGTATTGATTGTCCCTGTTTTAAAATATAAGATTGAAACATGGACATTATTGAGCTTGATGTTTTACCGAACACAACATGCAGTCATTAATTGTAGCCATAAACAGTACCAGGGGGAAACCCTATCCCTGACAAAAAAAACAGTACCAGGGGGAACCACACGATCCACAAAAAGAAAACAAAAAAAAAAAGTAGATCAACATTCTGATACTAAAAACATGCACATTTCAGATAGCAGGACGAGTAGCAAAAGCATTACAGGGTCAAAAAAAAAGGTTTAAAAAAATGCAGCATTCTGATACTAAAAACATGCACATTTCAGATAGTAGCATGAGTAGAAAAAGCGTCACAGGCCAAAAAAAAACATTGAAAAAAAAAAAATAGATCAACATTAGGATACTAAACACATGCAAATTTCAGATAGCAGCATGAGTAGATAGAGCATCACAGGGACAAGAAAAAAAGGTTTAAAAAAAAAACACTACATCAGCATTATGATAACACAAAAATGCACATTTCACATAGCAGCATGATGAGAAAAACAGTCACAGGCCCCAATCAAAAAATTTACAAACAATGAAACAGTAGATCAACATTATGATACTAAAAACATGCACATTTCAGATAGCAGCAGGACAAGCAACCACACCACAGGCCAAAAAAAAAAAAAAAAAAATTAAATCAACATTATGATACACAAATACATCCACATTTCATATTGTCACAGCACATCACTGCAAAAAAACAGTACCAGTAGATCCACATTATCAATTTAACACATTCACAACAGTAGCAGGGGATATACAATATAAGTTCACAAACATACGTATTTTAAACACTACCAGGGGGACCCACCCCATCATCGGAAATTTAATTTCGTACAGTACCAGGGGAACCAATCCCCATCACAGAAAAAACATGAATTTGAAAATGTACCAGGGTGCCAAAAAAAAGCAGTAGCTCACACAGCATTGGTGACATATGCATTGTAAATTTTGGGTTGGGGGGGGCTCATATTTACCGTCTGTTTTGCTGGCGCTCCATGCTGCGGATCCTGGCTGCGAGTCTCTCAGGTGGCTGTGTCTCTCAGGTGGCTGCGTCTCAGGTGGCTGTGTCTCTCAGGTGGCTGCGTCTCTCAGTGGTTGTGGCTCTGCCTCTTGTTCATGTGGATGTGTCTGATGTCCCACTGCATGCTTTTTTATGTTTGCTGAGGGCTGGTATCTGTTTGCTGTGGGCTGGTATCTCAATTAAAAAACTGGATGCGGCGCATTGCGGCGTCCATAGACTTTCATTGTAAAAAGAGCCGGAAGCGCCGCATCCAGCGCTTCCGGCTTTTTCGCCGCAGACAAAAAACATGACATGCAACGATTTTTCCAGACGCCGGATGGCGACCAGACACCGCATCCGGCACAAACCGGGCGCGCCGCAGGGACATGCGGCGCCATCCGGCACTAATGTTAGTCAATGGAAAAAAAAACGCATCCGGCATTACATTACGCCGGATGCGGTTGGACAAAAAAATGCCGGAGGGCGCCGTCAGGCGCACAACGGATGTGTGAAAGAGGCCTTATATAGCGCATGTCCTATACTTGTAAGTGCAGGTCCCACTGATGAAGGGAAAAAATAAAATACTGATCCAGCTAGAGGCGCAACTACAACAGGTGCAGGGTTGCAATCACACTCGGGGTCTGGAACCTAGGGGGCCCCAAAAGTACTTTTAAAAAATATGAAAAGACCAATGTTATTAAAGATTTGCAATAATTGGGGGCCCCGCTGGAATTTTTTCATTGCGGCCCATGAGCGTCAAGTTACAACACTATATCTTGTGATAGCTCCCAGAAAAAAAAAGCGACTGCTCATGTGCGGCTCGCTCCATTTATTTCTGGACAGTGCCGACTACAGTCATGGCCAAAAGTTTTGAGAATGACACAAATATTATATTTTCACATGATCTGCTGCCCTCTGGTTTTTATGTGTGTTTGACAGATGTTTTTATCACAGACAGAAATATAATTGCAAACATATGAGTAACAAAAGCTTATATTGACAGTTAGAATGAGTTAATGCAGCAAGTCAATATTTGCAGTGTTGACCCTTCTTCTTCAGGACCTCTGCAATTCTCCCTGGCATGCTCTCAATCAACTTCTGGACCAAATCCTGACTGATAGCAGTCCATTCTTCCACAATCAATGCTTTCATTTTGTCAGAATTTTTAGGTTTTTGTTTGTCCACCCGTCTCTTGATGATTGACCACAAGTTCTCAATGGGATTAAGATCTGGGGAGTTTCCAGGCCATGGACCCAAAATCTCTATGTTTTGTTCCCTGAGCCATTTAGTTATCACCTTTGCTTTATGGCAAGGTGCTCCATCATGCTGGAAAAAGCATTGTTGATCGCCAAACTGCTCTTGGAGGGTTGGGAGAAGTTGATCTTGGAGGACATTCTGGTACCATTCTTTATTCATGGCTGTGTTTTTAGGCAAGACTGTGAGAGAGCCGATTCCCTTGGCTGAGAAGCAACCTCACACATGAATGGTTTCAGGATGCTTAACAGTTGGCATGAGACAAGACTGGTGGTAGCGCTCACCTTGTCTTCTCCGAATGAGGCTTTTCCTGATGTCCCAAACAATCGAAAAGGGTATTCATCAGAGAAAATAACTTTACCCCAGTCCTCAGCAGTCCACTGCCTGTACCTTTTGCAGAATATCAGTCTGTCCATGACGTTTTTTTCTGGAGAAAAGTGGCTTCTTTGCTGCCCTCCTTGAGACCAGGCCTTGCTCCAAGAGTCTCCGCCTCACAGTGCGTGCAGATGCACTCACACCTGCCTGCTGCCATTCCTGAGCAAGCTCTGCACTGCTGGTAGCCCGAGTCCGCAGCTGAAACACTTTTAAGAGACGGTCCTGGCGCTTGCTGGTCTTTCTTGGTCGCCCTGGAGCCTTTTTGGCAACAATGGAACCTCTCTCCTTGAAGTTCTTGATGATGAGATAAATTGTTGACTGAGGTGCAATCTTTCTAGCTGCGATACTCTTCCCTGTTAGGCCATTTTTGTGCATTGCAATGATGACTGCACGTGTTTCTTTAGAGATAACCATGGTTAACAGAAGATAAACAATTATGCCAAGCACCAGCCTCCTTTTAAAGTGTCCAGTGGTGTCATTCTTGCTTAATCATGACAGATTGATCTCCAGCCATGTCCTCATCAACACCCACACCTGTGTTAATGGAGCAATCACTGAAAAGAGGTTAGCTGGTCCTTTTAAGGCAGGACTGCAATGATGTTGAAATGTGTTTTGGGGGGATAAAGTTCATTTTCTAGCCAAATATTGACTTTGCAAGTAATTGCTGTTAAGCTGATCACTCTTTATAACATTCTGGAGTATATGCAAATTGCCATTAGAAAAAGTGAAGTAGTAGACTTTGTAAAAAATTAATATTTGTGTCATTCTCAAAACTTTTGTCCATGACTGTAGTGTCTTCTTCTCATACTGAATTGGCAGGAGAAAAGACGGATTTTGGTAAGAACTTACCTGTAAAATCCTTTTCAGCGAAGAAGGAAGGGAGACACACTAGTCATTACTAGTGGGTAGGCGGAGCCCACATAGGATAGAAACACCTCAGATTAAAAAAGTGTTGACCGGCCCCTCCAGCTTATAGGGCTCCTCCTACTCCAGCTCTCCAGTCGTAACCAAGCTAAGGAAGAGCAAATATCACCAGCGTAGCAACATAACCCCTTCTGAAGGACTTCAGAGAAAAAACAAGAAGACAGGTTATGCATATAGCCGAAACAACCACACAGTCCAGGTACTACTCACTGAACCTGACCACTGCGATGAGCTGGCAATGCTGGAACAGAGCCTTAGCGCGCCGACCTCAGCCCAGATAATCGCTATCAGAGAAGGGTCACGCCGCATCTGAAAACACAACAACACACTTCTGCCATGGGAGGGATGTGTGTCTCCCTTCCTTCTTCGCTGAAAAGGATTTTACAGGTAAGTTCTTACCAAAATCCGTCTTTCAGCAGCAGATGAAGGAAGGGAGACACACTAGTCATTACTAGTGGGACGTCCCAAAGCAGTCCAAAAATAAGGGTGGGCAAAAAAACCAAAAGAGGCAGATACCCAACAACCTAAATAAATGCACAACTAGCGCTAAATACAAGTTCACAAGAACTTTAAACTACAGCCGCCTGCAGGACCCTATGTCCTAAGGCCGCATCAGCGGAAGCACTGACGTCCACCTTATAAAATTTCGTAAATGTGTGGACGGAGTGCCAGGTCGCCGCCCGGCAGAGCTGAGCTGCCGAGGCCCCTTGATGAAAGGCCCACGATGAACCCACAGCCATTGTGGAGTGAGCTTGAATCTTAATCGGGCAAGGTTCGCCCTTAAGTCGGTAAGCCTCTAAAATGGCCGACCGAATCCAACGAGCTATAGAATCCTTGGAAGCTCGTTGCCGACGTCGACGACCTGCTGGAATCACAAACAGAGAATCCGACTTCCGAAAACTTTGAGTAATAGACAAATAGAACTTCAAAGCCCGCACCAAATCCAATGTGTGCAAGGCCCGTTCCTTCGCATTCCTTGGCTCCGGACAAAGCGAGGGCAACACGATATCCTGGTTAACATGAAACTGTGACACCACTTTAGGTAGAAAGTCGCCCGTGTGCGAAGCACTACGCGATCTGGGTGAAACTCCAGAAAAAGGAGGCGAGCAAGAAAGAGCCGCCAACTCAGAAACCCTTCTCAAAGAAGTGACCGCCACTAGGAAGGCAACCTTCCAAGAGAGAAAGGAAAGATTAACAGAGTCCATAGGCTCAAAAGGCCCATGTTGAAGAGCCTCCAGGACAAGATTGAGTCGCCAAGGAGACACAAGCGCCTTCCGCGGCGGAAGTTGACGGGTTACCCCGCGAAAAAAAGGAACGTACGTCCCTACGCGAGGCGATAGCCTTCCGAAACAGCAAGGACAGAGCAGAAACCTGTCATTTCAGAGTGCTAACTGCCAAACCCTTGTCCAGCCCGTACTGCAAAAAGGCCAACAAATCGGGAATGGAAAAAATCCTCGGGTTCCTAGAAGAACCCGAACACCACGAAAAGAAGGCTTCCCAAGTCTTGTGATAAATCCTAGTAGTAGCCGGACCTCTGGCAGCTCGCAGAGTGGCAATGACTTCGGCTGAAAAACCTTGACGGGTCAAGATTTCGGTCTCAAGAGCCACGCCGTCAAACGCAGAGACTTAAGGTCCGGGTGACGAACGAGCCCTTGGGTTAACAGGTCCGGGCGAAGAGGGAGTGGAAGTGGAGGCGCTGCCAAAAGCGACACCAGTGTCGAGAACCACGTCCTCCTTGGCCAATCTGGGGCTATCAATATAGCCGGGACTCTCTCCAGTCTGATCCGACGCAACACCAGAGGAAGTAAGGATATCGGCGGGAACACATAGATTAGCTCGAATTGGTCCCAAGGAGCCACCAGAGCATCCACCGCCACAGCCTTCGGTTCCTTGTACCTGGACATGAACGTCGGTAACTTGGCATTGAACCTGGATGCCATCAAATCCACTTGGGGAGTTCCCCAACGGGAGCACAGCAGTGCTAAAAATTTTCGGATGAAGACTCCATTCTCCGGAATCCATCTTTTCGCGACTGAGGGAGTCCGCTGTGATATTCTGAACTCCTGGAATGTGTATCGCAGTGATGGCTGGCACTCTGGCCTCGGCCCATACCAGAATTCAAGACACTTCCATAATGAGCCTGAAGCTCCTCGTCCCACCTTGATGATTGATATACGCGACCGCCGTCACGTTGTCTGTCTGCACTCGGACTGGTAGACCGCTTAAAGGGACCGTCCAGTGTTGGAGGCAAAGGAAAATTGCCCTCAATTCCAGGATGTTGATCGGCAGGACAGACTCTTCCAACGACCATACTCCCTGAATCCAGAGATCGTTCCAGAACCCCCCCAGCCCGTCAGGCTGGCATCGGTGGTTACGATCGACCACCTCGGAGGGAGGAAGGACTTCCCCAGGGATAACACTTCCGGACGTAACCACCATCCTAGAGACTCTCGCACCCTGTGGGAGATGATGACACTGCTATCCAGTGAAAACTGCGATCGATCCCAACGGTTCAAAATGAGCATTTGGAGAGCCCTGGAATGAAATTGGGCAAACGGAATTGCCTCCATCGACGCCACCATCAAACCCAGAAGGCGCATACACCTTCGAAGGGACATTGCTGTCGAAGACTTCATTACATGTCAAAGAAGACTCGCTTGCTTGTCTGGAGTCAGAGACACCACTGCTCGTACCGTGTCAATGCATTCCCAAAAACAGGATTGACTGTGACGGTTCCAGAGACGACTTCTCCCAATTGACCAGCCACCCGAAGTCCTCCAGGAGCTGAAGGGATAAATTGCGAGCCGTCACCCCTCCTCCTTTGAGGACGCCACAATCAAAAGGTCGTCCAGATAGGGAAGAATCGTAACCCCCTGTCTTCGCAGAATCGCCATGAGAGGTGCCAGAATTTTCGTAAAAACTCTGGGTGCTGAGGCCAACCCGAATGGCAGGGCCACAAACTGGTAATGGTCCTGGCCTATGGCAAAACGAAGGAAGCGTTGGTGGGCCCTTCCGACGGGAACATGCAAAAAAGCGTCCCGAATGTCGATTCGTTATGCGACAGGGCCGCCACAACGGAGCGAAGTGACTCCATGCGGAATTTCCGGGTACGGACATGCCAATTCAATCTTTTGAGATCCAGAATGGGGCGAAATTTGTCCTCCTTTTTGGGGACCACAAAGAGGTTGGAATAAAACCCTCTTGCCCGGCCCTCCGCGGAACCGGTACCACCACACCCTTCTGCAGAAGGGAATCGACCTCCCGCAGTAGAGCGGCAAATAGCTCGGGCTCTGACGGAATGCGAGAGTGGCAAAAACTGTCTGGGAGTCGAGAAAGAAACTCTACAAAGTAGCCTGCCGACACAACCTGCGTCACCCAGGCGTCCGACACGCGGGCAGCCCAAGTCGGTTTGAATTGGAGCAGGTGACCTCCCACTCGAGAGCCCTCGAGTGAGACCCTGGCGTCAGTCCGCCTTAGCGGGCTTTTTGTCAGCTTTCCACTTGTCTTGGCGGAAGCTCTGTTTCCAGGGAGTGCGGGATTTCTGAGCGTTCTTTTTTCCCGAAAAAAGAGGGACGACCCGATCCCCAAGAGGGCTGACCGAACCGTCCCCTGGACCGAAAGTACCGCCGACTACTACCGGCACTATGCCAGCCAGACGCAGAAGTCACAGCTCTTCGCTGTGGTAAAGCCGTTTCTTTTGCCTTTGCCTTGGCAATCAGCTCCGTGAGGTCAGATCCAAATAGCTGACCACCCTTGTAAGCTAAGGATAGCAAACCTTGCTTGGAAACCGCGTCTCCGGTCCACTGTCTAAGCCACAGTGCTGTCCTGACTGTGATTGCCTAGGATTGCGCCCTGGACAGCAGTGACGCAGTATCCAAACCTGCATCACTGTCATATCGGGCTGCATCCTCCAACTTAAAAAGCCCATCTACCTCGGATAGAGGGGATCTATCTTGCCACGCCGTCCGTAGACGGTCTAACCAGCTTAGAGAAGCTTTACAAGCACACATGATCTGAATCCATGACCCACGGCCTCGTAGATGGATTTCGCCGCCATCTCCGTTTTTCTGTCCAGCGGATTCTGCAAACTCGCCTTCCCTTTTAACAGGAAGTAATGAGGACTTGCTAAGCTGGGATAAAGGGACATCCACTTCAGGAGAAGGAATCCAATTATCAATCAATTCCGTCGTACACGGATACAGCTGAAAACACTTATCTGGAACAGGCGTTCCTTTAAGCCTACAGCACCTGGAATTCCCAGGCGGTCTCCCATCCAAGTACTAACCAGGCCCAACCCTGCTTAGCTTCCGAGATCAGATGAGATCGGGCGTGATCAGGTGGTAATGCTGATCGCGACCTATGCGACTCCTGAAAACATCCGGGCCGAATTACTAGGACGTCTAGTTACCTCCTCTGGTAACTGTTACGCCTCCCTCATGGCTCCAATAAAAGCCTCTGTACGACCCAAAAGAGAAGCAGAGAGTCCCTGCCGATCCTCCTTATCCGAATCGGACACCTCCCCATCTGAGCTTGAAAGGGAAACCCTCCATGCCCGAGATCTCCGAGTCGCTGCGCGGGAATGAAGGCACCGGCCTGTGTCGCTTCCTCTGAGAGGATCTAGCTGACACCCAATAACCTAGAAGGTCAGACAGGCCATCAATAGAACGAGCGAGGGCCTCCATTTTGACATCACTGAAACCTCTGACCGCTGCGCCTGACGCCGTCGAGGTCTGCGATGTCAGATACGCGAGACTGATCCTGAAGCGGATCTGGGAGACGGTCCGCACCTCCTGGACCCTGATCTGACATGTCCTCACACAGTATATGGCAGGTTAAACCTGTCAGTAACTAGGACAGTGTGGTTTCTTAAAGAAGAAACGAACGCTGAAGGGTTAAAGCTCTTAAAGAGAGAGCTACCCCAGCTGTCCCCCAATAAAGTGTTAACCGCAAAAGAAGGGGTTAATGTCGCAGACTCCCCACAACCCTTGTTTAATGAAAAGGGTGTGCGAGCCCCAGGTGCCTCTTATGAGGTAACAGCTGCAGGACAGTGCTCTCAAAGGTATGCTTCTTTTGCCTTTGTACACTAAACAAGAACGCTAAAATATTGCGCTGATTTGTACATCGCAATGACCGCCAAAGTCGCTAAGGGGATCGCTAACCACTTATGCGTCGTCAATGAGATCGCCCACTGTGGCAGCTGCTAGCGACATTAAAACGATCACAAAAAACGATCGCATTAGTATGCGTCGTTATAATGATCGTTAGCGGTAGCGTTCAGTGTCCTGCGCTGTGGGGGTGAGGGGGTTAAGCTTCTGCCCTGACAGGCAGAAGCGACTCACCCAGCTGGCCGCGGTGTAGCGTCTTCGATTGTCGGGAGGAGAGGAGAGTGAGGAAGGAAGCCTTCTGCTTCCAGTAATGGCCGCCGCGCTGTGATTCTGAGAGAGAAGCTGGAAACAGTAGTAAAGCGCGCGCTCAGAGCGCCGCGAAAATTCAAAAAAAGGGCGCGCGACTCCTCCGCTCTCCATGTCCTGCAGGCATCCACCTGCGGACAAAAGACACTAGTCACCAACATGTCACATGTAACAGCGGCTGCCGCAGCAGTCGCTGAAGCACTCAAACACATTAAAATGTGGAGTACTCACCCCGCTGAGCGCCACAGGGACCCCTCAGAGATTTGTGGCGCTGTGCCCGTAGCTTCCCCCCAGGGCGGGGAACGCAGTGACCCCAGAAGCGCGGTTTGCGTCCCCGCCAGGGAAGCAATCCTCATCCCCCAGGGCCGGCAGGGTTCTGCAGGGACCACCTTACAGGGTAAAACAGATCCGCCAGGGAGAGGTGGGGGTCCAGCAGCGCTGAGACCCCTGAGACCTCTAGACCACTGGCAGTCCAAGTCTCTGTCCGGCTAAAATAAAAAAAAATTCTGAGGAGCTGCTTCAGCAGCGACTATCCTCTGTGACCTCAAATTTTAGACTGGAGAGCTGGAGTAGGAGGAGCCCTATAAGCTGGAGGGGCCGGTCAACACTTTTTTAATCTGAGGTGTTTCTATCCTATGTGGGCTCCGCCTACCCACTAGTAATGACTAGTGTGTCTCCCTTCCTTCATCTGCTGCTGAAAAGTAGATTTTTGTGTACTCACCGTAAAATCCTTTTCTCCGAGACACTCATTGGGAGACACAGACCGTGGGGTGTTATGCTGCTGCCACTAGGAGGACACTAAGTAATATACAAGCAAAAAAAGGTTAACTCCTCCTCTTCCTCCTCCTGCAGTATACACCCTCCGTCGGCTCAGACCTGAACCAGTTCGGTGCCAAAGCAGTAGGAGCTCATAACAGAGATGCAATAAGAGGAAAACCAAATAGGCACGAGGCTACAGACTAGAAAGGGTGGGAGCTGTGTCTCCCAATGAGTGTCTCGGAGAAAAGGATTTTACGGTGAGTACACAAAAATCTACTTTTCTCCATCGTCTCATTGGGAGACACAGACCGTGGGATGTCCTAAAGCAGTCCCTGGGTGAGAACAAACATCACAACGGATGTAGCCTCGTAAGCCAAATGCATAAATGCTTTAAATAATGTAACAGAAAAAAACTCACAGATGCGCAACAGCTGATTGCAGAATCTGTCTGCCAAGAAACGCATCTGAAGAAACTTGAGCATGTACTTTGTAATGCTTTAAAAAATGCAGACTGGACCAAGTCGCAGCCTTGCACACTTATTGTGCCGAAGCCTGGTGCCAAATGGCCCAAGAGGCCACCACAGTCCGTATGGAGTGTGCCTTAGTTCCAGCCGGGATAGGCTGACCCTTGACATGATCGCAAGGCGAATCCATGTTGCTAACGTGACCTCAGAAGCAGGGAAACCCTGTCTGCGTCCCTCCAGAAACACGAAAAGGGCGTCCGATTTACGGAAGGATGCAGTCCTAGAAATGTACCTTCGAAGAGCCCTCCCAAATCCAGAGTGTGAAGGGCTTTCTCAATGCGGTGAACTAGCGCCGGACAGAACGAAGGTAGAACTATCTCCTCGTTGATGTGAAAAACCGACACGACTTTAGGTAAGAAAGAAGGAAAGGATCTAAGGACCAACTTGTCCTGGTGGAAAATGAGGAAGGGAGGTTTACAAGATAAAGCTGCCAATTCCGAGACCCACCTGATGGAGGTTATAGCAACCAGGAAAACAACTTTTCAAAAGACAAAGATACTTCAGGGAAAGGCTTTAAGAGTGGTTCTTGTAAGGTACTGAGGACCAGATTAAGATCCCAGGATCCCAAGGGCCTCCTGTAAGGAGGAACAAGATGAGACACCCCTTGAATAAAAGTTTTAACCTGAGACTTAGATGCAATCCGTTTCTGAAAAAGGACGGATAGAGGCAGAAATCTGCGCCTTCAGGGAGAAAAGAGCCAACCCCGAATCCAATCCTGCTTGAAGAAACTCTAGGATGGAAGGGATAGAGAAGACCAAAAGGGGAGCGACCCTTATTCTTACACCAGGAAAGGAACGTTTCCCAAACATGATGATAAATGCGCATGGAAACCAGTTTCCTGGCATTGATCATGATAGAGAAAACCTTCTGAGAAAAGCCAGCCTGGGCTAAAAACCAGGATTCAATGTCCATACCGTCAAATTCAGCACCCTCGAATTCTGATGGTAAATTGGACCCTGAAAAAGAAGGTCCGAAAGATCCGGTAACCTCCAGGGAACGTCTGCTACCTGCTGTATTAGTTCCGCATACCATGGGCGGCGCGGCCAGTCTGGAACGACAAGAATGAGAGGAACGCCTTCTGCTTTGATCTTCCGAATGACCCTGGGAAGTAGTGGGAAAACGTAAGGGAGATGAAAGTGACTCCAAGGGAGGACTAACGCGTTCGACCTGATGGCTAGAGGACCGCGAGACCTGCTTATGAAAGCCTGAGTCTTGGCATTTAGTCTGGATGCCATGAGATCCACATCCGGAGTGCCCTAGCGTTGGCAAATCTGACAAAATACTTCTCCGGAGGCTAAGCACTGGCGTCAGAGAAAATCCGCCGCCCAATTGTCCGCTCCCGGAATGTGCACCGCGGAGATGAGAGAGTGGTTTGACTCTGCCCATTTCAGGATGTGCGATACCTCGAGCATTGCAGATCTGCTCCGAATGCCACCCTGACGGTTGATGTACGCCACAGCCGTGGCGTTGTCCGACTGAATCCGGATGGGACATCCGGCTAACAGTTGATGAAAGTGAATAAGAGCTAGTCTGATAGCTCTGATCTCCAGAATGATGATCGGAAGACGGGTCTCCTGAGGAGTCCAACGAACTTGAACAGTGTGGTGACGAAAACACCGCACCCTAGCCGAGGATACTGGCATCGGTGGTCACTACCGACCAATGTACCGGTAGAAAGGACTTTCCCTGATTTAAAGAGGAAGCGCTCATCCACCATGTCAGCGAGCGCTTAACCCTGGGAGACAGACGAAGTTGGCGACCTACAGATGCTGGATTTCTGTCCCATACTGATATCAACTCCTGTTGACGGCAAATGGAATTGAGCAAATGGTACTGCCTCGATGGAAGCAACCATTTTCCCTAGGACCTGCATTGCGAACCGAAGAGAGTGAGAGCGTCCCAGAGACAACAGGAGTATTCTCCGTTTTAAGGAAGACATCTTCTCTGGAGGGAGCTATACCAACCCTTGGAAAGTGTCCAAAATCATTCCCAAAAAGGGAATTTTCAGAGAAGGAACGGGAGAGGACTTGTCCAAGTTCACTAGCCAGCCTAGGCGTAAGAGGGTGTCGACAGCAAAAGGTCGATGTTGTCTGTACAGGCTCGAAAAGACGATCCTTTGATGAGAGGGTCGTCTAACTAAGGAAGGAACCATCACGCCCCGACAGTATAAGATTGTCATGACAGCCGCCATGACTCTTGTGAATACTCTGGGGGCGGTGGTGAGGCCAAAAGGCAGAGCTGAAAACTGAAAGAGATTGTCTCCGATCTCAAACCAAGAAAAAAAATTTATTTTTTTTTTCTTTTTTTTTTCTGATGACCCAGAGGTATTGGAATGTGGAGATAAGCGCCTTTATTACGACTGAAGAAAGATACTCTCCATTTTTCAAACGAAGCGATAACTGAGCTAAGAGACTCCATTCTGAACTGGCGTACCCTGATGAATCCAGAATGGGACGTATGGGTCCATTCTTTTTGGGAAGAATCGAGACTGAAAGAAATGCCTTGTCGATCTTGTAGCCGAATACTACGAGATTTCGGACCCACCGGTCGTGAACGACCGACAACCAGATCTCGTGGAACAAGAGTAGGCGGCTGTCTACCCTGTTTGGGTCCACAGGACCCGGCAAAGAGTCATTGCGAAGAGAATTTGCGAGAAGAGGATCCCTTACGTCCCGACTGTGATGATCTGTTTCTCCAGGCTTGAGAGGATTTGAATGATGGTTGAGGACCCTTATCCCTACGCGGAGGACGGGGCTGCCGGGACGAAGTAGATGCGGAAACCCAGTTGGAAGAGCCGCCAAAAGGCCGAAAACGGACTTGGTTTTGAGGCCAAAAAGATCGGCTGAGTTTGCGCTGCGGGAGAAATTTGCTTTTGCTCCCAGTAGTATCAGAAATGATTTGATTTCGTCTCTCACCAAAGAGGCGACCGCTTTGACACGGTAGAGAAGTCAGGGACCTCCTTGAAGTAGAGTCTGCGCGCCACTCTCGGAGCCATAAGGTTCTTCTTATGGCGATGGCATTAGCCGCCATGAGCGCAGAGCAGGCGGCTGCATCTAAGGATGCATGCACGACATAGTCACCTGCCCGAGAAACCTGATAAGCAAGATTGATTACCTCAGTGGGAAGAGGGTTGTCATGAGAAGATTTAATTATATCTTCCGCCCAGGCCATCATTGTCCTTGCTGCCAAACGGGAAACAGGTGGATCTGTTACCAGGGGAAACAGTCTACTCCTTCGATACCCCAGTTGGAAAAGGATATCGAATTTTGAGTGATTTCTAACCTGAAAAACGTTTGTCAGGACGACCCCTCTGCTCTTGAACAATATCAATAAACTCTTGGTGATTAGCAAATATATGTGAGGTCGCTTAACCCTTTAGAACAGACACGGCGTGATCTGAATTAGAGCCGGGTTGTACATCAACACTCAGGATTTTATAAACTGCTTCTATGCGAGAATCTATGGATTCTTGATATTCTGGTGACTCCGGGTCATCCGCTACATCCGCCTCATACTCAGAGTCATGTTCACTGAATTCCCCTGAAGAGGAATAGCGGGAACCTGAGCTAGCGGATGCTGATCCTCCATCTGAGCCTTTGATGATCCAGATGGATGGATTAGTGGATGGTCCAACCAGAAGCGCCCGCGACGCCGAAGCGCCCGAAGCGCTGCATAGCGGCAGCCGCGGCACAACGCAGAAGCGCCCGGGGCGTGACGCAGAAGAGCCTGTGGCACGACGCAGAAGCGCCCGCGGCGCGACGCAGAAGCGCCCGCGTTACCACCCCAAGGCGGTCACGGCGCGCGACGCAGCGGCGCCCCTGGCACGACCCAGAGGCGCCCGTGGCGCGATTCTGAAGCGCCCGCGACTACACAACCAGGGCGCGGCGGCGGCTCCATAACCAGGCCGCGGCCCACAACTAGACCGATGCGGCAGCTCCACAATTTAGGCAGCGGCGGCTCCACAATTTAGGCCGTGGCGGCGGCTCCACAATTAGGCCGGGCGGCGGCTCCACAAATAGACAGCGGCGCCGGCTCCACCATTAGGCCGCGGCGGCGGCTCCACTAGGCCGCAGCGGCAGCTCCACACTAGACCTCGACGGCGGCTCCACACTAGGCCGCGGCGGCCCCACAACCAGACCGCTGTGGCGACTCCACAATTTAGGCAATTTCACAGCTAGGCTGCGGCACCGGCTCCACCACTAGGCCGCGGCGGCTCCACTAGGCCGCAGCGGCTCCACACTAGACCGCTGTAGGGCTCCACAATTTAGGCTGCTGCGGCGGCTCCACAATTAGGCCGCCGCGGCGGCTTCACAGCTAGGCCGCGGTGCCGGCTCCACCACTAGGCCGCGGGGCGGCTCCACTAGGCCTCAGCGGCGGCTCCACACTAGACCGCGGCGGCGGCTCCACACTAGGCCGCGGCGGCTCCAAAATTAGGCCGCGGCTCCACTAGGCCGTAGCGGCGGCTCCACATTAGAACACGGCGGCAGCTCCACACTTAGACTGCGGCGGCGGCTCCACACTAGGCCGCGGCGGCTCCACAATTAGGCCGCGGCTCCACTAGGCCGCAGCGGCGGCTCCACACTAGACTGCGGCGGAGGCTCCACACTTAGACTGCGGCGGTGGCTCCACACTAGGCCGCGGCGGCTCCACAATTAGGCCGCGGCGGCTTCACAGCTAGGCCGGAGGCGGTTCCACAACTAGGCCGTGGCGCCACATATAGGCCGCGGCAAAGGCTCCAACTAGACCGCGCGGCTGCACACTCTCCATGACGAGTGAGAGAAGACCGTGGCGCGCTGAAGGGAGCCCGCAGCCCTACTCACTGATGTCGGGGCCAGCGGCCCATGCGGTCATGTCTCCTGAACCACCGCACCTCCTCAATCGACCGTCCCTTTGATAGGGAGGTGGAGAGGGATTTATGTCTGCCTCCATTGGCCCAGCCGCTTTCAGTAAAGGCCTGCAGCCTGTACTCACTGATGTCGGGGCCAGTGGCCCATGCGGTCATGTCTCCTCGAACCACCGTACCTCCTCAATCGACCGTCCCTTTGATAGGGAGGTGGAGAGGGATTTATGTCTGCCTCCATTGGCCCAGCCGCTTTCAGTAGAGGCCTGCAGCCTGTATTCACTGATGTCGGGGCCAGCAGCCCATGCGGTCATGTCTCCTCGAACCACCGTACCTCCTCAATCGACCGTCCCTTTGATAGGGAGGTGGAGAGGGATTTTATGTCTGCCTCTATTAGCTTAGCCGCTTTCAGTAGAGGTGGTGAGTGGTATTCGAGGTATCTCATGGGGAGAGCGGCCCATTCAAGGGATCTGTCGCCCCATGGTAGCGTAGCAGGAGGGGGTACGAGAAGATGACACTTCACGTTTCCGCCTGTTGCTGGTTTTGGGAGATCGGGACTTTTCATTAAGACCTGTCGCCCTTCCGTGCGTGGAAGAAAGAAAAATAATAAAAGACAAAAAAAGTGGGGTCTGAGAGCAGACCTTAGTGCCTCCTACAGACACTAAGTAAGAACTGGTTCAGGTCTGAGCCGACGGAGGGTGTATACTGCAGGAGGAGGAAGAGGAGGAGTTAACCTTTTTTTGCTTGTATATTACTTAGTGTCCTCCTAGTGGCAGCAGCATAACACCCCACGGTCTGTGTCTCCCAATGAGACGATGGAGAAAAAAAAATTGCAGCATGCTGAGTAGCAGGGTATATTGGACGGCATGCAAACTGTCAAGTCAGTGAGTGCGGACAGAACATTGGATTACACTCGGATGACATCTGAGTGCAGTCCGATTTTCCGCAAAGTGATAAGATGGAGAAGATAGAGAATTTTTTCCTACATCTTCTCCTCAGTGTGCTCCGATTCTCTCGTGAGATTATTGGATCATGTTAAGCCGACACTGTGATCAGAGGCATTAACTTAATCAATCCCATTATCCAACAGAGGAACTGCACAAGAGTCCACCACAGTCATTAGGTCATTTTGCTATGTCAGCAATACATATTGTTCTCAACAGACAAATCTGTGATATCCTATCTGTAATAGTTTAGTCAAACAAAAAAAGAGGCTTTGGCCGCCCACACAGAACCGACAGGAACCTAAACCCAGACTCATCACTACATCTATATATTGGCCGGGGTCACACTTGCGGGAAACTCGCACGAGTCTCGCACCTCAATACCCGGCACTGCCGCCGGCACTCATAACGAAGCTTTCAGCTGCATAGAAATACTTGCAGCCACACACTCCGGTCCCGAGTGTCGGCGGCAGTGCCAGGTATTGAGGTGCGAGACTCGTGCGAGTTTCCCGCAAGTGTGACCCCGGCCATAGTGAAATAGCTGTGGTCTCCACTGCCCGGACTATTAGGTCCATTGCTAGAATGACCAGAACAATAAATATGTGACTGCAGAGCTCTGGAATCATGCAAGAGCCTGTTAGGGTCCCGTCACACATAGCGACTCACCAGCGATCCCGACAACGATATGCACTTGTCAGGATCGCTGGTGTGTCGCTACATGATCGCTGCTGAGCTGCCAAACAGGCAAATCTCAGCAGCGATCAGGACAGCGACTATGCGGGTAACAAGCGATGCACGTCGCTTAGTTATCCGCAGTGTACGTTAGATACACTCGGTGCTTATAAACCCGCTTTTTACCTTGGTTACCAGCTCCCTGCACCAGCGCGCTGGTATCTAACGTACACATTGGGTTTCTAGGCCGGCGACGCCTAGAAACCCGATGTTTACCTTGGTTACCAGCTCCAGCTCGCTGATTGCTGGTCTCCCGCCTGTCACACGCAGCGATGCGTGCTGGCCAGCAGGAGACCAGCGATCAAAAAATGGTCCAGGACATTCAGCAACAATCAGCGATTCACAGCAGGGGGGCTGATCGTCGCTGCGTGTCACACACTAAGCGAGATCGCTGGCTAGGTCGCCATTGCATCACAAAATCGGTGACGTTTCAGCGATCTCGCTAGTGATCTCTCTTAGTGTAACGGGGCCCTTACACAGAGCGGACATTATAGCGAAGGTGCGATAAGGTGAGGCTCAGCGGGCAATAACTGCAGAACATCCAGGTGTTGGGTGCTGGGTACCACAGTGCACAGCGTTCATCTGCAGATACGGCCGGTCTGCACTGATAGCATCACATATGTGTGGCCCAGCTATGTCAGGCACACATAAATCCAGGAGAATGCACAGGAAGGTAACCGCAACGCTTGATATCCATTCACTTCACTCACACTTTCAGACACACCCATCAGGGGTATAAAACGGAGTGACACGTAGCAGTCAAGAGATTAGTCAGAGTTCAGTTGAGGAGGGAGAGGAGTTCAGTCAAGCTCAGATCAGTCTGTTTCCTGTCTGAGGACAGTGCAGTTCAGTCTCAGTCCAGTCTGGACTTGGAGGATACTGAGAGCTATTCAGTGAGCTCTAGGAGAAAGCTGACATTACCATCGAAAGCTACAAGTGCTTATATTAAGAGCGGGAAGCAGGGCGAAGGGCGCAGTGGAGAAGACAGAGAGAAGTGCTTCGGGTATTGGATTACCTGCACTAGTTCACCGGACACCGGGGTCCGAAGCGTTGCTAGTGCTTCATGCTTAGTAACAAGATAACCGGAGGCTTTCTGGACTACAGGTCGCAGAGAGCAGCCCTAAGCGCTGATACGTAACCGGAGTCAGGGGGAACAAGGACTTTTAGCTAGGCCAAGCATAGAAGGACTTAGTTCTCTCAACATCTGAGAATCAGAGACATAGAAGGCTCCACCACAATGTCAGCCGGGCTTGGCAGCTATTGAGAAAGCTGGAGATTGCAGAGTTAACTTCGCTTCATGCAAGTTTGGACTCACATACTTATGAAGTAAAGGAGGCCTCTAACCTGCTCAGGCGGTTTCCCAAATGTGCATTCTCCACCCCGACCAGCTTCCCGGGATCTTCATGAAACACCTACAAGTAAAGGTATGAAAAGAAGCTACATTGTGTGTGACTGAATTCTTAACTACACCCTGTATCATCACCATAGACTTCCAGGAACCAGTCTTGCCTGTGGGAGACTTACCACCCAGCTGCCCCATAACATCCCCTGTGAAGATCCTTATAGCAGCGCTGGTCCAATTGATCAGATACCACAGGTGGCGTCACGAACTACCTATCCTAATAATCCCCTGTAAATATCCCCCATTGCAAGACCGCCAGGGCCACGGACCGAGTCCCGCTGCCAGTGACATCTCCCATGGAAATCAATGGGCTCGGCTCCGAGTACCCCATAGCCCTGGTATCCACAATTGTGGTGCGAGTCAACTAAACTTGGCGTCACGAACAGGATGCGAAGCTTGCAATTGTGAGTCCTGTGTGCCTATATTGAACTGTTTGGTGAAAAAGACTGTTTGCTGTATTTGGCGCCAAATACCGCCATTTTACCGCCGTATTGGCGCCCTGAGGCGCTGGTGAAGAAGGTGGGCGTGCATTCGTGGGCGTGTACCCCCCCTGTGGCGCGAAAGATATGGCCGCCCTCTCAAAATGCTACTATAATGTGCGGTCCTGCCCCACTGCTAAGGAAATCCGCCTCCTCTTCATCTTCTATGCAAAGAGGAGGAGACGCAAATCCCGCCTCCACGGAAGAGACCAGACAGTTCCTGATGGAAACTACAGTCTGGCCTGGGACGAGATGGCGGAAGGACAGGAGAATCTGTGCGGAGGAGCGGAGGCGTACAAACCCTGCTCACCGGAGGATTTACTGCCTGTGCCGGAGCTGTCCCCAGATCGGGACACTGACCCCGCTATGCTGGAGCTGCAGAAAGAGAATGCGGTGCTCAGAAGATTAATTCAGCGTCATGCAGACATGCAGGAGACAGAGAGACGCTGGCGTGCCCAGACACAGCGGCTGCTGTGGGACGCAGTGCTCTCTCCCACAAGCATAACGCCATCACCTGATTTTCCAAAGTCGCTGATAAAGAAGGCTGAAGGACGACCGGAGGCTGCCCCCAAAAGTGCTGTACCTGATCCCACCGATGCGGAGGTGGAGGAGAAGGAGGCTGAGGAGGTCCTGCCCGGTCCGGAGTGCCAGCCAGGCCAGGAGGCCGCAGCATATTACGGTTCCCCGGTAGGAACAACGGAGGGGTCCCAGCCATCACTGCCGGAAATCGACTGGGACGAGATGGAGCGTCTGGATGATGTGACTTACGACCTCCAAACCGGAAATGCCTGGCAACACTGCGAGAAAGTGAGACAACAGCAGGAGGAAGAGAGAAGGATACAGCGAGACCGACAGGAATGGCATGAAAAGTTCTTCGCTGATAAAGAAACCGTCCGCCGAGATAAAGGTACCCGACGGGAACCGCGGCGTCAGGGGTGCGTCACCGAATTTCAACTCCGCAAGGGCTGGGGCTTTATCCGCGAGCCGGGCCTCTATCCGGGGGTCTTTGTGAGCCGCCGGGACGTGGAGTCCCACTTGCCCATCGGTCATCCTGGAAGGGATCTGATAAATGGGGACATAGTGAGCTACACGCGACACTGGGGTTTAAAGGGATGGTATGCCCTAAATGTCTCTATCGTCAGTGACCCCGTCCCCGACGCCGGTACCGTACACAATACCGAAGCGTCCCAGTCCCGAGCTCCCACAGCATCAGACCGTGCACTGGAGTCGCCCCCTGCTTACTCATCTCAACCTGCATCGCAAGTTACTGTGGCCCCTGCAGCGACGCAATCGGCGTCCTACAGAAAAGAAGTACCCGTTGGGTCCACCGTTAGAATGAGAACTGTGGCCACTCAAACGCTGATAGCAGGCCATGACTTGTTTGTTATGCGATCAAAAGAACACCGCGTCGTTCCAGCCCCAGGAGTGGAAGACGTTATTGAAGTTAGCAAGAGAAATGAAAATCAGTAGGACCCAGACAGGGGTTTACTGCGTCAGGAAATGTAAAAAGTTGGAAGAAGTTTGGCAGAATTGCACTTTATTGTCTTTTACTGATATGTATGAAAATGTTACATAGCTTACATGTTTAAAGTAGAATACCCGGCTGGGTAAAGAGTTTAAGAAGCTAAAGAGTAAATGTAATGTTGATTGCATAAGTATGCATAGAATACCCCGGTTGGGTAAAGCAAGTTAAAGTGAAAGTGAAGAATTATTGATATGTGTTTTAACCCTCATGGACTGCGTGGCTGTGGACTGTGCCAGCCCAAGAACTTGTAATGTAAATAGTTTGCACTACGGTGCCTTATCTTGGTTTTACACGAAACCATTACTAACTACCTCTGAAGAAAAACCCATATGGTGTGGCCTAGAGTGAGGTCTGCAGTCAGAAGTCCTGCAGCCCACCCAGGACCCACGTGGGAGGTTTTTGGTGCGGGTCCTCCACAAGAATATTGTCTTGTATTATGGAAATGTTTTGATATTTTGATACTTTTGTATTTTTCTAATGTACAAATTGTAACGTTCAAGAAGTCTTACCTCCTGGATGGGATGAGTTAAAATGTTGTTGTTATATGCAAAAACAAAAATGTTTTTTCCTTTTCTCTTTTACAGCCCGGAGTGCTGTGTTTAACCAAGGGGGGATGTGTGGCCCAGCTATGTCAGGCACACATAAATCCAGGAGAATGCACAGGAAGGTAACCGCAACGCTTGATATCCATTCACTTCACTCACACTTTCAGACACACCCATCAGGGTATAAAACGGAGTGACACGTAGCAGTCAAGAGATTAGTCAGAGTTCAGTTGAGGAGGGAGAGGAGTTCAGTCAAGCTCAGATCAGTCTGTTTCCTGTCTGAGGACAGTGCAGTTCAGTCTCAGTCCAGTCTGGACTTGGAGGATACTGAGAGCTATTCAGTGAGCTCTAGGAGAAAGCTGACATTACCATCGAAAGCTACAAGTGCTTATGTTAAGAGCGGGAAGCAGGGCGAAGGGCGCAGTGGAGAAGACAGAGAGAAGTGCTTCGGGTATTGGATTACCTGCACTAGTTCACCGGACACCGGGGTCCGAAGCGTTGCTAGTGCTTCATGCTTAGTAACAAGATAACCGGAGGCTTTCTGGACTACAGGTCGCAGAGAGCAGCCCTAAGCGCTGATACGTAACCGGAGTCAGGGGGAACAAGGACTTTTAGCTAGGCCAAGCATAGAAGGACTTAGTTCTCTCAACATCTGAGAATCAGAGACATAGAAGGCTCCACCACAATGTCAGCCGGGCTTGGCAGCTATTGAGAAAGCTGGAGATTGCAGAGTTAACTTCGCTTCATGCAAGTTTGGACTCACATACTTATGAAGTAAAGGAGGCCTCTAACCTGCTCAGCGGTTTCCCAAATGTGCATTCTCCACCCCGACCAGCTTCCCGGGATCTTCATGAAACACCTACAAGTAAAGGTATGAAAATAAGCTACATTGTGTGTGACTGAATTCTTAACTACACCCTGTATCATCACCATAGACTTCCAGGGACCAGTCTCGCCTGTGGGAGACTTACCACCCAGCTGCCCCATAACATCCCCTGTGAAGATCCTTATAGCAGCGCTGGTCCAATTGATCAGATACCACAGGTGGCGTCACGAACTACCTATCCTAATAATCCCCTGTAAATATCCCCCATTGCAAGACCGCCAGGGCCACGGACCGAGTCCCGCTGCCAGTGACATCTCCCATGGAAATCAATGGGCTCGGCTCCGAGTACCCCATAGCCCTGGTATCCACAATTGTGGTGTGAGTCACATACACCAGCACTGCACTGCCTGCACCCCAGCACATTACTGGATAGGACTCCGGATACTCAGGGGAGCTTACAGGTTACACGGTGCAGGATATATGCAAGGGATTGTTATTGGGGGGGGTGTTGTGAATAGGCTGAAAATGAGTTCTGAGCAGAAGCTCCCTCTGGTGGTTACAAACGGTACTGGACTGTCCAGTGAAGATTGTGAGGATTGGGAATCAGGTGTTACTGACTGGTCTTATATAAGGGAGTCGCCTTCCCATCAGGGTTGCCGGTGATCAATTGTTCTGGTCGCAATCCTTGATTCCTGTTTCCTTGGTAGCCTGCTGTGTCGTGTCTGAATCTCCTGCTAACAGATAAGACATTTTCTTCTTTTTGTTTTTGTGCTTGATTTTTGCATTTTGTCCTGCACTTCTGTGGGGGCCTTCAGGGTCCCTCTGGGGGGTTTTGCCCTCTCAGTTCAGTTCAGCCACTGATGTTTGTACATTTGCTTTTTCCAGTTTTTTCAGTGGCTGCTGTTATGTTTTTGGTTACACCAGAGAACTAATTTAGGTGGTAGAGGTCGTGTGATCTCAGGTGTTTTTGAAATTAGTAGAGTTGGTGCTTTTCAGGGTTTTTTGGGATTGCAGTAAGTGCCCTTCCTATCCTTTTCTATTTAGTAAGTTTGGGCCCCAACGTTTGCTCATACTATTTTCTATCTGTGTCAGTATTTCTTCTTGTCTAACCACCATTACATGTTTGGGGGCTTTCTATGTTCTTTGGGGATCTGCTCCGGGGCAGATAGCTTTCCTCTTTCTATCTTTAGGTGTAGTTAGTTTCTCAGGCTGTGACGAGGCGTCTAGGACCAACGTAGGAACGCTCCACGGCTGCCTCTAGTTGTGGTGGTTAGTCAGGGTACTGCAATCTCATAGTTTCCAACTGCTCTGGTGTATTTCCTTTTTTGCCTGCTCTCCTCAGCTACCAAATCATAACAGTATCACCGGCCTAAACTGAAATTTATATGGTACTCACAGAAGGGAAAAATATTGTGGAAAGAAAAAAAAGTTGTCAAGAGTTGTCAGAGATTTTTTTTTTTTTTTCTGTTTGTTGCATTTTTTTTTTTCCCTTTGTATCTCTGGGTGCTGAGGAGGATTTTTTTTTCTCTCTCAATGGAGTTTGCACAGTTGTCTGGCCGTGTGGATCAGCTTGCCACTGAAGTTCGGAGTATTGCTACCTATCTTGCTAGGTTGCCTGTTGTGGAACCTAGGATTCCCATGCCAGATTTGTTTTTAGGGGATCGAGCTAAGTTTCTGAATTTCAAAAATAACTGTAAATTGTTTTTTGCCTTAAAATCTAAGTCCTCAGGGAACGCAGCGCAGCAGGTTCAAATTGTCATCTCTCTCCTGCGCGGCGACCCTCAGGATTGGGCTTTTTCCCTGACACCTGGGGATCCTGTTTTGAGTGATGTTGATGCGTTTTTTCAGGCTTTAGGGTTATTGTACGATGAGCCTAATGTCACTGATCAAGCTGAAAAAACTTTGTTGGCATTAAGTCAGGGGCTTGAGGACGCTGAGTTATACTGTCAGAGATTCCGTAGGTGGGCAGTCCTGACCAAATGGAATGAAGACGCTTTGGCAGCTCTTTTTCGGAAGGGACTGTCAGATAATGTAAAGGATGTTATGGTGGGATTCCCTGTTCCCTCTGGTCTCAATGATTCTATGTCATTAGCGATTCAAATTGACAAACGTTTGCGTGAGCGGAAAGGTATGCGTGGAATGCATCCTCGGATGCATCAGTATATTCAATACGCACCCGTTTTGGTAATAAAGGCAAGAGGAAATGGGAACAAAAAACTGATGAAAGAAAACGAGGCCCTGTGTCTAAGCAGAATAAGGATACCTTAAAGGTAATTAATCTATCTGAACACACCTTTTCCTGTGATGAAATTTCTCTTTTGACAAAGGGTTTCTCTTTCTCACCCAGTATGCAATTTGATCCATTCTTGGCTTTGAAAGATTTACATCTATTTGCACGTTCTCTAATTTTTAAAAAATGGCACCATGATGAACATATTCAACGTAACTTTCCTCTTCCTGAGGAACAACAAGCCCTCCGTATTCTTGAGGAGTTGGCACTTGAACACAATAATCCATCTCTATGTAGGATGCCTCCTTCCATCCTTCCTAAATCTAGAAAGTTTCCCCCTTGTCTCTGTGCCCCAGTGTTGACTTGTTTGTTAAACTTGTCTCTAATGAGTTTGAGAAAATCCCCAGGGTATATCCCGGGGTAATCTTTCTCGCATGGAACTCTCGGGGCTCAAGAGACTTAAAGGCCTTAGGGATGTTGTCTTCAAGCCAGCTGACAAGGGGGGTAACGTGGTTGTTTGGCCACTCAAGCTGTATGTCTCTGAAGCTCAGCGTCAACTTAGGGACACACGCTGTTATAAGAAACTTACGTTTAACCCTTTGATTTCATTCAGGGAGGAACTGAGTAAGATTCTACATAAGGCATTATCTGCTAATGTGATCACTCCTCAAGTTTTGGACACTCTGTTGGTTAAAGATCCCTGTATCCCGACTTTATACCTCTTGCCTAAAGTACACAAATGCCTCCAAAATCCTCCAGGTAGGCCTATTATTTCTGGGGTGGGTGGGCTTACGGAGAACATTGGCAAATATATTGACTCATTCCTCAGACCCCTTGTGGAGACTATACCATCATATCTTAAAGATACTTCAGAATTTTTAAAGAAGATTGACTCCGTACATGTTGATGAGGACATGCTCCTCGTCACATGTGACGTTGAGTCCTTATATACCAATATTCGCCACGAGGATGGTCTGATGGCTGTTTTACATTTTCTTTCGATGACCAATCTCAGTACCAGTGACACCAATTTTTTGATTGATCTTCTACATTTTCTTTTGACTCATAATTTTTTTGTTTTTAACGGATCCTTCTACCTGCAGCTCCAGGGCACCGCGATGGGTGCGGCTTGTGCGCCTTCGTACGCCAATCTGTTCCTGGGGCTGTGGGAGAGGGATCTCTTCTCGTCAGATGGGGGTTCATCAATGGAGCGGGTCATATTTTGGACCCGCTACATTGATGATATTTTCCTCATCTGGCGAGGTACACCGTCTGATTTGCAATTATTTTTTAATAATTTGAATGATAATTGTTTTAATATTCATTTGACCTACAAATTTAACTTTCGGAGTATTGATTTTTTGGATGTCCTGGTAGAGAGAGACTGTAATGGGTCTTTGGTTGCCGATGTTTTCCGTAAAGATACATCGGTTAATTCCGTTTTACATTCATCATCATCCCACCCACCCCATGTGATCAATTCAGTTCCTACAGGTCAATTCTTACGAATTAGAAGAATCTGCTCTTCTAATGAGACATTTGAAGCTCAAGCAGAAGAGATGAAGAAACGTTTTCTTGACCGCGGCTACAGTAAAAGATCAATTAAGAGGGCATACAATCGGGCTAGGAATACTGATAGACAACATCTGCTGTACTCATCCACTAAACGAAAATCTAGGCATCAGGTGAGTCTGGTCACCCAGTTCCACTCTAGATGGAGTGAAATGTATGATGCCATGGATAAATTTTGGCCCATACTACTTGTGGATCCAATTTTGAAAAAATCTATCAGATCGACCATCGGTGGTGGCTCGGAGGTCACAAAATTTGGGTGATCATTTAGTGAGGAGTTATCTCAAACCATCCACCCCTCCTCCCCTCTTTCCCTCTATCCCAACCTCTCGTGCACAGACATGGGGTTCTAGACCTTGTGGCAGTTGTATTGCCTGCCCCAATGTCATTCATGCTACAAACTTCTTCTCATCTGATGGGGGAGTTTGTTATTACTCAATCTATCACCTGCTCCACGAGCATGGTTGTATACTATGGCACGTGTCCGTGCAAGATGATTTATGTGGGCCTTACTACCCGTGCTCTAAAACTACGTGTGCGAGAACATGTTCGGGATATTTTGGCGGCAGCCAAAGTAAATGACATTGGGTCTCTTAAAACTATACCCCGCCACTTTAAAACTCACCACTCTTGTGACCCTTCGGGCTTTTTGGTGAGGGGTATTGACAAATTGGTCCCTAACCTACGGGGTGGAAATTATGGGCGTCTATTAGCACAGAGAGAGGCTAGATGGATCTGGAGGCTTCGTACACTCCACCCTCAGGGTTTAAATGAGTACCTGAGTTTTGCAGCTTTCCTCTGATCACTTGCATGTATGTTTTTTATGGCATCTTTTATTTTATTTGTTTTTAACTCATGATGTATTTTCTTTTTTGATTTTTAGGTTATTACTTACCCTTTATAAATGTTCATGGCATTTTCCAGTCGGAATGGATCTACACTTTATCTCATTCTCTTCACTTCGTCGCAATTAATTATTGATATTATATTGTATATTATATATATAATATTCTTTTTGTTCACTATTATTATATTCTATATATTTTTTATATAGGTGTCACTATGTATTATATATATATGTTTGTTACGGTATTATATGGACATGTATTTTATATAGTTTTTGTACACATTTGTGCACTGTTTCATTGTATATACTGTCCTGCATTATATTTCTATATTAGTTGTCTTCACGTTTACTACATATTTTCTTATTTTTATTCATATAATTCACTGTTGGCGTGGGTTATACATTTTTGTGTATTTCACTTACTGTTTGTCTTTTATGTGCTCCTTCATTTTTTGCTCCCGTGCGCATGCGTGCTCCCCGCCCGCTGGTTGCTGTCCTGACGGCGTCTCTAATCGGCAGTTGCTGGGGACGCGCTCTCAGCTGGCTCACCTCACTTGTGGGCGTGCTGAGTGACGCGTCTCGGCTCGGCTGATGACGCACTCGGGGTCAGTTACTTCCGGGTGGTGGGGTTACGCATGCGCCGCTCTGAGGGCTCGGAGCCTTGATACAGCTTTTCCGATTGGTCCCTATGGATATATATACTGCTTTGGTATATGTGTTGCCATACCCCCGGAAGAAGGCACTGCGCCGAAACGCGCGTTGGGGTGGCAGGGACGCGGTCTCACTCAGGTATTCAAGCTGGGCCATTTGTTCATTTTACTGGTAGCATGGACCGTTTTTGTGTTAATGTTGTACTCTAGTCCTGACTTTGATGTGTGTTATATTACTCCTGTTTACATTGTCATCCAATGTGACTAGTCACTTTATGCACTTTTTACTTGGTCCTTGCATTACCATTGTTATATATATGGTACCCTCCAGGTGCTTGTTCCCTGGTGTCTCCGCTTTCCCTGCTTAGTCGGTTTTTTCACTGCCATCCCTGGTAATTTTAATATTTGATGTTTACTTCTAATAAAAAAATTTTGTATTTTGTCATTATGAGTAGTGCTATTTCCTTTATTTGATTTCCATTAATTTGCACGTTATACTCTATGTATATCCTGTATTACACCTTTTTGGTGTTTTTTGGTCTGGTTTATAAGATTGATGCGTGGAATAATGTTGCCTTGTGAACCTGCTTCTGAATCCATGCAGTGTGATAGAGTGGTTTCTGGGGCACAGCGTCATGAATTTCGAAAGCGCAATGGGTTATGTTTCTACTGTGGTGATGCCTCTCATGCTATTTCAGTCTGCCCTAAGCAGGGAAGACGTTTTGCACGCTCAGTTGTCTTGGGTAGTGTTCAGACTAAGTTTTTATTAACTGTTACCCTGATATGCTCTCTGTCCTCATTTTCTGCTCAGGCTTTTGTTGATTCTGGAGCAGCTATTAACCTGATGGATTATGATTTTGCTAAACGTTGTGGGTTTCCCTTGATACCCCTACGGAAGTCTATTCCCCTACTGGGGATCGATTCTACCCCTTTGGCTGAGAATAAACCTCAGTTCTCTACTCAGGTGATAATGAGGGTAGAACCTGCAAAAAAGGCTGCACTCAAGCATACTAAAGCATGACAACATGGAATACATGAAATTTAGAATAGCAATATGGCTTTGGAATATAAGGAAAAATTTGAGACGCTTAGTATAAACATTTGGCCAAACATTTTAAAGCCCACCAACCATCGTCAAGGTGGTCTCAATTCTGGTGAGTCCCTGATCTAATGTGAACATACCTCTAATAGGCTGATATCTGAATTTCTGGGTGAATATGCACCTCTGTCAGTAATGCCTGCATTTTTGGGTAAAGTAGGGACCTGGTGTAATTAAAATCACCACCTGGTGGGGGCGGAGTGCTCGGTCAGCAAGCTAACATTCAATAGACAAAAAAACCTGACTGGCACATCCAGACTAATGTGAACTAGGTGCAAACCAAGGGAAGCTACCCCCATGTAAAACATACAAAAAAAGGCTGCACTCAAGCATACTAAAGCATGACAACATGGAATACATGAAATTTAGAATAGCAATATGGCTTTGGAATATAGGAAAATAAGGAAAAATTTGAGACGCTTAGTATAAACATTTGGCCAAACATTTTAAAGCCCACCAACCATCGTCAAGGTGGTCTCAATTCTGGTGAGTCCCTGATCTAATGTGAACATACCTCTAATAGGCTGATATCTGAATTTCTGGGTGAATATGCACCTCTGTCAGTAATGCCTGCATTTTTGGGTAAAGTAGGGACCTGGTGTAATTAAAATCACCACCTGGTGGGGGCGGAGTGCTCGGTCAGCAAGCTAACATTCAATAGACAAAAAAACCTGACTGGCACATCCAGACTAATGTGAACTAGGTGCAAACCAAGGGAAGCTACCCCATGTAAAACATACAAAAAAAGGCTGCACTCAAGCATACTAAAGCATGACAACATGGAATACATGAAATTTAGAATAGCAATATGGCTTTGGAATATAAGGAAAAATTTGAGACGCTTAGTATAAACATTTGGCCAAACATTTTAAAGCCCACCAACCATCGTCAAGGTGGTCTCAATTCTGGTGAGTCCCTGATCTAATGTGAACATACCTCTAATAGGCTGATATCTGAATTTCTGGGTGAATATGCACCTCTGTCAGTAATGCCTGCATTTTTGGGTAAAGTAGGGACCTGGTGTAATTAAAATCACCACCTGGTGGGGGCGGAGTGCTCGGTCAGCAAGCTAACATTCAATAGACAAAAAAACCTGACTGGCACATCCAGACTAATGTGAACTAGGTGCAAACCAAGGGAAGCTACCCCATGTAAAACATACAAAAAAAGGCTGCACTCAAGCATACTAAAGCATGACAACATGGAATACATGAAATTTAGAATAGCAATATGGCTTTGGAATATAAGGAAAAATTTGAGACGCTTAGTATAAACATTTGGCCAAACATTTTAAAGCCCACCAACCATCGTCAAGGTGGTCTCAATTCTGGTGAGTCCCTGATCTAATGTGAACATACCTCTAATAGGCTGATATCTGAATTTCTGGGTGAATATGCACCTCTGTCAGTAATGCCTGCATTTTTGGGTAAAGTAGGGACCTGGTGTAATTAAAATCACCACCTGGTGGGGGCGGAGTGCTCGGTCAGCAAGTTAACATTCAATAGACAAAAAAACCTGACTGGCACATCCAGACTAATGTGAACTAGGTGCAAACCAAGGGAAGCTACCCCCATGTAAAACATACAAAAAAAGGCTGCACTCAAGCATACTAAAGCATGACAACATGGAATACATGAAATTTAGAATAGCAATATGGCTTTGGAATATAAGGAAAAGGGGCACTCCGCCCCCACCAGGTGGTGATTTTAATTACACCAGGTCCCTACTTTACCCAAAAATGCAGGCATTACTGACAGAGGTGCATATTCACCCAGAAATTCAGATATCAGCCTATTAGAGGTATGTTCACATTAGATCAGGGACTCACCAGAATTGAGACCACCTTGACGATGGTTGGTGGGCTTTAAAATGTTTGGCCAAATGTTTATACTAAGCGTCTCAAATTTTTCCTTATATTCCAAAGCCATATTGCTATTCTAAATTTCATGTATTCCATGTTGTCATGCTTTAGTATGCTTGAGTGCAGCCTTTTTTTGTATGTTTTACATGAGGGTAGAACCTGATCATCAGGAGATTTGCAAATTTTTGGTTCTGTATAATCTGCATGACATTATCGTACTGGGTTCCCTTGGTTACAGTCTCATAATCCTGTTTTGGATTGGAAATCTGTGTCTGTTACCAGTTGGGGCTGCCAATGTGTTAATACCAACACTCCTGTTTTTTCTGCCTCCCCCCAGGCTCAGGATGTTCCTGACTTTTTGATTGATTTTTCTGATGTGTTTAGCGAAAGTAAATCTGCATCCTTACCTCCCAATAGGAGCTATGACTGCGCTATTGAATTAGTGCCTGGTAGTAAATTCCCTAAAGGTCGCCTTTTTAACTTGTCTGTACCTGAACATGACGCTATGCGGTCTTATATCAAGGAGTCATTGGAGAAGGGTCATATCAGACCATCCTCTTCACCCTTAGGTGCTGGTTTTTTCTTTGTGGCCAAAAAGGATGGTTCATTAAGGCCGTGTATTGATTATCGTCTCTTGAACAATATTACTGTGAAATATCAATATCCTTTACCCTTGATCTCTGATCTGTTTTCCAGGGTGAAAAACGCTACTTGGTTTACCAAGCTTGACCTCAGGGGGGCATATAACCTTATTCGCATTAAGCACGGGGATGAATGGAAGACGGCATTTAATACCCCTGAAGGGCATTTTGAGTACCTTGTGATGCCCTTTGGGCTCACTAATGCTCCTTCTGTCTTCCAGTCCTTCATGAATGACATTTTCAGGGATTTTGTGGATAAATTTCTGATTGTTTATTTGGATGATATCTTGATTTTTTCCAATGACTGGGACTCTCATGTAAAACATGTTCGGACTGTGTTCCAGATTTTGAGAGAGAATGCTCTGTATGTGAAGGGATCAAAGTGTCTTTTTGGCGTTCAGAGGATCTCATTTCTGGGATTCATTTTGTCCCCATCTGTTATTGAAATGGACCCGGTCAAAGTTCAGGCCATCTGTGATTGGGTCCAACCTACTTCATTAAAGGCTCTTCAAAGATTCTTGGGTTTTGCCAATTTTTATCGTAAATTTATTGGTAATTTCTCTGTTATTGTTAAACCATTAACTGATTTGACCAAGAAGGGTTCTGATGTGGTGAATTGGCCTCCTGAGGCAGTCTCTGCATTTCAGGAACTTAAGCAGAGATTCACTTCTGCTCCTGTTCTACGGCAGCCTGATGTTTCTCTGCCATTTCAGGTGGAGGTTGATGCCTCTGAAATTGGGGCAGGTGCCGTTTTGTCCCAAAGAGATCCAGAGACCTCTAAAAGTAACCCTTGTGCCCTTTTCTCTCGAAAATTCTCTCCTACTGAACGTAATTATGACGTGGGTAATCGGGAGTTATTGGCCATGAAGTGGGCTTTTGAAGAGTGGAGACATTGGCTGGAGGGAGCCAAACATCAGGTGGTGGTCCTTACGGATCATAAGAACCTAGTTTATCTAGAATCTGCCAAGCGACTTAATCCTAGACAGGCCAGGTGGGCCTTGTTTTTCACACGTTTTAATTTTGTGGTTTCATTTCTTCCTGGCACTAAAAATGTTAAGGCGGATGCCCTCTCAAGGAGTTTCCTGGCGGACTCTCCTGAGTTATCTGATCCTTCTGTTATTTTGAAAGAGGGTGTAGTTCTTTCCGCCATCTCGCCCAATTGAGACTGGCTCTGGAGGGGTGTCAGGAGGATAAGCCCGAGCGCTGCCCTGTTGGGAAATTGTTTGTCCCGGACCAGTGGAAAAAGAGTGTAATGTCTGAGATTCATTGTTCCACGTTGGCCGGTCATCCTGGAATTTTTGGTACCAAAGACTTGGTTAGTCGGTCCTTTTGGTGGTCTACCTTGTCTCGTGATGTCAGGGAGTTTGTGCAGTCCTGCGGGACTTGCTCTCGCTCCAAGCCTTGCTCTCGTTCTAGTGTTTTGTTGATGCCATTACCTGTGCCCAAGAGACCATGGACCCATATCTCTATGGATTTCATTTCCGACCTCCCTGTTTCTCAGAGAATGACCGTCATCTGGGTGATTTGCGATAGGTTTTCCAAGATGATACATCTTGTGCCATTACCTAAGTTGCCTTCCTCCTCTGAATTGGTGCCTTTGTTCCTTCAGCACGTGGTTCGTTTACACGGCATTCCTGAGAACATTGTGTCTGACAGAGGAGTCCAGTTTGTTTCCAGATTTTGGAGGACCTTTTGTTCTAAAATTGGTGTTCAATTGTCTTTCTCCTCGGCGTTTCATCCTCAGACCAATGGTCAAACTGAGAGAACAAACCAGACATTGGAGACTTATCTAAGATGCTTTGTGTCTGCTGATCAGGATGACTGGGTCTCTTTTTTGCCTTTGGCTGAGTTTGCTCTTAATAATAGGGCTAGCTCTGCCACTTTGATGTCTCCATTTTTCTGTAATTCTGGGTTTCACCCTCGATTTTCTTCAGGACAGACGGAGGCTTCTGTCTGTCCAGGTGTTGACTCTGTTGTGGAGCGTATGCAACAGATTTGGGACCAGGTAGTGGAGAGGTTGTTAACCGGCATAGGACTGATGGTCCTCGGTTTAAAGTGGGGGACTTGGTCTGGTTGTCCTCAAGAAATATTCCTATGAGAGTGGCATCTCCTAAATTTAAGCCTAGGTTCCTTGGACCTTATAAGATCATGGAGATTCTTAATCCTGTTTCTTTTCGTTTGCTTCTTCCAGGGACATTTAAGATCCATAACGTGTTCCACAAGTCCTTGTTGAAGACGTTTGTTGAGCCAGTGGTTCCTACTACTGTGCCTCCTGACCCTGTTTTGGTTGAGGGCAATCTGGAGTATGTGGTTGAGAAAATATTGAATTCTCGTTTTTCTAGACGGAAACTCCAGTATTTGGTTAAATGGAGAGGTTATGGTCAGGAAGACAATTCTTGGGTGTTTGCTTCGGACATCCATGCTAGGAGACTCATCCGTGCGTATCATAGAACTCATCCTGACCGACCTGGTTGCTCAAATGAGGGTTCGGTGACCCTCCTCAAGGGGGGGTACTGTTGTGAATAGGCTGAAAATGAGTTCTGAGCAGAAGCTCCCTCTGGTGGTTACAAATGGTACTGGACTGTCCAGTGAAGATTGTGAGGATTGGGAATCAGGTGTTACTGACTGGTCTTATATAAGGGAGTCGCCTTCCCATCAGGGTTGCCGGTGATCAATTGTTCTGGTCGCAATCCTTGATTCCTGTTTCCTTGGTAGCCTGCTGTGTCGTGTCTGAATCTCCTGCTAACAGATAAGACATTTTCTTCTTTTTGTTTTTGTGCTTGATTTTTGCATTTTGTCCTGCACTTCTGTGGGGGCCTTCAGGGTCCCTCTGGGGGCTTTTGCCCTCTCAGTTCAGTTCAGCCACTGATGTTTGTACATTTGCTTTTTCCAGTTTTTTCAGTGGCTGCTGTTATGTTTTTGGTTACACCAGAGAACTAATTTAGGTGGTAGAGGTCGTGTGATCTCAGGTGTTTTTGAAATTAGTAGAGTTGGTGCTTTTCAGGGTTTTTTGGGATTGCAGTAAGTGCCCTTCCTATCCTTTTCTATTTAGTAAGTTTGGGCCCCAACGTTTGCTCATACTATTTTCTATCTGTGTCAGTATTTCTTCTTGTCTAACCGCCATTACATGTTTGGGGCTTTCTATGTTCTTTGGGGATCTGCTCCGGGGCAGATAGCTTTCCTCTTTCTATCTTTAGGTGTAGTTAGTTTCTCAGGCTGTGACGAGGCGTCTAGGACCAGCGTAGGAACGCTCCATGGCTGCCTCTAGTTGTGGTGGTTAGTCAGGGTACTGCAATCTCATAGTTTCCAACTGCTCTGGTGTATTTCCTTTTTTGCCTGCTCTCCTCAGCTACCAAATCATAACAGGGGGATTTGTTATGTGGGATCCTGCCAAGCAGAGACAACTGTGGGTTCAGGCCTGATCATACTCCAGAATCAGAGGCAATATATACATATACACTCATATTCTCAGAGAAACACATACTGTATACTACATACTACAGACACACTATTACATACACAAGAAACCTACGCATCCATTCACACACAGGAAAGCACACACTATACACACATACACTATACATTACATATACTCACTGCTTGCCCCATCCCAGGACACCAGGGGCAGAGGTCAGTGCTCCATATGGGCCCCAGCACAGGAGGAAACAGGGAGCTGCCGCCTCCTCTGAGTCTGCAGACAGGATCTCCCCCTCCTCCTCTCTCGGTCCGACTGCCTCCTGTGATCCCAGGACGGCAGCTGCAGAGGAAGGAGTTATGGAGGGGACAGTGTACAGAGGCACCAGCAGGACCTGTCAGCAGCTAGCCTCAGGAATTGTGGGGGCTGGGGCTCCTTCCAGCAGTGGAGGGAGCAGCACTACATCTGGAGCCAGGAGGGGGCAGCATCAATTTGTGACACTGCCACCTACTGGTCCACTGTAATTGTCACACACCAAGGAGATTTCTGGCTCTGAGCTCCTCCTGCTTTATCCCTCACTGCCGTTGTCCTGATCAGCCGGAGGGTGAGGGGGAGAGAAGATGGAGGAGGAGCCAGTACTGGAGGCGGCACCCAGCTCTGCACAGGAGCAATGCTCAGGACTTTGTGCATCAGGTCTCTTGCACTGAGGGCTCCCACTGCCGCCCAGCAGGTGGCGCCGTCTGAGGCAACAAGCTCAAGTTGCCTCATTATAGGTGCGCCCATGGCAGCTTGCGGAACTACCGTGGTGGTAGGTGAAGCAGCTGCAGCAGGGACGATCCCCCTTCTAGCCCGGGCCCTGTGGCAGCTGCTTCCACAATAGTTCCGCCCCTGTAGTACATTACTTCCATTTAAAGGTGCTGTACCCACAGTCCTAGTGTCCCACCGGCAGCGCAGCACACCCCGCTCTCCTTATCACCGCCTATGAAGCCAACATCGTGGCGATGGCCCCGATCACATCAGACAACGCCGCCCCCTTCTCTTAAATAAAATGGCGTCAAAGTGCGGTATGCGCATGAGCTGACTGTGATGCTGGAGGCTTCTGACAGAAGGACACATCTCCAGTTATACTATAGATATGTATATATATATATATATATATATATATATATATAGTATATATACAGGGTGGTCCAAAAGTAGGTGGACAGTATGTATATGTATGCTATTATTTTCTGTCCACCTACTTTTGGACCACCCTGTGTTATATATATATATATATATATATATATACAGTCATGACCTATCGTGTTAGCTTAGCACACTTTAAATTGTAAAATATTTCTTAATTTCTAACCATTGTGTGACACTTTCCAAAATTGTGGATAAACAAGTTTGTTTCTAGCATGTGATACTCGTTCAGGTGACAGGTGGGGGCATTGAACCTACAACCCCATGTCTGTGCCTGTCAGTAAGCTCTAAACCTGTAGGAAAAGGTATGCGCAGTGGTTCCGGAGACCACTTCATGTAACTTCCATGATCTCAGCACATCCACCTAACATCACGTAGCCTCAGGTATGACACTCCGACTACACCCGCCATGGTGACCTGGTGTAGCATCTTCATGCCATGACACTCTATGATCCCCCTGGGGTGGGGAAACCACTTCATGTAACTTCCATGATCTCAGCACATCCACCTAACATCAGGTAGCCTCAGGTATGACACTCCGACTACACCCGCCTGGCGACATGGTGTAGCATCTTCATGCCATGACACTCTATGATCCCTGGTTCCACCGCACACAATTATATAGACAAGCCCCAGCTCTATTTATATGCCGGTAATGGCACATAACTTTACCTTAGGGAGACTAAAAAAAAAAAATTTCAAAATTGACCTGCTGACAAAATCCCACCCCTGCTGACAAATTGACCCACCCCTGCAGAGAAAATGACCCACCCCTGCTGAATATTTAGGAGAAATTCGTTGAGAAGTCGGTTGTTTTTCCCACCAGCTCATTTGCATATATTCATGAACAAGTGCTGTGATTGACTCCCACCAGCTCATTTGCATATATCCATGAACAAGTGTTGTGATTGGCTGGCTGTAGAATGCTGCAACTCCAGCCATCTTAGAGAAGGGAGCAGGACAGGTTGGCTGAAGGAGGGACATGACTTCACATATTAACAAAAAGGGGGCCCAACTCAGGGCCGTATTGTCACTAGACACCAGAGGACAGGTGTCTATGGCGGAAGGCTGCAAGGGGCAGCGCCACCATGAATGAGTATAGAAAAATAATTTCCCCCTGCTTCACCTCTGGACCAAGTGTCAGTATCGCCATTTTATTTTGGTGGGGAAATCTGTATAACTAGTTTTCTATTTACTTTAGATCGTTCTATCCATCCATCCTTCCCATACATAATCTAGGGTGTCATAATATATATATAATATATATTAATCTTATATATGCTACTGATCCCGATCTACACCCGGGTGGCGTGCATTTTTATTCAAGAAATGTACTACATCATCAACATAGTGCGCACGAACTGCCCATCACCATTATAATAATACTAGTGATGAACCCGTTCTACGCCCGGGTGGCAAGCATTTTTATAGGTACATGGTCTCCCATTCTGGTATGTGCTTCCCCCCTCCTATTCTGGTATGCATGGCACCCCTCATCCCTATCCTGGTATGTATGGTCCCCTCACCCCCACCCAAATCTACTATGCATGGCACCCCATTCCTCATCCTGGTATGCAAGGTCACCTCCTGCCCAGAGGATTGGTGCAGCGCAGGAGAAGTCTTGGAGTCGGTAGTGGGAGGTACGGATTAGTGCAGAGGTTAGTCGAAAGTCGTTTGCAGAGCGCAGCAGTCGGTTAGGCCGATAGATAGAAATGAGGGAGGAGATGTAGGGGGGTGCTGCATTGTGGAGAGCTTTGTAGGTGAGAACAAGTACTTTGAATTGGATCCTATAATGAATGGGCAGCCAATGTAAGGACTGGCGAAGAGTGGATGCGTCCGAGTACCGATTAGCCAGATGGATGACACTGGCTGCTGCATTAAGTATGGACTGGAGAGGGGATAGTCGAGTAATGGGGAGGCCAAGTAATAGAGCGTTGCAGTAGTCCAGGCGGGAGTGGATCAGGGCGACAGTGAGGGGTTTCGTTGTTTCCATGGTGAGAAAAGGGCGGATTCTAGAGATGTTCTTTAGGAGTAGGTGGCAAGAGCGGGCAAGAGATTGTATATGGGAGGTGAAGGAGAGATTGGTGTCAAACATAAACACCCAGACAGCGAGCCTGTGGCCGGGGTGTTATTATGGTGCCACCCACAGAGAGGGAAATGTCAGATTTAGGGAGGTTAGTAGATGGCGGGAGCAGAAGAAGTTCAGTTTTGGAGAGGTTGAGTTTCAGATAGAGAGCGGACATGATGTTGGAGACTGCGGACAGACAGTCGGTGGCGTTCTGTAGTACAGCTGGGGTAATGTCGGGGGATGACGTGTATAGTTGTGTGTCATCAGCATAAAGAATCTTTTAAGATGGTACTGAAAGCCAAATCTGTTGATGGTCTGTCAAATTGGGGCCGTGTAGAGAGAGAAGAGAAGGGGGCCAAGGACTGAGCCCTGAGGTACCCCGACAGCGATAGGAAGAGGAGATGACGTGGAGCCAGAGAACAAAACACTGAAGGAGCGGTCAGAAAGATAGGAAGAGAACCAGGAGAGAGCAGTGTCCTTAATGCCTAGTGACTGGAGCCTAGAGAGTAGGAGACGGTGGTCAACAGTGTCGAAAGCTGCAGAAAGGTCGAGAAGAATGAGCAGAGAGTGGTCACCGTCACGTTTTGCAGTCAGAAGGTCATTGGTCACTTTGATGAGTGCAGTTTCAGTCGAGTGTAGGGGGCGGAAGCCGGACTGTGAAGGGTCTAGGAGGGAGTGAGTGGAGAGGTAACGGGTAAGGCGGGAGTAGACAAGGCACTCCAAAAGTTTAGAGATGAAAGGGAGATTGGAGTCTGGTCTGTTGTTGTTTTTGCAGAAAGGGTCGAGAGCGGGTTTCTTTAGTAATGGAGTAATGATGGAGTGTTTGAAGGAGGATGGGAAAATGCCAGAAGAGAGTGAGAGATTAAAGATTATAGTTAGGTGAGTTGTGACAACTGGAGAGAGTGATTGGAGGAGATGTGAGGGCATGGGGTCGGTAGTGCATGTAGTCGGACGAGAGGAGGAGAGGAGACTGGAGACTTCTTCTTCTGTGATGGGATCAAATGTGGAAAGTGAGCCAGGGGAAATGCAGGGAGGGATGGGAGTCACAGCACTTGGTGGTTGGGAGCAGATTTCCATTATCCCTATGTCCGGTTCGTGCGCTCTGCTATGTTGACGTTGTAGTACATTACTTCAATAAACTGGAGCCGGAGTCAGCGCGTGCGCATATTGCGATTTCCGGCGCCATTTTATTGACGTTCTGTAATATAAAATGAAAGGGAACCTGTCACCAGAAATAACGCTGTTACACTGCAGATAAGGGGTTATTGTGCAGGTTAATAGCGACATTATGCTGCTCGGCGCCTACATGCAGTCGAATGCAGCTGGGCAAAAATGAATGTTATTCCCCCCCAGCATTCAATATCAGTCATGGAGGCGGGGGCGCTGCAGCCTCTGTCACTGCTCTGAATATATAGGGCGGCCGCTGTAACCGCGCCCCAGCCCCTGACTGATTCTGGCTCTACATTGAGGCCGGTTGTCAGTCAGTGCAGGCGCCAGGCAGCATAATAACGCTTTTAACCTGTACATTAACCGCATATCTGCAGTTTTGCAGCGTTATTTCTGGTGACAGGTTCCCTTTAATTTTGTAGTACATC
>JARQOD010000003.1:137273020-137341466 GCA_033576555.1 Oophaga sylvatica
TCCTATTACCCCATAAACCTCCCCCCCCCTTTCTCCTATAACCCCCCCAAAAAATTTTCCCCAATTACTCCTTAACCCCCTATTTCTCCTCCTTTTACTCCATTACCCCCCTATATCTCCCCTTTTACTCCATATCCCCCCTTTTCCCTCCTATTCCCATAAAAACCTCCCTATATCTCCTTCTATTACCCCATTAACCCCCCATATTCTCCTATTACTCCATATAACCTCCCAAATTCCCCCTATTACCCATAAACTCCCTTTATTCCTTTTATTACTCCATATAACCCCCTATATTTTCCTCCTATTACCCCATATAACCTCCTATTCCCTCCCCCTGTTATCCATAAAACCCCCCTATATCTTCCCCAATTACCCCATGTAACCTCCCTATATCTCCTCCATTACTCCACTTGACCCCCCTATACTCCGCTATTACTCTTATCCCCCTATACCTCCTATTCCCTTTAAAACCCTCCCTATATCTCCCCCTTTTACTCCATAAACCTCCCTAATTCCCCCTATTACTCCATAAACCCCCCCTTTGTCTCCTCCATTCCCATTTAACCTCCCAATTCCCCTATTCTCCATAAACCTCCCTTTTTCTCCTCCATTACTCTATACCCTCCCATATCTCCCCTATTACCCATTCACCTCCCTATTCCCTCCTTTTACCCCATAAAACCCTCCCTATTTCTCCTTCTATTACTCCATATAACCCCCCCTAAATCTCCCCAATTACTCCTTTTAACCTCCCTTTTTCCCCTCCTATTACTCCACTTAACCTCCCTATATCTCCTCCATTACTCCTATAACCTCCCTATTCTCCTCCTATTACTCTATATCACCTCCACATATCTCTCCTATTACCCATATCACCTCCCTATATCTCCTCCTATTACTCCCATATAACTTCCCTATATCTCCCTTCATTACTCCATATAACCTCCCTAATCTCCCCAATTACTCCTTAACCTCCATATCTCCTCCTATTACTCCACTTGAACCTCCCTATATCTCCCCTATTACTCCATATTAACCTCCCTATATCTCTCCTATTACTCCATATAACCTCCCTATATCTCCTCCTATACTCCATATAACCTCACTATATTCCTCCTATTACTCCATATAACCTCCCTATTCTCCCTATTACTCCATATAACCCCCTATATCTCCTCCTATTACTCCATATAACCTCCCTATATACTCCTTCTATACCCATTAACCCTCCCTATCTCCTCCTATTACTCCATATATCCTCCCTATATCTCCTCCTATTATCATATAATCTCACTATATCTCCCTATTACTCCATATAACCTCCCTATATCTCCTCCTTACTCCAATAACATCCCTTATCTCCTCCTTTACTCCATATAACCTCCTATATCTCCTCCTTTACTCATAAACCTCCCTATATCTCCCCTATTACTCCATATAACCTCCTATATTCCTCCTATTACTCCATATAACCCCCTATTATTCTCCTCTATTACTCCATTAACTCCTATATCTCCTCCTTTACTCCATATAACCTCCCATATCTCCTCCTATTACTCCATATATCCTCCCTATATCTCCTCCTATTATCCATATAACCTCCCTATATCTCCCCATTACTCCTATAAACTCCCTAATCTCCTCCTATCACTCCATATAACCTCCCTATATCTCCTCCTATTTCTCCATATAACCCCTATATCTCCTCCTATTACTCCATATAACCTCCCTATATCTCCTCCTATTACTCATATAACCTTCCTATATCTCCTCCCATTACTCCATATATCCTCCTATATCTCCTCCCTATCACTCCATATAACCTCCCTATTCTCCTCCTATTACTCATATAACCTCCCTATATCTCCTTCTATTACTCCATATACCTCCCTATATCTCCTCCTATTACTCCATATAACCTCCCTATATCTCCTTCTATTACTCCATATAACCTCCCTAAATCTCCTCCTATTACTCCTTAATCCTCCCTATATCTCCTCCTATTACTCCTATAGACCTCACTATATCTCCTCCTATTACTCAATATAACCTCACTGTATCTCCTCCTATTACTCAATATAACCTCCCTATATCTCCTCCTGTTACCCCATATAACCCCCCTATATCTCCTATTACTCCATAAACCTCCCTATATCTCCTTCTATTACTCCATATAACCTCCCTATATCTCCTCCTATTACCCCATAACCTCCCAAATATTTTCCTCCTGTTACTCCATATAACCTCCCCTAATCTTCCCCAATTACTCCACTTGACCTCCCTATATCTCCCCTATTACCCCATATAACCTCCCTATATCTCCTCCTATTACTCCTTATAACCTCCCTATATCTCCCCCTATTACTCCATATAACCCCCCTATGTCTTCTCCTATACTCCTAAAAACCTCCCTATACTCCTCCTTTTTACTCTTAAAACCTCCCTATAGCTCCTCTATTACTCTATATCACCTCCCTAATCCCCTCCTATACTCCAACACCTCCCTATTCTCCTCCTATTACTCCATATAACCTCCCTATATCTCCTTCTATTACTTCATATACCTCCCCTAAATCTTCCCCAATTACTCCTTGTAACCTCCCTATATCTCCTCCTATTACTCCACTTGACCTCCCTATATCTCCCCTATAAAACTCCATATTATAACCTCCCTATATCTCCTCCTATTACTCCATATAACCTCCCTATATCTCCTCCTATTACTCCATATAACCTCACAAATATCTCCTCCTATTACCCATATAACCTCCCTGTATCTCCCCTATTACTCCATAAAACCTCCCTATATCCCCCTCCTACTACTCCATATAACCCCCCTATATCTCCTCCTATTTCTCCATATAACCTCCCTAATCTCCTCCTATTACTCCATATAGCCTCCCTATATCTCCTCCTATTACTCCATATAACCTCCCTATATTCCCCCTATTACTCCAATATACCTCCCCTATATACCCCTATTACTCCATAAATCCTCCCTAATCTCCTCCTATTACTCCATATAACCTCCCTATATCTCCTCCTATTACTCCAAAACCTCCCTATATCTCCCTATTACTCAAATAACCTCCCTATATCTCCTCCCATTACTCCCTATAACCTCCCTATATCTCTCCTATCACTCCATATAACCTCCCTAATATTCCTCCTATTACTCCATATAACCTCCCTATATCTCCCCCTATTACTCCATTAACCTCCCTATATCTCCCTATTACTCCATATAACCCCCTATACTCCTCCTATTACTCCATAAACCCCTATATCTCCTCCTATTACTCAATAACCTCCCTATATCTCCTCCCATACTCCATATTCCTCCCTATATCTCCTCCATCACTCCATATAACCCCCTATATCTCCTCCATTACTCCATAAACCTCCCTATATCTCCTTCTATTACTCCATATAACCTCCCCTATACTCCTATTACTCCATATAACCTCCCTATATCTCGTCCTATTACCCCATATATCCTCCCTATATCTCCCTCTATTACTCCAATAACCTCACCTATATCTCCTCCTATTACTCCATATAACCTCCCTATATCTCCTCCTATTACTCCATATAACCTCCCTATATCTCCTCCTATTACTCCATATAACCGCCCTATTTCTCCTCCTATTACTCCATATCACCTCCCTATATCTCCTCCTATTACTCCATATCACCTCCCTATATCTCCTCCTATTGCTCCATATAACCTCCCTATATCTCCTTCTATTACTCCATATAACCTCCCTATATTCCTATTACTCCACATAACCTCCCTATATCTCGTCCTATTACTCCATATACCTCCCTATATCTCCCCCTATTACTCCATATAACCTCACCTATATCTCCTCGTATTACTCCATATATCCTCCCTATATCTCCTTCTATTACTCCATATAACCTCCCTATATCTCCTCCTATTACTCCATATAACTCCACTATATCTCCTCCTATTACTCCATATAACCTCCCTATATCTCCTCCTATTACTCCATATAACCTTTCTATATCTTCTCCTATTACTCCATATATCCTCCCTATATCTCCTCCTATTACTCCATATAACCTCCCTATTTCTCCTCCTATTACCCCATATAATCTCACTATATCTCCCCCTATTACTCCATATAACCTCCCTATATCTCCACCATTACCTTGTATAATATCTTCCTATAATATTCCTTATCCTTTTACCATAGAGTGGATGGATCTCAGATTCTCTATTATGACCTAAATGTGAAGAAAACTGTATCTTCGAATAGTTGTGACCAATACCCCTACTCCCACCTCCTCGGCTGATGACGCTCATGAAGCCACATTAAATGTCACTTTTCCGAATGAACTGATTTTTGTCGCCACGCGTCCAGTAAGTAGTAACACCACAGATTATTGTCACCCTATATTACTAGATCTCTATACTATTTTTGTTGTATTATTGCTTTGACAGGTTGGCGCTTGTGTCTTCGAAGGTGCTCTGTTGTGTCACCTCGGGAACCTTTCCGCAGGAATCAAAGGGTGAGAAGTCTGTCTAATCTTACTGTTTCTCTGACTAGGTTGTCCTGCTTGTTTTTTACCTATTGTTGTACTTTATAGGCTGACATTGACATCATATTTCAAGAGCCTAGAATTGACTTGAAGACCAGAGAGGTGATAACCGGACTCCAGTTGTCCACGTAAGAAATACCCACAGAATTTGGGACTAATCGATGCAAATATGAGGGTGCAGTATCTTTTGCGAGTGGAATAAACTTGCTGCCAATAGATTGTGACTTTCACTTGGAGCCAGGGCCAAAGGACTGTGGCACTTAGGCTACTTTCACACTTGCGTTTTCAGCTGCAGATGGAAGGAAAGAGAGCCACAGTCATTACTAGTGGGTAGGCGGAGCCCAGATAGGATTGACACCTCAGATTAAAAAGTGTTGACCGGCCCCTCCAGCTTGGGCTCCTCCTACTCAGCTCTTCAGTTTACAATTTGAGGTCCCAGAGGATGGTCGCTGCTGGAAGCAGCTCCTCAGAAGATTTTATTATTTTTTATCAGACAAGAGACTTGGATCACCAAATGTGGTCTAGAGGTCTCAGGAGTCTCAGCGCTGCTGGACTCCCACCTCTCCCTTGGCGGATCTGTATTACCCTAATGGTGGTCCCTGCAGAACCCTGCCGGCCCGGGGGATGAGGATGGCTTCCCTGGCGGGGGCGCAAACCGCGCTGCAGGGGTCACTGCGTCCCCCGCCCTGGGGGGAAGCATGGGCATAGCGCCAGAAACCCCTGGGGGTCACTGTGGCGCTTCGGCTGGTGAGTACCTCACATTTTACCTCACATTTTTATTAATGTGTGTGTGAGTGTTTAAGCGACTGCTGCGGCAGCCGCTGTACAATACATGTCGGTGACTGTTTTTTGTCCGCAGGTGGATGCCTGCAGGACATAGGAGAGGAGTGCGCGCCTTTTTATTTGAATTTTCGCGCCGCTCTGAGCGCGCGCTTTACTGCTGTCTCCATTTCCGGCTTCCCTCATGGAGCACACGGAGGCACAGCGCGGCGGCCATTAAAGAAGCAGGCTGAAAGCTTCTTCTGGCTTTTCTCCCTCCTCCCCTCCCGGCAAGATGTACACTGTTACCAGCTGGGTGAGTCGCTTCTAGCTCGCGGGCAGAAGCTTAACCCCTTCACCCCCACAGCGCGGGCGCCTTCTGGGGCACTAATGAGTGACAGACTGCGCTGTCTTGCGGCTGTTATCGCATAAGGGACTCGCACACTCTTTTCAATAATATTAAAGAGTTTGTGGGGAGTCTGCGATTTTAATACTGCCACTATACGTTCCCTCTAACGATCTGATAACGACGCATACTAATGCGATCGTTTGTGTGATCATTTTTTAATGTCGCTAGTAGCTGCCAATCTGGGCGATCTCATTAACATCGCATAAGCGGTTAGCGATCTCCTTAACAACTTTGGCGGTCATTGCGATATACAAAACAGCGCAATTTTTAGCGATCTTGTGGAACGTTTTTCTGTTAGTGTGGCATAAAAAGCTGTCCTGCAGCTGCTGCCTTATAAGAGGCACTTGGGGCTCGCACAACTTTTTCATTATCAAGGTTGTGGGGAGTCTGCTACTTTAACCCCTTCTTAAGCGGTTAACTATTAATGCTGGGGTAGCTCTCTCTTTAAGAGCTTTAACCCTTCAGCGATTGTTTTTTCTTAAGAAACACACTGTTCTAGTTACTGACAGGTTTAACCTGCCATATACTGTGCAAGGACATGTCAGATGCGGACTATCTGACACGCAGACCCTGACAGCGTCATGCGCAGCTGTCGGAGGTTCCAGTGGTGTCAAAATGGAGGCCCTCGCTAGTTTCTATGATGGCCTGTCTGACCTTCTAGGTTATGGAGTGTCAGCTAGATCCTCTCAAGGAAGCGACACAAATCGGTGCCTTCCTTCTCGTGTAGCGAAGATGTCCGTTTCGGACAAGGAGGATCGGCAGGGACACTCTGCCTCTCTCATGGACCGTACTATTGGAGCCATGAGGGCGTTACAGTTACCAGAGAGAGGTAACAAGGCGTCCTGGTAAGTCAGCCCGGATGTTTCAGGAGTCGCATAGGTCGCGACGGCTTTACAATCTGTATCCGTTTTCTACGGAGTTGATTGTTAATTGGATCTCCTGAAGTGAATGTCCCTTTATCCTGGTAAAGGAAGACGAGTCTGCAGGACCTGCTGGACAGAAAAATGGAGATGGCAACAATATCCATCTGCGAGGCCGCGGGTCATGGATTCAGTATTAAGGATCTATGTGTACTTGTAAAGTTTCCCTGAGCCGTTTGGACCGTCTACGGACGGCGTGACAAGATGGATCCCCTCTATCGAGATAGATGGGCTTTTCAAGTTGAAGGATTCTGCGTCACTGCTATCCAGGGCGCAATCCTCGGCAGTCACAGTTAGAAGAGCACTGTGGCTTAGACAGTGGAACGCGGTTTCCAAGCAGGGTTTGCTATCTTTAGCTTACAAAGTGGTCAGCTATTTGAATCTGACCTCACAGAGCTGATTTCTGAGGCAAAAGAAACAGCTTTACCGCAGCGCAGAGCTGTGACTTCTGCGTCTGGCAGGACTAGTGCCGGTAGTTGTCGGCGGTCCTTTCGGTCCAGGGGATGATCCGGTCAACCCTCTGGGGGTTTGGGTCGTTCCTCTCTTTTTTTTTTAAAAAAAAAAAAGGGGGGAATTTCTCAGAAATTCCGCATACCCTGGAAACAGAACTTCCATTAAGACAGAAGCTGGCAGAAAACCCGCTAAAGCGGTCTGACGTGTGGGTCTCACTCGAGCGCTCTCGAGTGGAGGGTCGTTTACTCCAATTCAAACCGACTTGGGTTTCCCGTGTGTCGGACGCCTGGGTAACACAGGTTGTGTTGGCAGGCTACTTCATAGAGTTTCTTTCTCGACCCCCGGACAGGTTTTGCCAATCTCGCATTCCGTCAGAGCCGAGCTATTTGCCGCTCTACTACGAGAGGTCGATTCCCTTCTGCAGAAGGGTGTGGTGATACCGGTTCCGCAGAGGACCGGGGAAGAGGATTCTTATTCCAACCTCTTTGTGGTCCCCAAAAAGGAGGACAAATTTCGCCCTATTTTGGATTTCAAAGATTGAATCGGCATGTTTACATCCCGAAAATTCCGCATGGAGTCGCTTCGCTCCGTTGTGGCAGCCCTGTCGCAGAACGTCTTTTTGGTCAATCGACATTCGCGACGTTTATTTGCATGTTCCCGTCGGAAGGGCTCACCGGCGCTTCCTTCGTTTTGCCATAGGTCAGGACCATTGCCAGTTTGTGGCTCTGCCATTCGGCTTGGCCTCGGCGCCCAGAGTTTTTACAAAAATTCTAGCGCCCCTCATGGCAATTCTTCGAAGACAGGGGGTTACGATTTCCCTACCTGGACGACCTTCTGATTGTGGCGTCCTCAAAGGAGGAGGCGGGGACGGCTCGCAATCTATCCCTTCAGCTCCTGGAGGATTTCGGGTGGCTGGTCAATTGGGAGAAGTCGTCTCTGGAAGTCAATCCTGTTTTTGGGAATGCATTTCGACACTGTACGGACGGTGGTGTCCCTTCCTCCAGACAAGCGGGCATGTCTCTTTCGACATGTACAGATTATGAGGTCTACGGCAGCAATGTCCTTTCGGAAGTGTATGCGCCTTCTGGGTTTGACGTCCATGGAGGCACTTCCGTTTGCCCAATTTCATTCCAGGGCCCTCCAAACGCTCATTCTGAGTCATTGGGATCGATCGCAAGCTTCTCTGAATTGCAGCGTCATCATCTCTCACAGGGTGCGAGAATCCCTAGGATGGTGGTTACGTCCAGGAGTGTTATTCCTGGGGAAATCTTTCCTCCCTCCGAGGTGGTCGGTCATAACCACCGATGCCAGCCTGACGGGCTGGGGGGGGTGTCTGGAACGATCTTTGGATCCAGGGAGTATGGTCATCGGAAGAGTCTGTTCTACCAATCAACATCCTGGAGTTGAGGGCAATTTTTCCTTTGCCTACAACACTGGACGGTCCCTTTAAGCGGTCTACCAGTCCGAGTGCAGACAGACAACGCGACGGCGTTGCGTATATCAACCACCAAGGCGGGACAAGGAGCTCCAGCCTCATGATGGAGGTGTCTCGGATCCTGCTATGGGCCGAGACCAAGATTCCAGCCATCTCTGCGATCACATTCCAGGAGTCCAGAATACCACGGCGGACTTCTTCAGTCGCGAGAAGATGGATCCTGGAGAATGGAGTCTTCACCGAAAATTTTTGCGCTGCTGTGCTTCCGTTGGGGAACTCCCCAAGTGGATTTGATGGCATCCAGGTTCAAATGCCAAACTATCGACCTTCATGTCCAGGTACAAGGACCCGAAGGCTGTGGCGGTGGTTGCTCTGGTGGCTCCGTGGGACCATTTCGAGCTAGTCTATGTGTTTCCGCCGATATCTTTACTTCCTCTGGTGCTGCGTCGGATCAGACTGGAAGAGAATTCCGGCTATGTTGATAGCCCCGGATTGGCCAAGGAGGACGTGGTTCTCGACACTGGTGTCGTTTTTGGCGGCACCGCCATTCCCACTTCCTCCTCGCCCGGACCTGTTAACCCAGGGGCCCGTTCGTCATCCGGACTTGAAGTCTCTGCGTTTGACGGCGTGGCTCTTGAGACCGAAACCTTGACCCGTAGAGGTTTTTCAGCCGAAGTCATTGCCACTATGCGAGCTGCCAGAGGTCCGGCTACTACTAAGATTTATCACAAGACCTGGTCTTTTCGTGGTTTCGGGTTCTTCAAGGAATCCGAGGATTTTTTTCCATTCCCAATTTGTTGGCTTTGCTACAGTACGGGCTGGACAAAAGGTTTGGCAGTTAGCACTCTGAAAGGTCAGGTTTCTGCCCTGTCTTTGCTATTTCGGAAGGCTATCGCCTCGCGTAGGGACGTACGTTCCTTTTTTCGCGGAGTAACCCGTCAGTTTCCACTGCGGAAGGCGCCTGTGTCTCCTTGGCGGCTCAACCTTGTCTTGGAGGCTCTTCAGCATATACCTTTTGAGCCTATGGGTTCTGCTAGCCTTTCTTTAATTTCTTGGAAGGTTACCTTCTTAGTGGCGGTAACCTCTTTAAGAAGGGTTTCTGAGTTGGCAGCTTTTTCCTGCTCGCCTCCTTTCCTGGTAGTTTTACACGGGGCGATTTTCTACCTAAGGTGGTGTCGCAATTTCATGTTAACCAGGATATTGTGTTGCCCTCGCTTTGCCCGGGCCTAGGGAATGCAAAGGAACAGAACTTGCACAAATTGGATTTCGTGCGGGTCTTGAAGTTCTATTTTGTCTATTACTCAAGGTTTTCGAAAGTCAGATTCCCTGTTTGTGATTACAGCAGGTCGTAGGCGTGATCAACGAGTTTTCAAGGACTCTATAGCTCGTTGGATTCGGTCGGCCATTTTGGAGGCTTACCGTCTTAATGGCGAACCTTGCCCGATTAAGATTCGAGCTCGCTCCACGAGGGCTGTGACTTCATCGTGTGCCTTTCATCAAGGGCTTCGGCAGCTCAGCTCTGCCGAGCGGCGACCTGGCGTTTCGTCCACACATTTACAAAGTTTTATAAGGGGACGTCAGTGCTTCCGCTGATGCGGCCTTAGGACGTAGGGTCCTGCAGGCAGCGGTAATTTAAAGTTTTTAGTTAACTTGTATTTGGCGCCTGTGGCGCATTTATCTAGGTTGTTGGGTTTCTGCCTATTTTGGTTTTTTCCCACCCTAATTTTTGGACTGCTTTGGGACGTCCCACTAGTAATGACTGTGGCTCTCTTCCTTCCATCTGCAGCTGAAAGACGGATTTTGGTAAGAACTTACCTGTAAAATCCTTTTCAGCGAAGGAAGGAAGAGAGACACAGCTCCCTCCCATGGCAGAAGTGTGTTGTTGTATTTACAGATGCAGCGTGACCCTTCTCTGATAGCGATTATCTGGACTGAGGTCGACGCGCTACGGCTCTATTCCAGCATTGCCAGCTTATCGCAGTAGTCAGGTTCAGTGAGTAGTACCTGTAACTGTGTGATTTTTTTGCCAAATGCATGCATAACCTGTACTCTTATGTTTTTTCTCTGAAGTCCTTCAGAAGGGGTTATGTTGCTTCGCTGGTGATATTGTTCTTCCTTAAGCTTGGGTACGACTGAAGAGCTGAGTAGGAGGAGCCCGAGCTGGAGGGGCCGGTCAACACTCTTTTTAATCTGAGGTGTCAATCCTATCTGGGCTCCGCCTACCCACTAGTAATGACTGTGTCTCTCTTCCTTCCTTCGCTGAAAAGGATTTTACAGGTAAGTTCTTACCAAAATCCGTCTTTTTGCGCAGCGCATCTTGCGCTATCGGACGCATGCGCAATGTTCCCCTATCTTTAACATGGCGGGTGCAGGGTCTAGCGCTTGCACGCGTTCATGTGCGTTTGTCGTGTGCTGCGCATTTTCCCGGTGTGCGCCCATACGCGCCAGACGCTACATGTTGCATTTTTTTTTCCGCCCAACCGCTTTAAAAAAAACACGTGCGCACGTGTGCGCATGCTATGCGCAAAAAATAACATTGCAGTCTATGGGGGCGCTGGCGTGCGCATGGCTTTGCGCTCATCAGCGCTTTTGCACGCACGCGATTTTTCTGTAAATAATGGAGCCAGAGATGATGGACCCAGAGATGATAGAGCCAGATGATATGATGGAGCAGAGATGATGGAGACAGAGATGATGGAGACAGAGATGATGGAGACAGAGATGATGGAGGCAGAGATGATGGAGGCAGAGATGATGGAGGCAGAGATGATGGAGCCAGAGATGATGGAGCCAGAGATGATGGAGCCAGAGATGATGGAGCAGAGATGATGGACAAGATGATAGGCCAGAGATGATAAGAGAGGCCAGAGATGATGGAGGCAGAGATGATGGAGGCAGAGTGATGGAGGCAGAGATGATGGAGGGAGAGATGATGGCAGAGATAGGAGCAGAATGATGGAGACAGCTGATGGAGGCAGAGATGATGGAGACAGATGATGGAGGCAGAGATGTGAGAGTGAGCAGAGATGATAATGTGGGCAAATAGAATCGCATGCGCCAAAAAAACCGCAAAAACGCATGCAAAAAACGCATGAAATCGCAGACAAACGCTGCGTTTTTTTGTCGAAATGCGCATGCTGATGCGACTAAATATTGCAGCGTTTACAAGCGTTTGCATGCGTTTTTTTAATGCACTTCATGTGCGCTCGAAACGCAGTGCAAAAAAACGCAAGTGTGAAAGTAGCCTTAAAGAGGTTTTATGAGCACAAAAAAAAGTTTTGAAAATCGATATGGCTGTCGTTGTAATGAGTCTGCACTTACCTTTACTTTATTTTTTACTTCGATTGATCTCCCTCCAGCCATCCTTGTGGCTTGATTATTTAAATCCTTAACTTCATGCCAGTTCTCTTTCTCTGTGCTTCCAGACTACGTTTTCCAAGAGGCAGAGCTGTATATGTCCCACAGTTCCCTCACTCGCACCCTCTGTGCCTGTCCACTTCATCTACAAGGCACCATCCTGGGACTCCTATTCAGTCTCAGGATGGATAAATTGCTGCACACTCAGTCACTCCCCCTATGTCATCTAATGTGTGCTACCCTGAGACTCTCCTGCAGGCAATAATGTTACTGGTGCTGACACTGGCAGCAGACAGGTTCAGTCTGCTGGGGCGGAGTAACGAATCATATAATGTAGTTGACTGATAGGCGGCATTCCATTCAAAGCACAGATGGGAAATCTCAGTACTCTGTGCTTTGAATGGACTGTAACTGGAAGTAAAGAGTTGGAAATCGCAGTACATGTGACAGCTCAGGCACAGAGCAGAATTTTACCTGCAAGTACATTTGTCTTCATTTCTCAAAGGCATGTTTTAATAATCTGTGTGCCCTCGAAAACCCCTTTAACAAAGAGCTCTGCACATTAATCTTCACCCTAGTTTTATTTGAGAGAGAACTGAAAATGATTGACAGATTTGCCTATTTTTTCCTGAACATATCAGAGAGATTTCAGATATCTACTACTTATTGGTTTTATCTGTTATAGGGGTGTCAGCAGACAGTCTGTTTTCCCATAAGGCTAAGTTCCCATGATGAGTTTTTGGTGCGTTTTTTTTACGTTGAGTATTTTTTTAAAAATAATGCAAGTAACCTATTTCACTTGATGGGTGCAGAAAAGCTACAGCATCAATTACTCACCAAAAGTTTATCGTGGGAACATAGTCTAAGAAATTGTTTACAAACCCTTTAAATGTAATACCATCTTTATAATAGTGACTTGGAGTAATTTCTAGCTGGTTAGTGAGGTCACATTGGAGTAGAAGCATGAATAGTAAAATGTGGGATGTCTTAAAGCACGGTTCCCCAACTCCAGTCCTCAAGGCCCACCAACAGGTCATGTTTTCAGGATTTCCTTTGTATTGCACGGATGATGCAATTATCACCTGGGCAATACTAAGGAAATCCTGAAAACATGATCTGTTGGTGAGCCTTGAGGACTGGAGTTGGGGAACCCTGTCTTAAAGGATGCAGCTAAGGCCGGGATCACACATGCGAGTAAGTCGTCCGACACTCGCATGTGAAATCCCAGCTCTGGCGCCGGCACTCGGGAGTGGAGCGAGCGGCTGCATATAACTACATGCAGCCGCTCGCTCCACTCCTGAGTGCCGGCGCCAGAGCTGGGATTTCACATGCGAGTGTCGGACGACTTTCTCGCATGTGTGATCCCGGCCTAAGTTTCTCGGTGTTTTCCTTTCAGTTTGAGCAAACAGGACGGTCTGGAGGAGGAATATGCCGAATTCTTGGTAGACTACACATTAGAGATGTCATTATCTGTGTAAGTACTCACTAAAATATACTGAATTTTACAGGGTCTGGACGGAGCAGAGTTCCCCTCCAGTTGAGATCTATGATAAATGTTACATGTGTAACTTGTGGCTGCCATAGTGGAAGACAGTGCACCAGTGTTATGTGCTTTACGGCTGCTGCCATGTTGGCAGACAGTACAGCACTGGGTGTGTGCTTTACGGCTGCTTTACGGCCTCCATAGTCATTTACAGGCTCTAGTCTACAGTTTTATAGTTTTGCCTTTCTAGTCTCCAATCTATTCATAGCATAAGTCTTCAATCTTTTGGGATAGCTCAGCAACAAGAGATTGGTGAGATAGGTCTTAGAATAGGTTGTCAATACGATAATGGTGGGATAGGCCACAAGATATGCCGTCAATTTGAGATCAGTGGTATAGGCAACAGAATAAGCTGTGCATTTGAGATTGGTGGGATAGGCTAAAGAATAAGCAGTCAACATGAGATTGGTGGTGGTCCATCACCTGGCTCTCACTCCAATTAGCTGATGTTTGCTCTAGTAGAGGATGGATGTATGCAATATATGGAGCAGGGTATCATAGCACCGTGCATTATTTAGAGGCACTGCCGAGCACTGTAGTTTATTTCCCATTTATTTGCTTACATCAAGCCACTACCGGAACAGCTATCAGACGATCTCTGGGGGTGCCAGACTGCACCTATCTCATAGTGACAATGACCTATGTCATGAATAGATTAGTACTGGACAACCCCTCTAAGAAGATGCTGATCCAATGGGTACAGTTTCACCAACCCCTGATGATGATCCGGTATCACCGTGTGGAGCGCCATACCACCACTCATTCCCTGCTGCAGGGAATGCAATTTTACATTTTGAGTCCAGAGTGGGATAAAATAAATGAATCCTCTTTCTTTCTCCTTTATGATGGGATGCACAGGACACCTCAGAACCTACAGACCTATTTTAGTGGTAACGTGATGGGTGAATCGGCCATGAAGACTGCAGATGACGTGGGAAGCCCTGTGTCGTTCGCATTTAAGGTGAGATATGGTTGCCTGGTGGCCAGGAGGTCAGTAATGGGGGACATGGACCTAACACAAATCAGCTTTTCAAGTGTTAAATTTGTTTATAAGGGTGACGCCTACCGCTCACTGACCTTAGCAGCTGAGGGGATTTAAGCAGTGGTTTTCAGCTGCATGGTCAGGTAGCGCTTGTGTGGTTTTGTATTTTCTACATGTCAGCTTTTCATCGTAGGTTGAAAATAGAGGTCAACCCCTCAATAGTCTGGTGTCCCTGATCCTAGCTGTGGAATGGCCACACGAGGTGGCCAATGGGAAGTGGCTTTTATACCTTACAGAAGTGACGGTGAAGACCAAGAGCGTGACGCAGTGCCAGCCGGCAGGAGACATAATTGACCCTTTAAATCTCACAGTAAGCCTATATTCTGCAACATTTGGGAATATTGTTGGTAAACATCTCATGCGTTATTCTATAAACGTATTATTAGCATCTTTGGATGTAGAAAGTTTTTTTCCACTCCGCCAGCACAGCAGCCATAGCCAGTGTATAGGAGACATGTCACAAAATCTAAACTGACAATTGGGCTTAGCCAGCCACATCCAGGATGTGGTCTCCAGATTTGACCTGTGAGATTGGGAATGGCAGATATTAGGAACAACTGGCGCACATATTTTCAGTGATGTACAGTCATGGACAAAAGTTTTGAGAATGACACAAATATTAATTTTTACAAAGTCTACTGCTTCACTTTTTCTAATGGCAATTTGCATATACTCCAGAATGTTATAAAGAGTGATCAGCTTAATAGCAATTACTTGCAAAGTCAATATTTGGCTAGAAAATGAACTTTATCCCCCAAAACACATTTCAACATCATTGCAGCCCTGCCTTAAAAGGACCAGCTAACCTCTTTTCAGTGATTGCTCCATTAACACAGGTGTGGGTGTTGATGAGGACATGGCTGGAGATCAATCTGTCATGATTAAGTAAGAATGACACCACTGGACACTTTAAAAAGAGGCTGGTGCTTGGCATCATTGTTTCTCTTCCGTTAACCATGGTTATCTCTAAAGAAACACGTGTAGTCATCATTGCAATGCACAAAAATGGCCTAACAGGGAAGAGTATCACAGCTAGAAAGATTGCACCTCAGTCAACAATCTATCGCATCATCAAGAACTTCAAGGAGAGAGGTTCCATTGTTGCCAAAAAGGCTCCAGGGCGCCCAAGAAAGACCAGCAAGCGCCAGGACCGTCTCTTAAAAGTGTTTCAGCTGCGGGATCGGGCTACCAGCAGTGCAGAGCTTGCTCAGGAATGGCAGCAGGCAGGTGTGAGTGCATCTGCACGCACTGTGAGGCGGAGACTCTTGGAGCAAGGCCTGGCCTCAAGGAGGGCAGCAAAGAAGCCACTTTTCTCCAGAAAAAACATCATGGACAGACTGATATTCTGCAAAAGGTACAGGGAGTGGACTGCTGAGGACTGGAGTAAAGTTATTTTCTCTGATGAATCCCCTTTTCGATTGTTTGGGACATCAGGAAAACGCCTCATTCAGAGAAGACAAGGTGAGCGCTACCACCAGTCTTGTCTCATGCCAACTGTTAAGCATCCTGAAACCATTCATGTGTGGGGTTGCTTCTCAGCCAAGGGAATCGGCTCTCTTACAGTCTTGCTTAAAAACACAGCCATGAATAAAGAATGGTACCAGAATGTCCTCCAAGAGCAACTTCTCCCAACCCTCCAAGAGCAGTTTGGCGATCAACAATGCCTTTTCCAGCATGATGGAGCACCTTGCCATAAAGCAAAGGTGATAACTAAATGGCTCAGGGAACAAAACATAGAGATTTTGGGTCCATGGCCTGGAAACTCCCCAGATCTTAATCCCATTCAGAACTTGTGGTCAATCATCAAGAGACGGGTGGACAAACAAAAACCTAAAAATTCTGACAAAATGAAAGCTTTGATTGTGCAAGAATGGACTGCTATCAGTCAGGATTTGGTCCAGAAGTTGATTGAGAGCATGCCAGGGAGAATTGCAGAGGTCCTGAAGAAGAAGGGTCAACACTGCAAATATTGACTTGCTGCATTAACTCATTCTAACTGTCAATATAAGCTTTTGTTACTCATATGTTTGCAATTATTATATTTCTGTTCGTGATAAAAACATCTGTCAAACACACATAAAAACCAGAGGGCAGCAGATCATGTGAAAATATAATATTTGTGTCATTCTCAAAACTTTTGGCCATGACTGTAGTAAGGGTAAGTTGTGTCAATGTTATTTAGGTAGGGTTCGTTCACACTGCCGTATAACACGGCCGAATGCTATCCGATGTTTTACTATGGGCTGGTGCAGATCTGTAATTATTTTCTCACACTGATTCGGCATGAGGAAAAAATCGCAGCATACTTGCGAGTGGCTATGATATTCATATATACAAGTGCATGGGTGCGTGTGAAACATCAGACTGCACTCAGATGTCATCCGATGTACGAACACAGAGACAATGGAGAAGATGGAGAAATTACGTTCTCCATCTTCTCCGCACCTGTGCTGCAGATTCTCTCATGCGAGAGAATCAGATCACAGTAAGATGACACTCGGCTCAAGCTCTGACAGAGTTTGAGCCAAGTGTTATGAGCATAATCAGCCCGATTCTCTTGCATGAGAATACTACTGTCAAGCTAACCCTGGGGCAAGACATCAGCACATCGGGACAATCCTGGGGCACAGAACAGCAGTGATCAGTTCAAGATGTGGGAAAAGATCATTAAAGTTACTGTTTGTTAGGAGGGTCCCCCAACAATAAGCTTGTCACATAATGTGATCCTGCAGTGATCAGCTCTAATCTGTGGTAAGCCTAAAGGTCTGTTTAGACTGACCAGCAGAACAACATGATGACTGATCGACGGTCATTTGAATGCCTGTTTGCATGACCCAATGGCAAACTAATCTCACTGAGCCATCTGTACTAGATCATAGAATCATAGATGTGGAAGGGGATGACCCTACAGGTGCCCAACCCCCTGCTCAATGCAGGAGTCATTAAACCATCTCAGACAGATGTCTGTCCAGCCTCTATTTGAAGACTTCCATTGAAGGAGAACTCACCACCTCTCGTGGCAGCCTGTTCCACTCATTAATCACCCTCACTGTCAAAAAGTTTTCAGCAGCAGAATGGAAGGAAAGGAGACACACTAGTAATGACTAGTGGGTAGGCGGAGCCCAGATAGGATTGACACCTCAGATTAAAAAGAGTGTTGACCGGCCCCTCCAGCTCGGGCTCCTCCTACTCCTGCTTCTTCAGTATAAAATTTGAGGTCCAGAGGATGGTCGCTGCTGGAAGCAGCTCCTCAGAAAACTTTATTATTTTTATCGGACAAGAGACTTGGATCACCAGAAGTGGTCTAGAGGTCTCAGGGGTCTCAGCGCTGCTGGACCCCCACCTCTCCCTTGGCGATCTGTAATACCCTGTATGGTGGTCCCTGCAGTTTCACGCCGGCCCTGGGGGATGAGGATTGCTTCCCTGGCGGGGACGCAAACCGCACATTGGGGGTCACTGCGTTCCCCGCCCGGGGGGGAAGCGATGGGCACAGCGCCACAAACCCCTGGGGGTCCCTGTGGCGCTCGGCTGGTGAGTACCGCATTTTTATGTGAATGTGTGTGTGCTCTCAGTGGCTGCTGCGGCAGCCGCTGGTACATGTATTAGATGACATGTTTGGTGACTGTATTTTATGTCCGCAGGCAGATACCTGCAGGACAGAGGAGAGCAGAGAGCGAGGAGTTCGCGCTCTTTTCTGAAGCCAGAGGGGGGCGTGGCTTCACGCTTCCCGCTCTTTTTGTGACAGGAATCGCTCTGAGGAGACTGCAGCTTCACTGTCCTTCTCTTCCGCTTCTCTCAGCGCGGCGGCCATTACAGAGGCTCCGGGCTCCTCATGCTCCGCTCCTCCTGTTTAAGGTATACTTTCACCGAGGCCAGCTGGGTGAGTGAATATCATCACCCCACAGCGCAGAACCTATCTGTGTTCCAAGTGACAGATAGCGTTTATCTGCAGCCGCATTCTCTTATAGAGACCTGGGACTCGCACACTCCTTTTATTTTATATAGGGAGTTGTGGGGAGTTGGCGGCATTAACCCCTATCAAGGGTTAATCCTTTCAGCAATAACCGCCGCAGGTTCTACCCGGTAGGGATCAGAACGCAGGAGGTTCTTTATATACTGAGAGATAGCTGGGGTAACTCTCTTCTTTAAGAGCTTTAACCCTTCAGCGTACTTGCTCAGTCTGCTTAGTAACCACAGTTTCCAGTTACTAACAGGGTTTTGACCTGCCATTTACTGCTGACATGTCGGTTCAGGGTCCGGAAGGTGCGGACCATCTGCCAGATCCGCTACAGGATCAGTCTCAAGTATCTGATACGCAGACTTCGACGGCATCAAGCGCTGCGATTTACAGCGATACCAAATTAGATGCCATCGCTCAGTCAATTAATGGCTTGTCTGACCTTTTAGGTCAGTGGGTGTCAGCTAGATCCTCTCATGACAGGAAGCGGCGCAGGCCGGTGCCATCTTTTCCGCGTAGCGAATCAGAGGTATCTGATATGGAATGCGGACAGGGTTCTCCTTCAAACTCAGAAGGGAAGTTATCCAGTTCGGATAAGGAGGATCGGCAGGGACATTCTTTCTCTCTTGTGAGCCGAACAGAGGCTTTAATTGAAGCTATGAGAGAGGCATTACAGTTACCGGAGGAGGTAACTACACGGCCTGGTAAGTCGGGCCGCATGTACCAGGAGTACCATAAGTCGCGGTCAACATTACCGGCTCTGGAAGAGCTTAATACGGTAGTGGAGAAGGAACGTCTGTGTCCAGATAAACGTTTTCAAGGGACACGGTTCTTTGAAGCATTATATCCGTGTTCAACACGAATTGACGGATAATTGGATTCCTTCTCCTGAAGTGAATGTTCCTTTATCCCAGCTTAGTAAATCCTCATTGCTTCCGGTTAAAGGGAAAGCGAGTCTGCAAGAGCCGCTGGACAGAAAAACGGAGATGGCGGCGAAATCCATCTATGAAGCTGCAGGTCATGGATTCAGAGCAGTACTAGGATCCATGTGTGCTTCTAAGGCTTCCCTGTGCTGGTTGGTCCTTTTACGTAAGGCGTTGCAAAATAGATCTCCATTATCCGAGATAGATGGACTTCTCGATTTATTGGAGACTGCAGCCCGATATAGCTGTGATGCAGGTCTGGATACTGCGTCATTATTATCCAGGACGCAATCCTCAGCGGTCACAGTCAGAAGAGCACTGTGGCTTAGACAGTGGACCGGGGACGCGGTTTCCAAGCAGGGTTTACTGTCTTTAGCCTACAAGGGTGGTCAGCTATTTGGATCTGATCTCACAGAGCTGATTGCCAAGGCAAAGGCTAAAGAAGCGGCTTTACCACAGCGAAGGGCTATGGCTTCTACGTCTGGCAGACCTAGTGCCGGTAATGGTCGGCGGTATTTTCGGTCTAGGGGACGATCCGGTCAGTCTTCTTGGGATCGGGTCGTCCCTCTTTTTCGGGAAAGAAGTCTTCTCAGAAATCCCGCACCCCTTGGAAACAAAGTTTCCGTCAAGACAAGCGGGAAACTGACAAGAAGCCCGCCAAGGCAGACTGACGCCAGGTCCTCACTCGAGGGCTCTCGAGTGGGGGGTCCCCTGCTCCAATTCAAGGCGAATTGGATTTCCCGCGTTCCGGATTCCTGGGTAACGCGAGTTGTGTCGGCAGGCTATTTCATAGAGTTTTCTGCTTGACCCCCGGACAGTTTTTGCCAGTCTCGCATTCCGTCAGAGCCCGATCTATTTGCTGCTCTGCTGCGAGAGGTGGAATTCCTTCTGCAGAAGGATGTAGTAATACCGGTTCCGACAGAGGACCGGGGAAAAGGTTTTTATTCAAATCTCTTTGTGGTCCCCAAAAAAGAGGACAAATTTCGTCCTATTCTGGATCTCAAAGATTGAATCAGCATGTCCACACCCAAAAATTCCGCATGGAGTCACTTCGCTCCGTTGTGGCAACCCTGTCGCAGAACGACTTTCTGGTGTCAATCGACATTCGCGACGCTTATTTGCATGTTCCCGTCGGAAGGGCTCACCAGCGCTTTCTTCGTTTTGCCATAGTCAGGACCATTACCAATTTGTGGCCCTGCCATTCGGCTTGGCTTCAGCGCCCAGAGTTTTTACAAAAATTCTAGCGCCTCTCATGGCAATTCTTCGAAGACAGGGAGTCACGATTATTCCCTATCTGGACGACCTTTTGATTGTGGCGTCCTCAAAGGAGGAGGCAGTGACGGCTCGCAATCTATCCCTTCAGCTCCTGGAGGACTTCGGTGGCTGGTCAATTGGGAGAAGTCGTCTCTGGAACCGTCGCAGTCAATCCTGTTTTTGGGGATGCATTTCGACACGGTACGGGCAGTGGTGTCCCTACCTCCAGACAAGCGGGCATGTCTCCTTCGACATGTACAGACTATGAAGTCTTCGACAGCAATGTCCCTTCGGAAGTGTATGCGCCTTTAGGTCTGATGGTGGCTTCCATGGAAGCACTTCCGTTTGCCCAGTTTCATTCCAGAGCCCTTCAAAGGCTCATTCTGAGTCTTTGGGGATCGATCGCAGATTGCACTGGATCGCAGTATCCTCATCTCTCGCAGGGTGCGAGAGTCCCTAAGTTGGTGGTCACGTCCAGGAACGTTATCACTGGGGAAGTCTTTCCTTCCTCTGAGGTGGTCGGTCATAACCACCGATGCCAGCCTGACGGGCTGGGGGGGTGTCTGGAACGATCTCTGGGTTCAGGGAGTATGGTCATCGGAAGAGTCTGTTCTACCGATCAACATCTTGGAATTGAGGGCAATTTTTCTTTGCCTCCAACACTGGACGGTCCCTTTGAGCGGTCTACCAGTCCGAGTGCAGACAGACAACGCAACGGCGGTCGCGTATATCAACCACCAAGGCGGGACGAGGAGTTCCAGGCTCATGGTGGAAGTGTCTCGGATCCTGAATTGGGCCGAGGACAGAGTACCAGCCATCTCTGCGATTCACATTCCAGGAGTTCAGAATACCACGGCGGACTTCCTCAGTCGAGAGAAGATGGATCCGGAGAATGGAGTCTTCATTCGGAGATCTTTGCACTGCTGTGCTCCCTTTGGGGAGTTCCCCAAGTGGATTTGATGGCATCCAGGTCCAATGCCAAGTTGCCGACCTTCATGTCCAGTACAAGAACCCGAAGGCTGTGGCGGTGGATGCTCTGGTGGCCCCGTGGACCGATTCGAGCTAATCTATGTGTTTCCGCCGATATCTTTACTTCCTCTGGTGCTGCGTCGGATCAGACTGGAGAGAATCCCGGCTATGTTGATAGCCCCAGATTGGCCAAGGAGGACGTGGTTCTCGACACTGGTGTCGCTTTTTGGCAGCACCGCCATTTCCACTTCCTCTTCGCCCGGACCTGTTAACCCAGGGTCCTGTCCGTCATCCTGACTTGAAGTCTCTGCGTTTGACGGCGTGGCTCTTGAGACCGAAATACTGACCCGTAGAGGTTTTTCAACCGAAGTCATTGCCACTCTGCGAGCTGCCAGAGGTCCGGCTACTACTAGAATTTACCACAAGACCTGGGAAGCTCGTGGTGTTTGGGTTCTTCAAGGAACCCGAGGATTTTTTTCCATTCCCAATCTGTTGGCTTTTCTACAGTACGGGCTGGACAAGGGTTTGGCAGTTAGCACCCTGAGAGGTCAGGTTTCTGCCCTGTCCCTGTTGTTCCGGAAAGTTATCGCCTCGCGTAGGGACGTGCGCTCCTTTTTTCGCGGGGTAACCCGTCAGTTTCCGCCGCGGAAGGCACCTGTGTCTCCATGGCGGCTCAACCTGTCCTGGAGGCTCTTCAGCATGGGCCTTTTGAGCCAATGGATTCTGCTAACCTTTCTTTGCTTTCTTGGAAGGTTGCCTTCCTAGTCGCAGTCACTTCTTTGAGAAGGGTTTCTGAGTTGGCGGCTCTTTCTTGCTCGCCTCCTTTCCTGGAATTTTACCCGGATCGAGTAGTGCTTCGCACACGGGGCGACTTTCTACCTAAGGTAGTGTCGCAATTCCATGTTAACCAGGATATTGTTTTGCCTTCACTTTGCCCGGGGCCCGAGGAATGCAAAGGAACGGGTTTTGCACACATTGGATTTAGTGCGGGCCTTGAAGTTCTATTTGTCTGTTACTCAAGGTTTTAGGAAGTCAGACTCCTTGTTTGTGATTCCAGCAGGTCGTCGACGTGGTCAACGAGCTTTCAAGGATTCTATAGCTCGTTGGATTCGGTCAGCCATTTTGGAGGCTTACCGACTTAAAGGCGAACCTTGCCCGATTAAGATTCGTGCTCATTCCACGAGGGCTGTGGCCTCATCGTGGGCCTTTCATCAAGGGGCTTCGGCAGTTCAGCTCTGCCGAGCGGCGACTTGGCGATCCGTCCACACGTTTACAAAGTTTTATAAGGTGGACGTCAGTGCTTCCGCTGATGCGGCCTTAGGACGCAGGGTCCTACAGGCGGCTGTAGTGTAAAGTTCTAGTTAACTTGTATTTGGCGCCTGTTGCGCATTTACCAAGGTTGTTGGGATTCTGCCTGTTTTTTCTTGGTTATATTCCCACCCTTATTTTTTGGACTGCTTTGGGACGTCCCACTAGTCATTACTAGTGTGTCTCCTTTCCTTCCATTCTGCTGCTGAAAGACGGATTTTGGTAAGAACTTACCTGTAAAATCCTTTTCAGCGAAGGAAGGAAAGGAGACACAGCACCCCCCTTGGCAGAAGTGTGTTGATGTGTTTTCAGATGCGGCGTGACCCTCTTCTGATAGCGATTATCTGGACTGAGGTTGACGCGCTACGGCTCCTTTCCAGCATTGCCAGCTCATCGCGGTGGTCAGGTCCAGTGAGTAGTACCTGGAACTGTGTGGTTTTTTGCCTACATGCATGCATAACCTGTATTCTTGTTTTTTCTCTGAAGTCCTTCAGAAGGGGTTATGTTGCTCCGCTGGTGATATTTGCTCTTCCCTAAGCTTTTGTACGACTGAAGAAGCAGGAGTAGGAGGAGCCCGAGCTGGAGGGGCCGGTCAACACTCTTTTTAATCTGAGGTGTCAATCCTATCTGGGCTCCGCCTACCCACTAGTCATTACTAGTGTGTCTCCTTTCCTTCCTTCGCTGAAAAGGATTTTACAGGTAAGTTCTTACCAAAATCCGTCTTTTTCTAATCTGTGTCTTCTCCCTTTACAGCAGCAGATGGAAGGAAGGGAGACACATTCATTACCAGTGGGTAGGCGGAGCCCACACAGAATAGAACACCTCAGATTAAAAAAGAGTGTTTGACCAGCCCCTCCAGCTTGGGCTCCTCCTACTCCAGCTCTCCAGTCTAAAATTTGAGGTCACAGAGGATAGTCGCTGTTGGAGCAGCTCCTCAGAAATTTTTTTTATTTTAATCGGACAGAGACTTGGACCCCCGTGGTCTAGAGGTCTCAGGGGTCTCAGCGCTGCTGGACCCCCACCTCTCCCTTGGCGGATCTGTATTACCCTTTAAGGAGGTCCCTGCAGAACCCTGCCGGCCCTGGGGGATGAGGATTGCTTCCCTGGCGGGGACACAAACCGCGCTTCTGGGGTCACTGCGTTCCCCGCCCTGGGGGGAAGCTACGGGCACAGCGCCACAAATCCCTGGGGGTCCCTGTGGCGCTCAGCTGGGTGAGTACTCAACATTTTAATGTGTTTGAGTGCTTCAGCGGCCGCTGCGGCAGCCGCTGCTACATGTTTTCAGTGTGGTGATTGTGTACTTTTGTCCGCAGGTGGATGCCTGCAGGACATGGGAGCGGGGCAGGAACGGAGAGCGGAGTGAGTCGCGCGCTTTTTTTGAAACCGGCGGGGGGCGTGGCTTCGCGCTTTCCGTTTTTCAGCAGCAGAACGGAAGGAAAGGAGACACACTAGTCATAACTAGTGGGTAGGCGGAGCCCAGATGAGATAGACACCTCAGATTAAAAAAGAGTGTTGACCGGCCCCTCCAGCTCGGGCTCCTCCTACTCAGCTCTCCAGTTTAAAATTTGAGGTCTCAGAGGATAGTCGCTGCTGGAAGCAGCTCCTCAGAAGATTTTATTATTTTTTATCGGACAAGAGACTTGGATCACCAGAAGTGGTCTAGAGATCTCAGGGGTCTCAGCGCTGCTGGACCCCCACCTCTCCCTTGGCGGATCTGTATTACCCTATATGGTGGTCCCTGTAGAACCTGCCGGCCCAGGGGGATGAGGATGGCTTCCCTGGCGGGGACGCAAACCGCGCTGCAGGGGTCTCTGCGTTCCCCGCCCTGGGGGGAAGCAATGGGCATAGCGCCACAAATCCCTGGGGGTCCCTGTGGCGCTCAGCTGGGTGAGTACTCAACATGTTAATGTGTTTTGAGTGCTTCAGCGACTGCTGCGGCAGCCGCTGTTACATGTATACATGTCGGTGACTGGTGTTTTTTGTCCGCAGGTAGATGCCTGCAGGACATAGGAGCGGGGGAGAGAGGAGTTGCGCGCCTTTTTATTTGAATTTTCGCGCCGCTCTGAGCGCGCGCTTTACTGCTGTCTCCTTTTCCGGCTTCTCTCATGGAGCACATCGGAGGCACAGCGCGGCGGCCATTACTGAAGCAGGCTGAAAGCTTCCTCGGGCCTTTCACTCCTCCCCTCCCGGCAAGACGCTACACCGTGACCAGCTGGGTGAGTCGCTTCTACCCGTCTGGGCAGAAGCTTAACCCCCTCACCCCCACAGCGCGGGCGCCTTTCTGAGGCACAAATGAGTGGCAGACAGCGCTGTCCTGCAGCTTTTATCCCATAAGAGGGCTCGCACACTCTTTTCATTAAAGAGGTTGTGGGGAGTCTGCGACATTAATGCCACTATACGTTCCACGCTAACGATCCCGATAACGACGCATACTAATGCGATCGTTTGTGTGATCGTTTTAATGTCGCTAGTAGCTGCCAATCTGGGCGATCTCACTAACGACGCATAAGCGGTTAGCGATCTCCTTTACGAATTTGGCGGTCATTGCGATGTACAAAACAGCTCTATTTTTCAGCAGCAGAATGGAAGGAAAGGAGACACACTAGTAATGACTAGTGGGTAGGCGGAGCCCAGATAGGATTGACACCTCAGATTAAAAAGAGTGTTGACCGGCCCCTCCAGCTCGGGCTCCTCCTACTCCTGCTTCTTCAGTCTAAAATTTGAGGTCCAGAGGATAGGTCGCTGCTGGAAGCAGCTCCTCAGAAAACCTTATTATTTTTATCGGACAAGAGACTTGGATCACCAGAAGTGGTCTAGAGGTCTCAGTGGTCTCAGCGCTGCTGGACCCCCACCTCTCCCTTGGCGATCTGTAATACCCTGTATGGTGGTCCCTGCAGTTTCACGCCGGCCTGGGGGATGAGGATTGCTTCCCTGGCGGGGACGCAAACCGCACATCGGGGGTCACTGCGTTCCCCGCCCGGGGGGGGAAGCGATGGGCACAGCGCCACAAACCCCTGGGGTCCCTGTGGCGCTCGGCTGGTGAGTACCGCATTTTTATGTGAATGTGTGTGTGCTCTCAGCAGCTGCTGCGGCAGCCGCTGGTACATGCATTAGATGACATGTTTGGTGACTGTATTTTATGTCCGCAGGCAGATACCTGCAGGACGGAGGAGAGCAGAGAGCGAGGAGTTTGCGCTCTTTTTTTGAAGCCGAGGGGGCGTGGCTTCACGCTTCCCGCTCTTTTTGTGACAGGAATCGCTCTGAGGAGACTGCAGCTTCACTGTCCTTCTCTTCCGGCTTCTCCTCAGCGCGGCGGCCATTACAAAGGCTCCGGGCTCCTCATGCTCCGCTCCTCCTGTTTAAGGTATACTTTCACCGAGGCCAGCTGGGTGAGTGAATACCATCACCCCACAGCGCAGAACCTATCTGTGTTCCAAGTGACAGATAGCGTTTATCTGCAGCCGCGTTCTCTTATAGAGACCTGGGACTCGCACACTCCTTTTATTTTATATAGGGAGTTGTGGGGAGTTGGCGGCATTAACCCCTATGAAGGGTTAACCCTTTCAGCAATAACCGCCGCAGGTTCTACCCGGTAGGGATCAGAACGCAGGAGGTTATTTATATACTGAGAGATAGCTGGGGTAACTCTCTTCTTTAAGAGCTTTAAACCCTTCAGCGTACTTGCTCAGTCTGCTTAGTAACCACACTGTTTCCAGTTACTAACAGGATTTTGACCTGCCATTTACTGCTGACATGTCGGTTCAGGGTCCGGAAGGTGCGGACCATCTGCCAGATCCGCTACAGGATCAGTCGCAAGTATCTGATACGCAGACTTCGACGGCATCAAGCGCTGCGATTTACAGCGATACCAAATTAGATGCCATCGCTCAGTCAATTAATGGCTTGTCTGACCTTTTAGGTCAGTGGGTGTCAGCTAGATCTCTCATGACAGGAAGCGGCGCAGGCCGGTGCCATCTTTTCCGCGTAGCGAATCAGAGATATCTGATATGGAATGCGGACAGGGTTCTCCTTCAAACTCAGAAGGGGAGTTATCTGATTCGGATAAGGAGGATCGGCAGGGACATTCTTTCTCTCTTGTGAGCCGAACAGAGGCTTTAATTGAAGCTATGAGAGAGGCGTTACAGTTACCGGAGGAGGTAACTACACGGCCTGGTAAGTCGGGCCGCATGTACCAGGAGTACCATAAGTCGCGGTCAACATTACCGGCTCTGGAAGAGCTTAATACGGTAGTGGAGAAGGAACGTCTGTGTCCAGATAAACGTTTTCAAGGGACACGGTTCTTTGAAGCATTATATCTGTGTTCAACGGAATTGACGGATAATTGGATTCCTTCTCCTGAAGTGGATGTTCCTTTATCCCAGCTTAGTAAATCCTCATTGCTTCCGATTAAAGGGAAAGCGAGTCTGCAAGAGCCGCTGGACAGAAAAACGGATATGGCGGCGAAATCCATCTATGAAGCTGCAGGTCATGGATTCAGAGCAGTACTAGGATCCATGTGTGCTTCTAAGGCTTCCCTGTGCTGGTTGGTCCGTTTACGGAAGGCGTTGCAAAATAGATCTCCATTATCCGAGATAGATGGACTTCTCGATTTATTGGAGACTGCAGCCCGATATAGCTGTGATGCAGGTCTGGATACTGCGTCATTATTATCCAGGACGCAATCCTCAGCGGTCACAGTCAGAAGAGCACTGTGGCTTAGATAGTGGACCGGGGACGCGGTTTCCAAGCAGGGTTTACTGTCTTTAGCCTACAAGGGTGGTCAGCTATTTGGATCTGATCTCACAGAGCTGATTGCCAAGGCAAAGGCTAAAGAAGCGGCTTTACCACAGCGAAGGGCTATGGCTTCTACGTCTGGCAGACCTAGTGCCGGTAATGGTCGGCGGTATTTTCGGTCTAGGGGACGATCCGGTCAGTCTTCTTGGGGATCGGGTCGTCCCTCTTTTTCGGGAAAGAAGTCTTCTCAGAAATCCCGCACCCCTTGGAAACAAAGTTTCCGTCAAGACAAGAGGGAAACTGACAAGAAGCCCGCCAAGGCAGACTGACGCCAGGTCCTCACTCGAGGGCTCTCGAGTGGGGGGGTCGCCTGCTCCAATTCAAGGCGAATTGGATTTCCCGCGTTCCGGATTCCTGGGTAACGCGAGTTGTGTCGGCAGGCTATTTCATAGAGTTTTGATCTCGACCCCCGGACAGTTTTTGCCAGTCTCGCATTCCGTCAGAGCCCGAGCTATTTGCCGCTCTGCTGCGAGAGGTGGAATTCCTTCTGCAGAAGGGTGTAGTAATACCGGTTCCGACAGAGGACCGGGGAAAAGGTTTTTATATTCAAATCTCTTTGTGGTCCCCAAAAAAGAGGACAAATTTCGTCCTATTCTGGATCTCAAAAGATTGAATCAGCATGTCCACACCCAAAAATTCCGCATGGAGTCACTTCGTTCCATTGTGGCAACCCTGTCGAAGAACGACTTTCTGGTGTCAATCGACATTCGCGACGCTTATTTGCATGTTCCTGTCGGAAGGGCTCACCAGCGCTTCCTTCGTTTTGCCATAGGTCAGGACCATTACCAATTTGTGGCCCTGCCATTCGGCTTGGCTGCAGCGCCCAGAGTTTTTACAAAAATTCTAGCGCCTCTCATGGCAATTCTTCGAAGACAGGGAGTTCACGATTATTCCCTATCTGGACGACCTTTTGATTGTGGCGTCCTCAAAGGAGGAGGCGGTGACGGCTCGCAATCTATCCCTTCAGCTCCTGGAGGACTTCGGGTGGCTGGTCAATTGGGAGAAGTCGTCTCTGGAACCGTCGCAGTCAATCCTGTTTTTGGGGATGCATTTGACACGGTACGGGCAGTGGTGTCCCTACCTCCAGACAAGCGGGCATGTCTCCTTCGACATGTACAGACTATGAAGTCTTCGACAGCAATGTCCCTTCGGAAGTGTATGCGCCTTTTAGGTCTGATGGTGGCTTCCATGGAAGCGCTTCCGTTTGCCCAGTTTCATTCCAGAGCCCTCCAAAGGCTCATTCTGAGTCATTGGGATCGATCGCAGATTGCACTGGATCGCAGTATCCTCATCTCTCGCAGGGTGCGAGAGTCCCTAAGTTGGTGGTCACGTCCAGGAACGTTATCACTGGGGAAGTCTTTCCTTCCTCGAGGTGGTCGGTCATAACCACCGATGCCAGCCTGACGGGCTGGGGGGGTGTCTGGAACGATCTCTGGGTTCAGGGAGTATGGTCATCGGAAGAGTCTGTTCTACCGATCAACATCTTGGAATTGAGGGCAATTTTCCTTTGCCTTCAACACTGGACGGTCCCTTTGAGCGTCTACCAGTCCGAGTGCAGACAGACAACGCAACGGCGGTCGCGTATATCAACCACCAAGGCGGGACGAGGAGTTCCAGGCTCATGGTGGAAGTGTCTCGGATCCTGAATTGGGCGAGGCAGAGTGCCAGCCATCTCTGCAATTCACATTCCAGGAGTTCAGAATACCACGGCAGACTTCCTCAGTCGAAAGAAGATGGATCCCGGAGAATGGAGTCTTCATCCGGAGATCTTTGCTCTGCTGTGCTCCCTTTGGGGAGTTCCCCAAGTGGATTTGATGGCATCCAGGTCCAATGCCAAGTTGCCGACCTTCATGTCCAGGTACAAGGACCCGAAGGCTGTGGTGGTGGATGCTCTGGTGGCCCCGTGGGACCGATTCGAGCTAATCTATGTGTTTCCGCCGATATCCTTACTTCCTCTGGTGCTGCGTCGGATCAGACTGGAGAGAATCCCGGCTATGTTGATAGCCCCAGATTGGCCAAGGAGGACGTGGTTCTCGACACTGGTGTCGCTTTTGGCAGCACCGCCATTTCCACTTCCTCTTCGCCCGGACCTGTTAACCCAGGGTCCTGTCCGTCATCCGGACTTGAAGTCTCTGCGTTTGACGGCGTGGCTCTTGAGACGAAATACTGACCCGTAGAGGTTTTTCAGCCGAAGTCATTGCCACTCTGCGAGCTGCCAGAGGTCCGGCTACTACTAGAATTTACCACAAGACCTGGGAAGCCTTCTTCTCGTGGTGTTTGGGTTCTTCAAGGAACCCGAGGATTTTTTCCATTCCCAATCTGTTGGCTTTTCTACAGTACGGGCTGGACAAGGGTTTGGCAGTTAGCACCCTGAGGGGTCAGGTTTCTGCCCTGTCCCTGTTGTTCCGGAAAGTTATCGCCTCGCGTAGGACGTGCGCTCCTTTTTTCGCGGGGTAACCCGTCAGTTTCCGCCGCGGAAGGCACCTGTGTCTCCTTGGCGGCTCAACCTTGTCCTGGAGGCTCTTCATCATGGGCCTTTTGAGCCAATGGATTCTGCTAACCTTTCTTTGCTTTCTTGGAAGGTTGTCTTCCTAGTCGCAGTCACTTCTTTGAGAAGGGTTTCTGAGTTGGCGGCTCTTTCTTGCTCGCCTCCTTTCCTGGAATTTTACCCAGATCAAGTAGTGCTTCGCACACGGGGCGACTTTCTACCTAAGGTAGTGTCGCATTTCCATGTTAACCAAGATATTGTTTTACCTTCACTTTGCCCGGGCCCGAGGAATGCAAAGGAACGGGTTTTGCACACATTGGATTTAGTGCGGGCCTTGAAGTTCTATTTGTCTGTTACTCAAGGTTTTAGAAAGTCAGACTCCTTGTTTGTGATTCCAGCAGGTCGTCGACGTGGTCAAAGAGCTTCCAAGGACTCTATAGCTCGTTGGATTCGGTCAGCCATTTTGGAGGCTTACCGACTTAAAGGCGAACCTTGCCCGATTAAGATTCGTGCTCATTCCACAAGGGCTGTGGCCTCATCGTGGGCCTTTCATCAAGGGGCTTCGGCAGCTCAGCTCTGCCGAGCGGCGACTTGGCGATCCGTCCACACGTTTACAAAGTTTTATAAGGTGGACGTCAGTGCTTCCGCTGATGCGGCCTTAGGACGCAGGGTCCTACAGGCGACTGTAGTGTAAAGTTCTAGTTAACTTGTATTTGGCGCCTGTTGCGCATTTATCAAGGTTGTTGGGATTCTGCCTGTTTTTTTCTTGGTTATATTCCCACCCTTAATTTTTGGACTGCTTTGGGACGTCCCACTAGTCATTACTAGTGTGTCTCCTTTCCTTCCATTCTGCTGCTGAAAGACGGATTTTGGTAAGAACTTACCTGTAAAATCCTTTTCAGCGAAGGAAGGAAAGGAGACACAGCACCCGCCCATGGCAGAAGTGTGTTGATGTGTTTTCAGATGCGGCGTGACCCTCTTCTGATAGCGATTATCTGGACTGAGGTTGACGCGCTACGGCTCCTTTCCAGCATTGCCAGCTCATCGCGGTGGTCAGGTCCAGTGAGTAGTACCTGGAACTGTGTGGTTTTTTGCCTACATGCATGCATAACCTGTATTCTTGTTTTTTCTCTGAAGTCCTTCAGAAGGGGTTATGTTGCTCCGCTGGTGATATTTGCTCTTCCCTAAGCTTTTGTACGACTGAAGAAGCAGGAGTAGGAGGAGCCCGAGCTGGAGGGGCCGGTCAACACTCTTTTTAATCTGAGGTGTCAATCCTATCTGGGCTCCGCCTACCCACTAGTCATTACTAGTGTGTCTCCTTTCCTTCCTTCGCTGAAAAGGATTTTACAGGTAAGTTCTTACCAAAATCCGTCTTTTAGCGATCTCGCTGAACGTTTCTTGTTTAGTGTGGCATAGCTGCCCTGCAGCTGCTGCCTTATAAAGGCACTTGGGGCTCGCACACCCTTTTCATTATCAAGGTTGTGGGGAGTCTGCTACTTTAAACCCCTTCTTAGGCGGTTAACTCTTAATGGGGGACAGCTGAGGTAGCTCTCTCTTTAAGAGCTTTAACCCTTCAGCATTCGTTTTTTCTTTAAGAAACACACTGTTCTAGTTACTGACAGGTTTATCCTGCCATATACTGTGCAAGGACATGTCAGATGCGGACCGTCTTCCAGATCCGCTACAGGATCAGTCTCGCGTATCTGACACGCAGACCCCGACAGCGTCATGCGCAGCGGTCGGAGGTTCCAGTGGTGTCAAAATGGAGGCCCTCGCTAGTTTCTATTGATGGCCGGTCTGACCTAGGTTTTTGGGTGTCAGCTAGATCCTCTCAAGGAAGCGACACAAGCCGGTGCCTTCCTTCCCGCGTAACGAAGATGTCCGATTCGGACAAGGAGGATCGGCAGGGACACTCTGTCTCTCTTTTGGGCCGTACGGAGGCTTTTATTGAAGCCATGAGGGCGTTACAGTTATCAGAGGAGGTAACTAGACATCCTGGTAAGTCGGCCTGGAATTTTCAGGAGTCGATCAGCTTTACAACGTTTTCAGGCACTGTATCCGTGTTCTACGGAGTTGATTGATAATTGGATCCCTTCTCCTGAAAGGGATGTCCCTTTATCCCAGCTTAACAAATCTTCCTGTTAAAGGGAAGGTGAGTCTGCAGGACCCGCTGGACAGAAAAACGGAGATGGTAGCAATATCCATCTGCGAGGCCGCGGGTCATGGATTCAGTACTAAGGATCCATGTGTGCTTGTAAAGCTTCCCTGAGCCGGTTGGACCGTCTACGGACGGCGTGGCAAGATGGATCTCCTCTGAGGTAGATGGGCTTTTCAAGTTGTTGGAGGATACTGCGTCACTGCTATCCAGGGCGCAATCCTCGGCAGTCACAGTCAGAGAGCACTGTGGCTTAGACAGTGGACTGGAGACGCGGTTTCCAAGCAGGGTATGCTATCTTTAGCTTACAAGGTGGTCAGCCCTTGGATCTGGCCTCACGGAGCTGATTGCCAAGGCAAAGGCAAAAGAAACGGCTTTACTGCAACGAAGAGCTGTGACTTCTGCATCTGGCAGGACTAGTGCCGGTTGTAGTCGGCGGTCCTTTCGGTCCAGGGGACGGTTCGGTCAGCTCTCTTGGGGATCGGATCGTCCCTCTTTTTCAGGAAAAGACACCTCTCAGAAATCCCGCACTCCCTGGAAACAAAGTTTCCGTCAAGAAAAGCGAGAAGCTGACAAAAAGCCCGCTAAGGCGGACTGACGCCAGAGTCTCACTCGAGGGCTCTCGAGTGGGGGGTCGCCTTCTCCAATTCAAATTGACTTGGGTTTCCCGCGTCCCGGACGCCTGGATGACGCGGGTTGTATCGGCAGGCTACTTTATAGAGTTTTCTTCTCGACCCCCAGACAGTTTTTTGCCAATCTCGCATTCCGTCAGAGCCCGAGCTATTTGCAGCTCTACTGCGAGAGGTCGATTCCCTTCTGCAGAAGGGTGTGGTGGTACCGGTTCCGCAGGAGGACCGGGGAAGAGGGTTTTATTCCAACCTCTTTGTGGTCCCCAAAAAGGAGGACAAATTTCGCCCCATTCTGGATCTCAAAAGATCGAATCGGCATGTCCACACCCGGAAATTCTGCATGGAGTCGCTTCGCTCCGTTGTGGCAGCCTTGTCGCAGAGCGACTTTTTGGTGTCAATCGACATTCGCGACGCTTATTTGCATGTTACAGTCAGAAGGGCTCACCAATGCTTCCTTCGTTTTGCCATAGGTCAGGACCATTACCAGTTTGTGGCTCTGCCATTCGGGTTGGCCTCAGCGCCAAGAGTTTTTACAAAAATTCTGGCGCCTCTCATGGCAATTCTTCAAAGACAGGGGGTTTCGATTCCCCCTACCTGGACGACCTTTTGATGGTGGCGTCCCCAAAGGAGGAGGCGGTGACGGCTCGCAACCTATCCCTTCAGCTCCTGGAGGACTTCGGGTGGCTGGTCAATTGGGAAAAGTCGTCTCTGGAACCGTCGCAGTCAATCCTGTTTTTGGGAATGCATTTTGACGAGCAGTGGTGTCTCTGCCTCCAGACAAGCAAGCATGTCTCCTTCGACATGTACAGGTTATGAAGTCTTCGACAGCAATGTCCCTTCGAAGGTGTATGCGCCTTCTGGGTTTGATGGCGTCCATGGGGGCACTTCTTTTTGCCCAGTTTCATTCCAGGGCCTTCCAAAGGCTCATTCTGAGCCGTTGGCGGTCGCAGGCTTCGCTGGATTGCAGTGTCATCATCTCCCACAGGGTGCGAGAGTCTCTAGGATGGTGGTTACGTCCGGAAGTTATCCCTGGGGAAGTCGTTCCTCTCTCCGAGGTGGTCGGTCATAACCACCGATGCCAGCCTGACGGGCTGGGGAGGTGTCTGGAACGATCTCTGGATTCAGGGAGTATTGTCGTCGGCTGTCCTGCCGATCAACATCCTGGAATTGAGGGCAATTTTCCCTTGCCTCCAACACTGGACGTTCCCTTTAAGCGGTCTGCCAGTCCGAGTGCAGACAGCCAATGCGACGGCGGTCGCGTATATCGAACATCTAGGCGGGACAAGAAGTTCCAGGCTCATGGTGGAGGTATCTCGCATCCTGGTATGGGCCGAGACCAGAGTGCCAGCCATCTCTGCGATCCACATTCCAGGAGTTCAGAATATCATGGCAGACTTTCTCAGTCGCGAGAAGATGGATCCCGGAGAATGGTGTCTTCATCCGGAGATTTTTGCACTGCTGTGCTCCCGTTGGGGAACTCCCCAAGTGGATTTGATGGCATCCAGGTTCAATGCCAAGTTACCGACTTTCATGTCCAGGTACAAGGACCCGAAGGCTGTGACGGTGGATGCTCTGGTGGCTCCGTTGGACCAATTTGAGCTAATCTATGTGTTCCCGCCGATACCCTTACTTCCTCTGGGGTTGCGTCGGATCAGACTGGAGAGAATCACGGCTATTGGCCAAGGAGGACGTGGTTCTCGACAATGGTGTCGCTTCAGGCAGCGCCTCCTTTTCCACTTTCTCTTCGCCCGGACCTGTTAACCCAAGGGCCCGTTCGTCATCCGGACCTGAAGTCTCTGCGTTTGACGGCGTGGCTCTTGAGACCGAAATATTGACCGTCAAGGTTTTTCAGCCAAAGTCATGCCACTTTGCGGGCTGCCAGAGGTCCGGCTACTACTAGGATTTATCGCAAGTCTTGGGAAGCCTTCTTTTCGTGGTGTTCGGGTTCTTCAAGGAACCCGAGGATTTTTTTCCATTCCCAATTTGTTGGCCTTCCTGCAATTCGGGCTGGACAAGGGTTTGGCAGTGAGCACCCTGAGGGGTCAGGTTTCTGCTCTGTCCTTGCTGTTCCGGAAGGCTATCGCCTCGCGTAGGGACGTACGTTCCTTTTTTCGCGGAGTAACCCGCCAGTTTCCGCCGCGGAAGGCGCCTGTGTCTCCTTGGCGTCTCAATCTTGTTTTGGAGGCTCTTCAACTCGGGCCTTTTGAGCCTATGGACTCTGTTAGTCTTTCTTTGCTCTTGGAAGGTTGCCTTCCTAGTGGCGGTCACCTCTTTGAGAAGGGTTTCTGAGTTGGCGGCTCTTTCTTGCTCGCCTCCTTTCCTGGAGTTTCACCCGGATCGCGTAGTGCTTCGCACACGGGGCGACTTCTTACCTAAGGTGGTGTCGCAATTTCATGTTAACCAGGATATTGTGTTGCCCTCTATTTGTCCGGGGCCGAGGAATGCGAAGGAACGGGCCTTGCACACATTGGATTTGGTGCGAGCTTTGAAGTTCTATTTGTCTGTTACCCAAGGTTTTCGGAAGTCGGACTCTCTGTTTGTGATTCCAGCAGGTCGTCGACGTGGTCAACGAGCTTCCAAGGATTTTATAGCTCGTTGGATACGGTCGGCCATTTTGGAGACTTACCGACTTAAGGGCGAACCTTGTCCGATTAAGGTTCGAGCTCACTCCACGAGAGCTGTGGGCTCATCGTGGGCTTTCCATCAAGGGGCCTCGGCAGCTCAGCTCTGCCGGGCGGCGACCTGGCACTCTGTCCACACCTTTACAAAATTTTATAAGGTGGACGTTAGTGCTTCCGCTGATGCAGACTTAGGACGTAGGGTCCTGCAGGCGGCGGTAGTTTAAAGTTCTCTTTAACTTGTGTTTTAGCGCTAGTTGCGCATTTTCTTGGGTTGTTGGGTTCTGCCTTTTCTGTTTTTTTTCCACCCTTAATTTTTGGACTGCTTTGGGACGTCCCACTAGTTATGACTAGTGTGTTTCCTTTCCTTCCGTTCTGCTGCTGAAAGACGGATTTTGGTAAGAACTTACCTGTAAAATCCTTTTCAGCGAAGGAAGGAAAGGAGACACAGCTCCCTCCCATGGCAGAAGTGTGTTGTTGTATTTGCAGATGCGGCGTGACCCTCCTCTGATAGCGATTATCTGGGCTGAGGTCGACGCGCTAAGGCTCTGTTCCAGCATTGCCAGCTCATCGCAGTGGTCAGGTCCAGTGAGTAGTACCTGGAACTGTGTGGTTTTTGCCTAAATGCATGCATAACCTGTATTCTTATGTTTTTTTCTCTGAAGTCCTTCAGAAGGGGTTATGTTGCTCCGCTGGTGATATTGCTCTTCCTTAAGCTTGTGTACAACTGGAGAGCTGAGTAGGAGGAGCCCGAGCTGGAGGGGCCGGTCAACACTCTTTTTTAATCTGAGGTGTCTATCTCATCTGGGCTCCGCCTACCCACTAGTTATGACTAGTGTGTCTCCTTTCCTTCCTTCGCTGAAAAGGATTTTACAGGTAAGTTCTTACCAAAATCCGTATTTTCGCGGGCAGGAAGCGCTCTGAGCGCGCGCTTTACCCTGCCTTTCTTCTTCCGGCTTCTCTCCTCTAGCGCGGCGGCCATTACTGACGGCCTCCTCGGGCTCCTCACTCTCCGCTCCCCCCGACCGACCAAAGGAACAGCACCGCGGCCAGCTGGGTGAGTCGCTTCTGCCTGTCAGGGCAGAAGCTTAACCCCCTCACCCCCCCCCCCAGCGCAGGGCACATTTCTGATGGACTGCCACACTGAACGCTCCGCTAACGATCACGTTAACGACGCATACTAATGCGATCGTTTTTGTGATCGTTTTAATGTCGCTAGTAGCTGCCACTGTGGACGTTCTCATTAACAACGCATAAGTGGTTAGCGATCTCCTTAACGTCTTTGGTGTTGCGATGTACAAATCAGCGCAATATGTTGGCGATCTCGTTGGCGTTCTTGTTTAGTGTGGCATACCCTTGAGGCACTGTCCTGCTGCTGCTACCTCATAAGAGGCACATGGGGCTCGCACACCCTTTTCATTAACAGGGGTTGTGGGGAGTCTGCGACATTAACCCCTTCTTTGGCGGTTAACCCTTAATTGGGGGACAGCTGGGGTAGCTCTCTCTTTAAGAGCCTTAACCCTTCAGCGTTCGTTTTGCCTTTAAGAAACCACACTGTTCTAGTTGCTGACAGGTTTAAACTGCCATATACTGTGTGAGGGCATGTCAGATCAGGGTCCAGGAGGTGCGGACCGTCTCCCAGATCCGCTACAGGATCAGTCTCGCGTATCTGACACGCAGACCTCGACGGCGTCAAGCGCAGTGGTCGGAGGTGTCAGTGATGTCAAAATGGAGGCCCTCGCTCGTTCAATTGATGGCCTTTCTGACCTTCTAGGTTATTGGGTGTCAGCTAGATCCTCTCATGGTAGGAAGCGACACAGGCCGGTGCCATCCTTCCCGCGTAGCGACTCGGAGATCTCAGGCATGGAGGGTTCCCCTTCAAGCTCGGATGGGGAGATGTCCGATTCAGATAAGGAGGATCGGCAGGGACACTCTGCCTCTCTTTTAGGCCGTACAGAGACTTTTATTGGAGCCATGAGGGAGGCGTTACAGTTACCGGAGGAGGTAACTAGACGTCCTGGTAAGTCTGCCCGGATGTTTCAGGAGTCGCATAGGTTGCGATCAGCATTACCATCTCTGGATGAGCTTAATGGGGCAGTGGAGAAGGAACACCTGTGTCCAGATAAACGTTTTCAGGGCACACGGTTTTTTGAGACGCTGTATCCGTGTACGACGGAGTTGATTGATAATTGGATTCCTTCTCCTGAAGTGGATGTCCCTTTATCCCAGCTTAGCAAATCCTCATTACTTCCTGTTAAAGGGAAGGCGAGTCTGCAGGATCCGCTGGACAGAAAAACGGAGATGGCGGCGAAATCCATCTACGAGGCCGCGGGTCATGGATTCAGAGCAGTACTAGGGTCCATGTGTGCTTGTAAAGCTTCTCTAAGCTGGTTAGACCGTCTACGGACGGCGTGGCAAGATGGATCCCCTCTATCCGAGGTAGATGAGCTTTTTAAGTTGTTGGAGGATGCAGCCCGATATGGCAGTGATGCAGGTTTGGATACTGCATCACTGCTGTCCAGGGCGCAATCCTCGGCGATCACAGTCAGGAGAGCACTGTGGCTTAGACAGTGGACCGGAGACGCGGTTTCCAAGCAAGGTTTGCTATCCTTAGCTTACAAGGGTGGTCAGCTATTTGGATCTGACCTCACGGAGCTGATTGCCAAGGCAAAGGCAAAAGAAACGGCTTTACCGCAGCGAAGAGCTGTGACTTCTGCGTCTGGCAGGCATAGTGCCGGTAGTAGTCGGCGGTCCTTTCGGTCCAGGGGACGGTTCGGTCAGCCCTATTGGGGATCGGGTCGTCCCTCTTTTTCAGGAAAAAAGAACGCTCAGAAATCCCGCACTCCCTGGAAACAGAGCTTCCGCCAAGACAAGCGGGAAGCTGACAAAAAGCCCGCTAAGGCGGACTGACGCCAGGGTCTCACTCGAGGGCTCTCGAGTGGGAGGTCGCCTGCTCCAATTCAAACCGACTTGGGCTTCCCGCGTGTCGGACGCCTGGGTGACGCGGGTTGCGTCGGCAGGCTACTTCATAGAGTTTCTTTCTCGACCCCCAGACAGTTTTTGCCAATCTCGCATTCCGTCAGAGCCCGAGCTATTTGCCGCTCTACTGCGGGAGGTCGATTCCCTTCTGCAGAAGGGTGTGGTGGTACCGGTTCCACCGGAGGACCGGGGAAGAGGGTTTTATTCCAACCTCTTTGTGGTCCCCAAAAAGGAGGACAAATTTCGCCCCATTCTGGATCTCAAAAGATTGAATCGTCATGTCCGCACCCGGAAATTCCGCATGGAGTCACTTCGCTCCATTGTGGCGGCCCTGTCGCAGAACGATTTTTTGGTGTCAATCGACTTTCGGGACGCTTATTTGCATGTTCCCGTCGGAAGGGCCCACCAACGCTTCCTTCGTTTTGTCATAGGTCAGGACCATTACCAGTTTGTGGCCCTGCCATTCAGGTTGGCCTCAGCACCCAGAGTTTTTACGAAAATTCTGGCACCTCTCATGGCGATTCTGCGAAGACAGGGGGTTACCATTCTTCCCTATCTGGACGACCTTTTGATTGTGGCGTCCTCAAAGGAGGAGGCGGTGACGGCTCGCAATCTATCCCTTCAGCTCCTGGAGGACTTTGGGTGGCTGGTCAATTGGGAGAAGTCGTCTCTGGAACCGTCGCAGTCAATCCTGTTTTTGGGAATGCATTTCGACACGGTACGAGCAGTGGTGTCTCTGCCTCCAGACAAGCAAGCGAGTCTTCTTCGACATGTACAGGTTATGAAGCCTTCGACAGCAATGTCCCTTCGAAGGTGTATGCGCCTTCTGGGTTTGATGGTGGCGTCGATGGAGGCAATTCCGTTTGCCCCATTTCATTCCAGGGCTCTCCAAATGCTGAAGTCCTTCCTCCCTCCGAGGTGGTCGATCATAACCACCGATGCCAGCCTGACGGGCTGGGGGGGTGTTTGGAACGATCTCTGGATTCAGGGAGTATGGTCGTCGGAAGAGTCTGTCCTGCCGATCAACATCCTGGAATTGAGGGCAATTTTCCTTTGCCTCCAACACTGGACGGTCCCTTTAAGCGGTCTACCAGTCCGAGTGCAGACAGACAACGCGACGGCGGTCGCGTATATCAACCATCAAGGTGGGACGAGGAGCTTCAGGCTCATGATGGAGGTGTCTCGGATCCTGGTATGGGCCGAGACCAGGGTGCCAGCCATCTCTGCGATTCACATTCCAGGAGTTCAGAATACCACAGCGGACTTCCTCAGTCGCGAAAAGATGGATCCCGGAGAATCCGGAAATTTTTGCACTGCTGTGCTTCCGTTGGGGGACTCCCCAAGTGGATTTGATGGCATCCAGGTTCAATGCCAAGATACCGACGTTCATGTCCAGGTACAAGGACCCGAAGGCTGTGGCGGTGGATGCTCTGGTGGCTCCTTGGGACCAATTCGAGCTAATCTATGTGTTCCCGCCGATATCCTTACTTCCTCTGGTGTTGCGTCAGATCAGACTGGAGAGAGTCTCGGCTATGTTGATAGCCCCAGATTGGCCAAGGAGGACGTGGTTCTCGACACTGGTGTCGCTTCCTGCAGCGCCTCCACTTCCACTCCCTCTTCGCCCGGACCTGTTAACCCAAGGGCCCGTTCGTCACCCAGACCTGAAGTCTCTGCGTTTGACGGCGTGGCTCTTGAGACCGAAATCTTGATCCGTCAAGGTTTTTCAGTCGAAGTCATTGCACTCTGCGAGCTGCCAGAGGTCCGGCTACTACTAGGATTTATCACAAGACTTGGGAAGCCTTCTTTTCGTGGTGTTCGGGTTCTTCTAGGAACCCGAGGATTTTTTCCATTCCCAATTTGTTGGCCTTTTTGCAGTACGGGCTGGACAAGGGTTTGGCATTTAGCACTCTGAAGGAGCAGGTTTCTGCTCTGTCCTTGCTGTTTCGGAAGGCTATCGCCTCGCGTAGGGACGTACGTTCCTTTTTTCGCGGGGTAACCCGTCAGTTTCCGCCGCGGAAGGCGCTTGTGTCTCCTTGGTGGCTCAATCTTGTCTTGGAGGCTCTTCAACATGGGCCTTTTGAGCCTATGGACTCTATTAGCCTTTCCTTGCTCTCTTGTAAGGTTGCTTTCCTAGTGGCGGTCACTTCTTTGAGAAGGGTTTCTGAGTTGGCGGCTCTTTCTTGCTCGCCTCCTTTTCTGGAGTTTCACCCAGATCGCGTAGTGCTTCGCACACGGGGCGACTTTCTACCTAAGGTGGTGTCACAATTTCATGTTAACCAGGATATTGTGTTGCCCTCGCTTTGTCCGGAGCCGAGGAATGCGAAGGAACGGGCCTTGCACACATTGGATTTAGTGCGGGATTTGAAGTTCTATTTGTCTATTACTCAAGGTTTTCGGAAGTCGGATTCTCTGTTTGTGATTCCAGCAGGTCGTCGACGTGGGCAACGAGCTTCCAAGGATTCTATAGCTCGTTGGATTCGGTCGGCCATTTTAGAGGCTTACCGACTTAAGGGCGAACCTTGCCCGATTAAGATTCGAGCTCACTCCACGAGGGCTGTGGGTTCATCGTGGGCCTTTCATCAAGGGGCCTCGGCAGCTCAGCTCTGCCGGGCGGCGACCTGGCGTTCCGTCCACACATTTACGAAATTTTATAAGGTGGACGTCAGTGCTTCCGCTGATGCGGCCTTAGGACGTAGGGTCCTGCAGGCGGTTGTAGTTTAAAGTTCTTGTGAACTTGTATTTAGCGCTAGTTGCGCATTTATTTAAGTTGTTGGGAATCTGCCTCTGTTGGTTTTTTGCCCACCCTTAATTTCTGGACTGCTTTGGGACGTCCCACTGGTAATGAATGCGTCTCCCTTCCTTCCATCTGCTGCTGAAAGACGGATTTTGGTAAGACCTTACCTGTAAAATCCTTTTCAGCGAAGGAAGGAAGGGAGACACAGATCCCTCCCATGGCAGAAGTGTGTTGTTGTGTTTTCAGATGCGGCGTGACCCTTCTCTGATAGCGATTATCTGGGCTGAGGTCGGCGCGCTAAGGCTCTGTTCCAGCATTGCCAGCTCATCGCAGTGGTCAGGTTCAGTGAGTAGTACCTGGGACTGTGTGTTTTTTTCTGTTATATGCATAACCTATCTTCTTGTTGTTTCTCTGAAGTTCTTCAGAAGGGGTTATGTTGCTCCGCTGGTGATTTTTGCTCTTCCTTAGCTTGTGTACGGACTGGAGAGCTGGAGTAGGAGGAGCCCAAGCTGGAAGGGGCCGGTCAACACTCTTTTTTAATCTGAGGTGTTCTATCCTGTGTGGGCTCCGCCTACCCACTGGTAATGAATGTGTCTCCCTTCCTTCCTTCGCTGAAAAGGATTTTACAGGTAAGGTCTTACCAAAATCCGTCTTTCAGTTTCATCCCATTGCTTCTCGTGTTTCCATGTGCAAATGAGAATAATGATGATCCCTCTATACTGTGACAGCCCTTGAGATATTTGTAGACAGCTACTAAGTCTCCTCTTAGCCTTCTTTTTTGCAAGCTAAATATTTCCAGATAATAAAATATAATTTTCTTATAAATACTGATGTAAAATACTGATCAAATACTCAACGTGTGAACATAGCCTAAGTCCCCCGTGCATTATTGCTTTTGCGCCTGTATTTTGTCTAGTTTTCTGTATTTTGCGCCTTTTTTGTTTGTACTCAATCCATTATTCTTTTTGTGCCTTTTTTGCAGTCTATTCTATATGTGTTCGCCTGTTTGTTTATTTTTCTCACCTTATGAGCAGAGTTTAGCGATTTCAGATGCTTTTTGCCTGATTCATCAGTTGTGATTTTTTTTTTTATGGAGTTGCAAAATTTGGTGCAACTTCACTACTGTTGGCCCCACCAAGCTGTATTTTGGGGGACGCCAGTATAATGGCTCAATTTTTGCACCTTTTTGTACTAAAAAGTAAAAAACAGTTCAAGACAGATTTTTTTTTTTAAGCCAGATTTATAAATTGCATGCACCATTTGAAGAATTTGGCACAAAAAGGCAACTACTAATAACCACAAGACAAAAAGGAAAATGACTTGGGAAAACAACTGCAAATGATGAATAGGGATATTTAAATATTTATTTATCATTCAGTGCTTCTACAGGAGAAATTAAGAATTACACCTCCCTATAAAATCAGTGGGCTGCAATATTTACTTTGCATTTTCACTTACCAAGCTATTAGACACACACCATCTTAACAACTTTTCTTTTCTTTTCTTCAGTTGTCTGAGAGCAGAAGAAGGAGGAGAGAGGCTGTACAGTTTGAGTTGCCAGATGTACAGGTCTTACCAGCTGTTAAAAGGCCGAACACTGTTTTGGTGAGAATCACAAGTAATTGTCAGCAAAACCCCCATAAAAGTTTTAGATACTTCAGTGTGTCATGGTGGGTTAGGAGGGTTAGGGTCCCGTCACACTGTTCAATGTCCCAGCGATCCCACCAACGATACAACATGGATGGGATCGCTGGGACATCGTTAGCTGATCGCTGGTGAGCTGTCACATGGGCAGACTCACCAGCGATCAGGACCAGCGAGCACGCTGGTATCCAATGTACACATCGGGTAACTAAGCACCGCGCGGCACCTAGTTACCCGATATGTACCCTAGATACCGGCTCTACAGCAGAAGCTGGGAGCCGGTATCTAGGGTACATATCGGGTAACTAGGTGCCGCATGGTGCTTAGTTACCCGATATGTACATTAGATACCAGCTTGCTGATCATTGGTCTTCCGCTGTCACACGCAGCGATGCTGCTCCAGGACATTCAACGACGATCAGTGATACCCAGCAGGGGGGCTGGTCGTCGCTGTGTGTCACACTAAGCGAGATATCTGGCTAGGTCGCTGTTGCGTCACAAAATCGGTGACGCTTCAGCGATCTCCCGAGCGATCTCGCTTAGTGTGACGGGGGCTTTACTGAAATCATGAGATGGTTATTGTTTCACCTTTCATTCTTCCTGCATTAAATGCGCAGTTCCCCTGAAAAAAATGGATTCTGGTAATAATAATATATAATAATCTTTATTTATATAGCGCCAACATGTTCCGCAGTGTTTGACAATTTAACAGTTTCAAAACACAAGTCATAAGTAACAACGTTAACAATACAATAATTAAAGCAAAATAACCTGACCCTGCTCGTGAGAGCTTACAATCTACAATGAGGTGGGGGAGATACAAAGTACAGGTGTGTATATACAATGGTGTATTTACAATGATGGTCCAGCCATCTTAAGGGAGTGAGGGATGGATGGAGTTTGTGAATGGGCTACACACACACACACACTTACACCTAGAATGACTTTGATTAGTGAACGTGATAGGCCGCTCTGAACAAATGTGTTTTGAGGGAGCGCCTGAAACTATGAAAATTGTGGATAGTCCTAATTTCTTGGGGTAGAGCATTCCAGAGGATTGGTGCAGCGCGGGAGAAGTCTTGGAGTCGGGAGTGGGAGGTAAGGATTAGTGCAGAGGTTAGTCGAAAGTCGTTTGCAGAGCGCAGCAGTTGGTTAGGCCGATAGATAGAACAAGTGAGAACAAGTACTTTGAATTGGATCCTATAATGAATGGGCAGCTAAGGACTGGCGAAGAGCGGACGTGTCCGAGTACCGATTAGCCAGATGGATGACCCTGGCTGCTGCATTAAGTATGGACTGGAGAGTTGATAGTCAAGTAACGGGGAAGCCAAGTAATAGAGCGTTGCAGTAGTCCAGGAGGGAGTGGATCAGTGCTACAGTGAGGGTTTTTTTTGTTTCCATGGTGAGAAAAGGGCGGATTCTAGAGATGTTCTTTAGATGTAGGCGGCAAGAGCGGGCAAGAGATTGTATATGGGAGGTGAAGGAGAGATTGGTGTCAAACATAACACCCAGACAGCGAGCCTGCTGCCAGGATGTTATTATGGTGCCACCCACGGAGAGGGAAATGTCAAATTTAGGGAGGTTAGTAGACGGCGGGAGCAGAAGAAGTTCAGTTTTGGAGAGGTTGAGTTTCAAATAGAGAGCAGACATGATGTTGGAGACTGCGGACAGACAGTCTGTGGCGTTCTGCAGTACAGCGGGGGTAAGGTCGGGGGATGACGTGTATAGTTGTGTCATCAGCATAAAGATGGTACTGAAAGCCAAATCTGCTGATGGTCTGTCCAATTGGGGCCGTGTAGAGAGAGAAGAGAAGGGGGCTAGGACTGAGCCCTGAGGTACCCCAACAGGGAGAGGAAGAGGAGATGACGTGGAGCCAGAGAACAAAACACTGAAGGAGCGGTCAGAAAGATAGGAAGAGAGCCAGGAGAGAGCAGTGTCCTTAATGCCTAGTGACTGGAGCCTAGAGAGTAGGAGATAGTGGTCAACCGTGTTGAAAGCTGCATAAAGGTTGAGAAGAATGAGCAGAGAGTGGTTACCGTTACGTTTTGCTGTCAGAAGGTCATTGGTCACTTTGAGTACAGTTTCAGTTGAATGTAGGGGGCGGAAGCCGGACTGTGAAGGGTCTAGGAGGGAGAGAGTGGGGAGATAATGGGTAAGGCGGGAGTAGACTAGGCGCTCCAAAAGTTTAGAGATGAAGGGGAGATTGGAGACTGGTCTGTAGTTGTTTGTGCAGGAAGGGTCGAGAGCGGTTTTCTTTAGTTATGGAGTAACGATGGGGTGTTTGAAGGAGGATGGGAAAATGCCAGAGGAGAGGGAGAGATTAAAGATTGTAGTTAAGTGACAACTGGAGAGGGAGACTGGAGGAGATGTGAGGGAATGGGGTCGGTAGTGCTTGTAGTCGGACGAGAGGAAGAGAGGAGTCTGGAGACTTCTTCTTCTGTGATGGGATCAAATGTGGAAAGTGAGCCAGGGGAAATGCAGGGAGGGATGGGAGTCACAGCACTTGGTGGTTGGGAGCAGATTTCCTGACATATATTATCTATTTTTTCTATAAAGTGGGAGACCAGGTCATCAGCACAAATGTCTGTGATAGGGGCTTGTGCTTTTGGCCTGAGGAGGGAGTGAAAAGTGTCAAAAAGTTTCTTGGGGTTGTTGGCTAGTGAGGATATCAGGGTGGTGAAGTAGGTCTGTTTGGCGAGGTGAAGGGCAGCGTTATAAGTTCTTAACATAAATTTGAAGTGGATGAAGTCTTCGGGTGTGCAGGTTTTTCTCCATAGGCGTCCAGCACTACTAGAGCATCTCTGGAGAAGTTGAGTTTGCAATGTGAGCCAGGGCTGTTTTACTGTGTGTTTGGAAGTTCTGAGGGTGAGTGGCGCTACTTGGTCAAGGGTGCTTATAAGAGTGGCATAGTAGTGATGAACAGCCAGATCAGGACAGGAAATTGAGGAGATTGCGGACAGTGATGAGTGTAGGTAATCTGAAAGTGTCTGAGGGTTAATGGCTTGTAGATTTCTGAATGTGTGGTAGGTAGGAGTGCGCTGGGTTGGTACGAGGATTTGTGAGCGTGAAGGAGAGAATGTTGTGGTCAGAGAGTGGAAGCGGTGAGTTATTTAGGTGGGAGATTGAACAGAGCCAGACAAAGACCAGGTCAAGGGTGTTACCGTCCTTGTGTCTCTCAGAGGTTGAAAGCTGTGAGAGGCCTAGAGAAGTGGTTAGTGATAGAAGCTGGGGTGCAGATGTGGAAGTGGGGCTGTTAATGGGGATGTTGAAGTCTCCAAGGAAGTGCGGCAGCCAGGCTGAGAAGTGGTCAAGGAACTGAGTGGGCGAGCCTGGGGGCCGATACATGACTGCTACTCTGAGGGAGAGGGGACGGAAGAGCCTGATGGTGTGGACCTCAAAAAAGGGGAATGAGAGTGATGGAATTGGGGGGATGACCTGGAAAGTGCATTGTGGGGACAGGAGTATGCCTACTCCACCACCATGTCTGTTTGTGGGTCTCGGGGAATGGGAGAATTGTAAGCCACCATAGGAAATGGCAGCAGGGGAGACCATGTCAGAATCATGAATCCAGATTTCAGTGAGGGCAAACAGATTAAGAGAGTTGTTCAGAAAATAGTTGTGCAGGAAGGGAAGCTTGTTACATACAGACCGTGGATTCTAGAGGGCACAATTAAAAGAAAGAGATGAGGGAGTGCAGGTAATATTAATAAGATTATTATGGTTTCGATATGAGGTAGGGTAGGGGTTGAGGTTGGGGGGATGGTGGACCAGGGTTGGGGGACATGTCCCCTGAAATCAGTAGGAGTAGGAAGATAAAGAGCAAGTAGTTCTTGGAATTGTAAGTAGTTTTTTTCTGTGATGTGCTTGGGCAAGATGGGCTGAGGTTTTTCAGGAAGGTGAGGCGTGCATGGGAGCTGTACATGGGAGAGGGAAGTATATAGGGGCTGATGTGTATGAGTCGTGATGGAGGGGGGATGGGGCGGTGAATGTGGATGGCAAGGGAACATAGGAGGATAGAAATAAAGCACATGGTGAAAAGGGGAAAGCAAAGTGTGGGTTACCTGACTCCTGCCCTGATTAAATGCCATGGATAACTGCCGTTTACATGATGCTTAGCTTCTGTGAATGGAGTGCATACATGCAGAGTGGATCAATTCAGAGGTGGAATGATTTGATTACCATTAGGATATATTGCAGCAGAAAAGACAGCCAGCAGAGGTGGGGATTGTAGCATTCAGGCTGCTTGCTAACAATGATGGAGTGCATACATGCAGAGTGGATCAATTCAGAGGTGGATTGATTTGATTACCTGTGTGAAGAGAGAAGATGAATGTTAATTCCTTGCCATGGATAATTGCCGTTTACTTGATGCTTCGCTTTTGTGATGCTTTGCTTTATGGGATGCTTGCGTGCTGCACCCCACACTGCGTGACACAAAACATGAAGATTCATCAAGCCCGTCTTGATCAGGAGATGTGCTGGAGTCAGACTCTCTTGATTCATGAAGACACGTATGCCTCGTCTTGAATCAGAAGCATTGGACGAGTGGCGTTCACCCCTGTGTGCACCTCGCCACAAATCCTACTCCAGTCCCTGGTGGAGTAAGATTTGTGGCGTAGCAAACGCTGCCAACTTTCATAAATTTGACGAGCGGTGATTGCCATGCCCCTATCCCGCCCCAACTTTGCCCTCTTTGTCAAAATGGCGTGAGTCTACCAAAAATCTTAGCACTAAAATTACGTGACATTTTAAAGCTTTTTCCACCAGTATATTGGCAGAAAAGCTTTGATGAATCAGATTCAAACTTTTCAAGTGGGATAATGTATAAAAGTGCAGATCACCAGCAAGCTATAACAAGTTTGTTATAGTTATGTCTGAACAGAGATTTTTTTTTAATTTGTCCATTTGAAAACTTGTTCTGTTTTTCTTGATCTAACAGACTAAAAAGGTTTAATCATGGGACAACCACTGTTAAGAAGTCACCAGGCATTTGATATATCCTAGATTTAATTTAGACGACTTTGAACATGAGGATGTATTTTTGATCCGAACTTCTATACCCCGTACTTGTTGTGATCGCTTATGTTTTCATTGACTTTTCAGGAAAATAAATACCTATTTCTTTGCAATGTTGCAGCCTATACAGTTGTGCTGAAAAGTTTACATACCCCCGGAAGAATTTTTGCTTTCTAGGCCTTTTTTCAGAGAATATGAATGATAACACCAACGTTTTTTCTCCACTCATGGTTAGTGGCTGGGAGAAGCCATTCATTGTCAAACTACTGTGTTTTCTCTTTTCAAATCACAATGGCAACCCAAAACATCCAAATTACCCTGATCAAAGCTTCACATACCCTGGTGATTTTGACCTGATAACATGCACAGAAGTTGACACAAATGGGTGTGACGGTCTACTAAAGGTAACTTCTTCACCTGTGACCTGTTTGCTTGTAATCCATGTGTGTGCATAAAAGCCAAGTGAGTTTCTGGGATCCAGACAGACTCTTGCATCTTTCATCCAGCAACTGACGTTTCTGGATTGTGAGTCATCGGGAAAGCAAAAGAATTGTCAATGGATCTATGGGAAAAGATAGTTGAACTGTATAAAACAGGAAAGGGATACAAAAAGATATCCAAGGAATTGATAATGCCAGTCAGCAGCGTTCAAACTGTGATTAACAAATGGAAAATCAGGGGCTCTGTTAAAACAAAACCACCATCAGGTAGACCAAAAAAAATTTCGCCAACAACTGCCAGGAAAATTGTTTGGGATGCAAAAAAAAAAAATCCACAAATAACATCAGCTGAAATACTGGACTCTCTGAAAACTAGCGGTGTGGCTGTTTCAAGATGCATAATAAGGAGGCTCTTGAAGAAAGATGGGCTGCATAGTCGAGTCTCCAGAAGAAAGCCATTACTGCGCAAATGCCACAAAGTATCTCGCCTACAATACGTAAAACGGCACAGAGACAAGCATCAAAACTTCTGAAACAAGGTAATTTGGATACTGGAGTATCTGAAGAAGAATAAACTCATGACCCAATATCAACATGGGTTTACGAGAGACCGTTCCTGTCAGACTAATCTTATAAGCTGTTATAAAGAGGTAAGTTCCAGACTGGACCAAGGAAATACAGTGGACATGGTGTATATGGACTTCTCAAAAGCTTTTGATACGGTGCCACACAAAAGGTTGATACATAAAATGAGAACAATGGGGATAGGGGAAAATATGTGTAAATGGGTTAAGAGCTGGCTCATGGATAGGAAACAAAGGGTGGTTATTAATGGAGCACACTCGGACTGGGTCACGGTTAGCAGTGGGGTACCACAGGGGTCAGTATTGGGGCTGCTTCTTTTTAACATATTAATGACCTTGTAGGGGGCATACAGAGTAGTTTTTCAATATTGCTGATGACACTAAACTCTGCAGGGTAATCAATACAGAGGAGGACAATTTTATATTACAGGAGGATTTGTGTAACCTAGAAGCTTGGGCTGATAAATGGCAAATGAGCTTTAATGGGGATAAATGTAAGGTCATGCACTTGGGTAGAATAAACAAGATTTATAATTATTATGAAAATAAAGTCAATGTGTAGCGGCGCAAGTGTATTTGTGCTTGATCAGCTGCAAGTACAGGGACCTCCTACCACATGGAGGATGTGAGGATCAGATAAATAAATAAATAAAATGTACTCGCGCTATAAAACAACCACAAAGCATACAGTACTGATCCAGCGACACATACCGTATATACCCATGTATAAGCCCCCCTGCTTCTCCCATGATCTCCGGCTCCTTCCTGCAGCGGTCACATGGCACCGCTCATTAAAGTCATGAATATGCACATATTCATGACTTTAATGAGCGGTAGCACGTGACCGCTGCATGACTGAAGCGCTGCGGAGAGCGCCAGGAGAAGAGGAGAGGCTGCAGGGACGCGCCGGCGGAGGGGTGAGTATATAGCGATATTTACCTGTCCCGTTCCACGCTGCATGCTGCATCCTCGTCTGACTCCTCTGGCTGTGAATGATCAGGCCGAGGGCGCGATGACGTCATTAGTGAGCGCCCTGCCCCCTGCCAGATCATTCACTGCTGAGGACCCGGAAGAGGACGCAGCTTAGCGGTGCAGAGAGGACAGGTAAATATCTCAGGTGCCGGGGTCCTGAGCGAGCGGTGACACCGGCACCTGTCCCCCATAGCGCACCGCTGTCACCGCCTGCTCAGGACACCGGCACCTGGCCCCCAGCGACGAGAGGTGAGTATGTCATTTTTTTGCAGCAGCAGCAGCATATGAGGCCTATACTATGGGGCATAATATGGAGCATATGGGGGCATAAGCTGTGGAACATATGGGGCATAATCTGGAGCATAACGGGGCATAATATGGAGCATATGGGGGCATAAGCTGTGGAACATATGGGGCATAATCTGGAGCATATGGGGGCATAATATGGAGCATATGGAGGCATAAACTGTGGAACATATGGGGCATAATCTGGAACATATGGGAGCATATGGGGGCATAATCTGTGGAACATATGGGGCATAATCTGGAGCATATGGGGGCATAATCTGTGGAACATATGGGGGCATAATCTGGAGCATATGGGGGCATAATCTGTGGAACATATGGGCATAATCTGGAGCATATGGGGGCATAATCTGTGGAACATATGGGGCATAATCTGGAGCATATGGGGGCATAATCTGTGGAACATATGGGGCATACTCTGGAGCATATGGGGGCATAATCTCTGAAGCATATGGAGGCATAATCTGTGGAGCATATTGGGCATAATCTGGAGCATAACGGGGCATAATATGGAGCATATGGGGGCATAAGCTGTGGAACATATGGGGCATAATCTGGAGCATATGGGGGCATAATCTGTGGAACATATGGGGCATAATCTGGAGCATATGGGGGCATAATCTGTGGAACATATGGGGCATAATCTGGAGCATATGGGGGCATAATCTGTGGAACATATGGGGGCATAATCTGTGGAACATATGTGGGCATAATCTGGAGCATATGGGGGCATAATCTGTGGAACATATGGGGCATAATCGAGCATATGGGGGCATAATCTGTGGAACATATGGGGCATAATCTGGAGCATATGGGGGCATAATCTGTGGAACATATGGGGCATAATCTGGAGCATATGGGGGCATAATCTGTGGAACATATGGGGGCATAATCTGGAGCCTATGGGGGCATAATCTGTGGAACATATGGGGCATAATCTGGAGCATATGGGGGCATAATCTGTGGAACATATGGGGCATAATCTGGAGCATATGGGGGCATAATCTGTGGAACATATGGGGCATAATCTGGAGCATATGGGGGCATAATCTCTGAAGCATATGGAGGCATAATCTGTGGAGCATATTGGGCATAATCTGTGCAGCATGTGGGGGCATAATCTGTGGAGCATCATATGGGGGCATAATCATTTTTCACCCTAGGCTTATACGCGAGTCAATAAGTTTTCCCAGTTTTTCAGCTTCAGATGAAGGAAGGGAGACAGTTCATTACTAGTGGGTAGGCGGAGCCCAGATGAGATAGACACCTCAGATTAAAAAGAGTGTTGACCGGCCCCTCCAGCTCGGGCTCCTCCTACTCAGCTCTCCAGTTTACAATTTGAGGTCTCAGAGGATAGTCGCTGCTGGAAGCAGCTCCTCAGAAGATTTTATTATTTTTTTATCGGACAAGAGACTTGGATCACCAGAGGTGGTCTAGAGGTCTCAGGGGTCTCAGCGCTGCTGGACCCCAACCTCTCCCTTGGCGGATCTGTATTACCCTATATGGTGGTCCCTGCAGAACCCTGCCGGCCCGGGGGATGAGGATGGCTTCCCTGGCGGGGGCGCAAACCGCGCTGCAGGGGTCACTGCGTCCCCCGCCCTGGGGGGAAGCATGGGCATAGCGCCAGAAACCCCTGGGGGTCCCTGTGGCGCTCGGCTGGGTGAGTACTCCACATGTTCATATGTGTTGAGTGTTTGCAGCGACTGCTGCGGCAGCCGCTGTTACAGTTCATATGGTGACTGTGTGTTTCTTGTTGTCCGCAGGTGGATGCCTGCAGGACGGAGAGCGGGGACGGGACCGGAGAACGGGGGAGTCCCGCGCTTTTTTTGAAGCCGGCGGGGGGCGTGGCTTCGCATTTCCCGGGCAGGAAGCGCTCCTAAGCGCCTCTGCCCTTCTCTTCCGGCTTCATCCTCAGTGCGGCGGCCATTGCAGCGCTTCGGGCTCCTCATTCTCCGCTCCTCCTGCATTTAGAAAGAAGCAGCACCGCAAAGCACAGTGAGTCGCTTCTGCCTATCAGGGCAGAAGCTTACGAACTCCTCACCCCCGCAGCGCAGGGCACTGTCCTGGTTTTTCTGGCACACTGAACGCCGCTAAGATCACATACAGCTTTCTTTGTGATGCGCAAAATAGCGCAATATTTTAGCGATGTTTTTGTTTAGTGTGGCATAATCTTCAGGATTGTACTATCTGCATCTGCTACCTCATAAGAGGCGCCTGGGGCTCGCACACCCGTTACAATAATACAGGTTGTGGGGGCTTGTGATATTAACCCCTTCTTAGGCGGTTAACCCTTAACTGGGCGGCTGGGGTAGCTCTCTTCTTAGGAGCTTAACCCTTCAGCGTTCGTCCTTGTTTCTTTGAGAAACCACACTTTTCTAGTTACTGACAGGTTTAACCTGCCATTGTACTGTGTAAGGACATGTCAGATCAGGACCCAGGTGCGGACCGTCACCCAGCTCCGCTACATGATCAGTCTCGCGTATCTGACACGCAGACCTCGACTGCGTCAAGCGCAGCAGTCGGAGGCCCCAGTGATGCCAAAATGGAGGCCCTCACTCGTTCGATTGATGGCCTGTCTAATCTTATAGGCTATTGGGTGTCAGCCAGACCTTCTCATGGCAGGAAGAGACGCAGGCCGGTGCCTTCTTTCCCATGTAGCGACTCAGAGAACTCTGGTATAGAGGGTTCCCCTTCCAGTTCGGGAGGTATATCCGATTCGGATAAAGAGGATCGGCAAAGGCACTCTGCTTCTTTTTCGGGCCGTGTGGAAGCTTTTATTGAAGCTATGAGGGAGGCATTGCAGTTACCTGAGGAGGTAACTACACGCCCTGGTAAGTCGGCACGGATGTTTCAGGAGTCACATAGGTCGCTTTCGACCTTACCATCCCTGAATGAGTTTAATGAAGCTGTGGAGAAGGAGCGTCTGTGTCCAGACAAGCGTTTTCAGGGGACACGACTTTTTGAGTCGCTATATCCGTGTACTACGGAGTTGATTGATAATTGGATTCCTTCCCCTGAAGTTGATGTTCCTTTATCTCAGCTTAGCAAATCTTCATTACTCCCTGTGAAAGGGAAGGCGAGTCTGCAGGACCCGCTGGACAGAAAAACGGAAATGGCGGCAAAGTCCATCTACGAGGCCGCGGGTCATGGTTTCAGAGCAGTGCTAGGATCCATGTGTGCTTATAAAGCTTCTCTGGTCTGGTTGGACCGTTTACGAGAGAAATGTCAGCCGACGAGGATGGACTTTTCGAATTGTTGGAGAGTGCAATTCAATATGGTTATGATGCAGGCCTGGATACTGTGTCACTGTTGTCCAGGACACAATCCTCGGCGGTCACAGTCAGGAGAGCACTGTGGCTTAGACAATGGACCGGTGATGCGGTTTCCAAGCAAGGTCTGCTATCTTTGGCTTACAAAGGAGGTCAGTTATTTGGATCTGACCTCACGGAGCTGATTGCCAAGGCAAAGGCAAAAGAAGCTGCTTTACCACAGCGAAGATCTGTGGCTTCTACGTCTGGCAGGCTGGGTACTGGTAGTGGCCGACGGTCCTTTCGGTCTAGGGGACGGTTCGGTCAGCCCTCTTGGGGATCGGGCTGTCCCTCTTTTTCAGGAAAAAAGTCCTCTCAGAAATCCCGCACTCCCTGGAAACAAAGTTTCTCCTTCGTCTCATTGGGGGACACAGGACTGTGGACTGTGGGTGTATGCTACTGCCGCTAGGAGGCTGACACTAAGTAAACAAAAAAAGGTTAGCTCCTCCTCCGCCGTATACACCTCAGCACTGGCCGCAGGCAAACCCAGTTCATGCTTAGTGTCTGATGGAGGCACACGTCTGGTTTTCTCCAGACCATTTTTTTTTTTTTTCCCACGAAGATGAGATAGGGGCGACGGATCCTATTGAAAGGGTCCGATCTCCCCAAACCATCAACGGGCGAGCACGTGGAGTAAAGCCTCCACGTATCCTCTCCCGCAACGTGGGACACGAGTGCCGGACTCAGCCCTGACCACCCTAGGGTATTGAAACCCTAGGCTGTACAGAGGCAGGAGATAGTCCGTGCGGCCCCCACTGCACCACCAATGCTAGACTGCGGTGCTGCAAGGAGGCGGACGGTCCCTCTCCTCACCCCCTGAAGGGGTGATGGAGTTAGGGTGCCTGCACCGTCCCACTTTTTTTCCTGTAAGCCCCCCTCTAATCTTCATCTACTGCAAGCATGCATAGAGAAACAATCTCCGGCCGAAGACGGATAAGAGACATTACCAGTGACTGGAGCCATAAAACATGGAGGGGGCCAGGAAAGCCGGCGTTTTCTTGTGAGGTGGTCACGCAGCCTGGCTTCAGCCAGGAACAGGCAAGTCCCCGGCTCAAGTCCGCCCCCTAAAGGGTGCATCAGCTTCCGGCGGCCCGCCCCCCGACTCCTGGGCGGCCGCCGCCGAAAATTTAGCTCCCGGCTTCGGCCGGCGCTAGGCCTCGGGCGAAAATTTAGTCCCCGGCTTCTGCCGGAGACTGTGCCGCGGCCTGTAATTTGGCACCCGGTTTCGGCCGGAAGGTAGGCCGCGGTCTTAGGACTCCGCCCCCGGCAGCGTCATTTCCCGGCGGGCCCGCCCCCCGACTCTCGGGCGGCCACCGCCAAAAATTTAGGCCGCGGCTTCGGCCGGCGCTAGGCCGCGGCCGCAAATTTAGTCCCCGGCTTCTGCCGGAGACTAGGCCGCGGCCGGAAGTGGACAGCTGATTAGGCCGCGCCTCTCGACCCTTCCCCCTGAGGCTCGACTATATGAAGACGCCTCCCTGACAGGGAAGCGCTCTTTTTGAAATCTGGAGCTTGGGCGTTTTTTGTTTACGTACCATTACGCTGTTTAAGGACGCTTGGGGTACAGGACTGGGGTAAGTGCTACTACCTCCAGCCTGGTTGTTCTTCTCCACTGCGCTCCCCTGCACTTCGCTCCACTGACCGTACCGCCGCATCCAAATCATTGTGGCAGGCAATCTGTGACAGATCCAGTATGTCCAGAAGGGCTAAGACTCACACAGTGCTGTATACAGCATGCATTGCCTGTAGGTCCCTTTTCCGCACGCCCAGACTAATCGGGTCTGTGAAGCCTGTGATTCCAAACGGGCTCAGGAGCCCTCACCTATAGCCGTGCCCAGTGCGTCAGGTCCCCCGGAGTGGGCCCTGTCTCTGTCTCAATCTGTGGCATCATTAACAAGAGCAATCGAGTCCCTTCAAGCTCCCGATAGGAGCAGGGACAGTGGTTCACCTGGCTTGACTACGCCTCAGGAACCTCCGGCCTGCAGGGGCCGCGCTCTTACCAGGCAGACGCATGGGAAGCGAACCCACACTGCGTCGCCTATGCCGTCCGGGGCCTCGGCATCCTTTAGCTCAGTTTCTCGCTCTCCCTCACCTTTGGAGGCAAGTGAGCAATATTCAGATTCCGATTCTGAAGGGTCTCTCAATTTAGAGGCACCGAATTGTCAGGAGACAATTGACAGTCTTATTGAAGCTGTCAATCAATCCCTGGGAGTAGACGATGAATCCACCTTGGCCTCCGGTCATAAGGTGTCCTTCAAACGAGCCAGACAAACTCATAAGGTTTTTGGCGCTCATCCTGAGTTTGAGGAGCTAGTGCAGCGCCACCGAGAAAAAACGGACAAGCGCTTTGCAGGACAAAAGGCCCTTAATACCAGATATCCTTTTGCTCCCGAGCTTCTGAAGAAGTGGGCGGAATCTCCTGCGGTCGACCCTCCTGTGTCGCGTTTGGCGTCTAAAACGCTTCTCTCTATTCCCAACGGTTCCTCGATCAAGGATCCAACGGACCGTCTAATTGAGAGCTTGGCTCGCTCAGTGTTTGAGGCATCAGGTTCTTCTCTCTCTCCTTCTTTTGCAGCAACTTGGGTTGCTAAGGCCATGATATCCTGGTCGGAGTCTCTCAATAGAGCTCTCCACGGTATAGAAGTGCCGTCTGAGGTAACTGAGATTTCTAATCAGATAGCTCTTGCAGGAGAATTCTTAATTAACGCTTCCATGGATGCGGCAAATTGCGCAGCTCTAGCTGCTGCTAATGCGATTGCTATCAGGAGATCCTTGTGGTTAAGAACTTGGCGAGCAGACTCAACCTCAAAAAAGTCACTCACATCTTTACCGTATCAGAGTGGCCGTTTATTTGGCAAAAAACTGGATCAGCTTATATCTGATGCTACAGGAGGGAAAAGCAGTTTCCTTCCTCAGCAAAAGATGAGACAGCCTTTTCGCCGTCAATTTCAGCCTCGGTTCAGGGCTTTTCGTAACCCAGGGTGGGCCACGACAGCCACCTCCAGCGGCACAGGTCGACCTAATCAGGCTAGAGATCGCCAGGTCTCCTATAAGACCAACCCTTTGGGAAGAATGCGATCTCAACAGCCAAGATCTAGAGGGTCTAAACCCCAAAGATATTCGGACAAATGACTGGAGGCAGAATCCGGTCAATTCATCCAGAGTAGGCGGCCGCTTACTCTGGTTTCGCCCTACTTGGCTATCAATTACTCACGACGAGTGGGTCAGAGAGTTAGTCTCCTCGGGGTACAAAATAGAATTCATCTGCCTTCCGTCAAATCATTTTTTTCCCTCCCGTCTTCCCAAAAGAGATTCCCGGGTTCACGCCTTATTCAAGGCGGTCGAATCTCTTCGGCGCAGCGGGGTCATTGTTCCGGTACCAGAGGTCGAAAAGGGTCAAGGGTTCTATTCCAATCTGTTTATAGTACCCAAGAAGGACGGCACTGTAAGGCCTATTCTGGATCTAAAACGTCTGAACCAATTTGTCAGGATTCGACATTTCCGAATGGAGTCTCTCCGCTCGGTCATAGCAGCCATGGAAAAGGGGGAATTTCTAGCGTCAATAGACATTCAGGATGCATATCTTCATATTCCTATATTCCCTCCTCATCAAAGGTTTCTTCGGTTTGCCATTGGCGACCTTCATTTTCAGTTCGCAGCCTTGCCCTTCGGACTAGCCACGGCTCCCAGGGTGTTCACAAAGGTTATGGCTGCTGTTGTGTCCATTCTGCACTCCCGAGGGATAGTCATCTTGCCATACTTAGACGATCTTCTCATCAAAGGTCCGTCTTTTCAGGCCTGCGAGGAAAGTGTCAACATCACGCTAGACACCCTTGCTCGACTAGGGTGGCTGGTGAATCTAAAAAAGTCGTCTCTCGTGCCATCTCGAAAAATCACCTTTTTGGGGATGATATTCAACACTGCTCAGGGGTTGACAACTCTTCCTCGAGACAAGGCCCTAGTTCTCCGTCAGGAGGTACGGGTCCTTCGCCAACCAATTCCTCACACCATCCGGTTTTGCATGAGGGTCCTAGGAAGGATGGTGGCAGCAATCGAAGCCATTCCATTTGCCCAGTTCCATCTCCGCTCCCTCCAGCATGCAATTCTGGCGATATGGAACAGGAGCCCTTACTCGCTCAATCTTCGGTGCCGTCTGTCCCGGCGGGTCAGAAAAACTCTCACATGGTGGACGAACAGCACCACTCTCCTCCAAGGGCGATCTTTTCCTCCAGTCCAATGGCTGGTAGTCACAACGGACGCCAGCCTTCTCGGATGGGGAGCAGTGTTTCGTCACTATACAGCCCAGGGGACATGGTGTCGGCAGGAATCAACCCTCCCGATCAATGTTCTAGAGATCCGAGCCGTTCGGCTGGCTCTGAAGAGTTTTCACCATCATCTGGCTGGCTGCCCTGTCCGGATTCAATCAGACAATGCCACGGCGGTGGCATACATAAATCATCAGGGGGTACCCGCAGCAGGGCGGCCATGCACGAGGTAAAACATATTCTGATCTGGGCAGAGAGAAATCACTCTGTGATATCAGCGGTCCACATTCCGGGCAAGGAGAACTGGGCAGCGGATTTCCTCAGCCGTCAAGGGATAGCATCAGGGGAATGGTCGCTACATCCCGAGGTTTTTCGGCAGATATGCCTACGCTGGGGAACCCCAGATGTGGACCTGATGGCCTCCAGGATAAACGCCAAGGTGCCCAACTTCGTCTCCCGGTACCGGGATCCGCAGGCGATTGCAGTGGACGCCCTGGTTCTACCGTGGAATCAGTTTCACCTTCCATACTTGTTTCCACCGATAGCTCTGCTCCCAAGGGTGATCAGAAAGATCAAATTAGAGGGGGTCCCAGCGATATTAATCGCTCCGGATTGGCCGCGTCGTCCATGGTACGCAGAGCTGGTACAATTGCTCGCCGACGCTCCCTGGCGTCTACCAGAACGCGTGGATCTTCTCTCCCAGGGCCCAGTCTACCACCAGAGCTCAGCGGCCCTGTGTTTGACGGCCTGGCCGTTGAATCTTGGATCCTAACCAGGGCTGGATTCTCCAAAAAAGTCGCTGCTACAATGGCTAGCGCTCGGAAACCCTCCTCGTCTCGTATCTACCATGGTACTTGGAAGGTCTTTTTTGCATGGTGCAGGGAACAGGGTTGTTCTCCGCTTCTGTTTTCAATCCCAAACATTCTGTCTTTTCTCCAAGCGGGCCTGGATTCAGGTCTAGCTCCAAGTACTCTTAGACGACAGATATCAGCCTTGTCGGTTCTTTTTCAAAGAAGAATCGCGTCTAATTTGCAGGTTAAGACCTTTATTCAAGGGGTTGTCCATATAGTACCCCCCTACAGGGCTCCCTTAGAGGTTTGGGATCTCAATCTGGTCCTAGGAGTCCTGCAGGAATCTCCATTTGAGCCTCTTCAGGAGGTTTCCCTGACATACCTGTCATGGAAAGTGGTGTTTTTGGTAGCTATAACATCTATAAGGCGGGTTTCGGAGCTGGCAGCACTGTCTTGTCGAGCTCCGTATTTACTTTTCCATCATGATAAGGTGGTGCTCAGACCAGCACCACCTTTTTTGCCTAAGGTCGTGTCCTCATTCCATATTAATGAGGACATTGTTTTGCCCTCATTTTGTCCAGCTCCGACGCACCGAGTGGAGAAGGCTCTCCATACGCTGGATCTGGTGAGAGCACTCAGGAGATATGTATCTCGGACGGCATCCTTTCGACAGACGGACACGCTGTTTATCCTTCCCGAGGGTCGCAGGAAGGGACTCGCTGCTTCTAGGTCAACTTTAGCCAGATGGATACGGTTAACCATTCAGGAGGCCTACCGCATCAGGGCGCTGTGGTTCCCGCAGGAATCAAGGCACACTCCACCAGGGCAGTGGGTGCCTCCTGGGCTCTTCGGCATCAGGCTTCGGCGGAACAGGTTTGTAAGGCGGCAACCTGGTCCAGTTTGCATACTTTTTCAAAACATTATAATGTCCATACTCAGGCGTCAGCGGATGCTAGCCTGGGTAGAAGGATTCTTCAGGGCGCGGTAGCGCACCTATGAGCAATGCCTATGTATAATTACACTGTAGAGTCAGTTTCCCACCCAAGGGGACTGCTTTGGGACGTCCCACAGTCCTGTGTCCCCCAATGAGACGAAGGAGAAATACGGATTTTTGTGTTACTCACCGTAAAATCCTTTTCTCCGAGACGCTCATTGGGGGACACAGCTCCCTCCCTTATAGCCAGATGGCTTTGTTTTCTAAGTTAATTTTATTTTATTGGGTCTATATCAGTAGATTTACTTCTGGATATGTTGTACCTGTATTAGCACTGATTTATGTTTTAGCCTCCTACTGCTTTTTGCACTAAACTGGGTTTGCCTGCGGCCAGTGCTGAGGTGTATACGGCGGAGGAGGAGCTAACCTTTTTTTGTTTACTTAGTGTCAGCCTCCTAGCGGCAGTAGCATACACCCACAGTCCACAGTCCTGTGTCCCCCAATGAGCGTCTCGGAGAAAAGGATTTTACGGTGAGTAACCCAAAAATCCGTATTTCCGTCAAGACAAGCGGGAATCTGACAAAAAACCCGCTAAGGCGGATTGACGCCAGGCTTCCACTCGAGGGCTCTCGAGTGGGGGGTCGCCTGCTTCAATTTCAATTGACTTGGGTTTCCCGCGTCCCGGACACCTGGGTGACACGGGTTGTGTCGGCAGGCTACTTCATAGAGTTTTCTTCTCGACCCCCGAACAGTTTTTGTCAATCTCGCATCCCGTCAGAGCCCGAGCTACGTGCAGCTCTACTGCGAGAAGTCGACTCCCTTCTGCAGAAGGGTGTGGTGGTGCCGGTTCCACCAGAGGACAGGGGAAGAGGGTTTTATTCCAACCTTTTCGTAGTTCCCAAAAAGGAGGACAAATTTCGCCCCATCCTGGATCTCAAGAGGTTGAATCGGCATGTTCACACCCGAAAGTTTCGCATGGAGTCGCTTCGATCCGTTGTGGCAGCCTTGTCGCAGAACGACTTGTTGGTGTCAATCGACATTCGCGACGCTTATTTACACGTTCCAATCGGAAGGGCTCACCAATGTTTCCTTCGTTTTGCCATAGGTCAGGACCATTACCAGTTTGTGGCTCTGCCATTCGGGTTGGCCTCAGCGCCCAGAGTTTTTACAAAAATGATGGCGCCTCTCATGGCGATTCTTCGAAGGCAGGGGGTTACCATTCTTCCCTACCTGGACGACCTTCTGATTGTGGTGTCTTCGAAGGAGGAGGCGGTAACTGCTCACAATTTATCCCTTCAGCTCCTGGAGAACTTCGGGTGGCTGGTCAATTGGGAGAAGTCGTCTCTGGAACCGTCGCAGTCAATCCTGTTTTTGGGGATGCATTTCGACACGGTACGAGCAGTGGTGTCCCTGCCTCCAGACAAGCAAGCATGTCTCTTTCGACATGCTCGGATTATGAAGTCTTCGACAGCAATGTCCCTGCGAAGCTGTATGTGCCTTCTGGGGTTGATGGTGGCGTCCATGGAAGCACTTCCGTTTGCCCAGTTTCATTCCAGGGCCCTCCAAAGGTTCATTCTGAGCCGTTGGGATCGATCGCAGGTTTCACTGGACTGCAGTGTCATCATCTCCCGCAGAGTACGGGAGTCTCTAGGATGGTGGATACGTCCGAAAGAGTTGTCCCTGGGGAAATCCTTCCTCCCTCCAAAGTGGTCGGTCATAACCACCGATGCCAGCCTGACGGGCTGGGGGGGTGTCTGGAACGATCTCTGGACTCAGGGAGTTTGGTCGTCGGAAGAGTCGGTCTTGCCGATCAACATCCTGGAATTGAGGGCGATTTTTCTTTGCCTCCAACACTGGACGGCCCCTTTTAAGCGGTCTACCAGTGCGAGTGCAGACGGACAATGCGACGGCGGTCGCATATATCAACCACCAAGGCGGGACAAGGAGTTCCAAGCTCATGGTGGAGGTATCTCGTATCCTGGTATGGGCAGAAACCAGAGTGCCAGCTATCTCTGCGATCCACATTCCGGGAGTTCAGAATATCACGGCGGACTTTCTCAGTCGCGAGAAGATGGATCCCGGAGAATGGAGTCTTCATCCGGAAGTTTTTGCACTGCTGTGCTCCCGTTGGGGAACTCCCCAAGTGGATCTGATGGCATCCAGGGTCAATGCCAAATTACCGACCTTCATGTCCAGGTACAAGGATCCGAAGGCTGTGGCGGTGGATGCTCTAGTGGCTCCGTGGGGCCAATTCGAGCTCATCTATGTGTTTCCGCCGATTTCCTTGCTTCCTCTGGTGCTACGTCGGATCAGACTAGAGAGAATCCCGGCTATGTTGATAGCCCCAGATTGGCCAAGGAGGACGTGGTTCTCGACTCTGGTGTCGCTCCTGGCAGCGCCACCATTTCCTCTTCGCTCGGACCTGTTAACCCAAGGGCCCGTTCGTCATCCGGACCTGAAGTCTCTGCGTTTGACGGCGTGGCTCTTGAGACCGAAATATTGACCCGTCAAGGGTTTTCAGCCGAAGTCATTGCCACTTTGCGAGCTGCCAGGGGTCCGGCTACTACTAGGATTTACCACAAGACTTGGGAAGCCTTCTTTTCGTGGTGTTTGGGTTCTTCAAGGAACCCGAGGATTTTTTCCATTCCCAATTTGTTGGCTTTCCTGCAATTTGGGCTTGACAAGGGTTTGGCTGTAAGCACCCTGAGGGGTCAGGTTTCTGCTCTGTCCTTGCTGTTCCGGAAGGTTATCGCCTCACGTAGGGACGTACGTTCCTTTTTTCGCGGTGTAACCCGTCAGTTTCCGCCACGGAGGGCACCTGTGTCTCCTTGGCGTCTCAATCTTGTTTTGGAGGCTCTTCAACACGGGCCTTTTGAGCCTATGGACTCTGTTAGTCTCTCTTTGCTCTCTTGGAAGGTTGCCTTCCTAGTGGCGGTCACCTCTTTGAGAAGGGTTTCTGAGTTGGCGGCTCTTTCTTGCTCGCCTCCTTTCCTGGAGTTTCACCCGGATCGTGTAGTGCTTCGCACGCGGGGCGACTTCCTACCTAAGGTGGTGTCGCAATTTCATGTTAACCAGGATATTGTGTTGCCCTCTCTTTGTCCGAGGCCGAGTAATGCGAGGGAACGGGCCTTGCACTCATTGGATTTGGTGCGGGCTTTGAAGTTCTATTTGTCTGTTACTCAAAGTTTTCGGAAGTCGGACTCCCTGTTTGTGATTCCAACAGGTCGCCGACGTGGTCATCGAGCTTCCAAGGATTCTATAGCTCGTTGGATCCGGTCGGTCATTTTGGAGGCTTACCGACTTAAGGGCGAACCTTGCCCGATTAGGGTTCGAGCCCATTCCACGAGAGCTGTGGGTTCATCGTGGGCTTTCCATCAAGGGGCCTCGGCAGCTCAGCTTTGCCGGGCGGCGACCTGGCGCTCCGTCCACACCTTTACAAAATTTTATAAGGTGGACGTTAGTGCTTCCGCTGATGCAGCCTTGGGACGTAGGGTCCTGCAGGCGGCTGTGGTTTAAAGTTCTCGTTAACTTGTGTTTAGCGCTAGTTGCGCATTTTCTTGGGTTGTTGGGTTCTGCCTTTTATGGTTTTTTCCCACCCTTAATTTTTGGACTGCTTTGGGACGTCCCACTAGTAATGAACTGTGTCTCCCTTCCTTCATCTGAAGCTGAAAGACGGATTTTGGTAAGAACTTACCTGTAAAATCCTTTTCAGCGAAGAAGGAAGGGAGACACAGATCCCTCCCATGGCAGAAGTGTGTTGTTGTTTTCAGATGCGGCGTGACCCTCCTCTGATAGCGATTATCTGGGCTGAGGTTGACGCGCTAAGGCTCTGTTCCAGCATCGCCAGCTCATCGCAGTGGTCAGGTCCAGTGAGTAGTACCTGGAACTGTGTGGTTTTTGCCTACATGCATGCATAACCTGTATTTTTGTGTTTTCTTCTCTGAATTTCTTCAGAAGGGGTTATGTTGCTCCGCTGGTGATATTGCTCTTCCTTAAGCTTGTGTACGACTGGAGAGCTGAGTAGGAGGAGCCCGAGCTGGAGGGGCCGGTCAACACTCTTTTTAATCTGAGGTGTCTATCTCATCTGGGCTCCGCCTACCCACTAGTAATGAACTGTGTCTCCCTTCCTTCTTCGCTGAAAAGGATTTTACAGGTAAGTTCTTACCAAAATCCGTCTTTTGTGGCAAAATTGGGGGGCCGGCTTATATACGGGTCGGCTTATACATGAGTATATACGGTACCTAAAATTCTTCAAACTGATTCCCACAGATGGAGATGTAGTGATGGTCTTTTTGATGCGATACTTAGACAAATGGATGATCGGTGGTGGTGTCAACTTGACGAACTGAATCAGTGAAAGAATAGGTATAATCAATTCCTAATATACATGGTATATATACCTCAAAGTACCAAAAACTATTCTGATGATAAAGTTACCTGCAGTTGGATATAAACGATGCTGCGGGTAAAATTAAATACAGTAATATCATAAATGGGTTCCTGTATGACCACCTAAAAAATATCCTTTAGTTAATAATAGACAGTGTGTCTAATAGATTATTCTCTGATCGGGAGAATGAGGTGCAGATAGTACACAATTAGGTTTATACATGTGCAAATTACGCAAAAAGATTGTGCAAAATTAGCATACAATGTGCAAATGAGCATAGGGGTTAAGTGCACTGCATAAGTAGTAACCGCTTCTAAAGTGCAAAAAGTGCTTAACCAGGGTGCGTTGAGGCGTCTACTGCCCAGATTGCAGAGTAGTAAATATACTCTCCTAAAAATCTTTTGTGCTCAATTGAGGGTTGGAGTATACGTGTACACCCTATACCTTATGACTCCAAATTGCCGGGACTGTAATAGATCAGTGTGTCCTAAAGGCCAATATGGTACTTATCTCTAAATTGTAGAGAAGCGCTAACGAAATCCGGATCTGTGTAATGGTTCTGGAGCTGCCCCGGCCGGCGGCAAGCTCACCCTCCTTCTGGCGCTGCAGCGCGGATGCCCGCGGTGAGACGCCGACAGTTCCTTGGTTAGCGTTGTTCCGGTCACGTGGTAAAAACACGTGACATTGGATTCCAGCTACGGAGTGCAATGAGATCCAAACAAGTGTCCTACGCGTTTCGGAGACAACATTCTTCTTCCTCAGGGATGGCTCTGCTTGCACTAAGCTGGGTTTTTATATCTTTGGTCCAGTGGATTAATTAAAAGCAAAAAGTTCAATGTCATTATTTAGTCCTCAGGGTTTTAAAGTGTCCAGTTCAAAAATCCAGCGGGTTTCTTCTCTCGACATTTGCTTAATAAAGTCACCCTTGCGCCAGTCTTTTTCCACAATTTTGATGCCCATAATTCTTACATCTTTGAGCGACCCTTTGTGTGCTGTCTTGAAGTGCTTAGATAAAGGGTGTGTATTTATATTGTTCTTTATATTGCGTAGATGTTCTCCAATCCTTTTGCATAATGGGCGTATAGTGCGCCCAACATACATTTTCTTACAAGGACATTCTATTACATAGATCACTCCTGAAGTGTGGCAGTTTATGAAATCCGTAATATCAAATTGTGTGCCATTATGGGAGGTGACTGTTTTTTGTTTAGTAAGTTGTAGGGTTTTACACATTTTGCATTTTTTGCATGGGAAGAAACCTTTAATGGATGTCTTGAAAGGGCCGACACACGTATTATTCCTACCAGGATTAATTGGATTACGCACTGTAGGTGCAATTAGATAGTTGAGGTTTTTAGCTTTTCTAAATATAAATTTAGGGTATTCAGTGATTTGGTCTCCAATGACCTTGTCGTCTCAGAAGTCCCCAATGTTTTTTCACTATTTTTTTTCTCTATTTTTTTTTCTACTATTTTTTTTCACTATTTTTTTTTACTATTTTTTTGAGTAGATGAGTGTTGGAATTATATTGCGTAATAATAGGGACTGATATTGGCCGTGAGGTTACAAATAAATCATTTACCCTCGGTTTGTTATTATTGATAATTTCCTCCCTAGGAATATTTTTTATATTTTCTTTGATGTTCACTAGAAAGTTTTTTTCGTAGCCTTTGTTGAGGAATTTACTAATAAGCGTGTCGGCTTCTTTCCCAAGATCAGATATATCAGAGTAAATTACGGTGCAATCTCATAAATTGGCTACGTGGTACGTTTAACAGCCACCTGGGAAGATGGCAGCTGTTAGTAGCGATATAACTATTGGACTCTGTGGGTTTCATATATGTGCACGTTTGAATAGTACATTCCTTAATAAATATATCTAAATCCAAAAAATGTACCTTTTCGGTACTGGTAGTGGCATCTACTCAAAAAACAGTGAAAAAACATTGGTGACTTCTGAGAGACGACAAGGTCATTGGACACCAAATCACTGAATACCCTAAATTTATATTTAGAAAAGCTAAAAACCTCAACTATCTAATTGCACCTACAGTGCGTAATCCAATTAAGCCTGGTAGGAATAATACGTGTGTCGGCCCTTTCAAGACATCCATTAAAGGTTTCTTCCCGTGCAAAAAATGCAAAATGTGTAAAACCCTACAACTTACTAAACAAAAAACAGTCACCTCCCATAATGGCACACAATTTGATATTACGGATTTCATAAACTGCCACACTTCAGGAGTGATCTATGTAATAGAATGTCCGTGTAAGAAAATGTATGTTGGGCGCACTATACGCCCATTATGCAATAGGATTTGGAGAACATCTACGCAATATAAAGAACAATATAAATACACACCCTTTATCTAAGCACTTCAAGACAGCACACAAAGGGTCGCTCAAAGATGTAAGAATTATGGGCATCAAAATTGTGGAAAAAGACTGGCGCAAGGGTGACTTTATTAAGCAAATGTCGAGAGAAGAAACCCGCTGGATTTTTGAACTGGACACTTTAAAACCCTGAGGACTAAATAATGACATTGAACTTTTTGCTTTTAATTAATCCACTGGACCAAAGATATAAAAACCCAGCTTAGTGCAAGCAGAGCCATCCCTGAGGAAGGAGAACGTTGTCTCCGAAACGCGTAGGACACTTGTTTGGCTCTCATTGCACTCCGTAGCTGGAATCCAATGTCACGTGTTTTTACCACGTGACCGGAACAGCGCTAACCAAGGAACTGTCGGCGTCTCACCGCGGGCATCCGGCTGGGGCAGCTCTCCAGAACCACTACACAGATCCAGATTTCGTCAGCGCTTCTCTACAATTTAGAGATAAGTACCATATTGGCCCTTAGGACACACTGATCTATTACAGTCCCGGCAATTTGGAGTCAAGGTATAGGGTGTACACGTATACTCCAACCCTCAATTGAGCACAAAAGATTTTTAGGAGAGTATATTTACTACTCTGCAATCTGGGCAGTAGACGCCTCAACGCACCCTGGTTAAGCACTTTTTGCACTTTAGAAGCAGTTACTACTTATGTAGTGCACTTAACCCCTATGCTCATTTGCACATTGTATGCTAATTTTGCACAATCTTTTTGCGTAATTTGCACATGTATAAACCTAATTGTGTACTATCTGCACCTCATTCTCCCGATCAGAGAATAATCTATTAGACACATTGTCTATTATTAACTAAAGGCATATTTTTTAGGTGGTCATACAGGAACCCATTTATGATATTACTGTATTTAATTTTACCCGCAGCATCGTTTATATCCAACTGCAGGTAACTTTATCATCAGAATAGTTTTTGGTACTTCGAGGTATATATACCATGTATATTAGGAATTGATTATACCTATTCTTTCACTGATTCAGTTCCTCAAGTTGACACCACCACTGATCATCCATTTGTCTAAGTATCGCATCAAAAAGACCATCACTACATCTCCATCTGTGGGAATCAGTTTGAAGAATTTTAGGTGTGTGTCGCTGGATCAGTACTGTATGCTTTGTGGTTGTTTTATAGCACGAGTACATTTTATTTATTTATTTATAAGATGTATAATTATGTGCTTAATTGTAAAACACTGGGCAAAACTGTCACTGAAAAAGACCTGGGTGATGGGTGGACGATAAACTCACATTTAGTGGCCAGTGTCAGGCAGCTGCTGCAAAGGCAAATAAAATAATGGGATGCATTAAAAGAGGCATAGATGCTCATGAGGAGAACATCATTTTACCTCTATACAAGTCACTAGTGCGACCACACTTAGAATACTGTGTATTCTGGTCTCCGGTGTATAAGAAAGACATAGCTGAACTGGAGCGGGTGCAGAGAAGAGCGACCAAGGTTATTAGAGAACTGGGGGGTCTGCAATACCAAGACAGGTTATTACACTTGTGGTTATTTAGTTTGGAAAAACGAAGGCTTAGGGGTGATCTTATTACAATGTATAAATACATGAGGGAACAGTACAAAGACCTTTCTAATGATCTTTTTACTCTGAGACCTGTGAACCGGGACAAGGGGGCATCCTCTACGTCTGGAGGAAAGAAGGTTTAGTCATAATCACAGACGCAGATTCTTTACTGTAAGAGCAGTGAGACTATGGAACTCTCTGCCGTATAATGTTGTAATGAGTGATTCACTACTAAAATTTAAGTAGGGACTGGATGCCTTTCTTGAAAAGTATAATATTACAGGTTATATACACTAGTTTCCTAGATATTGCGTTGGTCCAGGGAGCTAGTCTGATTGCTGTATGTGGAGTTGGGAAGGAATTTTTTTTTCCCCAATGTGAAGCTTACTGTTTGCCACATGGGGGTTGTTTTGTCTTCCTCTGGATCAACATGTTAGGGCAGGTTAGGATAGGATATAGGTTGAACTAGAAGGACTTAAAGTCTTCCTTCAACCTTAATAACTATGTTACTATGAACTTTTTGGCCACAACCATAAATGTTAAATTTGGAGAGAGGTCAACAAGGCCTA